>CM019149.1:302746694-302769777 GCA_009733165.1 Naja naja
ACTGCAACCATCACATTTTCTCCCCAACCTCTTTTCCCCGTGGCAAGGACGGCTCTGAGAAAGTGACTTCTGGATTATGACAGATCAATATCACGGCTGCCCAGCCACCAAAATGCCTCAAACCAAAGCTAATTGAGATCCCCAACCTACACAATGCAGATCAGAGAGGAGCTGAAAAATCATCAAAATGGATGGAAATGAAATGTATATCCCCAAGGACCCTCAGCCATCTTTCCCCCCTGCTGACCGAGTGTGAAGTAATATATAATGAAGAAAAAACTTTACTGGCCATTGTTAATTGCAAAGGAAGGAAAAACATTGGCAGGAGCAGGTTCAAACTTTGTACTAAAGAAAGTGCTAATAATTTTGTGGTAATCAAAGAGAAGCAACTTGGAATTAAGGAGAAATTTCCTAACAGTGAAGACATTTAATCAGTGGAACAGCTTGCCAGAATTGTGGGTGCTCCATCATGGGAGGTTTATAAGACACTGGACAGCCATTTGTCTCAAATGGTATAGGGTCTCTTGCTTGAGCATGGGTTGGATTAGAAGACCTGCAAGGTCCATTCCAACTCTGTTATATACTAAAAAGCAGAGAGATCACCCTGCCAACAAAAGTGTGTATAGTCAAGGCTATGGTTTTCCCAGTTGCAATGTATGGCTGTGAAAGTTGGGCCATAAGAAAGGCTGAGCGCCACAGAATTGAGGCCTTTGAACTATGGTGCTGGAGAAGACTTCTGCAAGTCCCTTGGACTGCAAGATGATCCAACCAGTCAGTCCTAGAGGAGATCAACCCTAACTGCTCTTCAGAAGGCCAGATCCTGAAGTTGAAACTCAAAACTTTGGCCACCTCATGAGAAGGAAGGACTCACTGGAGAAGAGCCTAATGCTGGGAAAGATTGAGGGCAATAGAAGAAGGGGATGACAGAGAATGAGGTGGCTGGATGGAGTCACTGAAGCAGTCGGCATGGGCTTAAATGGACTGGTAGATGGTAGAGGACAGGAAGACCTGGAGGAATGTTGTCCATGGGGTCATGATGGGTTGGACATGACTTTGTAACTAACAACCACAACAAGTCTCCACTCTACTTTTTCACTTGAGAGGGATCACAAAAAGTTTCATAATATTATTATCAGTAAAAGTCTCAAACTTGCTGGCATGATGGATTGTTTGTTTGTTGTTGTTTTCTCCAACTGATGTGTGTAACGTGGCCGCACAGAAATGAGGTATAAAAATACCCATCCTCCGAACAGGCTACTTTGATTGATTGACTGACTGAATGACTGATTGATTGATGGAAGGATGGATTGATTGATTATATGCCATCAAGTCCATGTCAACTTTCCGCAACCCCATAGATCTTCTCTAGGATGATCTGTCTCCCAACATGGCCCTTCAGGTTTTCCAAAGTTATATTTCATTGCCATCTTAATTGAGTCCATCCACATTGCGGCTGATTGCCTTCTTCTTCACTTTCCTTCCATCTTTCCTCAAATTATTGACTTCTTAAGAGAGGATAGGTCTCTGAAGCATGATAATTTGAGTCTGGTCCTTTTTGCCTCAAGTGAGAATGTTGGATTGATTTGCTGTGTGAGTGATTGGTTTGTTGTCTTGGCTATCCATAATATTCTCAGGCATCTTGTCCAACATCAGATTTCAAAAGTGCTAATGCTCTTTCTGTTCTGCTTTTTCAAAGTTCAACTTTTGTTTCAACAGAATGTCATAAGAGTTGCCTGCATCGTTATTTGTCAGCCTTCCAAGGTAGATCAAATCTGGAAATTAAGAACTGGGCATGGCTGGTCTAGTGAAGGGTAGAACCAGGGGAGACATGATAGCAGTCTTCCAATACCTGAAGGGCTCCCACAGAGAGGAAGGGGTCAAGCTATTTTCCATGGCACCTGAAATCCAGACAATGAATAATGGATAAAAACTGATCAAGAAGAAATGAGTGGTATAATGAACTTTGGAGTATGGCAACAAATGATAAATAAACAACAGACATTAAATTTAAAAAGGGGACGATTAAAGCAAACAATTTTTAATGAAATATGGGGAGATTTTATAAAAACAGTGTTGATGGAAGGCAAAGGGAATAAACCTATTCAAGAATATATGTTGTTTTGGAAGGGATAAGGACACAATTGGAGTATATAGTAAATCTTTTAATTGCTATAGAAGAAGAATTATAAGAAAAAAATGGTCTCCGGGGGTAGGATGCACTGTAATATTTGCATTGTTTTCTTTTTTTGCTATGTTTTTGTATTTAGATGTATATGTACTATGTTTGTATTATTTGTACTTAAAATAAAAATATTAATTTTAAAAAAGGGATGGCTGGGTAGATTTGATAAATAGATTCACAGAGATAACTGCTTTTAACTTTTCCAATAGGCTGATGCAGGTTTATAATTTTTTTGTAATTTAAATTAACGGTTGGATGCTGGGAATTCTGAGCAGTTGCTGTTTAGCAAGCTTTCCTAATTGCATGTTCAGTAAAACAAAAATGCTATTTTAAAATAAAAATTTAAAAAGAAAAAAAAGAAAAAAGAAACTGATCAAGAAGCGATTCAACCTAGAAATAAGGAGAAATTTTCTGACAGTGAGAACAATCAACCCATGGAACAGAAGTTGCCTTCGGAAGTTGTGGGAGCTTCATCACTGGAGGCTTTCAATGGGAGATTGGACTGCCATCAGAAATGGTGGAGGGTCTTCTGCTTGGGTTGTGGTGGGGGGAGTTGGACTAGATGACCTACGAGATCCCTTCCAACTCTGTTAACCTATCTAAAAACAGACTCATCAGCTAATGCTACTTTTATTATGAGATTATAATGCTAGACTATTTCAACTCTGAATAACTTCCCCCCTTTTTCTTTCTAGTTTTGGGGTGACTAAGGGTAGTCTTGTCTGATATACTTCCACATGTTATATTTTTGCCGCAGATTCAAATGTATTTTATCTAACCTATTGGCCCTAAAAGGAGCTGTGGTGGTGCAGTGGTTAGAATGCACTTCTGTAGGCTAACTCACTGCTCACTGCAAGGAGTTTGATCCTGACCGGCTCAAGGTTAATTCAACCTTCCATCCTTCCAAGGTTGGTAACATGAGGACCCAGATGGTTGCGGACAATAGGCTGACTCTGTAGGCCACTTACAGTAGAGAGGGCTGCAAAGCAAAAAGTGGTCATAAGTCACTTTTTCCAGTGTCACAAATGTTATAAGTCAAGGACTACTTGTATGGCTCTAACAAGTCCTAGTCTATGGCTAATCAGTGCCACTTGCTCAGTTGACAACTTATAGTAGAACCTACCTGAAAGCTAAGAATTTTAGAACGCTGTACACTGAAATCTGAATTCAGGAGGAGCAGCAACTAATGGCTGGCAAACCAGAAGGGGAGAAAAAGGTTAAAACCAATAAAATGAACTGCTGTAAATTTTCTCATTCATAGGAACATCAGCCAGGTTTTCATTTCTGGCATGAATGCCTCAACAGTGAGGGTTTTGCAGCTTGGGTGGTAAATAGGGATTAAACAGAGAATCATATGCTTTGTATTTTGATGCAAACTTTAGCCCATTTGCATTTTCTGAACCAAATCTGGAAATACAATTATAGGCTGGTGCTTGTTTCTTTTTTCTGTAATTTCTTTCTTTTTCTTTTTTTGAAAAAAAATTGATGCAATTCAGAACTTTCAAAACCGTAAGTGTCAAAATGGGATTATTAAAGGAAAGGGTTTAGTTAGAAAACAAAGATTTGTTTTATTATTATTAAATATTTATGTATATGGAGAATGTAGAATAGGATAGAGTTGGAAGGGACCTTGGAGGTCTACTAGTCCAGCCCAATGCTCAAGCAGGAGACCCTATACCATTCCAGTCAAGTGGCTGTCCAATTTCTTCTTAATTACATATGTATATGTATCCCAATACATCATGTGACACTGCGTGATGACGTGAGTTTGACACCCCTGGTTGTGCATAGAAGGCCTCTAAGTCCCTTCCAACTCCATTATTCTCCTATTTTTTTAAAAAAAAGGTTCCCAGATTTTGATCCGACGGATCAACGGTCCGTCTTATTAAGAAAAAAACTTTGGGCTAAAAAAACAACAACATGGCAGTATGTGGGGTTATAGATTGTCCTCAGGTATAAACTGCAGGAACAAAGGTTGCTTACAAGCCATTTTTCAGCTTTCTTTAAAAAAAAAAAAACTTTTCTGCATCTGCTCCATTCCAGCCTAAAGCAAGGCTTATTCAAACCAGGGAAAAGCGTCCCATTTAATTACACCAAGGTCTCAACGCGGTACACGGCCTCCTTGTTCAATAATAGAAATCTCTTCCTTTGTTTACCATTTTTTACTCAAGGCCTAATCACTAGCTAAATGGAATAATGCCTTTAGACAACTTATTGACTTCCTATTTCATTGTGATGTCATTCCCACTCCGCTACCCCAGGGAGACGGAAAGTTTAGTGTTCTGCTGGGTTTTTTTTTTTCTTGCTTTGGATCCCAATAGAAATGACCTTCTTCATTTCCAGAAGTCAAGTGAGCTACTGTCTGGAGAACAAACCTCGTTGTAATTCCAGCTGCTCTGAGGCCACGCGATCCAGTGAAATGACAAAGAAATTAGCCGTGTGTTTTGAGCAATCTGAACTTTCTCTGTTTCTCTCTGGCTCTTGATGAGAACGCTGCTTTTGATAAATCAGCCGTCGTCCCTCATTGCCATGCGGAGATTGGAGGGAGGTGGGGTTGGGAGGGATGTCAGCCACATTTCCTTTCCCGAGTTCTCTGAAAGCAATCAAATTTCACTGGCACGAGAAGGTAATGCTTAATTCGGCTCCCTCCCGTCGTTTCTTTGGCCCCCAGAAAGTTAAAAAGAGGACATACCTTTTCAAAGCTACAAAAAATTGATTGGACTTGCAACAGATGAGGCCCTGACAATGATATAAGATAAAGAGCAGATTCAACACATTAGGGCGAGAGGAAATGTCATCGGTGCGTACCGTTTCCTGCCTCGCACCCAGACTTCAATTAGCAGTTAAGGATGTGCTGAAATATGTAGAAAGAATTAGTCATTTCGGAGACTTCGGGAGAGAGACTAAAGGGAAGTGTGGTTGTAGTCAGGCAAAAAAGGAGAGGGGTGGGGAGAAAAAAGAAGGAGGGAGAGAGAGAAGGAGGGAGGGAGAAAAAGAAAGAAAGAAAGAAAGAAAGAAAGAAAGAAAGAAAGAAAGGAAAAAGAGAGAAAGGAAGTAGAGAAGAGAAGAGAAGAGAAGAGAAGAGAAGAGAAGAGAAGAGAAGAGAAGAGAAGAGAAGAGAAGGGAGAGAGAAAGAAAAGAGAAAGAAAGAAAGAAAGAAAGAAAGAAAGAAAGAAAGAAAGAAAGAAAGGAAGGAAGGAAGGAAGGAAGGAAGGAAGGAAGGAAGGAAGAGGGAAAATAATGGACAGAAGTAAGTATTAAGAACTGCAACCTCTCCAAATTTCATTTTCTAGAAATAAAAAAGAAGATATCTATATGCATCTTAGCACTGTTGTCCTCAGCTTGGATCAGTTCCAACTGTATTCAGCCATATAAACTGCAACTCTGGAAATTTCATTTTCTAGAAATAGAAGATATCTATATGCATCTTGCACTGGCCCCACCCCATCTATTCTCTGCCTCCCAAGTCCAAGCTGATTGGCTGGGTCTTCTTTTGTTGCCCTGCACAGGAGAATGGATCTGGAAAGAAGGTTAATGGGGTGGGGAGGGAATGGTGTTTTTTGCAGTATCCTTCCCCTGCCATGTCCACCAAGCTATGGCCACCAAGCCACAGCCACAGAACTGGTAGTAAAAAAAATTGAATACCACCACTGATCAGTTCATTACAGAATGAAGACCCCTTCACTAAGGACCATTATCCATCATGCTTTCCAGACTAATCATTCAGCCAATTTCTGTGCCTAAGAAAGGACCAGGATTTCTTCCCCAAACCCCAAAAACTTTAACCTTAGACTGTCTACTATTGACCTCACCCCTTTCCTAAGAGGTCTGTAGGGGGCGTGCATAAGTGCACTAACGTGCCTACCCTCCCTGTCCTATTGTCTCTTTTATTTTTCTTATATGTATTCATTTCATGTATTCACAACTATGTTTATCCTTATGCTTATTACCTTGTAAGCGATTGACAAAATCAATCAATCAATCAATCAATCAATAAAGATAGATAGATTTGGGAGTCCTCACTCCTAGTCCAGGAGTGTTAGATCCAAAATCAAGAATGAGACGAAGCAATTCTTCCAACCTCAATTGTTCCACACCTGTAGACAGAATCTTGCCAGACTCAAGATTCTACTATTTGCATCTACAATATACTCTGGGAACTATTAGGGCGGAGCTATCTTCACCCTCGTTCTCTCACACAAAATATCTGGACTGAGTTGTCTCTTCTTCCTCTGGAATGCAGCCCCTCCCTGTTGGGAATCCAGACAGCAATGTTCCATCACAAGGACCTTCACCCCCTCTGCTCCACTGGTTCTTGGACTGAGAGGAAAAAAACAGGCCAAAATCTTTCAGGGAATTTCCAGAGTCTAGAACTTGGGTCTCTTGCTTCAGCACTATACCATTCTGATTCTTGCATGTTGGGGTCTATCTTCATTTTTCTGTCTGCCTGCCTGTCTATCATCTTTCTGCCAATTTTTCTCTCTCTTTCTCTCAACTTTATCTATGTATCTATGTATCTATCTATGTATCTATCTATGTATCTATCTATGTATCTATCTATGTATCTATCTATCTATCTATCATCTATCTATCTATCTATCTATCTATCTATCTATCTATCTATCTATCATCTATCTATTTCATCCATTTTCATCATCATCATCATCATCAGATAACAGATTAACAGAGTTGGAAGGGACCTTGTAGGTCACCTAGTCCAACCCCCTGCCCAAGCAGGAGACCCTACACCATTTCTGACAGATGGTAGTCCAATCTCTTCTTGAAAGTCTCAAGTGATCATGTATCTTGTCTATCACATATCATCTATCTATTTCTCTATTGCTCTTACTATCATTTCATCAATTTATTCTGTCATCTATCTATCTATCTGACTGTCTGTCTGTCTATCTGTCATCCATTTTCATCATTATCATCATGTAACTTGTCTACCATATATCATCTATCTATTTCATCAATTTATTCTCTATCATCTATCTATCTATCTATCTATCTATCTATCTATCTATCTATCTATCATTCTATCTATCTATCATCTATCATCTGCCTATCATCTCTCTCTCATCTATCAGTTTGTCTGTCTGTATCTGTCATCTATGTATTTGTCTGTCTGTCTGTCTGTCTGTCTGTCTGTCTGTTTGTCTGTCTGTCATCTATCATCGATACCAGTATCTTTCTATTCTTTCTCTACCTCTCTTTCTATCATATAAAAGATATTTCTAAATGAAGTTAGAAAGTTGGCCTGACAATTGGCAGCCTCGTGTTTGAGATCTGTTGCTGCAGCAGGGTGGGGTGAGTTCCCACTATACACTCCCGCTCCCACCGACCCAGCAGTTTGAAAGCAGCTGAGCACAAGTAGATAAATGGGCACCACTTTGGTGGTCAACTTTGTGGGGACATGAACAAAGCCCTCAACTGGTTATCCTATGGGCTATAGTGATGTCACTGGCAAATCCTTTCATCATGAAAACACTTGGGTGCTTCCAACATGGATCTATTAATATTTATCATTGGCATTAATTTATTATCTATCTATCTATCTATCTATCTATCTATCTATCTATCTATCTATCATCTATCTATCTGTAGCTCTCTAGGTAGCTGTCTGTCTGTCTATCTACCTACCTACCTATCTATCTATCTATCTATCTATCTATCTATCTATCTATCTATCTATCTATCTATCTACTATTGCTCTATAGATAGCTGTCTGTTTATCTATCATCTATCTAGCTCTCTACATAGCTGTCTCCCTCCCTCCCTCCCTCCCTCTCTCCCTCTCCCTGTTTTTCTCTCTCTCTACCAGAATCTGAAGTCAACAGGCTCAGAGAAAGATGCACCTACCAAGTCAAGATCCAACTGCTCTATCAAATATATGATTTTTTATTGCACCCAAGCCCTTGAATATCCTTAGCACATGCCACCTTTTCTTGAAAAACTCTCCTTGGCCCTCATTCCATTCCAAGGGTTTGACTTTACTTGTCTCAAATCACCTGAGTTAACTCGGTGTGATACTGATTAATATCCCTATTTTAATTGTAAAGTTTTAATCACTGTCACGGGTGTGCACTTTCCCCCTTACCATACGATTTAGCAGGATACAATGGCTCATAAATTGAAACTGACTCAGCTAGTATTCTTCCTAGGCAAACACACCAAAAAGGGCAGATGCCTTTCTGATTTGAAAAGTGCAGCTTCTGGATTGTAGGAGAAAACTCAACCAACAGAAATCAATCAATTAATGGAAATAGCAGAATCAATGTAAAGTAATGGTGGATTCTATCAGATCCTTTTGGAGTAAAGATAGTTGCATTCCTGTGTCAAAATAATATTACTCCAGGGAAAGCTGGTTATTTAAATGCTACATTTATAGCATCTTACAAACTGTCCCAGATCTCAAAACAGTTTGAAACAATCACACTAAAAGCACATCCTTTGCCCTCAAACTGATCCAAAAATAAAAGTAACATCAATAGGACAGAAAAGTTTAACCTACCTTAAACCAACTACTTCATCCAGTCAATCACTTAAATATGAGCCAGAAGTCTGCAGCAACAGTCAAGAAAAGCCAGCACAATCCTAGGTTGCATTAATGGAGGGAGAGAATTAAGATCATGTGAAGTATTAGTACTGCTTTGTAAAATCTTAGCAATACCACACTTAGAATACTGCATCAAGTTCTGATCACCATATTATAAAAAAGATGTTGATAGTCTGGATAGAGTGCAGAAAAGAGCAACAAAGTTGATTAGGGGGCTGGCAGCTAAAACATATGAAGACCAGTTGTAGGAATTGGATATGTTTAGTTTAACAAAAAGGAAGACTTGGAGTGATATGATAGAAGTGTCCCAATATTTGAAGGGCTGCCACAAAGAAGAGGGAGTCAAGCTATTCTCCAAAGCACCTGAAGGTAGGACAAGAAATAATGGATGAAAACTAATCCAAGAGAGAAGCAACCTGGAATTAAGGAGAAACTTCCTAACAGTGAGGGCAAGTAACCAGTGGAACAGCTTCAGAGATTGTGGGTGCTTCTTCACCGGAGGTTTTCAAGAAGAGACTGGACAGCCATTTGTCGGAAATGATATAGAGTATTTTGCTTGTGCAGTGGGTTGGAACTAATAAAGTGGTGGGATTCAACATTTTTTACCACTGGTTCTGTGGGCATGGCTTGGTGGGCATGGCGTGGCTTGGTGGGCATGGCAGGGGAAGGTTACTGCAAAATCCCCATTCCCTCCCCACCCCACTAACCTGCTTTACAGCTCCGTTCTCCTGTGCAGGGCAATCAAAGAAGACCCAGCCGGTCAGCTGGGACTCAGGAGGCAGAGAATAGATGGGGGTGGGGCCAGTCAAAGGTGGCATTTGCTGGTTCTCCGAACTACTCAAAATTTCCGCTCCCGGTTCTCCAGAACTGGTCAGAACCTGCTGAATACCACCTGAGCACTAAAGGACCTCTAAAGTCCCTTTCAACTCTGTTATTCTGTTCTGTTCATCCGCCCCAACTTTCAGGAATACAGGTAGTACTTGCTTAAGGGCCCTAATTGGGACTGGAATTTCTGCTACTAAGCATGATTAGCAGTAACATCACCTAACTGCACTACTTTACTTTTTTTAAATAAATTTTATTATTATCTTTAAAAATATTGAACGTGGTAGACTTCTTTGACATACATTTTTGTTACACTCAAAAAGAAATTTTGTACATTTATATACATATATACATTTAATCTTTACACTTTTTAATTCCTTCCCATTACCTTTCAGGTAAGTAGTATAGTCTCTCATATCCTTCCTACTTCATCTTTAGTCGTTACTGCATTTTGTGAACTCCCTTTCATATCCCTCAGTGGTAAAATTTATTCCATATTGTGTGTTATTTTGACTCATCTTTATCCTTCAATTCCAATATCAACCTATCCATTGTAGTATCTTATCTATCACCTCATCTTCCCTAGGAATTTCTCTAGCTTTCCAATTTTGGGCAAATATCATTCTTGCTGCCGTGATTACATGTATTATTAAGTAGGTATCAGCTTTCCTATACTTCTGTGCCATTATTCCCAATAAGAACATCGCAGGTTTATAGATTATTTTTTGCCCTGTCATTTTCTCTAACCACAACCAGGTTTTATACCAGAACTCCTGAGCCTGTTTACAGGACCACCATACATGGTAATATATGCCCCGTTCTTTCAAACATTTCCAACAATTAGGTGATTGGTTTCCATACATTTTATCCAATCTTGCTGGTGGGAGGTGCGCCTATAGAACAGCTTATACAAGTTTCCTTGTATGGTATGGCTAGAGTTATTTTTTTAAATTTCACTCCCAGATTAATTGCTATTGATCCAAATTAATATTGTGTCCAAAGTCCTTAGCCCAAGTCACCATCATTTCTTTGGCCTGTTCTTCATGCATTTTATAGCCCAAAAAGTATATGTAAATTTTCCTTATTTGTTTATCTTCTGGTCCTAATAAGATTTTGTCTTGTAGGTTGATTCTCCATTCTTTTTTATCTTTTTCATACCTTAATTGTATTTGGAGATAGGCCCATGATTCCAGAACTACTCCTTGTTCTTTTAAGTCCTGCCTCAATTTCAGTTGGCCCTCATTATTTATTATGTCTTTATAGGTAATGGCTTTTGTCTGGTTATATAAGTTTGGATACACAATTGCTTCTAGTGGTGACAGCCAGGCTATCAGTTCCATATAATTTTGAAGTTTAATTTTATTCCAAATCAGAAGTAGGGCTTGTTGAATTTTGTGTCTTAAGAAATATTGATGGGTGGTATTTCTGCCAAGCCACAAGTACACATGCCAGCCCTGCTATCCTTCTAAATACAAAAGTCTTTTATTTTTTTAAATTAACCCAGTCCTTAATCCAGGTAAGTACTGCTGCCTGATAGTATAGTTCCCATTCTGGAAGCCTAAATCCCCCTCTTTCTTTTGCATCTTGTAGTAGTTTCAATTTAATCCTGGGCCTCTTTCCCTTTCATACAAAATTTAATGTTAATTTATTCAGGTCTCCAAAGAATTTTTTATCTAATTTTATTGGTATGTTTTGAAACAAGAAGAGCACTTTAGGTAGATTGTTCATCTTGATTGCTGATATTCTTCCTAGTAGCAAGAGTCTTAGATTGCTCCATTTTTCCAGATCTTCTTTTATTTGTTTCAGCAATTTATCATAGTTGTCTTCTTTAATCATAGAGCACATGCCAAGATGTTAATTCCTAGGTGTTTTATTTTTTTGACTACCTGAATGTCCAATTTTGTGGCCAAGGTTACTTTCTGTTTGTTAGTCATATTCTTTACTACCATTTTCATCTTATCTTTATTTATTTTTAAGCCAGCTGCTTCACCATACTCCTCAAGCAGTTTTAATAGTTTCGGGCCCATTTATTTTTTAAATTACATTTATATGCCGCCCTTCTCCAAAGACTCAGGGCTTACAATTTTGGGATACAACCCAGTGTGCTCAGCAATAGCCTTCATTCCATTGTATATGCCTGCTTATTACTAAGCGGCATTTTTACAAAGTCAGCTTATTGCCCCCAACAATCTTGGGTCCTCAATTTACCTACCCCGAGAGGATGGAAGGCTGAGTCAGCCTTGAGCCTGGTGGGATTCGAGCCTACAGTAATTGTAGGCAGCTGGAACTTAAATGCAGGCATTTAACAGCCTGAGCCACCAAGGCCATTTGTTCTCGGTCTTCCGTGATGAATACTAGGTCATTGGCAAATGTCTGTAAACATAACCGCACTACTTAATGACAGCAGTTATGTAGTCCCAGTTACAGTTGTTAAACCAAGACCATACTGTTGTTATGTGAGGACTTCACACTGCCTCAACTTCCCTCACCCATATTCAGTTGAACAACAACTAAGTAGCTATTGTGTTCGGTTAAGTTTGATAATAACTTGGTTTTTTGTCTTCACATCTCCCAGCTTCATAAATTTCCAGGATGAGTTAGGGCCACTTACTTTCTTATAGCAATAGCACTTATATACCACTTCACAATGCTTTACAGCCCTCTCTAAGCAGTTTGCAGAGTCAGCATCTTGCCCCCAACAATCTAGGTCTTCATTTTACCAACCTTGGAAGGATGGAAGGCAACCTTGAGCCTGATGGGATTTGAACTACCAAATTTCAGGCAGCTGGCAGTCAGCAGAAATAGTCTGCAGCCTGCAGTACTGCATTCTAACCACTGCACCACCACAGCTCTAGTCCAACACATCAAGGTTATTGATACAGAATAAACAGCAAGGAGTTCTACATAGTGTTCAATAAAATCCTTAGTTATGGTTGGGAGATGTTGGGACTTGGAGTCCTCACAGCTGGGGGTGACTTGCTTTCCAATATTAGTTGGCTAATATCTGCAAACTATGGGATGTTATGGATAATATTTATGCGATCATTATTTATCCCTTGGAGAGTTGCCTTCATTCATATTACAATTGAACATTTCTGGAAGATGATTGAGATTTTTAATCATGCTTTTCATTATCATTCAAGGAATATAATTATAATGATAACGAAGAAACAATCCCCTTCTATTATCATTAAATTGGTCATTTAGGGAAGCTGTAAAAGAGACATCGGTTTTGCAGGCTTTCTTGGGGTGGTTTTTTTCCCCCCTTGTTCTTATTGTTTGATCCAAACTAACATTAATAACCAAGGTTTCTACAAACTATATCCCAGATCATGATGGGGGATTAATGGACTCAGGTGTTGTTGTTTTATTTGTTTTACTATACCACTTATTCCCAAAAGCTCCCAGCATATAACAAAACATTATTGTTGAGAACTTCCTCGTATAAAATAAATCCAGTGTCAAGTTCAAAAGGTGCTTTTACTATTGCAACTATTATCACTTCTCAGCTTGCCAATGGAATATGGGGGAGGGAAGAGGGAGATAGAACGAAGCTCCAGATATCAAAATGCCAGCCATGGGACCCAAGGACATCTCGGCAGGTGTTTACCAGAGCTAAACAAGAATTTCTCACAACAATACTAGAAGTCTCCATTAGACAATGTAACCTGGTCTAATGGGTGGGGGAGGGGGAGAGTAGACCTGAACTTTAACTATATGGGTTTGCGCAGGAAATAGTTAGATCTGGTTTTGCCCTCATCTTTGCCATTAGGATGTACTCAATAAAGTTTTGCATTAAGAGCTTGGAACGTCTCAGCTGTGTTTGCTTTTGGTTGGGTTCATCAATCAGAACTTTGACATTCAACTATAAAGAATAGAAACAAATCTCAACCAAATTGTAAAGGACGAAAGGAAACTAAAACATGCACAACCCATTAATAGCCCCATATCTAAAGTATGCCTCATATCTACTATTTATTTATTGATTGATTGATTGATTTGATTTGTCAATCGCTTACAAGGTAACAGGTATAAGTATAAACATAGTTATGAATACATGAAATGGATACATATAAGAAAAATAAAAAGAATTAATAGGACAGGGACGGTAGGCACGTTGGTGCACTTATGCATGCCCCCTACAGACCTCTTAGGAAAGGGGTGAGGTCAATAGTAGACAGTCTAAGATTAAAGTTTTTGGGGTTTGGGGAAGAAACCACAGAGTCAGGTAGAGTATTCCAGACATTGACCACTCTGTTGCTGAAGTCGTATTTCCTGCAATCAAGTTTGGTGCGGTTAACCTTGAGTTTGTATCTGTTGTGTACTCTTGTATTGTTATGGTTGAAGCTGAAGTATTCATTGACAGGTAGGACATTGCAATGTATGATTTTATATACTATACTTAGATCAGACCGAAGACAACGTAGTTCTAGATTTTCTAGATCTAGAATTTCAAGTCTGGTGGCATAAGGTATTCTGCAATGAGTATAGGAGTGGAGAACTCTTCTTGTGAAATATTTCTGGACTTTCTCAACTGTGTTAATATCAGATACGTAATGTGGGTTCCAGACTGATGAGCTGTATTCAAGTATTGGTCTAGCAAATGTTTTGTATGCTTTAGTTAGTAGTGTGATATTACCAGAGAAAAAGCTATGTAGGATTAGGTTAACAACTCTTAATGCCCTTTTGGCTATGTAGTTACAGTGGGCTCTAGCCCTTAGATCATTAGAGATTAGTGCTCCAAGGTCCTTGACAGAGTTTGGATCATCAACAAGGTCTTGACTATTCAGCTTGTATTTTATTTTCTGATATTTTTTGCCAATATGTAAGACAGAGCATTTATTTGTTGAGATTTGAGGTTGCCATTTGTTTGACCATTCTGATACATAGTTGAGGTCTTTTTGAAGGGTAGCAGTATTGTCGGTGGTGTTGTGGTGTCTCTTCTAAACCCAGTTCAAAAACATAGACTGGATTTCCATATAGATGGAGTTCCAAAGTATGAGGACATATCCATTTCCTAGGTCCCATCAGATGACAATCTTGAATAGACAGCAATTGGAAGAAGTTGAGCCTGATTGAACTGTTCATATAACTATGAGAAAAGTTGGTCCTGTGGATAACCAGATCTGGAACTGTAGTGGGGTATTTAAAAGGTCAATCAGCACATTAAATCTCACCAGGAGTCCAACTGGCAACCAATATAATTCCTATATTGGTTGCCAATTGATATTGGGATTACCCAGGTATAATGACAAACAGCCGTAATCCTAAAGTCACCACTTTTTAATATTAGTTTTAGCTTTCAGATGCTTTTTGAAGTGCATCCCATTGTAGAATATGTGACAGTAATTCATACAGAAGGTGATTGGGTCATGAGTAATGATAAGATCTTTCCAAACCAGGAATGGCTGAAACTGATGCACAAGATAAACCTATGAAGAAGTCTCCAGACCACAACTGTCACTTTTTCTGGACACCTCTGGTGGATCATCTCTGAACTGAAATGTACAAACCTGTTTAGAGTTGAGGACGATATTATTTGATCCACCTCACTGCTTTTAAAAACATTCAGACTGTTCCTCCCTACTCAGGGGTAGGATTCAAATTTTTTAACAACTGGTTCTGTGGGCATGGTTTAGTTGGTGGGCATGGCTTGGTGGTCATTTTATTGGCTGGGTGTGGCCAACTCAATATCACTCACATTGAGGCACACATCTCCTCGCCTCTCATGACTGTGAGGATGCTGCAACAGTTGTAAGTGTGAAAATGGTCAAAAGTCACTTTTTTCAGTGCCATTGTAACTTTGAATGGTCACTCCACACAAGCAAAGTACCAGCAAAGGAGGGGGAAAATACTCCAGAGACGTTCCTTAGACAGGAAGTCTAGTCCTGCCAAGAATGTAATAAGGGTTAACGGAGAGGCAGTTTCGGTAAGCAACACCAGAATGTTTCCTTCCTGCCTTCCTTACAGGATTAGGCCAGTAATTTCTTCTAACAACCGGTTCTCCGAACTGCTTAGAATGTTAACAACTGGTTCTAGCAAATAGGTGCGAACTGGTAGAACCCCACCCCTGCCCCTACTGTGATGGAAGTTGAAGGAGAGGAGACCACTCTTGGAACTTCATCTTGGAATCATTTAGGGGAGAAAATATCTGACATCAAACTATTAGGACTATACTTGCCAAAGGAAGGTAGACACACTAGTATGATTCTTGTAATACAGGTGGTCTACAAAAAGTATCTATTTGGGTCTATTGACAGAGAGATTCTGGTGACTTGCACTGGATATTAATCTTTCCAGACTCAACTCAGAGGGAGCCCCTCTAGGGGATAGGCATTGATACTTGTGGGTCTCTATCTTCAATTTCGGGTCTTCACTTCCCAAGGGGAAGTGGGGGTAGTCCTTCTCATATATATTGCAGAGAGCATCACCTGGCTGGGAGGATGCTACCCATACTGCCCAATTTCCATGAGAACTCATAAAAAGAAGTAGAAATGGAAGAAGGGGTTGCTTGTTTAGAGAGGGGATGATGTGATGGAATAATGAGCCAAAGGAGAGGAAGACAACCTGGGGCAGGAAAGAGACATTCCAGCTTGGAGTGTGTCCAGTGGAGGAATGTTTGAGGTCAAATCCTCAGGTCTTTATCTGAAGTTTCCCAAGGGAGGGCAGACAGTATGGCAAAATTCTTGTAGTATAGGTGCTCACTAACAAAGTGGCCCTTCCTTCCTTCCTTCCTTCCTTCCTTCCTTCCTTCCTTCCTTCCTTCCTTCCTTCCTCTTCTTTCTTTCTTTCTTTCTTTCTTTCTTTCTTTCTTTCTTTCTTTTTCTTTCATGCTTTCTGTCTTTCTTTATTTCATGCTTTCTGTCTTTCTTTATTTCATGCTTTCTTTCTTTCTTTCCTTCTTTCTTTCTTTCTTTCTTTCTTTCTTTCTTTCTTTCTTTCTTTCTTTCTCCTCCCCTTCTCCCTCTCTCACTCCTTCCTTCTTCTTCCTTCCTCCCTCCCTTTCTCTCCCTCCCTCCCTCCAAATCCCTGAACAATATAGAGGGAGTTTATTTATTTATCAAATGTATATGTTTGACCATCTTACAGAAAAACAACTCCGGGCAGCTTCATATTTCATTTTCATACTGTCTTCTGGGATTTCTTCATGTACGCTTCCCATATTAGCTTACAACCCAAATATTTCCTCAGTTGCCTTTCATCCAGTTATTACATAGCTTGATCTTCATCCCTTGAATGCTTTGACATTGTTAAAAGAGAAAGAGGGAGGGAGGAGGGAGGGAGAGAGAGAGGAGAGAGAGAGAGATCCTAAATGATGCTCCTAACTGGATAATCCTCATGATTATTAAATATGTCATTATGATTAATTCAGATCAAAAAGAAAAGCAATACATCAAGCAAAACAGTAGAGTTTCCACACTAATAACTATGATAATAGTAGAAAAGAGAAAAAAAGGGAAGAAGGATGGAAATAATATTATGAATAGGTCCAAAAAGAGATGGAAATGACAGGGGTGGGATTCTACTGGTTTGGACCAGTTCATGCAAAGCAGTAGTTATGGTGAGTGTTTGGCCCCACCCACCCACCTGCTTTATTTGTGCTTTATTTCCTGAGTTTTTTTTTTTAGCTCAGCTGATTCGCATGGCAGAGCGGTTTGCGCGCCTCAACTGATTCAGGCACCAGGGCTGCAGTAGAAGGTAAGTAATTCAGTTGAAAATGGGCTTTTTTAATGTAGAGCACGTGAGTGAAGTCCGCACGTGCGCAAAGTTCACATGTGTGTGCAAAGTGTGCACTCACTGAACTGGTGGTTACACCGGAAGAATTGCGCTACTGGGAAATGGTTGCAAATTTCCTCCCTTGGCTCTTGATTTCACAGATTCCAGAGTCAATCTTGATAATTGTATTCCTGCTCAGCAACTGTTTAAGAAGAGAAGGCTGGGAAGATTGATCCTGTTAAGTTTGCATGAAGAGTCAGACGCGAAGAGCTTCAGTGAAGAGTTTATTAGTGACTACAGCTCGAATGGACCCCGCTTGGCTGGGCTACGGCTGCTACTTATAGCCAGCAGCCGCAGTTGCCAGCCAATCAGAGTGCAGGGTTTTCCGCACTTTTCAAACCAATCATAGTTGACATTTTACAAGAACAATTCAAACTAAACCAATGACATTCAAACCTACATACATAACACCCCTCCCCACTAGGTTCAGTCCATACCAAACCCCAACCTATCTAATGTATTCTTTTAAATAGGTGGGGCTCTTAGTACGTTGAGACCTTCGTGGTTCAGAAGTTTTAACATTCTCACCCAGTGAGAGGAAATGTGTCTGCTGACATTTCCTTACTGGGACTTCCTGTGAAAGAAGACCCTGTTTGATTGTTAGAATCTGGTCTCTCCTTCCAACCCATCTCCAGCCCAATGTCAGCACCCAAGTCAGGTAGTGATGTACAATCTTCCACTTCTAAGGATGGATTTTGGCATTGTGACAGGTTTTGGAATGGTTCCTGTTATAATGGCTCATTACACATGGGATGGATTCTTGCTTGCTGATTATCCTCCTGCTCCTCCCCTTCCCCCTAGAATTGACATCAGGTGAGGGAACTAGAGAGGAACAAGTGCGATGTTCCTGAGAGAACCTGGATCTAAGTTGATCAATGTGCCTGCTCCAGAGGACTCCATCCTCTGTTTGTACCCTGTAGAACGAGGGCCTGTGATTTGAGTTATCTCAGCAGGAATCCACAAAGGTTCACCCATAAGGTTCTTAGCATAAACAGAATCACCCACACTGAATGTGCGAACTTTGGAAGTGGAATCTAGTGGTGCGTTGGGTGCGTAAGTGGGATGAAGGCGGTCAAGGGAAGACCTAAGTTTCCTACCCATCAACAACTCTGCTGGGGATAAGTTATTAGATGGGTTAGGAGTGATGTGCTGAACACTAAGAAGTTTTTCAACTTTCTCAGTGATGTCCCCAGGACCCAGTTGCTGAAGTTTCTCCTTGGTAAAAGCGTACCATGCGTTCAGCCCGGCTGTTAGCGAAGGGTGCCCAGGGGCAGTGAGGGCATGTCTGATACCCTGTTGTGCTAAATAGGATTCAAAAGGTTGGATGTAAATTGAGGGCCATTGTCAGAGACAAGAACATCAGGTAACCCGTGGGTTACAAAAGTTTTGAGCTGCTTGATGACAGCATCAGTTGTGGTAGATGCCATAGGGATTACCTCTAGCCATTTGGAATATGCATCTACTATAATAAGAAAGGTGTGCCCTCTGGTAGGGCCTGCGAAATCAATGTGAATCCTAGACCATGGGCCCTAGGACATTCCCATTCCTGTTTGGGGCGAGAGGTGGGGCAGGCCTGACTACCTGACAGTTGGGACAAGATGCAACCCATTTTTCAACCATTTTGTCAATACCTGGCCACCATACATAACTCCTGGCCAATCCCTTCATCCTTACAATACCAGGATGACCCTCATGTAACATTTCCAAAACATCTCTTTGTAGTTTTGCAGGAATAACCACCCTGTTACTCCACAAAATACATCCTCTTAATACAGATAATTCAGTTTGCCTGGACTTAAAAGGGTGGGCAAGGTGAGGTAGATCTTGAAGAGGCCAATCTTTCTTAATCCAGCCTATAACAGGAGCCAATAAAGTGTCTTTGGCAGTCTCTCTGGCAATTTCAGCAGCATGCACTGGAAGCTTGGCAACAGTTTCTAGAAAAAAGGTGTGTGTTTCAGGTTCAAAGTCCTCCTTGTGACAAGAAAGTGGGCAATGACTCAGTGCATCAGCATGTCCAATGTCCTTACCAGGCTTGCGGATAAGTTTGTAAGAATAAGCAGCAAGAAATTCAGTCCACCTCAGCATTCTTGGTGACAGGATAGTAGGGGTAGGTTTATCTCCTGCCACAATGCCTAATAAAGGTTTGTGATCTGTAACAATGGTAAATGTTCTCCCATTCAAATATTCATGAAATTTCTTGACAGCTGCAACAATTGCCAATGCTTCCTTGTCCAATTGGCTGTAATTCCTCTCTGCTTTGGTCAAAGTGTGAGAGTAAAATGCAATAGGGGCTTCTCTCCCACTGGGAAGCCTGTGGCTCAAACCCCCACTCCAAAGGGGATGCATCACAAGTCAGTACAACAGGCAAATTCTCAGAGAACTGTATCAGTACAGCATCAGACGTGATTAGTCTTTTAATACTGTTAAATGCTGATTGTTCCTTCCTGCCCCAGACCCAAACAGACTTTTGTCAAGTAATCTGTGCAATGGTTCTGCAATGGTTGCTTTCTGAGGTAGGAACATGTGATAAAAGTTAATGAGTCCAAGGAAGGCTTGCAAATCTGTTTTATTTAGGTCTAGGGGCTTCTTTGATTGCTTGAACCTTGGCATCGGTAGGGTGGATGCCATGCTTGTCAATCATATAGCCCAGGAACTCAACCTTGTCAGTTTTAAGAGTGCATTTTTCTTCCTTGACTTTTAACCCCGCTTTCCTGAATCTGGTAAGGACTTCTCTGAGTCTTTCTTGTAACTGAGTGTCATTTTCAGCAGAGATTAACACATCATCAAAGTAAGGCACTACCCCTGGCAGTCCTTGGAGCATCCTTTCCATAAGGCTTTGAAAGATGCCTGGTGCCACGCTTACTCCAAATTGTAACCTTTTACATTTGAAAGCACCTCTATGAGTCACAATGGTTTGGGCCTCTGCAGTGGCATCATCAACTGTTAGTTGTTGATATGCCTGGGCCAGATCCAATTTGGCAAAGACTGTACCCTGCCAAGTGAGTGTAATAGATGATGCACCACTGGAACTGGGTATGCGCTCTGCTGCAGCATGGTTCAGTGTCCCCTTATAGTCCACAGATTCTTACTGACCCATCAGTCTTGACAGGTGTGACTATGGGTGTCTCCCATCTGGAGTGGTCAGTGGGCTCTAAAACTCCTTGAGCTATTAGTTTATCTAATTGTGCATCAATTTTTTCCTTTAAAGCAAATGGAACCCTTCTGGGCTTTAAACGAATTGGGGCACCTTGGGATCTAGGTTGAAAGTGATAGGGGTCCCCATATACTTGCCCAATCCCGCTGAAGACCTCTGGAAACTCAGACTTCAAGGCCTCCTCCATTCAAGTTGCTCACGTGATTGATGCCAGTCACCTCGATGCCTAGTGGATTGAACCACTCAAGTCCCAGCAAGCTTGGGCGATCCTTGTCCACATGGTCAGGGGCAAACGTTTGGTGTGGCCTTTAAACTTCACGTTGAAATCTCTTGTTCCAACTACTGGAATCTTGTTCCCTTGGTAGTCTTTAAGAGTCAGTGCTTGCTTCTGGAAATGTTTCTTCTGAATGTTGGGAAGTAGCCTGTGAATAGTGTCCCATGACACCATAGATAAATAGAGCCTGAGTCCACTTCCATTTGGCAAGGTCTTCCTTCAATGTATACCTTCACATGTACTTTTCTGCTTCTCAAGGGTGAAGAATGACCAATGGTGACTGTTTGATGAGTTTCATTCTTTCCATTTG
The DNA here is from genome assembly GCA_009733165.1 of Naja naja. Lineage (NCBI taxonomy): Eukaryota > Metazoa > Chordata > Lepidosauria > Squamata > Elapidae > Naja > Naja naja. The sequence goes on from CM019149.1 coordinate 302,767,775, forward strand.
CTTCTGAGTTGCACCCCATTTTCAATGAAATTGTTGGGCTTAAAATCCTTCTCAGATTTCTTCTACTAGATGGAGTTCTGGATGATTTGCAGACTCTTGCTAGGTGACCCTTTTCTCTGCATGTAGGCAGATGGTGTCTAAAAACTTGCATTCAGTGCGGGGCCCCATCACACCTCTGCAATAAAGTCTTGCCTTTTTCTTCCCAGGTCTTTCTTTTTCTTTTCCATTCTGAGTCTATAAATTCCTTCCTCCACCTGCAGTCTGATTCAGAATCTATTTGCTCCAATGAGTTGTTGTGGTTTCCACATCAGAATGGCTTGAGGCCTTGTTAATTTTCTTCATGGCTGCCGCTGAGGACTTAGTGGCTTCTGCTGAGAGGCCTCTTCTATGGCTTCCTTTAGCGTGATCTTAGGTTTTAATAATAATTTTCTCTAAAGCACCTTGTCTTTGAGGCCTAGAACAAATCGATCACGCATGGCCTCCTCCAAGTTGTTAAACTCGCATGCACCCCCAATGTCTCTTAAACTTTTTGAAGTCGTTAGCGTTTGCTTCCCCTCTTTATTGGCCAAGTGTGATTGGACACACAAGGAATTTCTCTCCTGTGCATAAGCTCTTAGTGTACATACAAACAGCAAAGTGATATAATCATAAGATACCAATAGGAGAAGGTAATAGGAAAGATGAGAAGGATAATAGTAATTCATCTTCACCTGCTGGTTCCTATCTGTTAGGAAGCTTATAATCCACCTACAAGGGTGGTCAAGCACAGTTAGGTGAATCAATTTAGAGAGAAAAATTTCTGGAATGATGGTATTGAGTGCTGAGCTGGAGTCTACAAAAGGACCCTTGCATCAGTCCTTAGGTATTTAAGAGGTTGTGAGATATAGCACTGTGCCATATCAATATGCCTTTGTTTGGCCTGGAGTTGGAGGCATCTCAGAAGCTTATGACCACCTGAACAAACATGGATTTGATACATTGTTGGTGGTCCAGCTCAGACTGAAGGTCACACATTAGATCTTTTTTAAAAATTTTGGACAGTAGTTATACAATCTGGAATTGGGAAATGTTGCCATCTGTCTTTTGTGAGGGATCTATCACCACCGTTAGCTTTGAAGTGGAGGAATCTACTTGATCAGTCTACCTTGGATGCAGAATAGACACAAAATGTTGGAATAAAAGAAATCAATGCCAGTTTTCAGTAGAACCATCATAATCAGGATGTCTTTGGAGATTCTCAGTCATCCCAGTCATGGTTTGTCCCATCCAGGTCATGTTTTTTAAGAGGCAACTGGACTTCCTTGTTTTTCTTGTTTCACTTCTCATCCAAGAAGCTTCTTCAGCTCTGAGTGCATAGCTAAATATCTATGGAGAATCTCATTCATCCAGTCATGATTGTTCCAAGGGAGTATTTTCAAGAGGACTGGACTTTCTTATTATTCTTTTAAGATGTTTTGCTTCTCATCCAAGAAGTTTCTTCAGTTTTGGGTGCATAGCTAAATATCTATGGAGATTCTCAGTCATCAAGTCATTATTGTCCCAAGGTAGTTTTTTTCAAGACAACTGGACTTCCTTGGTTTTCTTTGAAGACATTTCACTTCAAAGAAGCTTCTTCAGGGCTAAGGAGCGACGAGAACTCACCTTCTCAGGCCAAACCTTCTGATTGGCCCAACATCACCCAGTTGACTTTTATGACTATAGCAGAACTAAAACTTAGTATCTCCTGGTGATTGGTCCAAAGTCACCCAGTTGACATTCATGACTAAGGCAAGAACTAGAACTCACTGTCTCCTAGTGATGGTCCCAAATCACTAATGGACTTTCATAGCTAAATCAAAACTTAAACTCAAGATCTCCTGGCTTCAAACCTGGTGTTTAGCCACTAGACCAAATGGTTGCCTTAAATTTGATGAATACTGAGTAAGGGCAGCTAAAATTCTCAGCCAAACCAAGAGATCTTGATATATATTGTTTCAGCCTTAATTATCAACCATTTGCAAAAT
>CM019149.1:302770777-302875255 GCA_009733165.1 Naja naja
ACTGGGAAATGGTTGCAAATTTCCTCCCTTGGCTCTTTGATTCACAGATTCCAGAGTCAATCTTTATAATTGTATTCCTGCTCAGCAACTGTTTAAGAAGAGAAGGCTGGGAAGATTGATCCTGTTAAGTTTGCATGAAGAGTCAGACGCCAAGAGCTTCAGTGAAGAGTTTATTAGTGACTACAGCTCGAATGGACCCCGCTTGGCTGGGCTACGGCTGCTACTTATAGCCAGCAGCCGTGGTTGCCAATCAGAGTGCAGGGTTTTCCCGCACTTTTCAAACCAATCATAGTTGACATTTTACAAGAACAATTCAAACTAAACCAATGACATTCAAACCTACATACATAACACCCTCCCCACTAGGTTCAGTCCATACCAAACCCCAACCTATCTAATGTATTCTTTTAAATAGGTGGGGCTCTTCGTGCAATGTTGAGACCTTCGTGGTTCAGAAGTTTTAACATTCTCACCCAGTGAGAGAGGAAATGTGTCTGCTGACATTTCCTTACTGGGACTTCCTGTGAAAGAAGACCCTGTTTGATTGTTAGAATCTGGTCTCTCCTCCCAACCCATCTCCAGCCCAATGTCAGCACCCAAGTCAGGTAGTGATGTACAATCTTCCACTTCTAAGGATGGATTTTGGCATTGTGACAGGTTTTGGAATGGTTCCTGTCATAATGGCTCATTACACATGGGATGGATTCTTGCTTGCTGATTATCCTCCTGCTCCTCCCTTCCCCCTAGAATTGACATCAGGTGAGGGAACTAGAGAGGAACAAGTGCGATGTTCCTGAGAGAACCTGGATCTAAGTTGATCAATGTGCCTGCTCCAGAGGACTCCATCCTCTGTTTGTACCCTGTAAGAACGAGGGCCTGTGATTTGAGTTATCTCAGCAGGAATCCACAAAGGTTCACCCATAAGGTTCTTAGCATAAACAGAATCACCCACACTGAATGTGCGAACTTTGGAAGCGGAATCTAGTGGTGCGTTGGGTGCGTAAGTGGGATGAAGGCGGTCAAGGGAAGACCTAAGTTTCCTACCCATCAACAACTCTGCTGGGGATAAGTTATTAGATGGGTTAGGAGTGATGTGCTGAACACTAAGAAGTTTTTCAACTTTCTCAGTGATGTCCCCAGGACCCAGTTGCTGAAGTTTCTCCTTGGTAAAACGTACCATGTGTTCAGCCCGGCTGTTAGCCGAAGGGTGCCCAGGGGCAGTGAGGGCATGTATGATACCCTGTTGTGCTAAATAGGATTCAAAAAGGTTGGATGTAAATTGAGGGCCATTGTCAGAGACAAGAACATCGGGTAACCCGTGGGTTACAAAAGTTTTTGAGCTGCTTGATGACAGCATCAGTTGTGGTGGATGCCATAGGGATTACCTCTAGCCATTTGGAATATGCATCTACTATAATAAGAAAGGTGTGCCCTCTGGTAGGGCCTGCAAAATCAATGTGAATCCTAGACCATGGGCCCTAGGACATTCCCATTCCTGTTTTGGGGCGAGAGGTGGGGGCAGGCCTGACTACCTGACAGTTGGGACAAGACGCAACCCAATTTTCAACCATTTTGTCAATACCTGGCCACCATACATAACTCCTGGCCAATCCCTTCATCCTTACAATACCAGGATGACCCTCATGTAACATTTCCAAAACATCTCTTTGTAGTTTTGCAGGAATAACCACCCTGTTACTCCACAAAATACATCCTCTTAATACAGATAATTCAGTTTGCCTGGACTTAAAAGGGTGGGCAAGGTGAGGTAGATCTTGAAGAGGCCAATCTTTCTTAATCCAGCCTATAACAGGAGCCAATAAAGTGTCTTTGGCAGTCTCTCTGGCAATTTCAGCAGCATGCACTGGAAGCTTGGCAACAGTTTCTAGAAAAAAGGTGTGTGTTTCAGGTTCAAAGTCCTCCTTGTGACAAGGAAGTGGGCAATGACTCAGTGCATCAGCATGTCCAATGTCCTTGCCAGGCTGTGGATAAGTTTGTAAGAATAAGCAGCAAGAAATTCAGTCCACCTCAGCATTCTTGGTGACAGGATAGTAGGGTAGGTTTATCTCCTGCCACAATGCCTAACAAAGGTTTGTGATCTGTAACAATGGTAAATGTTCTCCCATTCAAATATTCATGAAATTTCTTGACAGCTGCAACAATTGCCAATACTTCCTTGTCCAATTGGCTGTAATTCCTCTCTGCTTTGGTCAAAGTGAGAGTAAAATGCAATAGGGGCTTCTCTCCCTGGGAAGCCTGTGGCTCAACCCCCCACTCCAAAGGGGATGCATCACAAGTCAGTACAACAGGCAAATTCTCAGAGAACTGTATCAGTACAGCATCAGACGTGATTAGTCTTTTAATACTGTTAAATGCTGATTGTTCCTTCCTGCCCCAGACCCAAACAGACTTTTGTCAAGTAATCTGTGCAATGGTTCTGCAATGGTTGCCTTCTGAGGTAGGAACATGTGATAAAAGTTAATGAGTCCAAGGAAGGCTTGCAAATCTGTTTTGCATTTAGGTCTAGGGGCTTCTTTGATTGCTTGAACCTTGGCATCGGTAGGGTGGATGCCATGCTTGTCAATCATATAGCCCAGGAACTCAACCTTGTCAGTTTTAAGAGTGCATTTTTCTTCCTTGACTTTTAACCCCGCTTTCCTGAATCTGGTAAGGACTTCTCTGAGTCTTTCTTGTAACTGAGTGTCATTTTCAGCAGAGATTAACACATCATCAAAGTAAGGCACTACCCCTGGCAGTCCTTGGAGCATCCTTTCCATAAGGCTTTGAAAGATGCCTGGTGCCACGCTTACTCCAAATTGTAACCTTTTACATTTGAAAGCACCTCTATGAGTCACAATGATTTGGGCCTCTGCTGTGGCATCATCAACTGTTAGTTGTTGATATGCCTGGGCCAGATCCAATTTGGCAAAGACTGTACCCCTGCCAAGTGAATGTAATAGATGATGCACCACTGGAACTGGGTATGCGCTCTGCTGCAGCGCATGGTTCAGTGTCCCCTTATAGTCCCCACAGATTCTTACTGACCCATCAGTCTTGACAGGTGTGACTATGGGTGTCTCCCATCTGGAGTGGTCAGTGGGCTCTAAAACTCCTTGAGCTATTAGTTTATCTAATTGTGCATCAATTTTTTCCTTTAAAGCAAATGGAACCCTCCTGGGCTTTAAACGAATTGGGGCACCTGGGATCTAGGTTGAAAGTGATAGGGGTCCCCATATACTTGCCCAATCCTTCGCTGAAGACCTCTGGAAACTCAGACTTCAAGGCCTCCTCCCATTCAGAGTTGCTCACGTGATTGATGCCAGTCACCTCGATGCCTAGTGGATTGAACCACTCAAGTCCCAGCAAGCTTGGGCGATCCTTGTCCACAATGGTCAGGGGCAAACGCGTTTGGTGTGGCCTTTAAACTTCACGTTGAAATCTCTTGCTCCAACTACTGGAATCTTGTTCCCTTGGTAGTCTTTAAGAGTCAGTGCTTGCTTCTGGAAATGTTTCTTCTGAATGTTGGGAAGTAGCCTGTGAATAGTGTCCCATGACACCATAGATAAATAGGAGCCTGAGTCCACTTCCATTTGGCAAGGTCTTCCTTCAATGTATACCTTCACATGTACTTTTCTGCTTCTCAAGGGTGAAGAATGACCAATGGTGATGGTTTGATGAGTTTCATTCTTTCCATTTGCTTCTGAGTTTGCCCCATCTTTTCAATGAAATTGTTGGGCTTAAAATCCTTCTCAGGGGATTTCTTCCTACTAGATGGAGTTCTGGATGATTTGCAGACTCTTGCTAGGTGACCCCTTTTCTCACAACGTAGGCAGATGGTGTCTAAAAACTTGCATTCAGTGGGGCCCCACAGCCTCTGCAATAAAAATCTTGCCTTTTTCTTCCCAGGTCTTTCTTTTTCTTTTCCATTCTGAGTCTATAAATTCCTTCCTCCACCTCACTGCAGTCTGATTCAGAATCTATTTGCTCGCAATGAGTTGTTGTGGATTTTTCCACATCAGAATGGCTTGAGGCCTTGTTAATTTTCTTCATGGCTGCCGCTGAGGACTTAGTGGCTTCTGCTGAGGAGGCCTCTTCTATGGCTTCCTTTAACGTGATCTTAGGTTTTAATAATAATTTTCTCTAAAGCACCTTGTCTTTGAGGCCTAGAACAAATCGATCACGCATGGCCTCCTCCAAGTTGTTAAACTCGCATGCACCCCCAATGTCTCTTAAACTTGCCACGAAGTCGTTAACGTTTTCGCTTTCCCCTCTTTATTGGCCAAGTGTGATTGGACACACAAGGAATTTCTCTCCTGTGCATAAGCTCTTAGTGTACAACACAGCAAAGTGATATAATCATAAGATACCAATAGGAGAAGGTAATAGGAAAGATGAGAAGGATAATAGTAATTCATCTTCACCTGCTGGTTCCTATCTGTTAGGAAGCTTATAATCCACCTACAAGGGTGGTCAAGCACAGTTAGGTGAATCAATTTAGAGAGAAAAATTTCTGGAATGATGGTATTGAGTGCTGAGCTGGAGTCTACAAAAGGACCCTTGCATCAGTCCTTAGGTATTTAAGAGGTTGTGAGATATAGCACTGTGCCATATCAATATGCCTTTGTTTGGCCTGGAGTTGGAGGCATCTCAGAAGCTTATGACCACCTGAACAAACATGGATTTGATACATGTTATTGGTGGTCCAGCTCAGACTGAAGGTCACACATTAGATCTTTTTTTAAAAAAATTTTGGACAGTAGTTATACAATCTGGAATTGGGAAATGTTGCCATCTGTCTTTTGTGAGGGATCTATCACCACCGTTAGCTTTGAAGTGGAGGAATCTACTTGATCAGTCTACCTTGGATGCAGAATAGACACAAAAATGTTGGAATAAAGAAATCAATGCCAGTTTTCAGTAGAACCATCATAATCAGGATGTCTTTGGAGATTCTCAGTCATCCCAGTCATGGTTGTCCCATCCAGGTCATGTTTTTTTTAAGAGGCAACTGGACTTCCTTGTTTTTCTTGTTTCACTTCTCATCCAAGAAGCTTCTTCAGCTCTGAGTGCATAGCTAAATATCTATGGAGAATCTCATTCATCCAGTCATGATTGTTCCAAGGGAGTATTTTCAAGAGGGGACTGGACTTTCTTATTATTCTTTTAAGATGTTTTGCTTCTCATCCAAGAAGTTTCTTCAGTTTTGGGTGCATAGCTAAATATCTATGGAGATTCTCAGTCATCCAGTCATTATTGTCCCAAGGTAGTTTTTTTCAAGAGACAACTGGACTTCCTTGGTTTTCTTTGAAAACATTTCACTTCCAAGAAGCTTCTTCAGGGCTAAGGAGTGACGAGAACTCACCTTCTCAGGCCAAACCTTCTGATTGGCCCAACATCACCCAGTTGACTTTTATGATTATAGCAGAACTAAAACTTACTATCTCCTGGTGATTGGTCCAAAGTCACCCAGTTGACATTCATGACTAAGGCAGAACTAGAACTCACTGTCTCCTAGTGATTGGTCCGAAATCACTAATGGACTTTCATAGCTAAATCAAAACTTAAACTCAAGATCTCCTGGCTTCAAACCTGGTGTTTAGCCACTAGACCAAATTGGTTGCCTTAAATTTGATGAATACTGAGTAAGGGCAGCTAAAAATCTCAGCCAAACCAAGAGATCTTGATATATATTGTTTCAGCCTTAATTATCAACCATTTGCAAAATGATCAAGCTCTTTTTAATGGAAGAAGTCAAGAAACGGGCTTTTTTGAAATGACAGTGTGAAATTCAATGTCCAAGCTGATCATTTCAACAGACCTCAGCTTCACCGCGAGAGCCATTTGTTCAATCTTGGTTTATGAAAGGTAACGGAAGCGTGCAGCTTTCTCTGCAAACAAATGTATCTCAACTCGACTTCCATAAAGATTGACGGTGACTTAAAAATAGCCAGAGGTGAATATTATAAATCTTTCTAAAGGGGTTTTTTAGTGCATATTCTTCATGTCGGCATCAAACCAATCACTCAAAGTGATGTTCTTTTAAGGGATATGGAACCCAAACACTGGAAATGGAAAGGGAAAAAAATGAGGTTATTGCATACTTTTTTCCTCTCCTTTCCACTGAACTCAAGAGAAATGTACACCCAAGGGGATGCTACTGAAAAATTCTGACAATCTTATGAGTGTACCCTAGACTCTGATAAAAAAAAAGCATCAGTGGTTTCTTCACTCAAAAGAGAAAGGAACTGAGATTTAGACTTGCATGAAATTCAGGGTAAATCAACCAGTTTTAATGATGTTTTGCCTTATCATGAATAGTATGTTAAGGCACCATCAAAGTTCATTTTTTGGTGGTAGTGGTGGCATGAAATTTCAACCACTGCATTCTCGCTCTTCTTTTCTTTAAAAGTTTGGAAATATATGGCGTTTGGAACATTTGAAAAATGAGAAAAGAATCTTCCATCATGTTCTGACCCAGCCTTAGCAGAACCAAGAAACAGAGTCCTTGTCCCAAAAAACCCCTCTTTATTACTGTGAATTCATGCCATTCACACACAGAAAAAAACCAGGCAATAATCCCTTCCGAGGATTATTGCCAAGCCGAGAACTTCCAGTCACAAAGCTATAAATTAATTCCTGGCAAGGAGTCTCTGTGAGGCACAAACAATGATAAGCAAATAATGAACTACTGTCTCCTGCAACCACCATTCCCCTTTTGCTTCTATTTATTCCCCAGGAAGGGGCCATTCAGTGTCCACATGTGCCTTTCTTCCCGAGTCAGCCCCTGTTCCTCAGTTGTTCTCCTCTCCTGACAGCTATGTGCATATACGCATCTGGAACAGGCCCCAGCTGTTCTTCTTCCCCACTTACCTCCAACTCTAAAAGCAGCTGGGAAATGTTGGATGGTCCTGGCCCTATCTCTGCTTCCGACACAGAGCATCCATCAGAGCCTTCCGCAGACTCCAGGACTGGTCCAGTTCCTCCCCAACCTCCACATCATCTGAGCCTGCCAGCTCCACTGGCAGCTGGCGGACCACATCATATCTTAACATTAGTTTATGTTTATGTTTATTTGGATTTATATGCCGCCTCATCTCCGGGCAGGACTCAGGGCAGCTCACACAAGAATATACATACATAAATAATTAAAATGTTAATCCAATCCAAATAACAAATAAAATTATGCTAAAATACCCAATTAAAAGCCCCAGTGTCTCTCAATCCAGGCTGGCCTGCAAGAATAGCCAGGTCTTTAGATCGCAGCGGAAGAAACGCAGGCGGGAGCCAGCCGCAGCCCCAGGGGCAGCTGCTTCCACAGGGTGGGCACTCCCACAGAGAAGGCCCTCCCCCATGGGACCACCAACTGACATTGTCTGGTTGACAGCACCCCCAGGAGGGCCTGCCTGTGGGCCTGCACTGGGCGATTGGACCTTGATGCTGGTAGGAGGCACTCCTGCAAATACCCCGGACCCAAGCCTTAGTCCCTTAAGTAACGCCCATACATTTAAATCTGAGTGAAAATTGTTTGTTTGTTTGTTTATATTTGGATGCCAACTTTATTATTTTTACAAATAACAAAAAGTGGCAAACATATCCAATGTATCTTCCTGTTTCCCCACAACAACAATCTTGTGAAGTGGGTTCAGCTGAGAGAAAGGAACTGTCCAAAGTCACCTAGCTGGCTTTCATGCCTAAGGCGGGACTGGAACTCACTGTCTCCCAGTGAATGGCCCAATGTTACCCAGATGGCTTTCATGCCTAAGGCAGGACTAGAACTCTCTGTCTCCCTATGAATGGCCCAATGTTACCCTGCTGGTTTTCATGCCTAAGGTGGGACTTGAATTCACCATCTGCTGCTTTCTAACCTGGTCCTTAACCACTGGTGCCCTCTCTCTATATTAGATATGTATAAAAAATATAATTATAATTATAAAAATATAAACAAGGAACCTCAAGGAATTCAAACAAAATGTCTGTCTCTTTCAACCTGCTTCCTAGTATGAGCAACTAGATGATTCCAGGAAGTTGGTGGTTCATATATGAGGACAAGATCTCATTCTTGCTTCTTCAACAACTATTCTTTGGGAATATTTTGCTACTGATACACCATCAAACTGACACAGTGGTAGCTATAGCTATGGTATGGTACGACTCTGCCCTGCATTTATGTTGACTTCAGAATTTTTGATGGGCGAGAATGCTAGTTAGTAGGATTCCTCCAACTTATTTGCTATATAAACAGGATTGCATGACCCCAGTTTCTCAAACGCTTTGAGGAATTGGGTTTAGCCAATTCTCTAAAACTCTTGCAGGAATTGGGTATGGCTAGTCTAGAGGAAAGAATGACTAAGGGTGACATGATAACAGTGGTCCAGTGTTTGAGGGGCTGCCACAAAGAAGAGGGGATCAACATATTCTCCAAAGTACAGTACCTGAAGGCAGGACGAGAAATAATGGATGGATACTAATCAATGAGAGAAGCAACCTGGAATTGAGGAGAAACTTCCTAATGGCGACAATTAAGCAATTGAACAGCTTGCTTTCAAAAGTTCTAGGTTCTTCATCACTGGAGGTTTTTAAGAAAAACTGGACAGCCATTTGTCTGAAACGGTATAGGGTCTCCTGCTTGAGCAGGGGTTGGATTAGAAGACCTCCAAGATCCCTTCCAGCTTTATTCTGATTGATTTGTTGTTGCCATCTCTAGGCATGCCTACATCATGTGTGATAACTCTGCCCCCTCCCTCATTTGCACAATGACAGAACTATCTATTTTTGATCACACAGTTTTCTTGTGAGGCCAGTTGGGTGTGCTGTCTGCACACTGTTCCTTCACAGCATATAAAGCTAAGGGAATCTAAGACTTTGAGGTTGAGTATGTGACTGATTAACAAGAAATTAGGAGTGTAACACATTTTTTTAAAAAGGCCAATGTACCATGAGATAGCTGTGGTAGTCTTGAAAAAGTCATTGTACTAGTCAAAGGATTGGATTCTTTTTTTGTTCTTTGCTTCCAAGGAACATCATCTTAGATGCTTTCAATCTATAACTCATGATGCTACCATGGATCAGCATAAAAGTTACGTGACAGCAATAAAGAACAGTATTGGTAGACCAAACTTTGTGAAATTTTTCATTCTCTACGTGTGAACTATTGCTATCTCTACTGCCTCCTAAGAGAATAAAGACTTTTGCTAGCACTTTGGAAGATAGAAACATGGTGGCACAGTAGTTAGTATGCAGTATTACAGGCTAACTCTGCTGACTGCCAGCAGTTTGATCCTGACCATCTCAAGGTTCACTCAGCTTTCCATCCTTCTGAGGTCAGTAAAATGAGGACCCAGATTGTTGGGGGTAATAGGCTGACTCTGTAAACTGCTTAGAGATGGTCACTGAAGCACTATAGAAGGATGCAAATGTCCAGCTTCCATTCTCCACTATCCTTTCAGAGCTGAAGAATCTTCTTGGATGACAAGCGAAACATCTTCAAAGAAAAAACAAGAAAGTCCAGTTGCCTCCTGAAAAAGCAATTTTGTGACAACCATGACCTGGATGACTGAGAATCTCTACAGACTAATTCAACTCTACAGACTAATGTTTCAAGGAAAGCTAAACTAAGACTGTTCTTGAAATGCAGCCAAGCATAAGAAGATCAAATGGATTTGGCACAAGAAGTGATGTTTATACAGAAAGATCCAACCTTAAAGCAGTGAAATCTGCTAATTGCATGATGGCCAAACAGACCTTAAGAATTCTACAATTCAGAGCAACCAATATTGTACTATGTTGAGGTGGAAACACCATGCAGGGTAGAATAAGGTAGCTTACCATGATCAAAAGAACTAGCTGTGTTGGGGGGAAAATAGTAGGGTAGAAAGTTAGCAAAAATTCAGAGTGTTTGGAAGAATTGATACAATTGTAAGACATCTAAAAAAGGTTGTTCTGGCCAGAACGTATTTAAAGAAGAGCAAGTATGGAGAACGATAATCGAGCTATAGAATGGAAGGGTTGGGTTAACTGTAACCCTAACATCCTATGACAACTGTAAAGTAAAATGTAAATGTAAATGTTAAATTCGAAGACTACATTTTTAAAAAAAAATTAAGTAAAAGTAAGTCTTTTGAGAGGAAAGTGCACAAATGTGCCTCTTTTTGCTGTCCTTTGTTAAACGGGGACTAAAAATGAAAAAAAGCAAAAGCACATATTAAATTGAGCCTTCCGTCAAGTTCAGTCAAGATCACATGAAGTGTTAATGCCAATTTATAATGCCTTGGTAAGGTCACACTTGGAATACTGCATCCAGTTTTGGTTGCCATGATGTAAAAAAGATGTTGAGACTCTGGAAAAAGTGTGAAGAAGAGCAAGAAAGACCTCCAAGTCCCTTCTAACTCCATTATTCTATTCTATTCTATTCTATTCTATTCTATTCTATTCTATTCTATTCTATTCTATTCTAAAGTTTGTGATTCATGGCAGATTTGTTGAAAGCAAAATTCCTGAAATGTCACTTGAGACCCATCCCTTTGGAGAATCTGCAACCTGAAACCCCTACAGACAAGGGCAAAACGTCGGTTGTGTTTGCACAACAAGCTTAGAGAAGTCCCCAAAGGTGCTTTTTCCAAAGGCCATGGGACTTTCTTGTGTTTTTCTTGAAAGACATTTCGCTTCTCATCCAAAAAGCTTCTTTAGATTAGATTAACGGAGTTGGAAGGGACCTTGTAGGTCATCTAGTCCAACCCCACATCCACCCAAGCAGGAGATCCTACACCATTTCTGAAAGATGGCAGTCCAGTCTCTTCTTGAAAGCTTCCAGGGATGAAGTTCCCACAACTTCTGAAGGCATCTTCTGTTCCATGGGTTGATTGTTCTTACTGTCAGAAAATTTCTCCTTATTTCTAGGTTGAATCTCTCTTTGATCAGTTTCCATCCATTATTCCTTGTCTGGCCTTAAGATGCTTTGGAAAACAGCTTGATCCCTCCTCTTTATGGCAGCCTCCCAGATATTGGAAGACTGCTATCCTGTCTCCCCTGGTCCTTCTCTTCTCTAGACTTGCCATGCCCAGTTCCTGTAACTGTTCTTCATATGTTTTAGTCTCATCATCCTGGTTTAGTTCTGACTGAATTTTCATGGATGAGTAGGTAGGATAGGAAGAAACAAGAAAGCCCAATTGCCTTTTGAAAAAGCACCTTTCGAGAGCCATGACCTGGATGACTGAGAATCTCCATAGACATTAAGCTAAAAGAAGGTGATTTTTTGTCAGAGGCTGTTGCATAATGTGTGAAACTTGGTTAATTTTAACTTGCTTTGTACCAGTGGCTTAATGTGCTGCAAACTCAACCAGCTTAAGATTCAGTGCATGCACAAACACCCAAACTGGCTTAACTCAATCTCCACATTTATGGTGTTACACAAATCTACCAATACACATTTGATGGGTGTTCATGGTACCTGCTTTTATGGCAACTGAAATTGCTTTACACTGTGACAGCCACAACTCTGTCTAAACCTCCACTATCGAATTCTTCATCCATACCAGCTTTTATGATCCTATATTAAAGGTGGGAAATAAATTTGTGCGGTTTACATTGAGTGAGAATCTCTGCATTTTTAACTGATTCAGCAACAATGAAAAGCTACTGATTAGAATGTGCACCTTTTTAATGTTCTGATGCTGTTCGTTCTTTCTTTCTTTCTTTCTTTTTTTTCTTTCTTTCTTTTCTTTTTTCTATCTATCTATCTATGTATCTATCTATCTATCTATCTATCATCTCTATCATCTATCTACCTATCTCTGCATTTCTAAGTCTTTTATCTCTCTTTTTCTATCTATCTCTAACATTTGTCTATCTGTGTCTATCTATTGTTATTTTTATTTATTTATTTATATTTATTTTTTATTTATTTATTTTGTCAAGTGACTATAAGATAACAGGTATAGGTATAAACATAGCTATGAATACATGAAATGGATACATATAAGAAAAATAAAAAGAAACAATAGGACAGGGATGGTAGGTACGTTGGTGCGCTTATGCACGCCCCCTCAGACCTCTTAGGAAAGGGGTGAGGTCAATAGTAGACAGTCTAAGGTTAAAGTTTTTGGGGTTTGGGGAAGAAACCACAGAGTCAGGCACAGTATTCCAGACATTGACCACTCTGTTGCTGAAGTTGTATTTCCTGCAATCAAGTCTGGTGCGGTTTACCTTGAGTTTGTATCTATTGTGTGCTCTTGTATTGTTATGGTTTGAAGCTGAAGTATTCATTGACAGGTAGGACATTGCAATATATAATTTTATATACTATATTTAGATCGGACCGAAGGTGGCATAGTTCTAGGTTTATCTGTATCTATCTACCTATCTATCTTTAACATTTGTCTGTCTCTGTCTATCTATCATTATCTGTCTGTCTGTCTGTCTGTCTGTCTGTCTGTCTGTCTGTCTGTCTGTCTGTCTAATCTATCTATCTATCTATCTATCTATCTATCTATCTATCTATCTATCTATCTATCTATCTATCTATCATCTATCCTCTATCAATCTATCTCTATTTAAAAGGGCACAGAAAATATTGTGGCAAAAATAGGATAAAATGTACCATCAATTAGAGGAACTCGTTTGCAACAAAGACACGTATTGGGGAAACACACAAAGATGTGAGGCTTAGAACAAATGGAAACAAACAAGAGCCATGCTGTGCTGCAATTTTCTGGAGTTTTACTTCTCCTATAAAAGAGGCTGCAGCTGTTTTCACTTGATCCTCAGGGTGCTTTAGAAATTATTCTGGTGATGCTTTAGGCTTATCTTTATGATGGGAGTTGGTGGAAAGTACAGCAGCTCAGTGCCTTGTCCTTGTCAGCACCCACCCTCCTAGAAGAATGAAATATTTTGAGGAATATTAAAAAGGGCAGAATATTATATTTTCCTAAATGAGAAATGAAGAAACATGTTTTTTTAGAGGCAGAAAGCAGCTCTAACCTTTTCTTAATAGTCCTTAGCAGATGTCAGCACTTAAGAGATAAAGAGCTAATGGAATGTATGTGTCTAGATAGCTCTATTCATATGCAAATGCACTCACTCAAGATCCAACACAGGACAAAGCCATTAAGCCACAATAGGAATTGCCCAACACCCTTTCAGAGCAGTCTAAACTTCAACCAAACTTAGCTTAGACAAACACCTAGGATTTGCATTTCCTCTTTTGCCTAGAGAGCCAGATCTCAACCCTACATAACTCCTACATGACCCCATAGGAATCTGACAACAGCCAATAGAATAAATGTTATTGCACAGGAACAGGAAGCTCAAGTGCAAAACTCAAAGAAGGTATACTCACTCTCAATTCCATGTGGTCGGCGTCCAGAACCACAAACCCATGTGGTTCTGCTTCATCAATAAACCATCATTCCAATCAGCCTCCATGTTTCCAGTGTCTTTCTCCCAGCTTGGAACTGAACCAGATGGATATTTCTCCCCACACCTTGGTACAATCCAATCTTTCCAACAGACTGAAGGTCCTTGTCTTCCCATCTCTTAAACTCTTCTGTGTCTACTATGACTTCTTCACTTTTCTGAAATCCCAAAGTAGAGTAGAGGGTTGTTTGCAGGATTAGTAAAAATCATCATCATCATCAAGATGGTACTACCGTGTTTCCCCGAAAATAAGACCTACCCCGAAAGTAAGACCTAGCACTATTTTCTAAAACCTGCCCTAATATAAGACCTACCCCAAAAATAAGACCTAGTGTAAATCTCCAGTTCCAGGAAGACTTTTCAGGGAGCAACCGTGCACCTGCGAAACACCCCCTACACACTCACACCCACTATTTGGCACCATAAATATATAAGACCTACCCCGAAAATAAGACCTAGTGTGTTTTTGGGAGCCAAAAAATATAAGACAGTGTCTTATTTTCGGGGAAACACGGTACTAGAGTACAATTGTTATATGCAATTTTTATGTTTTCTCAATATTTATGTGAATTTCATAGACACACTTGAGAAAAGGAAGGGAGAAATTCAAGGTTATTTTCATGATTGACTTTTTCAACTTTCAGAACAATATTTTGAAGACACTTTTGGGAAAATATTAGAAAGTGGCTATGCAGGCTGAGAAATATGAGCAGCCAAGAGACTTCATAGTGATGGAAATAGCTAGCTAGCTAGTTAGGTATTTCAGATAGGTAGGTAAGTAGGTAGGTAGATGGATGGATGGATGGATGAATGGATGATGGATGGATGGATGGATGGATGGATGGAAGGATGGACGGATAGACAGACAGACAGACAGATAGTGAGAGACAGACAGACAGATACATACATAGAATCAAAATGTAAATTTTCTGAATGTTATTATGTAACCGAAAGTTCAAATATTAACCACATCTTGACTTTGGATGATACATGTTAGATTTAGCATGGAAGCAAAGTTGAGGCATGAAGCTATGATATGTGTTATAGAAAGTGGATTGTAGAATTTTTCATTTGTTAAAAAGTGCAGAAGAACATCACAAGTTACTTCCCTTCTGTTTCCAATTCTTTAATCCAGTGTGCTTTAAATCTGAAAGGTATAATCGTATACCAATAAATCAAACATTAATATCAGACAGGAATGTTATATTGAGACAGAGATGACCTGCAGTTTTCTTTGGAGTTTATAATAAATCTGTATTTTTGTGTAGTGTAATATATGAAATGTCACCTAATGGCAAAACTATATATAACACTAAAGGATTTTTTCCCCCCAAATGTTGCTTTTAAAGGTAAAGTAGGATTTAGTTGCTCTGACATTCTGGATAAAGGAATATTTTTGCTTTCTGAGAAGCTAAAAGTCTGAAGAAATTCTCCGTCATCCAGGTCATGGTTGTCCCAAAGGTGCTTTTTCAGGAGGCAACTGGACTTCCTGGTTTTTTTCTTCTTCTTTTGAAGATGTTTCATTTCTCATCCAAGAAGCTTCTTCAGCTCTGAAGAATTCCCCACTCTCCTGTCAGAGCTGAAGAATCTTCTTGGATGAGAAGCAAAATGTCTTCAAAAGAAAAAAAACAAGAAGGTCCAGTTGCCTCCTGAAAAAGCAGCTTTGGATTTCCGAAAAGCTGTTAACAGAACAACAGAGTTGGAAGAGGCTTTGGAGGTCTTCTAGTCCAACCCCCTGATCAAGCAGGAGACCCTATACCATTCCCTACAAGTGACTGTCCAGTCTCTTCTTAAAAGCCTCCAGTGATGGACTACTCACAACTTGTGGAGGCAGGTTGTTCCACTGGTTAATTGTCCTCACTTTTAGGAAATTTTTCCTTAACTCTTGAAATTGCTTCTCTTCTTGACTAGTCTCCATCCATTGCTTCTTGTTGTGCCTTCAAGTCCTTTGGAGAATAGGTTGATCCCCTCCTCTCTGTGGCAGCCCCTCAAATATTGGAAGACTGCTATCCTGTCTCCCCTGGTCCTTCTCTTCCCTAGACTAGCCAAGCCCAGTTCCTGCAGCTGTTCTTCACAAGTTTTAGCCTCCAGCCCCTTAATCACCTTTGTTGCTCTTTTCTGCACTCTTTCCAGACTCTCAGAGTGTTATCTGAAATTATTTTTGACAAGTTTTTTTTTCCAAGATGAAGTGTTCTAAATCAATATCAGAAATTTATTGAGAGGGCTATTTTGTTTTCAGAGCAATATTCTTTTCTTTTGGAAAAGAATCAATCGATCTGGATTTCACTGTTGCTCCATTCTCTCTGATATCTTTGTTGAAATAAATACTTGGTTCACTTAGATTCTCTTTCTCTTTATTCTAAAGCCTCAAGACGCTTTCAATTACACCATAGTCCACAGATCTTTCCATTAGCCCTGCATGCATGTGGTTAAATAATTCACTTTTTAGTCCAATATTGATCAACATAAAATCAACATAACAAAATTTTATTCATCCCTTTATCATCAGCGGAGAGCCAGTGAATATACAATCTGCTCCCACAATCCATATAGGTACTGGTTTAATAGAGTTAAAGGGGCATTGGTTCCTTTACATAACAGAAATAATGTTCACTTTATCAAATATTTTAATATGAGTTTCCCACCTTTTCAGAAAGGAATTGCTGCATATTCTAAGCATGGTTAATTCACAGCAGATATGACTCACAGGCAGGATGGATTCAGATAAGTTGAAGAGATGATAAAACTTGCAAATGTTGAATAACAGGATTGGAAGGGACCTTGGAGGTCTTTTATCCAATCCTCTGCTCAAGCAGGAGACCCTATATCATTCTAGATAATTGGCTGTCCAATCTCTTCTTAAAAGACTCGGGTGATGGAACATCTACAACTTCTGAAGGCAAAGCTTTCCTTTGTTCATTGTTCTCACTGATAGGAAATTTCTACCCATTACTTAACAGAATAACAGCGTTTGGAAGGGACCTTGGAGGTCTTCTAGTCCAACCCCTTACTCAGGCAGGAAACCATATACCACTTCAGACAAATTGTCCAATCTCTTCTTAAAGATCTCCAGTGATGGACCACTGTTCTATCACTGGCTAAGTATTGTATGAACTCTTTCTTACTTTACACTCCATTGCTATCATGGCTTACAAAATGCAAAATGATTCCCAGAAGAAATTTGAATAAGGCAATTTTCAAATGAAATGTGATAGCTTGTTCACCAAATACACAACCTGTCCATCCCAAAGGTGTTTTTCAAAAGTCAACTGGGCTTTCTTTGTTTTCTTCCTTGAAGATGTTTCCTTTCTCATCCAAGAAGCTTCTTTGATTCAGAACATGATTGAGTGGGTTCAGAGGTATTTCTTGAGAAAAAGACTCCACTCCTCCACCTACAGTAGAATTCCCTATGCCTCCAGGCTTGAAATGTTGGGTTTGGACAATCTGGAACTGCACCACCTGCGGTCCGATCTAAGCATAGTACACAAAATTGTCTGCTACAATGCCTTGCCTGTCAACAACTTCTTCAGCTTCAACCACAATAATACATGGGCAAACAATTGATACAAACTCAAGGTAAACCGCTCCAAACTTGATTGCAGTAAAAATGACTTCAGCCACAGAGTGGTCAATGCCTGGAACGCCCTACCGGACTCCGTTGTTACAGTTTCAATGCCTCACAGCTTCAACCTCAAACTGTCTACCATGGACCTTACCCCATTCCTAAGAGGTCCTTAAAGAGGGCGTGCATAAGTGCGCCAGCGTGCCTACTGTCCCTGTCTTACTGTCCCCATTTATCTGTATTTACACTCTTGGTTCTTCTTTATGTTCATACTTATACTTGTTATCTTGTACATGTTTGACAGACAAACAAACAAACAAATATATAAATAAACCTTCTTGGATGAGAACTGAAACATCTTCAAAGAAAAGAACAAAGAAAATCCAGTTGCCTTTTGGAAAAGCACCTTTGGAACAATTATGACCTGGATCATGGAGAATCTTCATAGACACAACCTGTAAAGATCTCAACTAGACCTTCATGTGTGGACCTGGTCATTTGTGACTGACAAAAAGAGTGGTGAGCCACTTGGTTTGACCCCTCCTCTAACACTTCTACAACACACTACCAACATTCTATGGCTATTTGATTAGTATTAAGTTTGGTCTGGGTTCTTGTAGTTTACTATGTTGAATAAATTCAACCCAGTGATCAGTCTCCGGCTCAAAGTACTGATCAAACCTAGAAAACTGGTTAATTTAGCAAACAGGTTAAATCAGCATTTTTCAAATTTGACAGCTTTAAGATGTGTGGAGTTCAGCTCTCAGAATTATGAAAGTTGAAGTTCACACATATTAAACTTGCCAACTTGAAAAATGCTGGGTTAAGTTGTGAGATTTCATTTAGGGAAGGGTGAACCTGCTAGATAAGGTCTTTCTCAGATTCTTATTTGTTCAGATGTGTTAACCTAACAACTTAACACCTGCAGTGATTTGCTTAACAACTGTGGCCAAAAAGATTGTAAAAGTAGGTGACACTTAACACTGTTTAGCAATGGGACTTCTTGTCTCATTTGCCATAGAATCATGGAATCATAGAATTATGGCCTGATAGAACCATGGAATCACAGAATCATAGCATGGTAGAATCATAGAATCATAAAATCATAGCAACATAGAATCATAGCATCATAGAATCATGGAATCAGAATCATAGAATTAAAGAATTATGGAATCATAGAAGCATAACCTGATAAAATCATTGAATCATAGCCTGATAGAATCATGGAAACATAGAATCATAGCATGGTAGAATCATAGAATCGTAAAATCATAGCATCATAGAATCATAGCATCATAGAATCATGGAATCAGAATCATAGAATTAAAGAATCATGGAATCATAGAAGCATAGCCTGATAAAATCATTGAATCATAGCCTGATAGAATCATGGAAACATAGAATCATAGCATGGTAGAATCATAGAATCGTAAAATCATAGCATCATAGAATCATAGCATCATAGAATCATGGAATCAGAATCATAGAATTAAAGAATCATGGAATCATAGAAGCATAGCCTGATAAAATCATGGAATCATAGCCTGATAGAATCATGGAAACATAGAATCATAGCATGGTAGAATCATAGAATTGTAAAATCATAGCATCATAGAATCATAGCATCATAGAATCATGGAATCAGAATCATAGAATTAAAGAATCATGGAATCATAGAAGCATAGCCTGATAAAATCATGGAATCATAGCCTGATAGAATCATGGAAACATAGAATCATAGCATGATAGAATCATAGAATCGTAAAATCATAGCAACATAGAATCATAGCATCATAGCATCATGGAATCAGAATCATAGAATTAAAGAATCATGGAATCATAGAAGCATAGCCTGATAAAATAATGGAATCATAGCCTGATAGAATCATGGAAAGATAGAATCATAGCGTGGTAGAATCATAGAATCATAAAATCATAGCATCATAGAATCATAGCATCATAGAATCATGGAATCAGAATCATAGAATTAAAGAATCATGGAATCATAGAAGCATAGCCTGATAAAATCATGGAATCCTAGCCTGATAGAATCATGGAATCAAAGAATCATGGAATCATAGCATGATAGAATTATGGAATCTTAGAATCATAGGGCTGGAAGGGATTTTATACCAACCTTATATTCAAGGGTGAGATTCCACCGGTATAACAACTGGTTCAGTGATTGCACTCTCTGCATTTTAAGCAACTATAATACTTACCTTCTATAGCAGTCCCTATGAAGAAAACAGCTGAGCTGCAGCAAACCACACTGCAGTGCAAATCAGCTGTGCTCTAAATAAAGGAAGTAAAGCACAGGAAAGAGCAGGGATGGGCCCAAATGCTCATCGCTGTGAACAGGTTCGGAGACAGCTGATCTTCAGAGCAAGGGGTTCGCCCGAACCAGTCCAAACCAGTAGAATCCCACCCCTGCTTATGGACATGGGTTGAGGGCCACCTGTATAAGCTGTAGAATCTATTCAACATTAACAATAAAGAGATTGGGAAGGCTACCTCTTCTCATGGTTTGAATGGAAGCTGCTGGATTCAAAAGAAATCCTTTCTAAAAAATCTTACTACTTTTTATGGGCAATTGCCCAGTCAAAAGCATGGCCATCCAGGTAGATGCCTCTTCCATCAGGGAAGATGGAACATACAAACTAAAAGACCAAGTGTCATTTTTCATCATCATCACGGTCATCATCATTCAGCAAGGACGTAGTTCATAGACCTCATCATAAATCATTGCACAAGTTGAATCTTGATGTATTTATGCACTTGATGGCGTTGTCGTCATATTTTATCAACACACAAAGGAATGGAACCAAGAGTGGAAAGTGCCAGGAAGTGACACTTCAATAAGTGATTTTAGGAAGTCTCTTTCATAAATTGGAAGTCCAGAACCCTGGAATATAGACCTGAACAAGCTCATGGAAGGAGAGGAAGAAACTTCTACAGCTTTCTGATTTGCCAGACAGAGAAAACATGCAAATATTGATGAAGTGCCAGTGATGGATTTGAAGGCCCTTAATGCTTCTTCGTTCTCCTGAAAGGCAGGGCTTTCAATGTTTCTTTCCTGTCTTTATAATAGACTTTGAGATAAGGGGAGCAAAAAAGAAGCTACACAAATGACTCACAGGAAGCCCACCCACTGAGAATCTCAGATAAGCAGGATTGACCCCGAACTCAATTAATTCAGAGTTGAGCTTCAAGAGACAACCAGCGTGGGACAACGTCAGTCAGTCCATTTCTCTCTCTTCCGTTCAGCTTCCATTTTAGCTGCCACTTCGGTTAAGTGCATTAAGGAAGTATATTTAGGTCACTTCAGAGCAGAACATTAAAACAAATGCTGATAGTTCAAGGTTAATAGATGCATAAAACAAAAGTAATTCCACGTCAAACCAAGGCTGACAGGTGATTTGACTTGGGACTGCCTCGCAATCACTCTTTTACATGTGCTTTTCACAGAGCTCAGTGGAAGGTGTTATGTTTCTGACATTTACTTGTCAGAAAGCTATGACAATAGAAATTGTTTCTATCTCTGCCAGTCCCAAATGTTAACCTTGGAGCTTTATTTTGTAATTGGGGTTTTGCTGAGCTTTAACATTTCCTATTGATTCAATGGAAGCGATAACATTTCCAATCATAAGACGGCATTATAGAAATATCAGGCAATTCACATATCAAAATGTTTGATAGCTGGGCTCACCGCATTAATTTGTGTCACCTTTGCTGGGACCCCGTTATCCGTTTTTTCCCCTCCCTCTCCCTCTCTCTCTCTCTTTTAAAGACTGAAGGACACCTGGGAATACTTGCTGTCACTTTTATTGTTCAATAACGTAGGCAAAAGTTTCAATTAACAGGAGGGGTGGATGGAGGAATTGCACTGGGGAATTGTGAATCCAGATATATATATATATATATATATATATATATATATATATATATATATATATATATTCATGGTCTGGTTGTGATGCAGCCAAATTTCAACTCTTTATCTCAGTGAGATATGGAATTTGAATTTAAAAATTTGAATTTGGAAAGACTTAAGCCATGGCTGATGATGATGATGATGATGATGATGACGACAATGATGATGATATCCATTCAAATTTTGGTTGTTGAAAAGTGCAGAAGAACATCACAAGTTACTTCTGTTAAGTTTGCATGAAGAGTCAGATGCGAAGAGCTTCAGTGAAGAGTTTATTAAGTGACTACAGCTCGAATGGACCCGACTTGGCTGGGCTATGGCTGCTTCTTATAGCCAGCAGCCGTAGTTGACAGCCAATGGGAGTGCAGGGTTTTTCCCGCACTATTTAAACCAATCCCATTTGACATTTTACAAGAACAGTTCAAAATAAACCAATAACATTTAAACCTACATACATAACAACTTCTCTTTTGCTTTCAGTTCTTTAATCCAGTGCACTTTAAATGTATCTGAAAGGCATAATCATATGCCAATAAATCAAACACTGATGTCAGGCAGGAATGTTATACTGAGAAAAGGCATTAAGAGTTGTTAACCTAATCCTGTGAAGCTTTTTCTCTTGTAATATTGTACTACTAATTAGAGCATACAAAACATTTGCTAGACCAATTCTTGAATACAGCTCACCTGGGTGAGCTAAAGCTCAACCTTGATTGTCACCTACTAAATTGACCTAGCTCTTTCCACAAAGCAGGGGGTCAACCTATTCTCCAAGCACTTGAAGGCAGTACAAGGAGCAGTGGATGGAAACTAATCAAAGAGAAAATCAACCAAGAACTAAGGAGAATTTTCCTGAACTGTGAAAACAATTAATCAGTGGAACAGTCTCCAGAAGTTGTGGGTGTTCCAACACTGAAAGTTTTTAAGAAGAGATTGGATAATCATTTGTCTAAAGTGGTATAGGGTCCCCTGTCTGAGCAAGGAGATGGACTGGAAGACCTCCAAGGTCCATTCCTACTCTGTTATTCTGTTATTCACACTTTCTAGAGCCTCAGCATCTTTTTTTTTTTAATTGTGGTGGCCAAAACTGGACAAAATCTTCCAAATGTAGCCTCACCAGAACAGGTTAGAGTGTGTTGCACACATGTGACACACACGCCAGCCAGCACAGCTCTGGACCATGGAAGAGGCGGACGTGCCGGTTTGTGGATTCTGCAGATCAGAGGCATCATCACTGCTGCTCATGCAGGATGACAACGTGGGTGGCGATCAAGTGACAGCAACCATTTTTTCATTCCAGGTACCCAGATAAGCCCAAATCCCAATAATACTGACCTATTGATATATAACTTGTTGCTGTTTTGTAGGCCAGGTCCTGGTAGAGGGGGCCGCCTGTTGCGCACACACAACACACACGCCAGCCAGCACAGCTCCGGACCATGGAAGAGGTGGACATGCTGGTTTGGGGATTCTGCAGATCAGAGGTGCGTCATCACTGCTGCTCATGCCAGATGACAACGTGGGTGACAACCAAGTGACAGCAATGATTTTGACAGATACACGTGGGGCGGGGGTGTTTTGTAGCATGGGGTATCGCAGAGAAGTTGCTGGTATCAGGATGGGGTTTTTTGTAGTAGCGGGTGTGGTTTAAGTAGTGAAACATAGTACTTGATCATGATGAGGGAATAATTAAGGAGCTCCGGATATTAACTCCGATGACGTAATTGGATAATAAGGGGTTGTAAGGGGAAGTATGCATAAATACAGGACCCTGTTAAAGCTAGGTTAGAGCTGACTTTATTTATGTTGCTTCCTGTTTCATGGTGTCCTTCCAAGAAAACAATTAAACCAACTTACAAAACTTTGAAAGACTTGGTTTTCTCTTATCAACGCAGCAGACCCAGAGAGCAGTTGAGAAAGTGGTTCTATCACTTCCTGTGAAGTCTTGGTAAAAGTTTGGAGTTGCTTACTTGCAAAAAGCTTTGGAAAGACTGAGGTCAGCATGCTAATAAATTCCCCTTTGAGAGCATTTTTCCATGCTCTTTAGATCAGGGGAGCAATCACTATAATATTCCCCTATTTATTGAGCTAATCTCAATGAGGTTCAACTTGTAACCCTCCCGGTCTGAATGCAGCTGTGCTTCCCTGAACAGCAGCTTTCCTAGAAGTTCAATTAACCTGCTTTACAGTAGCCTTGTTTTACTGTAGCCTGATGCTGAAATATATGGCAGTCTAAATGATCTCAGTAGGATTTACTTCCAAATAAAAGAGTCAATTTCAGGTTGCGCCGTTTATCTGACCTTGGCGATCTTGAAAACTTTTAAGCGGGGTTTGCATCTTGTTAACTCTTGGGAGGCGTTCATCAGGAAATCTCAGAGCTGGGTCTGGGAAATGGAAAAAAATGTTTAGGAGAAGATAATGAATCACTTCCAATCTAATATAGATGCTGGAAGTTATCAGGAGTTGAGCTCAATGTTAGGGCATTTATATTTATTTAAAATGTACATAGTCTCATGGAAGGAAGGAGGAAGGAAGGAAGAAGGAAGCAGGAAGGAAGGAAGAAAGAAATGGAAGGAGGGAAAGAGGGAAGGAAGGAAGGAGAGAGGGAGGGAGAGAGGAGGGAGGAAAAAAGGGAAGGAAGGACAGATGGAGGGAGGGTGGGTGGAAAGAAGGAGGAAAAAAGGGAAGAAAGGAAGAAATGGAGGGAGGGAAAGGAGGGAGGAAGGAATGGACAGAGGGAGGGAGGGAGGAAGGAGGGAGGGAGGGAGGAAAAGAGGGAAGGAAGGAAGAAGAAGGAAGGAAGGAAGAAATGGAGTGAGGAAAAGAAGGAAGGAAGAAGAAGAAAGGAAGAAATGGAAGGAAGGAAGGAAGGAAGGAAGGAAGGAAGAACAGAAGGAAGGACCCAACATCCAGCTGTTTAGCCAGCTATGTTTCATGGCAGAAGAATGAGGTTAAGTGTAGAAAGACTATGTCAGTCTTCCCAGATACATCAAACAGGAAGCATGAGAAG
The DNA here is from genome assembly GCA_009733165.1 of Naja naja. Taxonomy (NCBI): domain Eukaryota; kingdom Metazoa; phylum Chordata; class Lepidosauria; order Squamata; family Elapidae; genus Naja; species Naja naja. The sequence goes on from CM019149.1 coordinate 302,794,694, forward strand.
ATGAGCTAATTCTGTTTTATTACTGTAAGGCTACCTTAACGGAATCTTGCAAAGCAGAAAGTACAGCTCTCCTGCTGCCTCCTGTACAGCCTGAGAAGTTAATGAAGATATCTCTTATCTGACCTTTGCTTAGGCAACATTACTTTGCCTCCTTTGCCAAGGTCCCTTTCACATACCCGTTACAGAGCACAACCCCCTTTGCAGTGGCACCCAGATGTGGAGGAGATGGCTCTCCTCCAGGAAATATTGCTGGGTTCCTTTAAACATTTGGCGAGACCTTATTCGCTCTTAAAAACATTCCCACCCACCTCCTTCTTTGTTTGCTTCCAAAAGGCAGTATGAAATGCTGCAGTTTCAATTATTTCCATATCTTAATGGCTAACTACTTTATTCTGGTCATGATCAATTAATTTTATGTGCTTAATATTTAATTAAAATAATTAGAACAAAATTAAGATAAAGTTAACCCTATTGGGGCAGAAGAAGAATATCAGGAGGAGAAGACACTCAGAACGTTCAGCTGTTTGAGATCTTCACACTGTTACCATCGAAAAAGTATTCAGTTGCCTTCATTATTTCTTTTTTTTTTTAATTAAAGCTTTATCATCTGTTCCTGCCTCTCTACCCAACCCTTCAAAGAAACCTAGCTCTTAATATCAATTCTAAGAAAATAAGGGTGAGGAATAAGCATAGAAATAAGAAATATTACTTCTTGAAGATCTCTTGGGCAAACACAGTGATTCAGGGTTGTTTTTTTTCCCCATGGTTTTAATCGAGATACCTGTTTGACAATAAATTAATAGGCTTCCACATAAATTTAGAATGAATCAGGGCACATATATATTAGCCTGATAACACATCTGTTCTTAATTGCATATACAGTACAGCATCGTTTATCTGAATGGCTTTGGAAGACTGCCAACACTTTGGGATAATCAGTCGTTTGGGAAACATAAGGATAATTTTTTGTAGGACTACATTTACATAGGACTTAACACAAGGAACAAGCTTTGGAGTTAGGAAACTGGGGTGTTTATATAATGGAAGTTTTGAGAACAGTGTTTTGTAAACATCGGTTGTAAGTGTGTAAAACTGGCCAGAAGTCACATTTTTCAGTGCTGTTGTTACTTCAGATGGTGCTTTCAAATGGTAGATAGGACAAGAAACAATAGATGGAGACTAACATATCAATACTTTCAACAATGTTACAGCATCGTCAACATTCATATTCATATATTAATTACTATGTTACTCTTATGTCTATTGCCTAACCGCTGCACCATAGAGAGTATTTTAACTTAGTGTACCTCTGTATGGTTTGCCAATTGCACAGAGGCAGCACTCCAGAGGGTTAACGTCATTGCCCAGAGGATCATGGGTTGCCCTCTCCCCTCTTTGGAAGAGCTTTATAGCTGCCACTGCCTTAAGGAAGTTCAAAACATTCTCAAAGATCCATCTCATCCTGGGAACCTTTTTTGAACTATTACCATCTGGCAGACGGTACAGAATAATAAAAAACAAGGACAAAAAGGCTGAAAAACAGCTTCTTTCCCAGGGCAGTAGCTCTTTTGAATTCTACTGTATAGTGCAGTGTTGGTGGTGGCATCGGAGGTTTTTGGTTCAATGTGTAGAGGGTGAAGGATGTGTGTCTGTGTTTATTTTCATAGTCATGGTCATGATGTGCATTGAAGATGGTGTTTGATTTCGTTGTACGAGGTGCAATGACAACAAAGTAAACTAAACTAAACTAAAACTAAATCAGGCATCCCAGACCAAATAATATTCTGATTCTATCTTTTAACTCTAGGGTCAGCCTGTCCATCTCCACGCAGTCCAAAATCTTCTTATCACAGTCCCCTCAGATGGTATATTATCCTGTTTCCATACTGTGCGTACACAATTCTGGCCGCAGTTGTTATATGTAAACATATATTTGTCTTTCTTAGTATAATCTCCTCTTATTATTCCCAATAAAAACAGTTCTGTTCTGAATTCAATTTTTTGTTTCGTTATTTCTTCCATCCACTTGTTAATCCTACTCCAATAACTCTTGGCTTCCTGGCATTCATTCATTCATTCATTCATTCATTCATTTATTTATTTATTTATTTATTTATTTATTTATTTATGAGACTTATATGCCACCCTATCTCCCGAAGGACTCGGGGCAGCTTACAAACTAAAAACAATCCAATACAAATATACAAATATTAAAAAGCAATTAAACCAAGGTCTCATAAATATGCCAATTAAAAACATTTAAAAACCCTCCCCCAACCCCATCAGTCTGGGTAGGCTACTTGGAACAGCCAGGTTTTTAGGTCACGGCGGAAGGAGTGGAGGTCAGGGGCCACCCAGAGCTCTAGGGGAAGCTGGTTCCATAGGGTGGGTGCCCCCACCGAGAAGGCCCTCCCCCTGGGAACCGCCAGCCGACATTGCCGGGTAGACGGCACCCAGAGAAAGCCCTGTTGATGGGAGTGCACGGGACGCTGGGAAGCTGTTATCGGCAGCAGGGTCTCTTGCATTTATCCTGGTCCAATGCCATGAAGGGCTTTATAGGTTAACACCAGCACCTTGAATCTCACACGGAGGGAACTGGTAACTAGTGCATCCCACACAGGAGGGGTGTAACATGAGAGTATTGGGATCCTCCCATCACAACCCGCACCGCTGCATTCTGGACCAGCTGAAGCCCCTGAGTGGTCCTCAAGGGCAGCCCCATGTAAAGAGCATTGCAGTAGTTCAGACGGGAGACAACGAGTGCATGAGTGACTGTACGCAGGGCATCTCGGTCCAGATAGGGATGCAAGTGGCGCACCAGGTGAACCTGGGCAAATGCCCCCCTGGCCATGGCTCCCACCTGCTTCTCCAAACTGAGCCGTGTATCCAGGGGGACACCCAAGTTGCACGCCCTATCTACGGGGGGTAACACCTCTCCCCCCATAGCCAAAGATGGAATCTCTTGGACAATTCGAGATGCCGGTATATACAGCCACTCGGTCTTAGCCAGGTTGAGCTGGAGCCTGTTCCTCCCCATCCGGACCTGCACCACCTCCAGACACTGGGACATCACGTTGAGGGCATCACTGGGTTGGTTAGGGGTGGAGATGAAAAGCTGGGTATCATCAGCGTACTGATGATACCTCACCCCAAAACCATGGATGATCTCACCCAGATGTCCACCACATGTGGAAGAAGGTGCCCTGTTTACTTTTGCATTTACAACATTCTGGGTTTTTGGTTGGGAACATCTTTGCTAATCTAGCAGGGGGAAGGTGGATGGCAAACTCTTATGGGGGAAAAATCTTTGCTAAGAAAACTGCAGGGACTTACTCAAGCAGTTGCCAGAAGTGAACAAATTAGCATTGATTCAACCCCCCCCCTCTCTCTCACACACACACACAAGATTCTCTAAGTGATGCAACCTACTAAAACCTTTGTTTGTTTATTCATTCATTCATTCATTTATATTAAATTTATTGGCCACCCATCTTACCAGAAGGTGATTCTCGATGGCTTTGTGGTTCTGGGCAGCTGATCACATGGAGTTGAGAGTGGGTTTTCTTTATATCTTCTCTTGGGCTTTGCACTGGAGCTTCCTGTTCCTGTGCAAGAACATGTATTCTATTGGCTGTTGTCAGACCCCCATGGGGCCATGTAGGGGTTATGTAGGAGTCATAGCTGGCTCTATAGGCAAAGTACAAATCCTAGGTGTTTGTCTGAGCTAAGTTTGATTGAAGTTTGGACTGCTCTGAAAGGGTGTTGGGCAATTCTTATTGTGGCTGAGGGCTAATCCTACCTTTGTTGGATCTTTTAACTTATAGGAGACATATATATGCAATTACTATGAATATTATATAGGCCAACATAATCACGATCTGAAGATCTCCGCTCATAAAAATCCATTTTGTTTAGCATCACCTTAAAAACAAAAGTTATTAATATGAACCATTGCAGCAAACGCTGATAGAGTGATTTGATGTATGCCCATATTACCTTCAAACATATTAGCATTTCTTATAGTACCAAGGTCAATGTCTCTTTCTCAAATAACATTTCAGACCCATAATTGTTCATCTACAAGCCGGCAATTATGGAGAAATTGATCAGCCGGTAATTAATGCTACGCTATTACACTTTTTAATTTGGAGATTATGCAGCAGTGAGCGTTCACACATTTTTAATTTGTATATTATACAGCCACAAATGTTTACAATGCCCTTTTTAATCTCCTTACACTACCCAAGTCATTATTCACTATAGATTAATGATACGCTGGATTCTGTGGTCTATTTCATTTACCTCCCTTACCAAGAGAGCTGTTAACATCACTGTGTTCTATTACTTAATGTCTTCCTGCAGCTGCTGGTGAACATTGGTTACCTTTTAAAATATTACCAGCCATTCTTTGCTCCCTTCCCACTTTCCTTTGTTCTTTCCCTTCTTTAGACTTGTAGTTCAAACATGAGTCATATCAAGGAAAGAAAGAAAGAAAGAAAGAAAGAAAGAAAGAAAGAAAGAAAGAAAGAAAGAAAGAAAGAAAGAAGGAAAGAGAGACGCAGAGAGAGAGAGACAGAGAGGGAAAGAGAAGAGAAGAGGAAGAGAAGAGAGGAAAGAAAGAAAGGAAGGAAGGAAGGAAGGAAGGAAGGAAGGAAGGAAGGAAGGAAGAGAAAGAAAGAGTTAGAGGAAGAGGAAAAATAGGAGAGAGAGAGGGAGGGATGAAGAGAAGGAATGGGTTGGAGGAAAAAGGAAGGAAGGAAGGAAGGAAGGAAGGAAGGAAGGAAGGAAGGAAGGAAGGAAGGAGAGAGAATGAGTTGGAGGAAGGAGGAAAAAGGAAAAGAGGGAGGGAGAGAGAGTGGAGGGATGGGAGGGAGGAAAGAAGGAAGGACAAGCTGATCCAAAAGATAAATACTCTGTATATCAGAATTCTGCTGCTCCTTTGGAACAATAGAAATATATCAAATTAATTAATTAATTAAATACTCTTCACTGAAATTATGCAGTTCTATATACACAGTTTGGCGTTTTGTGAAACAGCCTTCCTTCTCCACTCTGTCTCTCTTTGCTACTGATGTAGAAAAGCCAGAAATATTACCAGACATCAAAGGTCTGGTTGAAATGTATGGAAATCTTTCATTTATTGAAGCTTTTTTCTTTACTTTCTACTTCTCCTGCCTTTCTGTACAGCACATAAACTAATCAAATGCATGCATGCATACATACATACATACATACATACATACATACATACATACACACACAGAGAGACGCACACATATATATAGACATATACATATACATACACACACACACATATATTCTTTCTGTTTATCCTCTAAATTCCATGTGATTCTTACAAAAATATTGCTGTGCTGTGATTTTCTCACCCCTGTTCTTTATGTAAAAACAAAATACAGTAAAAATACATAGAGCAATGAAGCCCTTAAAGATATTCAATGAAAGTAAGCAGGATTAACATCCCTTAAAGGTTGTCTCACTCCTTCAGCTTCTGTCCCTTTCTGCCCACCCAGTAAAAGCATCAAAGAGTTTGATGGATGCCCTTATAGTCAGAATAAGAGAATAGCAAAATTGAAAGGGACCTTAGAGGTCTTTTAGTCCAACCCCTGATCAAGCAGGAAATCCTATGGCATTTCAGACAAATACAGTTGTCCAATCTCTTTAAAAAAAAATAAATCGGTGCTGGAGCACTCACAACTTCTGAAGGCAAGCAGTTCCACTGGTTAATTGTCCTCACTGTCTGTAGAGATTCTCAGTCATCCAGGTCACGGGTGTCCCAAAGGTGCTTTTATCACAAGGGGCAATTGGATTTTCTGGTTTTTCTTTGAAGGCATTTCGCTTCTCATCCAAGAAGCTTCTTCAGCTCTGACTGGATGGTGGGGAAGGGAAGGATTTATACTCTTGCAGACAGCTGGTCATTTGCATCCTTTTAGAGGGTCCTTGAAGTGCTTCTGAGGTTTATCTGTGTCCTCAGGGTCACCTGAGTAGTTGCAAATGGTTCCTGTAGTCTGCCATTTTTCCTCAGGAAATATAGTACATTCCTACTCCCACAACCATTCAAAGGGTGTTCATCAGTGGTGGGATTCAAAAATTTTTACTATCGGTTCTGTGGGCGTGGCTTGGTGGGTGTGGCAGGGAAAGGATACTGTAAAATCTCCAGTCAGAGGTGGCATTTGCCGGTCCTCCGAACTACTCAGAAATTCTGCTACCAGTTCTCCAGAACTGGTCAGAAGCTGCTGAATACCACCTCTGGTGTTCATCCCAAATTGTATAGCTAATGGGGACACAGATAAACCTCCGAGTGCTTCAAGGATGCAAATGACCAGCTGTCTGCAAGGAATATAAATCCTTTCACTTCCCACTATCCCGTCAGAGCTGAAGAAGCTACTTGGATGAGAAGTCTTCAAAAGTAAAAAACAAAGAAAGTCCAGCTGCCTCCTGAAAAAGCACCTTTGGGACAATTGTCCTCGCTGTTAGGAAGTTTTTCCTTAATTCCAGTTTCCTGGATTAGTTTCCATCTGTTGTTTTTTGTCTGGCTTTCTGAGGCTTTGGAAAACAAGACTCTTCTTTGTGGTAGCCTCTCAAATACTGGACTACTGCTATTATGTCACCCCTAGGAACTGTACTGTACTGCCCTTTGGAGCCTCATGATCATAACAAACAGAAGTGCACAAAATCGAATTATGCTATTACCCAACAAAATTTGAAGGATACAGGATTTCTCCTTTCCATCTTCATGTCAATCTTTTACAGTGGTCAGACCAAGGGCATCTGATCTTAAGCACAGAATAATTGTTCCAAAGCTTCCAACGAACTTTATGGCTCCAAATGTATGTATATATATATATATTTGAAATCAAGGTATTCAAGATCACCTTAACATCCTGTAAGAAGAAACCAACCCTCCCCCCATTATCCCAAATAAAATATTAGCTATAAGGAAAAGCCTCAGAAAAGTCAAAAGACCAAGACGCTAATAAAATAACTGCCTGAAGAAAACATTGTAACAAGAAGCTAACTGCAGATGCTGGCACTTAAGGAGATAATGAGCTTATTGAAAGATGAAGTCAACGATCTAGATGGCTCCATTCATAAGCAAAGCAAATGCTGCCGGCAGAAGTCAATTCAAGGCAGGATATTTCAAAACCCCTGACAGCAATTTCCACAGCTAACAAAGGCAGGGTGATAGGATTAGAGCAAGCAGCCCCTCACTCAAAAATCTAACACGGGATCTAGTCATCAGCCACAATAAGAATTACCCAACATGCTTTCAGAACACAAAGCCCATATGGCACAAATCCCAATGTGATGACCCAGGGCACAGCACAGAGGTAACACAGGCAACTGGCCGTTCAAAACACCCCTTTATTGCTCCAAATTGCCCCAAATTCTCCCATGTTTTTGGCAAGTCCCAGAGCAAAGTGATCACACACACACACACACACACACACACACACCTCAAGCAGCCTCTGGCTGCAAATAGTCCAGCGCAGCACTAACAGAACCATGGCTGCAAAGCAAGAAATTCAGCAGGGCTTGTCAAGGAGTCCAGGAATTAGAGGAGCAAAGCAACTATTCAGAATTCCAGAAAGAATGCAAGGAATTCAGATAAGTTCAAATGTCAGCACTCAAGACTCCATGAATACAGTGTTTGTTCCTGACAAATGCCTCTCCCCAGTGCATCTCCTTATGTCTCAGTTGCCAGGTGTATCTTGTGAAGAGGGCCAGGGTGCTCTTCTCCCAAATAGTTGGGTTAGTCTGCACTGTTCTCGCCTTCACTCCACTCTGCATGCTCTTGGATCAGGAGGGGGTGATCCTTGCTCATCGCCTGAGCTCTGTCTCTCATGTTCACTGCTTAGTCTCTCTTGGTCATCCTGCCCCCTTCATCCCTGCCTACAAGCCATCCCAATCCTGAAAGGTCTTGGCCTGACTGGCCCTGCTCCTCCCCATTCCTCCCAAGCCAATGAAGCCACCCCCTTGACCTCCGTTGGCTCCAGTTCTGACTCATCTTCCACTGTAGATTCAGGCTCTGATGAGAGCATGACACCTAAACTTCAAAGTCACAGAAACCTGTAAAGATCCATCCACTCATTCAGCCATTTGGCCAGCTGTCCCAGAACCGCATGCTTCTGGTGATTCTCCTTCATCAATAAACTAACTTTCTTTCCAGTCAGCCTCCATGTTATTCCCAGTGTCTTTCTCCCAGCTTGGAAATTGAACCAGATGGATTTTTCTTCCAACAACCCATTCCTGGGAACCTGGCCTTCACGAAGTTGTGAAGCAATGGTTGTGTTTCACACTTCCACTCAGAAACCTGGGCAGTTCGAGAGGCTTTGCAAATGAGTTCTCTCCCTTTGTCGAATATTCCATACCTTTTTTGCTTTTCACTGAGGAGATTAAGGAGTTTATAAAATACAACTTGTTACAGCCATGAGGGATTACAACTATATATTATCACTCACAGCTCATTAACCCGGAAGCCCTGCTAACTAAGAAAATCCTCTCTAATGAGGTTCCCTTCACTGCACGGAAGAACAAAAAGGTCTCCAAGTTGTTCCTATTACCAATCTCCCTCAAATTATTTCCCCGTAATTAAAACAAAACTCTAAGGCCATTAAATTAGAAATCTATATTTTCTCAACTCATGAAAAATCCATGGTCAGTAATTCTTCCTTCCAAGTATTTTTTTTAAACACTAGAAGTTGAAGCAATGGGACTATATCCTTTCCCCCTTCTTTTTTCTTAGTTTTAGATCTGGCCTTGTCAAATTCTTTGCTCAAACCCTTTCCCACAACAACCTATTTCCATTTTCCATTTGTTTATATCCTGCCTTTATTGTTTTCATAAGTAACTCAAGGTGGTTGAACACATTCAACATGCTTTCCTGCCATCTTTAATTTAATTTAATTTAATAATTGGACTTGTATGCCGCCTGCTCTCCGAAAGGACTCGGGGTGGCTCACAACTAAAAATACAATCAATAAATACATTAAAAACAAATTAAACCTGACAAGCCCAAATAAAATCAGTCTAATCCCATCCCCAAGAGGTCAGTCCAGACCGGCCTGTTCCAACAGCCAAGTTTTCAGATCGTGGCAGAAAGAGCGGAGATTCAGGGCCAAACGGAGCCGCAGGGGCAGTTGGTTCCACAAGGTGGGAGCCCCTACAGAGTAGGCCCTTCCCCGGGGTACCGCCAGCTGACACTGTCTTGCGGACGGCACCCCGAGAAGTCCCAGTCTGTGCACTCGCACAGGGCGATCGGCATTCAATGTCAGCAGGAGACGCTCCCGCAAATATCCCGGACCCAAGCCATGAAGGACTTTGAATGTTAATACCAACACCTTGAATTGCACTCGGAGGGCAACTGGCAACCAATGCAGCTCGCGCGGGAGGGGCGTAACATGGGACTACCGGGAAACTCCCATCACAACCCGCGCAGCCGCATTCTGCACCAGTTGAAACCTCCGGATGGAATGCAAGGGCAGTCCTAAATAGAGAGCGTTGCAATAGTCGAGTCGGGACATGACAAGTGCATGAGTGACTGTCTCTCTTGATATTGAGAGACTTGAACAATGAGCCCTATCTGACAAAATAAAATTTGATGTGGAGAAAAGCAAAATTTTACACCTGGGCAGGAAAACCCAAATGCTCAAGGTTGACTCAGCCTTCCCTCCTTCCGAGGTGGGTAAAATAAGGACCCAGATTGTTGGGGGCAATAGGCTGACTCTGTAAACTGCTTAGAGAGGGTTGTAAAAGCACTATAAAGCGGTATATAATTGCTATTGCTATTGCTATAAGTACAGATTAGGCAAAACCTGGTTCAAAAATAGTGACTGTGAGAGGGATCTTGGACTCCGAGTGGATGATCACTTAAATATGAGCCAGAAGTGTGTGGCAGCAGCCAAAAAAGCGAATACAATCCTTGGTTGTATAAACAGAGGCATGCAATCAAAACCACATGAAGTATTAGTACCGCTTTTATAAATCCTTAGTAAAACAACACCTGGAATACTGTACCCAGTTTTGGTCACCACCTTACAGAAAAGATGTTGAGATTTTGGGGAAAAAATGCAGAAAAGAGCAACTAAAATGATTAAAGGCCCAGAGACTAAAACATATGAAGAAAAGTTGCAGGAATTGTGTTAAGTTTGCATGAAGAGTCAGACGTGAAGAGTTCCAGCAAAGAGTTATTCAGTGACTACAGCTCAAATGGACCCGAGTTGGCTGGGCTACGGCTGCCTCTTATAGCCTGCAGCCGCGGTTGCCAGCCAATGGGAGTGCAGGGTTTCTTCCCGCACTATTTAAACCAATCCCATTCGACATTTTACAAGAACAGTTCAAATAAACCAATAACATTCAAACCTACATACATAACAAATAGGATTCAGCTAGTCTAGAGAAAAGAAGAAGTAGCGGGGACGTGATAGCAGTAGACCAGTATTTGAGAGGCTGCCACAAAGAGGAGGGGGTCAATTTATTTTCCAAAACATCAGAAAGCAAGACAAGAAACAATGGATGCAAACTAATCAAGGAGAGAAGCAACCTGGAATTGAGTAAAAACTCCCAAAGTGTGAGAACAATTAACCAGTGGAACAGCTTGCCACCAGAAATTGTAGGTGCTTCATCACCGGAGATTTTTAAGAAGAGACTGGTCGGTCACTTGTCTGAAATGATATCGGGTCTCCTGCTTAAGCAGGGGGCTGGACTAGAAGACCTCCAAGGTCCCTTCCAGCTCTATTCTGATTCTGTGTGGTGAGTTGGGTTGAAAGAGAGACTGACTGGCTCAAAGTCACCTAGATGGCTTTCATGGCTAAGGTTGGACTTGAACTCACCGTCTCCTGGTGATTGGCCTCAAAGGCCCGGAGTCACTGTGCAATATCAAAAAGTCTAGGACTGACCCTCTCTAAGTCCCTTGGAGCCTCATCTAATTCTTAGCAAGGAAAGGCTGCCAGACTGGGGAGATTCCTGTATTATAGACAGAACACAATAAAGTAGTTAGCTCGAACTCTGCCATGTGTAGGTCTGATTGTTTGTGCCCGATATGGACCTCTGTCCCTCCTAGTAAGTCAAATAAGATGACTATTTTTTGGGTGGGGGCGCCTGTGAAAGTTTAATTGTAGTGCCAGGCTTTAATATGTGTGTATGTGTGTGTGTATACACAAACTCAATTTCATATTTGCGTGTGTGTATGTATTCATTTGTCTCACCATGTACATTTATACATCCAAACTAGACTGTTGTGTTTCTGTGCCATATAATATAATATGTGGGTATATACTTGCTTTATTTTATTTTATTAGTATTTTTTAAATTTTTGTCATGTTTGTGTAGTATATATTGGAGGTGGTGACCTCATGAGAGCTGTGTGCAACAAAATTTCATTTTAATGTATACCAATTAGTGTACATTTAAAGTGAAAAGAAAGTTAGTCTAATATATGTATGTATGTATGTATATATGTATATGTACACACACACACACATATATACACACACACACATAAACACAGAGATACACAAACACAACACAAATATTGTACACAACATTTGTTATATGTACAATACAATTATTGGTTAGTATCTGTTATGTATACAAAACAGTTATTGGTTATGAGACACTCAGCATTCGATATAAGTTGGGCAGTTATATAAATATTTTCAATAAAATAAAATAAATAATCCATGAACCATTACCCTATGGGCAGGAGGTATGGTCTGGCTGGGAAGACCCATAGGGATTGTGGGATAAGAAATTGGAGTCCTTCAGATTTCCATCTCTGTAGGCGTAGCTCTGTTATAACATCACCACATTGGAATAAAATCCATTATTTATCCATGTACTAAATATTGAAGTTCTTCCTCCATGCATGCTGGGTAGAATAAGGGTTTGTCCAATTGTCATCACCTCCACCACAGAATTAAGAGGCCCACCTTTCTGTCTGCAGGTAGGTTGGTTGGTATGGAAATGATGGTTGGGCAAAATTTGAAGAGATATCTTCTCACAAATGAGTTGCTAAAGATTAATGCAGTGACGAACCTTTTTGTGATGGTATAACAATGTATGCCTTGTACCTGCCCTGTGAACTTATGCTAATTCAACTACTCCATTCAGCTATTTCTACTGCTCAGCCAGTTCCTGTCACTTCCGTTCAAAAAGTGGCCACTATTTATAAACATCATTGTTGCTTTTTAGTGGAGTGATGCAGTGGATAGGTGGAGTTCTCGCTTCACAATCAGGAGGCTGTGAGTTCGATCATGGATAGAGGCAGATATTTCTCTCTCAGGGCACAATGATAATATATCTGCTGAACAAAAACTCTGCATTGGCAACAGGAAGGGCATCCAGCCAGTAAACACTCAGCTTCCTTCAGTTGCCCAGATTCTACCCTGCAAGGGATTATGGGGTCATTAAAAGGCGATGATGATTGCTGCTTTTTAGTGATGTTCAGCCTCACCGTTAGGTAATCACAGATCTGAGATACAATTAGAGAAGGAGAAAGAAAGTAAGAATATGACAAAAAAAATAACATAAAATACAGATAGTCCTCGATTTATGACCACAATGGAGCCCAATATTTCTGTTGTTAAGTGGTACAGTTGTTAAGTGAGTTTTGCCCATTTTATGACCTTGCTTGCCACAGTTGTTAAATGAACCGCTGAAGTTGTTAAGTAAGTAATAAGTTGTTAAGTGAATCTGGAGTGACCATTCAAAGTTACAATGACACTGAAAAAAGTGACTTATGACCACTTTTCACACTAACGACTGTTGCAGCGTCCCCACAGTCATGAGAGGCTAGGTGAGGAGATGCGTGCCTCGATGTGAGTGATATTGCCATGCCCAGCCAATAACATGACCACCAAGCCACATCCACCCAGTCACATGACCACCAAGCCACGCCCACCACCTATGCCATGCCCACAGAACTGGTTGTTAAAAAATTTGAATCCCACCCCTGGTTTAAACATGCTTAGGATAAACACACATCTATCTTCCAACAAAAATAAAATAAAATATAAAATAAATTGAAATGAAATAACAACAACGGTGCATTAGAAGATCTGAAATAAATACCATTTGCCTGCAAGCAAGATCTGGTGGGACCATGAAGTAGAGAAAGTCATAGAAAACGAAGAAGCTAAATTGCTCTGGGACTTTAGAATTAAAATAGACAGACACCTAAGAAGAACTCAAAAAGAAAAACCAAAAAAAAAAGGTCTGAATAGTGGGGACAGCAGAAGAGAAGAGAAAGAGCTGGAGAAGATAATAAAATATAGATACATGCAAATAAAAATAGAATGACTGTGGCAAAAGAAAGCGATGGTTGTACCAATATTAGTAGTTGCCTTGGATGCAATCCCCAAAACAACTGGACCACCATTTAAATATCATTGGCATTGACAAATTCATTATCAGTCAATTGCAAAAGGCAGTTTTACTCAAAACAGCTTACCGTCTGCAACGAGATCTTTGACAGCGTCAAATATCCATATCTGCCTATCCGAGGTCCTTGGGAAGGACTTAATTGGTGGATAAAAACACTACATCCAGTCTGAAATCCTGGCTGCCTGTATGATGAACCAAAACAGAGAGTTAATTTAACATGGTGCTTAATAAGAGTTGCATTTTTGAAAGTTATTGGCAATTTTTGGAAGGCCATCATGAAATCTGACCCCAGTTGCTAGAGTCCACAGCCAGGTGACTTGCAAAGAAAAACACCTTGGCAAGGTTTACCTTTGCCTTTGCTCTGACTTACATCATTTGCAAGTCTGAAAGAGAAATTTGCATTTCATGTTCCAAACCAGGGAATTCCAAAATCTGTTGAGGAGGAACCTGCTTTTATTAATGTAATTTTTTTTCCTTTACAAAAAAATAGAACATTGTAAATGAAATGGGAGAAACAAAGACTGAGGGATATTCAGGATGGAATGCAGAGCTGGATTCCGTTCCAGCAGGGGATGAAGTCAAGAGTTTAACCTTTTGGATGGACAAACTTTTACTTATGACCCATGGGCGATTCTCAAAATCTTTCTGAAAATAATTAGGTTTTGGCAAGCTGAAGCTCTGGAAAAGAAATTTGCTGTTGCTCATCCAACAGGAGATGTAAAAAGAGAAAAGAGTGATAGAAAGACTGCATTTATTTAACATGCAACCTAGCAACTAAATTAACATTTTCTGGGTTTACCTTGTGTAGAAACCATGGAAAAAAGCAAACCCAAGTTTAACATTATTCATGCTTAGGATATTGTGTGAATTAAGTCCATGCAACTTCTCTCCATCCGTCCATCCCTTCCTTTTTTCCCCTTCCCTCTTTCTGTCCCTCCTTTCTTTTGTTCCTTCCTCCCTCCCTTTTTCTCCTTCCTTCCCTCTTTCCCTCCCCTCTTCCCTTCTTTCTTTCCTTAATTCCTCCCTCCTTCCCTTCCTTCTTTTTCCTTAATTCCTCCCTCCCTCCCTCTTTATCTCTCCTTCCTTTCTTCCCCTAATTCTCCTTCCTTCTTTTCTTTCCTTCTTTTCTTTCCTTCTTTCCTTCTTTCTTTCTTTCCTTCCTTCCTTCCTTCCTTCCTTCCTTCCTTCCTTCCTTCCTTCCTTCCTTCCTTCCCTACCATTATATTATATTTGCAGATTAAAATTTTGCAACAGGAAAACCTGAATTCTTATTTGTAGGAAAGGATAGATTTGACAGTAAAGGAAATTCTAGGACATGTGCTCATTTCTCCTTTGGAGTGAAGAACCAACTGTTTGAACAAACCCTGGGTTCCTTCAAAGCTGAAATCCATTACAATACTTTTAGGGAATTTTTAATAAGATTAGTAAAACCTCTGGTCTCTACATCTACATTTTTTTTACTACCAGTTCTGTGGGTGGGGCTTGGTGGGCATGGCAGGGGAAGGATACTGTAAAATCTCCATTCCCTCCCCATCCCACTAACCTGCTTTCCAGCTCCGTTCTCCTGTGCAGGGCAACCAAAGAAGACCCAGCCAATCAGCTGGGACTCGGGAGGCAGAGAATAGATGGGGTGAGGCCAGTCACAGGTGGCATTTACGAGTTCTCTGAACTACTCAAAATTTTCGCTACCGGTTCTCTAGAACCTGTCAGAACTGGCTGAATACCACCTCTGCTGAGAAGGATTCAGTTTCAGACCAATAGAAATAGATTTGGAAAAGGTGAGGAAAGGTGAAGTAACTGGGAACTAGGCCCTACAAAAGATGATTGAGGGAGCCTTGGTGGTGCAGGCTGTTAAATGCCTAGCACTTAGATTCACTTAGTTCCAGCTGCCTGCAATTAGTGCAGGCTCAAATCCCACCAGGCTCAAGGTTGACTCAGCCTTCCATCCTCTCGGGGTAGGTAAACTGAGGACCCAAGATTGTTGGGGGCAATAAGCTGACTTTGTAACAATGCCGCTTAGTAATAAGCAGGCATATACAATGGAAGGAAGGCTATTGCTGAGTGCATTGGGTTGTATCCCAAAAATTGTAAGCTGCCCTGAGTCTTTGGAGAAGGGCGGCATATTAATGTAATTAAAAAAAAACAAAAACTGAATACATTTACTTTTACTAAGATAACATCTATGGAAGACATGAGCCCATTTATTAGATAACTTACAGGAAGACTCTCAAATAAGATCATGGTTTGGTCTCCAAAGCCCTTGAGCTTGTTAAAGGAGAAACAAATGGCATGTGTCAGTTTCATTTGATCATAATCTCAGATTAAGACTGTGAGAGGGATCTTGGACAACCAATTAAATATGAGTCAACAATGTGCAGTGGCAGCCAATGCAATCCTAAATTGCAATAACAGAGGGATGCAATCAAGATCAAGTGAAGTACTAACACCACTCTATAAAGCCTTAATAAGACCACACCTACAGTATTGCATCCATTTTGGTCACCACACTATAAAAAAAGATGTTGAGACTCTAGAAAGAGTGCAGAGAAGAGCAACCAGGATGATTAGGGGACTGGAGGATGAAACATACGATGAATGGTTGCAGGAACTGGGCATGGCTAGTCTAGGGAAGAGAAGGACCAGGGGAGACACGATAGCAGTCTTCCAATATTTGAGGGGCTGCCGTAAAGAAGAAGGGGTCAAACTATTTTCCAAGGTACCTGAAGGCTGGACAAGGAATAATGGATGGAAACTCATGAAGCAGAGATTCAACCTAGAAATAAGGACAAATTTCCTGACAGTGAGAACAATCAACCCGTGGAACAGAAGTTGCCTTCAGAAGTTGCGGGAGCTTCATCACTGGAAGCTTTCAAGAAGAGACTGGACTGCCATCTGTCAGAAATGTTGCAAAGTCTCCTGCTGCAAAGTCTCCTGCTAGATGACCTACAAGGGTCCCTTCCAACTCTGTTATTTTGTTATTATTCTGTTATTAAGAGGAAAGACCACCTAACCAATGAAATGATCACAGTAAATTAATATGGATCTTCACACCAGGAATTTTTCCTGAAGAATCATAGAGGTTCACTTAATAAAACTAGCCTGAACACTGATGGAAAGTTTCTTCTTATTTACCCCTCTACTAAATAGCACCCGTAGCCCCTCAGCAAACTATCAGCCAAGTTTTAAAGGAGACTGAAAAAATACGGTGTTCTCATCCAAACAAAGCTTGTGTCCTTTTCCTGTAATAAGATGGATTTATCTTCTAAAAGCATTGGGGGGAAATAGATCAAAGGCTGCCTTGAAGCGAACCATACTGAAATCCTGCAAAGAGATCATATTAACAGTGTATCAAAATGATGCACAGGATCACAATAATATGTGATCTCGTTTTTGTTCCCAATCTGTGCGAGGCAGGCAGTGATTAAAGGGGAAACTATTATTATCTCAGTGATGTCAGCCAGGATCAAATTAGATATAGAGGCTAGGGGGAAAAAAGGGGGGCAATTTGGTGCATTTACCTCAGAAAATGGAAAGAAGGGAATTGCTTGAAATCAGAGGCCGGATCTAGAAACAACGGATAGAAAGGGGAACGGAGGACGTGGCATTATCAAAACCACAGTAGGGCTGACAGCGTTGGAAAGGGAGGAAAATAGAGATAAATGATGCAGGGCCTAATCAATTTATTTGCCATATCAAATTAAATCTCTGAAGTGCAAAATGCCAGTTGTGGAAATTGTGGAATCTCAGGGTTTTTTTTTTGACCCAGTAACCAAAGAAAGAAAGAAAAAAGGAATTATCCACAACAGTTTGGCTGCAGCTGCCAAAAATGCGAAACTTTTTATATCGGACTAGCGAAGCCAGAATTGGAATAAGTCCTCAATTTCATTTAGTGACCACTTGAAAGAAAGTGAGGGGAGGGCTTCAAAATTTTTTAGCAAAGGGTTCTCTGCCAGGTTGCTGGGTGGGTGTGGCCATGGTGGGCATGGCTTAGTCAGCCTCCTGCACCACGGTGTGTGGGGGTGTATTTGCCCTCCCCGGGCTCCGGAGGCTTTGTTCGAACCTCCAGGAGGGTGAAAACAGCATCCCTGGGCTACGAAGGCTCTCTGGAAGCCAGACACAGGCCCATTTCTGGCCTTCTTGAACTTCCGGAAGGCCCATCTTTCCCCTTCACTGAGCCTCTGTGTGTGCCCTGCACTTACCTGGATCCAAAATGGGCCACGGGGGTACTCCTGGCAAGGGAGGGGAGAGGTGGGCGGGGCCAGCGAGGAGTGGGATTTAGGGGTTTTCCGAACTGCAGAGAATCTTAGCTAGGGGCTCTCCTGAACCTCTGAAAACCCCCAGCAGCCCACTCCTGACTGAAGTCCATGTTTCAACTTACAACCATTGCGACATCATGTGATCAAACTTCGGGTGCTTGGCAACTCACTCATATTTATGATGGTGGCCGTATGCTGCCGGGGGGAATCACATGATCGACTCTGTCAACCTTCTGTCAAGCAAAGTCCATGGGGAATCGGGATTCACTTAACAACGGTGTTGCTAACGTAACAGCTGCAGTGATTCACTTCACAAACTGGGGCAAGAAAGGATGTAAAATGGGGGAAAGTTCACAACATCTGTCTCTTAGCCACAGTTTCTGTTATGGCTGTAAGTCAAGGACCACCTGTACTGTGTCCAGTCCTGGTCACCCTGGTATCAAAAATTAATAATTGCTGAAGCTTTAGAAAGAGTGATATTTGTGCTTGTACTCTCCACAAATCCCATTCCCTTCTAGCACTGATGGTGTTACCTAGTTGGGTCATGAAATATCTACAAGAAAATACCCAAGCTCAGAGAGCACCAAGGACCCTCATAGTTGTTGTTGTTGTTGTTGTTGTTGTTGTTGTTGTTGTTGTCATCGTCCGCCGCCTCCTCTCTGCAAACCTCACTGCCTTCTAAAATGGATGAGGTTATCTAGTTAGGTCATGAAACATCTGCAGGAAAACAACCACACTCAAAGAGTACCAAGGACATAGTTCGCCTATTCCTCCTCCTCCTCCTCCTCCTCCTTCTCCTCCTCCTCCTCCTCCTCCTCCTCCTCCTCCTCCTCCTCCTCCTCCTCCCTGCAAATCCCACTCCCTTCTAGAACAGATGAGGTTATCTAGTTGGGTCAAGAAACATCTGCAGGAAAACAATCAAGATCAGAGAGCACCAAGGACCCCATAATTGTCCTCCTCTTCCTCCTCCTCTTCCTCTCTGTAAACTCCAGTTTCTTCTAGCATGGATGGGATTACCTAGTTGGGTCATGAAACTTCTGCAGGAAAACCACCAAGCTCAGAAAGAGAGATAGAGCACCCAGGACCCCTCATTTCAACCCTGAGCTACACAAACTCTCCTCTATCTTATTCTCACATGTTCCACAGTCGAGAAACAAACTCTGGGCAAAGAAAGACATGAAAGAAAAGTTCCTCCACTAGAAAGAGAGCTAAGGAGGAGGCAGGGGGTTATACGCCTGAGGACTCTTTCGTTTTGCTGTCTCTGGGAAGCAGAATTGAGGTTCCGCGCTAGTTGACTACCAGATGTTCAGTCCTGCTTTGCGATTGGAAGGTTGCGACAAAACCCCCGAGAGTTGAATGACAACAATCTGTCAACTAGACATCATTGTCTCATGCTTTAGCCTCGCGCCCATATTCCATTATTTTCCACCTTATGTCACTGTTTTTAGTCTGTAAATTGTTGTTTATTTCTACTCCTTCTTTCCATCAGTATTTTTTTTTAAATTAATGACAGTCTGCCACTCTTATCTCCTCTTCAGAGAATCTGATGTTCCTTTTCTCCAAAACGAGAGATGGGAAAAAATAATAATTTAAAAAATAAAATAAAATAAAAAAGTTAGGCAATCCAAGGACAGAGCCGTTACTCACCGGGATCCAGAAGTTCAAGATGTGTGATGACACCAAGCATGGGAAGGATGATAAATGGGACTCTTTATATCCCCCTCCCTTCAGATGCTTTCAGAAAACGATGATAAAGTAATTATTTACAAGCGAAACCTTTACGGCTTGCAAAGGTGCGTTGACATCAGCCAAGGGAAACAATATGAGTTGCTTGAGCAGGTGTTCCCTAGAGGGTTGCACCAAATGTTCTGTTCGTGATGAAGGAAACAGTGGGGGGACGCAGCTCTTCAAATTAACCTTTTACACTACATTGGAAGGCAGTTCACGGTTTTTAAAATAGGTCTGTTTGCAACCCGCAGAGCCCTTTCTCCTTTTAATTACTAAGGGTTTTTTCCTCTCCCCACAATAAGTCATGCTAGTTGCTGGCATTTCCTTTAAACAGGGGATCATGGAGTCGAGCTGGAAGTTCTATTTCCAAACACAGAAAATTTACCAATATTGGTTTTGATTCTTCTGCTCAGCAAGCTCTGTGTGTGTGTGTGTGTATGTGTGTATCCAATTTTCTTTCTTTCTTTCTTTTTTCCTTCCTTCCTTCCTTTTGTCCTTCCTTCCCTCCCTCCCTCCCTCCTTCCCTCCCTCTTTCTTTCCTTCCTTCCTTCCTTCCTTCCTTCCTTCCTTCCTTCCTTCCTTCCTTCCTTCCTTCCTTCCTTCCTTCCTTTTCTTCCTTCCTTCCTTCCTTCCTTCCTTCCTTCCTTTCATTTTTTTTCATTTTCTTTCTTTCCTTTCTTCCTTCCTTCTTCTTTCCTCCTCCCTCTCTTCCTTCCTTCCTTCCTTCCTTCCTTCCTTCCTTCCTTTCTTCCTTCCTTCCTCCCTTTCTTTCATTCATTCATTCTTTCATTTTCTTCCTTCCTTCCTTTCTCTCTCTCTCTCTCTCTCTGTCTTTCTCTCTGTGTCTCTCTGTTTCTCTGTCTCTGTTTCTCTCTCTGTGGTCTCTCTCTCTCTCTCTCTCTTATTGCTTGATAAGGAGTTTCTACAACCAAAGTATTTGTGGAGATGGTATACACTCTATTTAGGTGACCTTGAAAAAGACCTTCCTTCCTTCCTTCCTTCCTTCCTTCCTTCCTTCCTTCCTTCCTTCCTTCCTTCCTTCCCTTCCTTCCCTTCCCTTCCCTTCCCTTCCCTTCCTCTTGCCTGCCTGCCTGCCTGCCTGCCTGCCTGCCTGCCCTCCATTTCTTCATGTCTATGGAGATTCCCAGTCATCCAAGTCACAGTTGTCCCAAAGGTGCATTTTCAAGAGGCAACTGAACTTTCTGGTTTTTCTTTGAAGACTTTTCGTTTCTCATCCAAGAAGCTTCTTCAGCTTACATCTGAAGAAGCTTCTTGATGGAGCAATCTTCAAACCAGAAAGTCCAGTTGTCTCTTGAAAAATGCACCTTGGGGACCTCCATCTCTTCCCTCCTACCACCTTAGGCAGGAAAACCAACTGAGTGACTTTGGGCCAATAATGAGGAAACTATAAGTTCTGGTCAGTGGTGGGTTGCAAAGTAGGTTGCCACTGGTTCGGTGGGTGTGGCTTGGTGGGCGCGCTTTGTGCGCATGCATACAATTTGCGTGCCTGCCAAAGGCACACTTTACACATACACAGAGGCATTTCAGCTCACCTCCTGCAAGCCTGCACTCTCCCGGTCACTTCAGCAGCTGATGCATGGCACTTTGCTGTGCCGTGCAAAGCAGCTGCACTTTGAAAGCAGGGTATAAAGGTCAGTGTGGGAGCCCAAGCAGGCAGGTGGGCCCAAAGCAGCTCCTTGGAGAAAACCAGTTCAGTCTCCTCTGATCTTCAGCGCTACCAGTATGCCAGAACCTGACCGAACTGGTAGAATAGCACCACTGGTTCTAGTCCCGCCTTAAGCACAAAAGCCAGCAGGGTGATTTTGAGCCAGTCCTTCTGTCTCTCAGGCCAACTGACCTCAGAAGGTTGTTGCTGTGGGGAAAATAGGAAGAGGAAGGTTTGCCACCTTGAGGGACTTATTTATTTATTTATTTATTTATTTATTTATTTATTTTTGGGACTTGTATGCCACCCCATCTCCGAAGACTTGGAGCGGCTCACAACTAAAACAACAACAATATATACAATAATAAATAGTTAAGAAAAAATTAAACTAACAAGCCCAAAAAGTTAAATACTAAAAACATATAAACATATAAACATATAAAACCACCCCACCCAAAGAGGGTCACAGCCCGGATTGGTCAAATAACCAGGTCTTCAGGTCATGGTGGAAGGGGTGGAGATCAGGGGCCAAGCGGAGTCCCAAGGGGAGTTGGTTCCAGAGGTCAGGGGCCACGACAGAGAAGGATTGTCGTCGGGGAACTGCCAGCCGGCATTGGCCGGCCGACGGGACCCCAAGGAGTCCTTGCCTATGTGCTCACACAGGGAGGTTATTACTTACAAAGTAATAAAGGATTACAATTAGAGATTTAAAAAGGAGAAATTTAATAAAAGCATTTTTAAACATCTAATAAATAAATAGATGTGGCAGCCATCTTGCGTTTTTTGGTCCTCTGGTGGATTTTTTTCCCAAGTAAATTTTCTCCTCAGAATAAAGAGGAAAAAAAACCCCAATTTTGGTACATTTCTCGAGTAAGGTTATTGTACCTCCTCTTTAATGGTGATGTAAATTCCAACGCTTCATTGACTGTCGATTCATCCCTGAATCTAGCAAGTTAAAAAAAAAAATCAGCTTCCAGGTAGTCCTTTTCTTACAACCACAACTGAACCCAAAATTTCTGCTGCCAAGAGAGGCAGCTAAGTGAGTTTTGCCTTGTTTTACGACCTTTCTTGACACGGTTGTTAAGTGAATCCCTGCAATTGTGAAGCCGGTAACCCAGTTGTTAAGTGAATCTGGCTTCCCCTTTGACTTGGCTTGTTAGACGATCTCAAATGGGGATCATGTGACCCCAACCATCATAATTATGAGTCAGTTGACAAGTGTCTGAATTTTGCTCTCATGGCCATGGGGATGCTGCAATGGTCTTAAGTGTGAAAAATGGCCATAAGTCCCTTTTTTTCAGTGGCGTTGCAACTTTAGTCACAAAAGGAACCTTTAGTAAGTTGGGGACTACCTACATTATAATGTGCAAAACTAAAATCCTCTGCTTCGATTGATTTTTAAAGGCTGCTTCAATTTTCCCTCTCTGATACCAAGAACACCTGCCTCTTTCCTCAGTCCCATTGCTGCTTCTTCTCCTCCGAAGCGCCAAGATAAATTGTAAGGACACTGACAAGTATTTTTAACGCGTTCCCCCTGTTGTTGCATAAATCCCGGAGCATTTCTATGCTAATCAAATCAAAAGCGACATGATTAGTGACTGGAGCACACCAGTGTGGCTGTTGTCTCGTCATCACACACTGAGATAACACAATGCCAATGCCGAATTGAGGAACTGAATATTGTATTGGCTGCGAGAGGTAGTAGGACGCGACGGGGAGATGGTAACGTTTCCTCGTCCATATTTATTATGCATTACAAATGGTAAATATTTTAAAGAAGTGGGGATCAGCCATAGAAAAGATACAATGGAGGGCTGTTTC
Organism: Naja naja; assembly: GCA_009733165.1. NCBI lineage: Eukaryota > Metazoa > Chordata > Lepidosauria > Squamata > Elapidae > Naja > Naja naja. Next base: position 302,817,566 of record CM019149.1, read on the forward strand.
TTAATGCAATTATTCATGATACACACAGAAATACACAAATCAGATGGGCTCATCAAATAAAATGAAGGTTAATGCATGCAGAGGAATATAAGAAAGGAGAAGAATATTGAATACTTCCCATTCCTGTAGCTAATCCTGGAATGTAAGAGATGTGATCTCTACATTTTTTTTGACACCGAAGGGGCAGAATAACAGAGTTGGAAGGGACCTTGGAGGTCTTCTAGTCCAACCCCCATGCTCAGGCAGGAAACCTTATACCGTTTCAGACAAATGGCTGTCCAGTCTCTTCTTAAAAACTTCCAATGATGGAGGTATTCTTGATATTTGTACCGAAAAAGGCAGATTCTAATTTTTGTAAATTTAGTTTACAGTTTTAGATATTGGTTTTTTATATTTTTAATATGATGGGAGAAATGGCAGTTCATCTCACCTAGAAGATGTTGAGTTGGACTTTGTAGTGCTTTGCTATGTCTTCCTGTCCTGTCTTGTCCTGTTCTGTCCTGTCTGGTCTATCTTGTGTGTCTTGTCCGCCCTGCCCTGCCCTGCCCTGTCCTGTCTTGTCTTCTCCTGTTCTGTCTTGTCCTATCCTTCCTCTTTGTTTGTCTTGTCTTGTCCTGTCCTGTCCTGGTCTGTCTTTTCCTATCCTTCTTCTCTGTCTGTTTTATCTTGTCTTGTCCTGTCTTGTCCTCTCCTGTCCTGTCTTGTCTTGTTTTGTTTTGTCTTCTCCTGTTCTGTCTTGTCCTATTCTTCCTCTCTGTCTGCTTTGTCTTGTCTTGTCTTGTCTTGTCTTGTCCTGTCCTGTCCTGTCCTGTCCTGTCTTGTCTTGTCTTGTCTTGTCTTGCCTTCTCCTGTTCGGTCTTTTCCTATCCTTCCTCTCTTGTCTTGTCTTGTCTTATCTTTCCCATCCCATCCTGTCCTGTCTTGTCTTCTCCTGTTCTGTCTTGTCCTATCCTTCCTCTTTGTCTGTTTTGTCTTGTCCTGTCCTGTCCTGTCCTGTCCTTTCTTGTCTTGTCTTGTCTTGTCCTGTCCTGTCCTGTCCTGTCCTTTCTTGTCTTGTCTAGTCCTGTCCTGTCCTGTCTTGTCCTGTCCTGTCTTTTCCTGTTCTGTCTTTTCCTATCCTTCTTCTCTGTCTGTTTTATCTTGTCTGTCCTGTCTTGTCCTGTCCTGTCTTGTCTTGTCTTGTCTTCTCCTGTTCTGCCTTTTCCTATTCTTCCTCTCTGTCTGTCTTCTCTTGTCTTGTCCTGTCCTGTCCTGTCCTGTCCTTTCTTGTCTTGTCTTGTCTTATCTGTCCTGTCCCATCCCATCCTGTCTTGTCCTGTCCTGTCTTGTCTTCTCCTGTTCTGTCTTGTCCTATCCTTCCTCTTTGTCTGTTTTGTTTTGTCCTGTCTTGTCCTGTCCTGTCTGTCTTGTCTCATCTTGTCCTGTCCTTCTTGAAGATTTCTTGAATTAAACAAAGCTGTACACAGATCTAATATGAGCCATATTATTTATTATAAAAAAATCATTTCTTTATCATCAAGATATAGAGGAGAAAAAATACAAATGGAAAGATGATTCTGTCCCTGATTGTCCATGCAAAGGGAGGGATGCTTCCTTAATGCAAAGTAGGACTGGGCTCTGTAGTATTTCAGAAATAATCTTCCTCCCTTCCTTAAATGGCTTTTGGCTTTCGGTGGCTTGGGTTGTTAGTTTTGTTTTAAATAAACATTTAAGAAATCAGCCCTAACAAAGTCTCGAAGGCATATTTTAATGAGGCTTGACTCTGTCTAATAATCAAATCAGATGCTAATAATCAGTGCAATAAAAGTCCTCAAATTAATTGCCTTAAAAAATATTTGCAAAGGCTGGCAGGGAATTGGCAATGGACATTCTGTGTTAAGTCTGCCTGAATGAGAATTCACCTTTTCCAGAAACATCTTCTTTCCTATAGCGAGGAGATATGATGTCTGGGGTTTGCTTCTTGACTCTATGCTGTGTTTGAGTCATGAGAATCACTTTTGGAAGATGCAAATTACACACCAGCTGTCAGCATTCCAACTAACAACCTCAAAACCAATAAACTCTGAGGCAATAATTTTCTCAAAGTTCCATTTTATTAAAGTTGTCATATTGGCACATCTGGGAAAACCTGAATCTGAGGGTTCCAGGTTTTCCCTTCCCAATAGAAATTCAAAGATCCATCCTCTGCACCCATCAGTCCATCACATGGTCCAATCAACCATCATCCCAACTGGAGACATTCCTCCAGACACTCCTCTCCAGGTGCAGGGCAACATGTCCTGACTTTTTAAGAAAGAATGTTGTTTACTCTAATCTTCCACCTCTCTATGAAATCCCCCTCCCAAATTCCAAATTCTAAATGTGGCCACCAAGAAGCTTCTAAGTGAAATGTGGCTCCCAAGGCTGACACCAACTACGTTAGAGGGGACCTGATAACTGTCTTCCGGTAATTGAGGTGCTGTCACAAAGAAGAGATGATTGACTAACTCTCCAAAGCACCAAAGGGCAGGACAAGAAGCAATAGATCATTAAAGAGAGATCCGACCTAGAAGTAAGGGAAAAATATTGACAGTGAGAACAATTAATTAATGGAATGACTTACTTCCAGGAGTTGTGGATGCTCCATTACTGGAGGTTTTCATGAAGAGATTGGACACTATTTGACTCAGGTAGTATAAAGTCTCTTGCCTTGAGCAGGAGGTTGGATTGGAAGACCTCCCAGGTTCTGTCCAGCTCTATGATTCTATGTCCCATATTCTATGTTCTATCTTTTTTGCTCAATTTGATCTAGCTATTTAAGTCAAATCAGGCTATTAACACAATTTACAGGGGGGTTTTATGGAAAGTAATTCAATGGGTCCAGAATGATGACCAGACTTCTGTTTCCTGGAAAGATCCTGTGATGACCCGGAGTGTAACACAAATGTAACAAAATCCAAAATGTAAATAAATGTCTTTTAATGCCTCCAACTTGGCCCCACTGTTCAATAATTCTCAGTTGGAGATAAAACTTATTCAAAAATAGTCTTCAAAAGAAAGCAACACAGTCCGAACTTAATGAACAGATAGAGGTGAAATAAGAAAACCAAAACAAACTACAATGAAGGAATTTCCACAACGGACCAGGATAAGTAATTACCAACTTCAAGGGGATAACAAGGCACAGTCTGTTGGAAGGACGCCAATCAAGATAACTTCAGCCCAAAATAAAACACGCTTTGCTTCTGGCAACGCTGTGTTTTAATCATCTCTCTTATATACTATTCTCCCCAGCTGCAACCAATGAGGGGGATCATGGCTGTTATGTATGCAGGTTTGAAGTCATTGGTTTAGTTTGAACTGTTCTTGTAAAGTGTTAGAAATGATTGGTTTAAAAGTGCAGGAAAAACCCTGCCCTCTGATTGGCTGTCAACTGCGGCTGCTGGTTATAAGTAGACATACGCGGAGTGCTTCAAGCTCTTTTGTTTATTAGTGACTACAGCTCAGAACGGACCCGACTGGCTTTGCTGCGGCTGCTACTTATAGCCGGCAGCCGCAGCTGACAGCCAACCAGAATGCAGGGTTTTCCCGCACTTTCTAAACCAATCATTTCCAACACTTTACAAGAACAATTCAAACTTAAACAATGATTTCAAACCTGCATACATAACAGGAACCAACTAAAGGTTGGCCTTTTTTGGAACATTAGAACATCATCAGAGCTGGAAGGGACCATGGAGGTCTTCTAGTTCAACCCCATGATCAAGCAGGAGCTTCTATACCATTTCAGACAAGTGGTTGTCAAATCTCTTTTGGAAAGCCTCCAGTGACCTCAGAACTTCTGAAGGCAAGCCATTCCTCTGATTGATTGTTCTCACTGTCAAAAAATCTCCCTTTAGTTCTTGGCTGCTTCTCTCCTTGTTTAGTTTCCACCCACTGCTTCTTGTCCTGCCTTCAGATGCTTTGGAGAATAGATTGACCCCCTCTTCTTTAAAACAGCCCCTTAAATATTAGAACATTGCTATCAGGTCTCGAAGTCTTAATGTTGCTTCTGGCTTTTGCCTCCAAATGAAAGTTTCAGGACTACCCCAGAGGGAGAAAGACATGTCTATTGTCACTGTGGAGTAGGCCAAGAAAAGTGAACATACTCTGTCCAAATTCTACTATGATTTAGAGTCACAATTTTGAGAATAATGTTTGTACTGATTGAATACCACTGAAAAATAGAGCATTTCAGTTCTGAGCCTTAGTAAAGCAGCTTCTTGTATGATAATAATAATAATAATTAAGTTTTAAGATTTGACAGAAGATAAATAATTATACGAGAACCAGCTCCCATGTGACATGATTGCCATGCTCTCAAAATATGAACTGTCCCACAGGACTAAAATAATAATTTCAGAGAGCGCTTTTCCTAGGCGTGACCAATATTATCATCTTTATTTGTTTTTATTTATTTATATTTCTTTTGAACCGCATCTCTCTTAGGAAAACTGTCCAGAGCTGATTATTTGTCCCCTGAGCCACACGTTCCTCCTTTGAGAGATTCTTAACATCAGGGGCTCTGCCCAAACTTATGAATTAAAGAGGAAATTGAAAGTATTCAAACATAAATTAATTTATACCCTAGGGTTCTCTGCGCCGACTAGCAATAAATATGCTAGGTTTTTTTTTTCTTAAAGGTAATTTGAATGAATATAGACAGGCAGGGGGAAAAAAGCAATCAAGAACATGAAAGAGGAAGATGTGAGCTATAAAGTATCAGATAGAAAAGAGATAGTTTGAAGATTAAAATGAAATTAAAGCACACGAGGAACGAAGACGTGAAATGGGAGGCATTCGAGTTGCCTTCCATGGTTCAACAGACTTTTTCCCCCTTTTATTGAAACTTCTGGGAAACTGTGGGGATTCCAATTCCATCTTTTTCTTCTTCTTCTTTGGGTCTGATCTGCTTTTGAAGAAAATATCCATTTAACAGATGCTGAGTTAGAGTGCTTTTCCTAAGGGTAAAGATAGTGTGTTCCTTTGCAAAAGAGCTTCAATCCATCTTTCATAGATCATTAATGTGTCAATCAACAATCAACCCATGGAACAGCTTGCCTTCAGAAGTTGTAGGTGCTTCATTGTTGGAGGTTTTCAAGATGAGACGGGACAGCCACATGTCTGAAACAGTATAGGGTCCCCTGCTTGAGCAGTGGGTTGAATTAAATGACATACAAGGTCACTTCCAACTTTGTCATTCTATATACTTCTCTATGTTACACCCTAGTCCTTCTCTTTGTTACACCAGACCAGGGGTTGGCAACCTTAAACACTCGAAGAGCCATTTGGACCTGTTTTCCCACAGAAAACACCGGGAGCCGATAATTTAACAACCGGTGTGACTGAGTGGGCATGGCCAACTCGACGTCACTCACTCCCACCCAGTCACCCGCTGCTCTGGAATATGGGGCGAGTCTCCATCCCCTGCCATCACCTTACCTTCTCAGGCCAGGTGAGGAGTGATGGGGAGGGGACGGAGGGGTCAACCAGGGGTGGGATCAGCCAAGAAGGAGCCGCAGCAGTGGGCCAAAAGAGCTGCATGTGGCTCCGGAGCCACAGGTTGCAGATCCCTGGACTAGACATACCTAGTTCCCTCAATTGTTCCGCATGGTTTAGTCTCCTGACCCCTGATCATGAAACACTTTCTGCATTAAATTCAATCATTTATTTTATTGATTTAACTCATTAATTTAATCATTAAACACATTAATACTTTCTGAAAGTGAACTTCTCTGAGACCAGAAAGGGGAGGGGAGGAAGCCTAACTCACTGCAAATGCTAAAATTGTCCTTGTTTACTTCTTTGTGAGCATTCCCTATCAGGCTAATCCTTCCAACAAGGAAAAAAAATATTTTTCTTCTGGAATAAAAAGCTTTAAGATTTGGCCCTTTCAGAAGACCCTATTATATCAATACCGAGAGTTTTTCCAGAAAAAGAAACCAGCTTTCACAATTTTCAGAATATTAAAAAAAGAAAAGAAAAAAGTACCCAGAGAAATGGAATTGAAATTCACATCAGGATTCTTTGAAAAAAGGAAAAAGAAAGAGAAGCACAACAGCTAAACTTTGGGTTTCAACAACGTGTCCGTGTCTGATTAATTATACTCAAGGCTTTTCCGATACTCCCTACAGATTTTGTCCCTGCCTTTGATTAATTTAATTAAGGATTTTCTAGCCTGGGCTCCCCCAAGGGGCATCACATGGAAGACATTAAATGCAACTTTTTAAAAGAAAGTTGAAGAAGAAAGATGGGGGGAGGATGGAGGAGCAGAAAAGATATATATATATATATATATATATTTCTTAACTTGAAAGCTGAGGGGAAAAAACACACTTGCATGAGAGTTGTGTTGGTAGAACTTTTAAAATGGAAGTTCCCCTGCACCATTACACTCAGCTGATCATTAGGTCTCTATAATCTGGTGCAACAGTCTGAGATGAATTTGAATCCTTTGTTTAAAAAAATGAATTGACATATGAATCTGCCTTACCATAAGCTACTTGATGGATGCTCTTTGCCATGGTTGTTGACAGTAACACTGGCTATGTTCACACCAGAGGTTTAACTCAGCAGTTGCATTTCTGCAATGTGTAAAATTTGATTAGCGTTAAGACTGATGAGTGGTTTGATCGCTTAATATTTTGGGAGGGCGAGTCGTTTGTTTATGATATGCTTTAGCTTATGGTGCAAAATTGGGTTATTCAGCAGCCAGGTTGCAAGCTTGTGTGAATATGATCCCGAACTCATGTAAAAGTAATGCGTATTATATCTAGATTGCCAAAATGGAGTTTCCTGTATCTTTGTGTTGCCATCCAGTGGTTGTCTAGATGTCAGGAGTGAAGATACACTACCTAAACCTCCTCTTGCAATCGAAGACCGCAATTCACACCCCAACACAAAAACTGAAGAAAAGCATGCTAAGCAACTACAATATGATGTGAGAGAAAGCAATGGCAATTGACTTGACTCCTGTGATCCTTCTGGAAAGTTATCAAATCTGTTCAACTAGAAAAGAATATTTCCTCTTTTGAAAGTCAATTAATAATAATATTACAAAATCTTCCCAATGTGTTACAAGAAAGAGACAGAAAATGAAATACATGGGTGAGTGGATGGATAGATGGGTGCATGGATGGTGCATGGGTGCCTGGATAGATGCATGGATGGATAGGCTGTTAGTTTGAGCTCTGAGCTTGGTTGCAAACATTTCATCACCATTCAAGGAGACATCATCAGTGCGTTTTGAGTTGTGCTCGTCTGTCAGAACATAGGTCTTCTACAAATAAGCACAACTCAAAGCACACTGGCAATGTCTCATTGAATGGTGATGAAATGTTTTTAACCAAATTGCCAAGTTTGAAGCTCAAACCAACAGCCCAACTACCAACCTGAGCTACTGATGTTCAAACATTTCGGCATGGATGGATGCATGGAGTCAACTTTTCCTATTGGGTAGGGCCAAAGGTATTGTCTCAAATGAGTGCTATTAAAACCATGCAGTTATCTCTTGCAGCTTCAAGACAACTTGATGCAGTTAACCTAATGGCCTATAAAGAGGTGAGGTAATTATTAATTGTTCTCAGATCAGTTTTAATTTGAAAACCCCCAACCACTGATGTTTCTCTTCCAGTGGGTTTATAAAAGCTGAACCAGGTTGGTGAATGAATTGAATCCTGTGATCCTTCTGGAAAGCTATTGATCTGTCAGCTAAGAAGGAAAATAAGAATAATTTCCTCTTTTGAACCTCTATAAAAAGTTGATCAATAAGAGTATTATGAAATCTTTAATAATTAAATAAATGCATTAAATGATATAGGGTCTCCTGCTTGAGCGGGGGGGGGGGTTGGACTAGAAGACCTCCAAGGTCCCTTCCAACTCTATTATTCTGATAAATTATGTTAAATTTTTCTCATCATGTTGAGGGGAAAGGGACAACAAAGGAGATACATGGCTGGGTGGATGGCTGTATGAATGCCTGGATATATGGCTGCATGGATGAATGTATGTGTCAACTCATAAAATATTTCTATTGTCTTTTTAGAGTTGCCAGCAGAAAGGGAAGGGGAGCAGTGTGGCAGCTTGGAAATCAAAACTGCATTCCATAAATGTTTTCAAAGATAGTAACAAGGCGACTGAAGTTTCTGCTGTGCAAAACTCTAACTGGAGAGCATGATTGATGACTCTTGGCTATGGATGTGTCCCATTGGAGAATATGAATTACAATACACCTAGGGGGTGAAGGAAAACCAGGGTCAAGGAATGATGTGTCTCAGAGTCGGCTACACCCAGGCAGTGCCTGACTTTTTAACTCCCAATAAATCCTTTTGAAGTTTTGGAAGTTTGGCTTGAGAGTCATGTTTTAAATGGAGTTAAGTGCCAGAATCCTGACAGTATGCATGGCTGCATGGCTCCATGAATGTATGATGTCAGTTTTGGGAGTAGATCCAAAGGTGTTGTCTGCTATTGAATCAGTGCTGTTTTCTTTTGCAGTTTCAAGCCAACTTGACATGCAGTCAACCTGATGGCCTACAAAGCGGGGATTAGAACATTATTAATTGTTGTCAGATCAGTTTTAACTTGAAAACCCCCAACCACTGATTATTCTCTTATCTGGAGGGTCTTCAAAAGCTGATTCAGATTCCCCCTTCCCGGGTTGTGGCATACAGCAAATCCCCTTCAAAAGAAACAAACCATCATTGTGGGGCTCATAATGAGATTTAAGTGATCAGTGCCATCATTTCTCTTATTAGCTTGAGCCTGGGTAAGAAAAGGTAGCCTGGCAAACAATGATTCACAAATAACAGGTGCAGCTATTTTCCATTAGCCTATCAGGAGATAAAGGTCTGTCACTTTTATTTACTGAATTAATCCACCAAAGTCCAGCTAGAGAACCACAGTCAAAATGGCCATTAATTGTGGGCTGATGTGTAGATGGAACACATCTCCAAAGGGACTATAAACCTTTGTTCTTTTAGCCTCTTCTGGGTCCCTGTGCAGGGATTATCAGTAAATCACCCGAATGCTTCATCTGCTTATTAAAAATTTATCCCGCTGATTTTCCCAGGTGACTTTAAGCCAAGTAGTCCAGTGGTCGGTAATTTCTTCACATTCTCCTTTAACGTGATGCATGGTTACATCTCACGGCTTCCATTAAGACATCAACAAAGGCCAAAGTGGAAGTAGGGAATGCTTAATGGGGCCGTGGGAATAATAATCCTAAAAAATGTCTTACCGACAAAAACAGAAGTTTCATTTAAAGCAGTGGAAAGAATGAAAAACAGATGCAAGTTGCAGATCTAATTCAACACCAGGCGAAGGTATCTGGCTTAAGGCTAATAATAATAATAATAATAATAATAATAATAATAATAATAACAACAATAACAACCTAGGATGCTGGCAGCAACCCGTATCAACCATTACGCCAGTCAATTATATTTGTGATAAATTTTTAAATGTTCAGTTGACTGAGTTTCATGTTTAATGAATAAAAGAGAGAAGGAGGAGGAGGAGGATAAGAAGAAGGTGGAGGAGAGAGGAGGAGGAGGAGGAAGAAGAAGAAGAGGAAGAGGAAGAGGAAGAAGAAGAAGAAGAAGAAGAAGAAGAAGAAGAAGAAGAAGAAGAAGAAGAAGAAGAAGAAGAAGAAAGAAAGAAAGAAAGAAAGAAAGAAAGAAAGAAAGAAAGAAAGAAAGAAAGAAAGAAAGAAAGAAAGAAAGTTGAAGAAAAAGAACTGGAAAAAATCACGAAATATTGTGACCTGGCCATCAAAACTATGCAATTATGAATGAAACATGTAACAGTGATACTCATTGTCATTGGGGCACTTGTTACAATGTCCAAGCATTTTACAAAATACATCAAGAAGTTGCAGTTTCCTGTGTAGCACCAGCAGAGCTTCAAAAGACTGCGCTACTCGGAACAATATACATTTTAAGAAGATGTTTGATTGTTACCTAGGATGCTGGCAGCAAATCATATCAACCATCAGACCCAGTCAATGATATGTGATATATTTTTAAGTATTCAGTTGACTGAGTTTCATGTTTAATGAATAAAAGAGATTAATGATGATGATGATGATGATGATGATGATGAAAAAAGGATAAGATAACACATTACAAACAATATGGATTGTCGGGGGTGGGGCAATCAAAGTTTGCCTAATTTTGTGGATAGTACAGATAGTCCTCAATTTATCATCACAATTGAGCCCAAAATTTATGTTGTTAAGTAAGACTTGTTCAGTGAATTCATATCACTGGATTCATTGGAAGAGCCTTGGTAGCTCAGGCTGTTAAATGCCTGCTCTTAAGATCCAGCTGCCTACAATTATTGTAGGCTCGAATCCCACCAGGCTCAAGGTTGACTCAGCCTTCCATCCTCTCAGGGTAGGTAAATTGAGGACCCAAGATTGTTGGGGACAATTAGCTGACCTTGTAAAAATGCCGCTTAGTAATAAGCAGGCATATACAATGGAATGAAGGCTATTGCTGAGCACATTGGGTTGTATCCCAGAATTGTAAGTCAGCCCTGAGTCTTCGGAGAAGGGCGGCATATAAATGTAATTAAATAAATAAATAAATAAATAATAATCCAAGAGGATGAAAAAAAATCACATTTTTGGATAATTATCTCAGTTAATTCAAGTCAAGATATGGTAGCCTTTGGCATACAACCATTTGTTTAGTGACCATTCAAAGTTGCAAAAGTAATGACAGGTCCTCACACTTATGAGCATCACAGCATTCCCTGGTCATGTGATCAAAAATCTGACACTAGGCAACCAGCATGTGGTTACAACAGTTGTAGTATGCAGAGGTCATGTTCAATTTGCAATCCTCCCATCCTGGCGTCCGATAAGCTAAGCCAATGAGGAGAAGCCGGATTCACTTAACAACGATAGAAAATCACTTAAGAACTGTGGAAAAACACTTGTACAATTGTCCGTGACTCCCTTAAATCTTAAATCAGCTTCTTTTCTTAGGCAAGAAGAATAGAATAGAGCTGGAAAGGAGTTTGGAGATCTTTTAGTCCAGCCCCCTGCTCAAGCAGGAGAATAGCAATAGCACTTAGACTTATCTACCACATCACAGTACTTTACAGCCCTCTCTAAGCAGTTTATGGCCACCCAACAATCTGGGTCCTCATCCTACCCACCTCGGAAGGATGGAAGTTTGAGTCAACCTTGAGCCTGGTGAGATTCGAACTGCCAAACTGGAGGCAGTCGGCAGTCAGCAAAAGTAGCCTGCAGTACTGCACTCTGACCACTGCGTCACCACAGCTCACCTATACCTATTTCAGATAAGTGAACAAACACTTTGCTTCTTATCAGAAATTCTGGCTCGAATTGTGGTCGTATGTCAAGGACAATCTCGACAATTCCTGACCCCTAGTCTGTAGACTGGCACCAGTTTGCGGCATGCCCAGAAATCGGGCCCCACAAACAAATAAAGTCCCATGTGATGGACGTGGGCATCATGTGTAATCACGCATCCTCCGATCCACAGAAAAACCTCTCTCCATGGAACTGGACCCTGGTTCCCCAAAGGTTGAGGGCCACTGATCTATAGTAAATTAGAAGAAAACCATTGTCAACTGAAAATACTTCTTTGGTCTTTTTAGTTGCCAGCAGAAAGGGTGTGGAGAAAGTAGTGCATTCCTTAAATGCTTCAGATAATTGCTAGGCAGCCGAAGCTGTTGGTGCGTAAGATTATTACTGGGGAGCATGATTGATGAGTCTTGGTTATGGATGTGTCCCACTGGAGAATATATATCCAGGGGGTGGGGGGAAGACCAGGGTCAACAGGGAAATGAATGATGTGTCTTAGAGTCGGCTGCACTGAGGTAACGTCGACATGGTCACTCCTAATAAATCATTTTCTTTTTACTCTGAGAGATGCGGGTAGAGACTTATAAACTGAATGGGGCTGGATTTGTTGGAGCCCTGACAACCATTTTGGAAGGTGTGAAATTATGTTTCAGATGTCAGTGGTATGAATATTTTAAAAAAGTTTGCTGAGTTAGGGAAAATTAGAGAGAGACTTAGAGACTGTGCTCATTCAGGGTGAAGGGGAACAGAACCTCTAAATCTTTCCTCACTGAATTTCAACTAGATGACATGTAAATTATTTAACTGCCGTTAATACCATCCTTCCCCCTGTAACTTGATGACTTTCCCTTTTAATCATCTTAAAAAATTAGAACTTAGTGACAAATCTTGGAGGAGCCTGGGGGCTTCATCCAAAGCTTGTCAACCTCTGTGTTAATGAAGCAGAGAGCCTAAAATCAACTAGTTGAGAGAGAGTCTAATGTCAGGTTAAGTCCAAGAAGCATGTGGAACAATCTAGCCAAAGTTCAGTTCTTTATTTCCTTACACACAATAGACAGAATCTTGTCAATCATTGAGAATATTTGTAGCTCAGAGTTGGGTCACAGAGTGCTCTCTGAGCTTGGCTCTTTTCTTGCAGTCATTTCATGACTCAACTAGATAACGTCATCAGTGCTACAAGGGAGTGGGGTTTGTTCTCTGTGTATGTACAGGAAACTTGCTCTGTCATCGTTGGTCAGAGTGGTTTGGGCTGTTCTTTCATTATGTTGTTGTTTAATGCTTAATTGTTGGTCTAATATTAAGAGAGGTCGACAGACAGGTGAGAGAGAGAAAGAGAGAGATCAATAAAAGAGAATATTTGTAACTCAGGGTTGAACTATGTGTTACTTGGTGCTCTCTGAACTTGGTTGTTTTCGTGCAAATATTCTGTCCTTCTAGGCTGTCCTCATACTCCATTGTTCCAATCTTTTTCTGATACGTTTTGTCCCTTAGATCTTGTGCCATTTCTGTTCCCCGTCTCTGGATTCACTCCATCTTTTATCAATATCTCTTTTTAAGTGAGAACTCCAGAACTGGACATAGGATTCCAAATGGGGTCTGACTAAAACCCTATGCAGGGGGATTAGTACTTCCTTATTCCTGCTGGCAATCCCTTTAGTGATGCATCCCAACCAGCAATTTAACAACCCGTTCAGCCCAAGTGGTGCAAACCAGTTGAATCCCACCATGCAGCTGTTCCTCCTCTTCCTCATCAGTCACCTCCAGATCTGGGGACTGTTGACCCTCCATCTGAGGGCTGACCCAGGCTCTGCACCTCTCCCGAGGGACTCGGGGCGGCGTACATAAAAACAAAGAATACAAAAGTTACAAACAAATTTAAAAATATTAAATCAACGCCAAATAACCTTTCGAATTAAAACCCCGATCCCCTGTCAGGCCAGGCCGGATTGTAAGAATAACCATGTTTTGAGGTCACAGCGGAAGGAACGGAGATCAGGAGCCAGGCGCAACTCAAGGGGTAGTCGATTCCAGAGGGTGGGCGCCCCCACAGAGAAGGCCCTGCTCCTAGGGGCAGCCAGCCTACACTGTTTAGCTGATGGTATCCCCAGGAGGCCCCGTCTGTGAGAGCACACTGGGCGATTGGTATTCATCAATGGAAGGAGACGTTCTTAGCAGCTCTCAGGTTGCCTTAATGCTGACTCTGACTCCCATGCCTCTTTCTCCTCCTCTGACTGAGCTGCTAGAGTGGCTGGTGGCCAACAGGCCACAATATATATGATCTTCTGCTGGAGAAAGGAGTTGGACTAGAATACCTCCCATGCCCCCTCCAACACTATTATTCAGTGTTCTATGTTCTGATCGGCGTGTGACTTGTTCACCCTTAGGCTGCTGTGATGGAAGGCACCTTTAAGTCTACCAAGTCAGTCCATTCTGACCTCCTCTTCTTTACTTGAGGTTGCAGAATCACAGGGAACTAGAAAGGAGTTGTTAGTGGATTTCCTTCCCTGGTTCAGCCCTAGCCATGGGCAATGATCAAACCAATGAAGGAAATGTCAGTAGTTGTTTGCTTGTTTGTTTAAAAGAAAGCTTTAGGGAAAAAAAAGACAATTCAGGACCTAGCCTTCCCTAGCAATTTCTTTTTGCCAAGTTTCAAAAATGGCCGCGTCGAACGACCGGGTCATTCACGATAGCGTGTTGCTGGCAGATGGAATTGAGTTAATTGTGCTGGAAAGCACTGATTTGCTCAATTGCAGCATTAGAACACCGCCTATTATTTTGAACCCGACTGCAACTTATGTAAAACAAAAGAAGGCAAGACACCCAAGCGACCGCTAACTCATTGTCTGTTGATCAAGGTCTCCCTTTCTGCTGCATTTTCATCATTGGGAGGTGGGGAGGGCATCATTTTTTCCTGATGAGTTAGTGGCAGGAATCAGCTAAAGAGGTCATATTTCTGCTTGGGTTTTGTTTTCCACCGCTCCCAAATTAACGGTATACACAAAAAGAAAAAAGCAGCACATTTCCTCCTGGTGGTTTTTTTTTTTCTTTGGGTGGGATTTTTTTTTTTGTAAATAAGTGCATTCATTTGCAGGTCAATAAGGTAATTGAGTGAAGAAAGGAAGGAAGAGAAGTTGTTAAAAAAAACCGAAATTGATTTTTATGCAGCAGTCTCCGCCGACGGACAATAACTACTCGGGAACATATCATAGCTTCAGGCCTGCATTAACTGTGAGCATATTAGCAATCTAAAGAAGTAAATGCATCAACTTGATTTTGGCAAGCCAGCCTCACCATTCCACCTTCTGAAACTTTGGTTTCTCAAGTTTGTCTCCTTATCAGCATGCTGTAGGAAGGCAGTCACCTAGCACAAGCGATGTCCCAAAGGTGCTTTTTCTTGTCATAATTTTTTTATTTTATTTTATGGAAACAATCCATCTTCCTTTTAAACAGTGTGATGATCTGGGGCACAAAGGCAACACAGTCACATGAGTAAGAAGAGTCCCTTTAGTACCTCCAACTTTGCCCCCAACGTCCAGGTTACCTTCGGCTGGAGAAAAAACTCCCAAGAACAGTCTTTAAGTGGAGGAAATTCAGTCTGAAAACAAAGTACATACAAATTGTAAATAAAAATCCACACATACCATGCTGCAGTAATTAACTTGACAAGGCAGGAGAAGGAATTGCAGACTTGAAAGCGCACCTAGTTGAGAAGATGCCAGGAACCCAGATAAGCCTCAATGATACCAGATAATTCATGATTTGCTCCCAACAGTTTGCTGTGCATAACTTCCCCTTTTAAATATAATGTTCCCAGCTGCAACTAATGAAGGGAATCAGGGCCCTTTCCTCCTCCATAAGCCATGCAATTCACGTTGCTCCCTTCTCTGTTCCTCCCTGCATGCCCTGGGATGAAGAAGGGGTGGGCCTGGGTCTTTCTCTGAATTCCTTCTCCCTTCCTCTTCCTTTCCCCTACTCTGCTCAGCCAGATTTTGCCCTTCCCCAGTTTCTTCCACAGCCAATGGAGCCACACTTCCACTCCCTGTCAGCTGTTCGGCCTCCCCCTCTGAATCAGATTCTGACAGGGGCATGACAAAC
Source organism: Naja naja (assembly GCA_009733165.1). Lineage (NCBI taxonomy): Eukaryota > Metazoa > Chordata > Lepidosauria > Squamata > Elapidae > Naja > Naja naja. The sequence continues at coordinate 302,833,011 of CM019149.1, forward strand.
GGTGTGTCGTCTGGATACAAATATCTTGTGCAATAACAATTATAATTAATACATATTCATTATTATAATATCAGTACTCTATTCTTACTTTATACTACTATGCATAATATATCTAATTATTATAACAACCCCTTTCTTAGCATATTTAATTCTTATTCACATGTTTACTATTTTCCCTAGTCTTCTTTAATCTCTAGTTTCCATTTTCATTCTCCAACCATTGATAAAATAATTCCCATATCATATAATATTCAATTTGTTCCTTTTCTTTAGTTGCAAGTGTTAGCCTATTCATTTCTGCACATTCTAATATTTTCTGGGTCACGTTTTCATCTGTCGGAATCTTTTTCAGTTTTCCAATTTTGTGTGTGGTGGCATTTCCAGCATTTAACTGATTTATCTTTAAACATCCTTGCCAGTCTTGCCAGTGCAAAATGCTATTAGGGTTGTTTATGGAGGTTCTCAGTCACCAAGGTCATGGTTGTCCCAAAGGTGCTTTTTCAAGAGGCAACTGGACTTTCTGGTTTTTCTTTGAAGACGTTTCACTTCTCATCCAAGAAGCTTCTTCAGCTCTGACAGGATGGTGGGGAATGGAAGGATTTATACTCCTTGCAGACAGCTGGACATTTGTGTTCTTTTAGTGGGTCATTAAGGTCACCAGGAGGTTTATTTATATCCTCAGGGTCATCTGAGCGGTACGGATAGGTGTGGAGCCTTCTCGGAACACTTGAAAGGACTGGGTTGTAGATTGGAGATAGATGCCATATCCCTTCCCCACTGTTGAGAGAGGGCTATTCAAGTTTGACATAGTTGGCCTCTTCAACCCCTCTTTCAAATCAGTGGTCTTCTCTGTCCAAAATATGGGCTTTGTTGCCTTCAAAAGAGTGGCCTACAATACAGTCCTGCAAGGAGATCCAATCCGTTGATCTTAAGCGAAATCAACCCTGATTGTTCTTTGGAAAGACAGATCCTGAAGCTCAAATAATTTGGCCACCTAATGAGAGGACCCTGTGGAAAAGACCCTGATGTTGGGAAAAATGGAAGGCAAATGGGGAAGGGGACAGCAAAGAATGTGTTGGTTAGATAGTGTCATCTACACAATGAACCTGAATTTGGGCAAGCTCTGGGAGACAGTGGAATGTTTTGATGGAAGTTTGGGAATGACCAGAAAAGGTAGGTATCTTTAGCACTCTCAACACAATCTCCATATGAGTCCAGATAGTTTCATTTCCTTAAAGTAGAGTCATTGTTGCCTAGAAGATTTGTCAATTGAGAATAAATTAATACACAAATAAATGCTGGCACTCATTTGTTTTGGTTTGTTTGTTTGTTTTAAGAAAGAAAAGAAAACAGATGGAGACCTCTTGTGCTTCATATTTTCTTTTAACAGATTGAGCAAAAGTAATTGGTCACAAGTGTTTTGGTTAATTGAAATACAGAGAGAAATATACTAAGTGTCAATTGCCCTCAGAGTCATACATCCCAATAAATTGATACTCGAGATCAGTTTTGGGTGCTATCATTGGAACAGTTTCTCTCTCTCTCTCTCTCTCTCTCTCTCTCTCTCTCTCTCTGTCTCTGTCTCTGTCTCCCACCTTTCTTCCACATCTCAGGTGCTGCCACAAAGAAGAGGGAGTCAAGCTGTTCTCCAAAGCACCTGAGAGCAGGACAAGAAGCAATGGATGGAAACTAATCAAGGAGAAAAGCAATCTAGAATTAACGAGAAAATTCCTGACAGCTAGAACAATTAATCAGTGGAACAACTTGCCTCCAGAAGTTGTGAATGCTCCAACACTGGAAGTTTTTAAGAAGAGATTGGACAACCATTTGTCTGAAATGGTATAGGGTTTCCTGCCTAAGCTGGGGTTTGGCCTAGAAGACCTCCAAGGTCCCTTCCAACTCTGTTATTCTATTCTATTCTATTCTATTCTATTCTATTCTATTCTATCATTATTTTGCATTTTAACTATATCTTTTTTGTTTAATGAAGTTTCATTCTATATCTTTCCTGTGAGATTGTTCTACTTCACTATGCAGGAGGAGGGAAAAAGACTGATTCTCCTAGCTACATGCCTCAATTTCACAGGGTCAGAGAATGTGGGTGATAAAATTTATTTCATTTTTTTTATCATTACCCAACCCCCACCCCACTAAATTTTACTTCCTGTAAAGAACCATAGGTTGCTGGGTCTCTATCTTATTTGATGGCGTTATGAGGAGCCATTTCAGATAAAGTCGTACCTTTTAATATGAATAGTAGCAGTGGCAACTATCAAGATGCTACACCAAGGTAGGAAGTAAAACTGAGTCGTGAAGCCTCATATGGGATCTATGAATGAAGATTTGAGTTCAGTATTCTAGCAGCTCATCCTGAAATTTACTGTCCCCATTGCCAGTCTTTATATTGCTCCTGTAATCTCAATTTCCCTTTTTTCCTTTTAATGACCCTGTAATCTCTTGCAACAACAACAACAATAACAACAACAACAACAACAACAACAACAACAACAACAAGCATTGGGGTGGATTTGGGGGAAACTGAAAGGAGCTGAGCATTTACTGGCCGGATGCTCTTCTTGACACCTATGGGGTGTTCCCAGCAGATAATTACTCATTGCACCCAAAGAGAGAAATATCTGCCACTACCTAGGATCAAACTCACAGCCTCCTGATTGTGAGGTGAGAGCACCATCAATATTCCACCATGCCACTCTATAAACTCAATTTACTCTATATCAGATGACACAGATGGAATAGATAAGATGGAATTTATAAACTAAAAGTTTTTTTTAAATCCACCCTGGGTTTTTGAATAAGAGGTGAACTAACATCAATTCAGCTAAGGATAGGCTTAACCCTGCTTCATTTAGAGAATGAGATAAATACAAGAACATGGAGATACAGGAGGGTAGGGATATGCTATGGTTAGATGCAAATAGCATATAACCTTGGCTGAAGATGCAAATAAATTTTTAAAAATGTCCTCTTTGGGACAATAGTGATTATCAAAGCAGGGTCTAAATTTGGAGGTTTGTTTGCTTTCCATCTGTCTTTCACCCTGGAAGTGATTTGTCATCTTGAGGGACATTCAGAAAACTGACAGAGAATGAAATGTTTTGCAAGTTAGACCCCTCTCTCTGGAATAGTTTGCCTCCTGAGATCAGAGCCATCTCTGTCCTGATGGTGTTTTGCAAAATGATTCGAACCATCGCCTTCTGGGGGAAGTGTTCAGATCTGCCTGTTTTTACAGATAGTATTTATTGGTTTTTAATGGGTTTACTTCTGAATATATTATAGATATTTTATTGCGTCTGCTGAAAGCCATCTAGAATCCTGAGATTCCTGAGGCCAACAAATGTTTGTAAATCAACAAAGTAAAAATAAATGGGATTAATACATGGTTGAAGGGTTATCAGGACACAACAGGGCTGTTGAATAGACTGATTTTTTAAAAGATCTGAAAGAAGGCAATACGCAATGACTCATGTCGTTGACAAGAAAGCTACATGGTTGGTTATTGTTTTTTGCTCTCAGTTTACAGGCATGTAGAGATAAACAACCATACCACTCATAAATTCCAGTCTAATGAAAGATAGATAGATGGATAGATAGATAGATAGATAGATAGATAGATAGATAGATAGATAGATAGATAGATTCATTCTAATGAAGATGATAAGATGTAAGATGTAAGATGTAAGATGTAAGATGTAAGATAAGATAAGATAGGATAGATAGGATGATATAAGATAAGATGTAAGATAAGATGTAAGATAAGGTAAGGAAAGATAAAATAAGATAAGATAAGATAAGACAAGATATAAGATATAAGATATAAGATATAAGATATAAGATAAGATATAAGATATAAGATATAAGATATAAGATATAAGATATAAGATATAAGATGCTATAAGACAAGATAAGAGATAAGATAAGACAAGACAAGACAAAATGGGAGGGGAGAAGAGAAGAGAAGAGAAGAGAGAAGAGAAGAGAACTGTCTTTTTTTCCCCCTGCGAGCACACTGATCCACATTAAAAATGAAATTCTGTTGCATGCTGGAGGACTAGGAGCATGATAGCAGTCTTACAATATCTAAGGGGCTGCCACAAAGAAGGGCGGGGGGGTCAACCTATTCTCTAAAGGACCTGAAGGCAGGACAAGAAGCAATGGATGGAAACTCATCAAGGAGAGAAGCAACTTAGAACTAAGGAGAAATTTCCTGACAGTTAGAACAATTAATCAGTGGAACAACTTGCCTCCAGAAGTTCTGGGTGCTCCATCGCTGGAGTTTTTCAAGAAGAGATTGGACTGAAATGATATAGGGTCTCCTCCCTGGGGTTGAACTAGACTAGAAGACCTCCCAGGTCCCTCCCAACTCTGTTATTCTGTTCTGTTATTCTGTTAAACTCTGATCAAAACTTCTGTACAAAGCTCTCCTTGGCTTCTGGGAGGATCTGAAGAACAAGGTTCTGAAATGAGAGAAACAATACAAAACTTGGATTATGTCCAAGCCAAAAAGGAATAAGGGATCCAGCAGCTTCTGAAAATTAAAACTTGTCATTTTCCAAGTGGACATTTTTTTGTTTCCAACAAAATAAGCTGTATCCAACCCAGGAGCCCTCTCTTGCAGCTAAGCACGTGCTGAAAAATATTGTGTATGAAACCCCTGATTAATTGGGGTCATCCAACACAAACTTGGCAAACTAATTGGGCCTTTTTATATTTGATTAAAGACTCCCCTTATTATCTCTCATTGTTTTTCCAAAAAAAAAAAAAAAATAGGCTCATGCCAGTGAGGAGAAGTATGACCCAATTTTTTTAATAAATTATGGCTACGCTGCATGTTGTTTGGAGAGATTTTTCCTCTTGGATTGCAAACTTTTTCTTTCGCAATTTTATTTTATGTTGTAACTGCAGGGATTGTGCATGTAAATATATATCCATGTATCCCACTGCTTATTTATTTCCTCCAACACCAATGTTCAGAATGGAGGAAATTGCTTCAATTGATCTGCTCAGACTTGTATAACAGAATAGAATAACAGAGTTGGAAGGGACTTTGAAGGTCTTCTAGTCCAACTCCTTGCTCAATAGCAATAGCACTTAGACTTATATATGCTTCACAGTGCTTCACAGCCCTCTCTAAGTGGTTTACAGAGTCAGCCTCCTGCCCCCAACAATCTGGGTCCTCATTTTACTCTCCTCAGAAGGACAGAAGGCTGAGTCAACCTTGAGCCTGGTGAGATTTGAACTGCCAAATTGCAGGCAGCCGGCAGTCAACAGAAGTAGCCTGCAGTACTGCACTCTAACCACTGCGCCAACCTGGCTCACAGCAGGAGACTCCATATAATTTCAGACCTATGTCTATCCAAGCTCTTTGTAAAAAATCCAGCGATGGAGCATCTACAACAGGGGGTGTCAAACAGCCCGTGGGATGGATGTGTCACGTGCAGGCCACGCCCACCCCAGCTCCACGAATGGGAAAAAAAACATCATGCAACATCATGTGATGGCAATGTTGCCATCACGTGACGTTTCACAATGTTTTTCCTTTTCAAGGAGCTTGACACCCGTGGTCTACAACTTCTGGAGGTAAGCTGTTTCACTGGTTAATTGCTCACTGCTAAGAAACTTATTCTTAGTTTTAGTTTGATTCTTTCCTTGCTTGGTTTCCATCCATTGTTTGTTTTCCCTTTTGCCTTCTGGTGCTTTGAATGTATCTCCATTGCCAGACTCTTGATATTCACTGGAATGTCCTGCCTAACAATCTTTGGTTTTGGGTGATGGGTCATCTATGAAGTCATATCAAAGTAACAGAATAACTAATTTGGAAGGGACCTTGGAGGTCTTGTAGTCCAACCCCCTGCTCAAGTAGGAAGCCTTATACCATTTCAGACAAATATCTGTCCAGTCTCTTCTTTAAAACTTTCAGTGTTGAAGCACCTAAACTTCTGGAAGCAAGATGTCCCACTGATTCACTGTTCGCACCATCAGCAAATTTCTCCCTAGTTCAAGATTGGTTTTTTCCTCAGTTAGTTTCCATCCAATGCTTTTTGTCCTACCTTCATTCAACTGTCTTATTTTTTCATAGAGATTAACGGTGGCAGCACACTCAAGAATTCAAAATACTTGACTCATAAGGTAAATTGAGAAGATTTCATTCACAAGGCCTGAGTGAAGAAGAAGCCTGGATTTTGATCCATTGGACATTAATGTCTTCATCATTCCATCCAAGATAGATTTGGAATTAATTTATATTTTCTGTGCTGGCACAGGCTGGATCTCTAAACAAGAGAATTCTACTCTCTTTTCAGATACCTAGTTGTCTGTTATTGTCATTCTTAAGTTTTGAAAACAAAATTGAAAAAAGAAAGATGGAAAGATAGATTCCAATCTTTATATAACAACACTTTCTCTAAGCCCAACTCACCTGACAAGGCTGTTGTTGTGAAGAAGACAGGAAGAGGAAGGATGGTTAGATATGTTTGCTGCCCGGAGATAAAGCAGAAAAAGAGGAATAAAAATCTAATAAATAAATAAGTAAATAACTTTGGGTGACAGAGTTTATATGTCTAGCTTCATACAACATGTGTAATCAGGCCTATCTATCTATCTATCTATCTATCTATCTATCTATCTATCTATCTATATCTATCTGGACAGACAGAGGAAAGAATATCATGCTGGCTGCCTTGAGTTATTTATAAAAATAAAAAGCAGGATAACCCTAACATAAATATTAGTCTAAATGACTACAAATAAAAATAAATGCAATTCTTGGATTATTATCTATGTATTTAAAATATTTGTATGACCACCCATCTTAAACAATTCTGAGTGATTCCCAATAGATAGTCCAGCGCCTGCGTTATTCCTCAAAACTTGCTTGGACAATCCCTGTCCAACTCTTGGTAGCTGACTCAACTAACAGACTATTCTCGAACCAGATTTAATGAGATGGAATGGGATTAAATTTCAGCAAGTTGAAAAAAATTCTGTTGAATAAAATTCATGTTTAAAATTTTCAATGCATTGATCTCACCTATTTCTTTAGCATTCGTGGGTATCAAAATGGCAGCTTTATGTTTACATGTGATGAATTTCTGGAGATTTCTTGTAGTTTACCAAAATAAATTGATGTCCTGAGGTATAAATGAAGCAAGCAGACCTATCAACTCTCTGTCATTGGTTTGGCTTTCAAAATGGAGAGAAGCAGAGGTAGTATTTAGCAGGTTCTGACCAGTTCTGCAGAACCAATAGCAGAAATTTTGAGTAGTTTGGAGAACCAGCAAATCCTGCCTCTGACTGGCCCTGCCCCCATCTATTCTCTGCCTCCCATTGAGTCCCAGCTGATCAGCTGGGTCTTCCTTTGTTGCCCTGCACAGGAGAATGGAGCTGGAAAGCAGGTTAGTGGGGTGGGGAGGAAATGGGATTTTGCAGTAACCTTCCCCCAGGAGTGGGGAGGGAATGGAGATTTTGCAGTATTCTTCCCCTGCCACGCCCACCAAGCCATGCCCACAGAACTGGTAGTAAAAAAAATTGAATCCCACCAAAGAGGAGGACTTAAGACCAGCAACCCTAAGCCCCTGTTCTATGCAGGAATCCATATTAACCTTCCTAGACAGGTGGCTGTTCAATCTTTATTTGAAAACACCCAGCAAAGAGGAATCCCATCACTGTCCTGCATTACCAGTTGCAAAACATTTGCGCATCTCCTAAAATGTAGTTTTCCTTTAAGTCACATCAAAGCTCGGTGACTTTTAAAGTTTGACACTGTGGGATTACATTTCATATCTCTGCTGAAATTTAGAGAAGAAGTGTTTGTGTGTGTGTGTGTGTGTGTGTGTGCGCGCGTGCATGTGTGTGTGTGTTTTGATCTCTCTGTTTCGTGGGGTGGCAGCATGTCCATGGAAAGAAAGCTTCAGGAAAATGAAGTGTCCAGATATGTCCTGCCACACTGAGCTTGGGTCTTGTACGCCCTGTGAGACAATGTTTTTTAGAAGCATTGACTCAACATGGTAATTAAGAGCCTGGGGAGGCATTTGTATCGTTTCATTCTCCAGCTGTCCACAGCTTCTCCTTGAGCCAAACCATCTGGTTGGAGAACATTAGGATCACTAATGCTTAGCATAGCATCTTCTTCTCTAACTTAGTACCAATTAATGCTGGAAGAAGGCAAAGAGACAGAATGAATTTAATTCTTTCTTGAGTTTCCTTTTTAAGAACTAATCCTACCTAGGACTTTTTCTCCAATAAATAAAAAAAGCAGAATTAAAAACACAGAACACAAAGTCATAGGACTGGTAGGAAACTCACAGACACTTCAGCCTTCTAGTGCACTGATGATGTTCCCTAGTTTGGTAATGAAATGTCTGCAAGAAAACCACCAAGCTCAGAGACCCCACAGTTCAACCCTGATCTACAAATATTTTATTCTATTGGCCTCTCCTGCCTTTCTGAGATATATAAATATGAGTGCATTCCTTTATTGGGTGGGGGTCTATCTACATATACTTCAGAGGGAGATCCTGCAAACTGACTTCTAGAAAGATTCAGAGGCTGTCCAGACTTCGAGAATGTTTTATTACTCCTTTAACTTAATTTGCAGATCTCTAAGCAAAGCGGCTAACACAGACTTTTATTTATTTATTTATTTATTTATTTATTTATTTATTTATTTATTTATTTATTGGGCTTGTATGCCCCATCTCCAAGACTCGGGCAGCTCACAACTAAAAGCAACAACAATAAATAATTAAAAAGAGATTAAACTAGTTCGTAAGCCCCAAAATTACAAAACTAAAATAACAATAATTAAGATATTTTAAAAAAACCATCCCCCCCCAGGGAGGGGTCACAGCCCGGGTTGGTCAAACAACCAGGTCTTCAAATCGTGGTGGAAGGTGCGGAGGTCAGGGGCCAGGCGGAGCCCCAGGGGCAGTTGGTTCCAGAAGTCAGGGGCCACGACAGAATAGGCTCATCGCCGGGGGACCGCCAGTCGACATTAGGTTGCCGACGGGACCCCAGGAGTCCTTGCCTATGTGCTCGCACAGGGTGGTTGGCACTCAATATCAGCAGGAGTCGCTCCCTTAAATATTGAGGACTCATGTCATGAAGGACTTTGTATATTAAAACCAAGACCTTGAATCTCACCCGGAGTGCAACCGGCAACCAATGCAGGCCATGCAGGAGGGGGGTAATATGGGAGAATCGGGAAACTCCCATCACCACCCACGCCGTCGCATTCTGCACCAGCTGCAATCTCCGGATGGTATGCAAGGGCAGTCCTAAATAGAGAGCGTTGCAGTAGTCGAGTCTAGAGGTAACAAGGGCCTGAGTGACTGTGCGCAGGGCATCTCGGTCCAGAAATGGGCTAAGCTGACGAACAAGGGAGCTGGGCAAAGGCCCCCTGGCAACGGCCCCCACCTGCTCCTCCAACCAGAGCCGTACATCCAGGAGGACCCCCAGATTCCGCGCCCTATCCACAGTGAAGGTATCTGCTTCCAGCTGTAATTCAAAAGGTACAGATTTTAATTAGACAGAAAAGAACTAACTAGAGTTGCTTGTTAGGGCGTTAGCCAACTGTGGGAAAATTACACGATACATTTTCAATCTGTGATTCCACCAGTTCTATGTTATTATTTCTAAGATTCCAAGGAATCAATACTCATGGTGTTGTGCCTTTCCAAATACTCCATCTGTGCTGTCTTCTTACATCTACATACCGTGATTATACCGTCTAATAATACGGGATAATAATATTATATAAGATTGTAAATGAAATTTTAGTAAGCTCACACCTGGAATACTGCATCCAGTCTTGGTCACCACGTTACAAAAAAGATGTTGAGAGCTTGGAAAGGGTGCAGAGAAGAACAACAAAGATGATTAGTGGGCTGGAGGCTAAAACAGATGAAGAACAGTTGCAGGAATTGGATAAGTCTAGTCTAGTGAAAGAAGGACTAAGGGAGATATGATAGCAGTGTTCCAGTATCTCAGGGGCTGCCCCAAAGAAGAGGGAGTCAAGCTATTCTCCAAAGCCCCTGAGGGCAGGACAAGAAGCAATGGATGAAAACTCATCAAAGAGAGACACAACTTGGAATTTAGGAGAAACTTCCTAACAGTGAGAACAATTCACCAATGGAAAAGCTTGCCTTCAGAAATTGTGGGCTCTCCATCACTTTTAAGAAGAGGCTGGACAACCATTTGTCTGAAATGGTATAGGGTCTCCTGTTTGAGAAGGGGGCTGGACTAGAGGACCTTCAAGGTCCCTTCCAACTCTATTCTGACTAAACAGCTTTTCACTCACAGAACCATCCAGTCAATTATGTGAATATCGAGGCTGTGAAAAGCACGTGGTTTTCTGCTTTTATCAAGTCCCTGAAATTGATAGGTAGATGAGAGATTGTGTGTGTGTGTGTGTGTGTGTGTCTGTGTTCATGCGTGCATGTGTGTGCTCAGTTCTTGCTCTAAAACATCATGGCCAAAAGTCAGATAGCAATTTGCTTCTGAAGCTCCCAGGGTTCTGTTGGTGGCTTTCTTTCTCTACTTCTTCTTAAACAATTGCTGCTGAAACAATTAAAGAAAAGATTTTTCCTGCCTTCCTTTGGAAATCTTGAGTATAGGCAAAGGGGGAAAAAAAAAGGAAAGGTGGGATTAAAAATGTGATTCCTACAACATTGACAGCTGAGAACTGCGGGGTCCTTGGTGCTCTCTGAGCTCGGCAGTTTTCTTGCAAACATTTTCATTACCAAGCTAGGTAGCATCTTCAACACTAAAGATGTGACCTAGTTGGCTATTGAAATGTCTGTAAGATGCTGAAAGCACCATGGACTTCAAAGCTCAACCTTGAACAACAAGAACACATGAAAACAAGGAAGCTCAGAGAGCACTTCATGTCAGCCCTGAGCTACAAATATTCTGCTTTATTAGCATCTATAGTCTATCTACTTGCTGGAGTGAGTTTGTGCTCACCATCTAGTTTCTCTATCACCTGCCTGCCTGCCTGCCTCTCTGTCTCTGTGTGTGTGTGTGTGTGTGTGTGTGTCTCTCTGTGTTTGTCCATCTCTATCTATCTATCTATCTATCTATCTATCTATCTATCTATCTATCTATCTATCTATCTATCTATCTATCTATCTATCTATCTATCTATCTATCTATCTGTTATGTTTGCATGAAGAGTCAGACGTGAAGAGCTTCAGTGAAGAGTTTATTTAGTGACTACAGCTTGAATGGACCCGACTTGGCTGGGCTATGGCTGCCTCTTAGAGCCAGCAGCCGTAGTTGCCAGCCAATCAGAGTGCAGGGTTTTCCCGCACTTTTTAAACCAATCCTATTTGACATTTTACAAGAACAATTCAAACTAAACCAATGGCATTCAAACCTACATACATAACACTATCTATCTATCATCTCCTATCTCTATTTCTGTCTGTCTGTCTCTGTCTCTATTGAGCTGTCTGTATTTCAGTCTGTCTCTCTCACTATCTATCTCTATCTCTTTCTGTCTGTGTGTCTCTATCTAACTGCCTGTCTCTGTCCGTCTATCTATCTATCTATCTATCTATCTATCTATCTATCTATCTATCTATCTATCATCTCCTATCTCTATTTCTGTCTGTCTGTCTCTGTCTGTATTGAGCTGTCTATCTGTCTATTTCAGTCTCTCTCTCTCTCTCTCTTTCTGTCTGTGTGTCTCTATCTAACTGCCTGTTTCTGTCTGTCTGTCTGTCTGTCTGTCTGTCTGTCTGTCTGTCTGTCTGTCTACCTATCTATCTATCTATCTATCTATCTATCTATCTATCTATCTATCTATCTATCTATCTTATCATCTACCTACCTACCTACCTAGCTACTTTTCTATTTATGAAATCTGTTTGCCACCCAACTCATCCCAAGGCGACTCTGGGCAGTGTACAAGGTCTAAAAGGCCATTTAATGACCCTGTCCACCATTCTCTCAGTTCCTGCATAAATGTTTTATATGAAGCAATTAGGGTCCCAAGTCGCTGCTGAAACTCCCCTCCCTTTGGCAGCCATTTTAGCCCGAGCAATTCCATCATGACTTTTGACAAAACCATTTTTTTTGGGGGGGGGGGAAGCCGGGCAGAAAGGAGGAAAATAATGATTAAAAACTTCAATTCACAAAGTGACTTTTATTTTGATAATAAATAACATCCGAGTCACATTGCAAAATGAGACCCTCCATCATTCGCTGCCACGTTATCTGTCAAAATATGGACAGGGGAGGGAAAAAATGATCTCTCGTAAATAAAAGGTAACTTTCCATTTTTTTTGAGAGAGAGAGAGAGAGAGAAAGAGAAGGGACCAAGAGGGCAGGCAGCATCTTTCATCACTGTTTTCTGATACAGATCTTTGGCGTGGAGGAAAAAAAAATTATCCTACTCCCTATCTTGGTTTCTTTTTGTACAGATGCAACAAACCCATATTAATTTGTGCATAATTATGATCTTGCGCTCTCCTTCGATACTGAGATGCGAGAAGCATCAAGATTAAAATTATTAATAGAGGAATTCAGTGAGGGCGGTTGGCTCCTTCAAATGTGCAATCAAAGAGTAAGACACTGAGAAAGTTGATGGTGAATGACTTTAATTTGGAGATACAATTGTACAAAAGGTCTTTGGAAACTTGTAGGGAGAAAAACAGGATGGGTAACTTCTCTGAGTTTCTCCAGGGAAGGAGAAATTCTCCAACTCTTTTCCAATTTCCCCTTCATAGTGTGAAGAAAACAATTTGTTTGTCTTATTTATTGATGCATTGATTTGTCACCATCCTTTATTAATTTTTACAAATTATTTGAGGTGATGAACTTATCTAGCACCATTTTCCTCTTTCCCCCACAACAATACCACTGTGAGGTGAATTGGGCTGAGAGAGAAGGACTGGTTCAAGGTCACCCAGTCACTTTAATGGCTAAGGTGAGACTAGAACTCACAGTCTCCTGGTCAATGGTCCAGAATCAGTCAGCTGGCTTTCAGGCCAAAGGCAGGACTAGAATTCACAGTCTCCTGGTAATTGGCCCAAAGCCACCAAGTCAGCTTTCATGTCTAAGGTGGGACTAGAACTCACAGTCTCCTGATCAATGGTCCAGAATCAGTCAGCTGGCTTTCAGGCCAAAGGCAGGACTAGAATTCACAGTCTCCTGGTAATTGGCCCAAAGCCACCAAGTCAGCTTTCATGGCTAAGGTGGGACTAGAACTCACAGTCTCCTGGTGATTGGCCCAAAGAAACCCAGCCAGATTTTGTGCTTAAGGCAGGGCTAGAATTCACAGACTGCTGGTGATTGGCCCAAGGTCACCCACCTGGCTTCCATGCCTAAGGTGGTACTAGAACTCACAGTCTCTTGGGTTCTAGTCTGGTGCCATAACCACTAGACCAAACAGTCTCTTTCTCACTGATATCTACTCTTTGAAGCTAATGGAAGTGTAGCAAGGGAAGAAGGCTTGAATAGAAGAATATACCATGACAGAATGAATACAAACGCACTAAGAAAGAGAGAGAGACACAGAGACACAGAGACACTTACACCTTCCTTGGACAACTTATCATTGAATAATCATTTTAAAAAAAATTAAACAAATCTATATAGCCACCCAGCTCACATATAGGTGACTCCAGATGGCTTATAACATTTAAAATCATAGCATGGTCTCATCACAGGATGTAAGCTGTTCAGAGTAAAGCTGCCTTTTGCAATTGACTGATAGTGATTTTGTCAATGCCAATGGTGTCATTTTGTTGAAAGTAGATTAAGCTATTCTACCATATGTTTTACACACTTTTTAATGGATTAATCCTTAAAATTAAAAAGAAAATTGAGGTAGTAAAAAAATCATTTTTGTCTCTTTTTTTGGTGGGGGGGTGCAATTTTGAGTCATGGGGAGGCAGAAAAACTGGATTGTAAGGGCCATATACGGTAAAGGTAAAGGTTCTCTTCGCACATATGTGCTAGTCATTTCTGGCTCTAGGAGGTAGTGGTCATCTCCATTACAAAGCTGAAGAGCTGGTGCTGTCTGAAGATGTCTCCGTGGTCATGTGGCTGGCAGGACAAAATGCTGAAGGCACACGGAATGTTGTTTCCTTCCCACCAAAGTGGTTCCTATTTTTCTACTTGCATTTTTATGTGCTTTCGAACTTCTAGGTTGGCAGAAGCTGGGACAAGGAATGGGAGCTCACTCCATTACGTGATGCTAGGGATTCAAACTGCCGACCGGCTGACCTTTATGATCGACAAGCTCAGCATCTTAGCCACTGAGTCACCGCGCCCCATATAAGGTAGTGGGAGTCATACTTTACTCTGGTTCATTGCGGACTAAATTATTGATGTCTTGATAGCAAATGTGTGTCTTATAAATTGAATGTTATTTTAAAATATAGATTCTGTGAGCAGCCTTGAAGATTTGAATATCAATAATATGAATGTTTGGTTTACTATATTTTTTTAACATCTAAGCCATTAATAAATCTTTGTTGCTGCGTTGCTACAAAACACTAAAAAAAAAATATTACTATCTCAACCAGAAAAAAAAATATTGGCCCAATTATCTGGTCGTGTATGATATCCACCAAACTGATTTATTCTGTCAAGAAAAAAGTGTAATGTTAGTCAGCAAACCTGAAGAAATATCAACCAACTACTGTCCTATGAAAAAGTATTTATTCCTTTTCAGGTGTTCAAAAATTCTGTATGGTATAGGGTTTCCTGCTTGAACAAGAGGTTGGACTAGAAGAGCTCTGAAGGTCCCTTCCAACCCTATTATTCTGTTTTCACATTGGCACATTACTTGCTGAATTAGTTTTATCCCCTAAGGGGCAGAGTAAGATGTTATCCATTCAACCCAAGTCTCTTTTGGAGGTTGGTAGGATTCATATCAGGTTCTGATAACATTCGGTGTCAAAAATATGCAACCATTTAAAAAATAAGAAGGGGATGAATACTATACATTTTCACCATAAACTGTGATGACCCAGAGTATCTCAGAAATATAACAAATCCAAAACATAACTAAAAGTCCTTTAATGCCTTCAACTTGGCTTCACTGTTTAATTGTTAACAGTGGAGGAGTAAACTATTTTCAAAATAACATTTAAAAGGAAAGAAACACAGTTCAAATTCAAAGAGCCGACAACGAAGTAAAAACCAAAACCAAACTGCACTGAATAAACTTTCACAACAGACCAGGATAGATAATTGCCAGCTTCAGGAAGATAACCAGGTACAGTCAGTTGGAATAACACCAACCAAGATAAACCATCTTTAGGAATAAAACACTAATTTGTCTCCAGCGTCTGTTAGCACGCAGGTCCAAACTTTTATGCAAATCTCACACCTGCAACCCATGAAGAGGAACATGGCCCTCTCCTCCTGAGTAGACCATGTTTTATCCTGATCCTCTCCTCCCTGTGTGCCCTAGGATGGATAGGGGATGGGCCTGGGTCCTCCTCTGACTGCTCAGCTGGCCTCTGCCCTTCCCCAGCCTCCTCCACAATCTCTGGAGCCACACTTCCACTCCCTGTTGGCTCTTCTTCCTCTCTCTCAGTGTCAGTCTCCACCAGGGGCATGACAATAAATGCCATAAAAAGCATTCTGTGAGATCCTTGATGCTCTCTGAGGTTGGTTGTTGTCTTGCAGATGTTTCATTACTGAACTAGGCAACTTCATCAGTGCTAGAAGGGCTTAAATTGCCCCCTGTTAAATGATCAAGATCAGAACAAAGCACAGCAAATCACAAGTTCGTCATAGTCTATTGTTTCTAAATAGGGCTGGAAGGGACCTCAGAGGTCTTCTAGTCCAACTCCTTGCTCAAGGCAGAAGACCTTACACCATCCTGGACAAATGTTTGTTTGATCTCTTTTTTGAAAACCTCCGGTGATTCACAACACTGCTTTTGTAAACTTGTAGTTTGCATGTCTGCAGAATAAGGAACCAGAAAGCATGAGAATTAGGGAACTATCTCTGCAATGGTTAGTATCTTTTGCAATGACATGTGTTTGTACAGTAATATGGAAAGCTGTGGTCAAAACAAGAACAATGTCATGCCCCTGGTGGAGACTGACTCCGAGGAAGAGGAGGAACAGCCAACAGGGAGTGGGAGTGTGGCTCCAGAGGTGGTGGAAGAGGCTGGGGAAGGGCAGAGGCTGGCTGAGCAATCAGAGGAGGATCCAGGGCCATCTCCTATCCATCCCAGGGCACGCAGGGAGGAGAGGATCAGGGAAAAGTGTCTACTTGGGAGGAGAGGACCATGATCCTCCTCAGGTCTTACAGCTGGGAGCTATGTATATAAGTTTGTAACTGCGTATGCAGAATTGCTGGAGTCAAAGTTAGTGTTTCCTTTGAAAGAGGTTTATCTTTGTTGGAGTTCTTCCCAAGGACTTTCCCTGGTTATCTGCTTGGAACGTATAATTACTTATCTTGGTTTGCTTCAGAACTGTCACCAATACGGTTTGTTCTTGTTTTCTTTTTGCCTCATTATTTACTTTTGGGACTTTAAACTGTGACTAATAAAACAGTTAAGTTGAAAGCATTGCCGGACTTTAATTCATGTTTTGGGTTTTGGGTTATTTTGAGAGACTACAGGTCAGCACAAACAAGGAACTGATTCAATGGTCAGAACAAGAACAAGGAACTGACTCAGTTACTGTTATGACCCCAGAGCTCATATGGCTGTGGTTTTAAGGTATAAAAAGAATGTCAGAATAAAAGGTTGGGGCCACTTGTACAGAAGTGGTATTAAGCAGGTTCTGACCAGTTCTGGAGAACCGATAGAGCAAATTTTGAGTAGTTTGGAGAACCAGCAAATACCACCTTTGACTGGCCCCGCCTCCATCTATTCTCTGCCTCCCAAGTCCCAGTGGGTCTTCTATGGTTGCCCTGCACAGAAGAACGGAGCTGGAAAGCAAGTTAGTGGGGTGGGGAGGGAATAGGATTTTGCAGTAACCTTCCCCCAGGAGTGGGGAGGGAATGGAGATTTTGCAGTATCCTTCCCCTGCCATGCTCACCAAGCCACATCCACCAAGTCACACCCACCAAGCCACATCCACAGAACTGGTAGTAAAATAATTTGAATCCCACCACTGGAGGGACAGTAGAGACCTTCAACAGTAGAGACCTTCAAATTTCTAGGTTCTATCATATCACAAGATCTAAAATGGACACCTAACATAAAAATGGACACCTAACACCAAAAATGTCATCAAAAAAGCACAACAAAGAATGTTCTTTCTGCGCCAGCTCAGAAAGCTCAAACTGCCCAAGAAGCTGCTGATCCAGTTCTACAGATGAATGATTGAGTCCGTCATCTGCACCTCTATAACTGTCTGGTTTGGTTCTGCAACCCAACAGGACAGACACAGACTTCAGAGGATAATTAGGACTGCAGAAAAAACAATTACTACCTTTCATTGAGGACCTGTATACTGCACGAGTCAAAAAGAGGGCTGTGAAAATATCTACAGACCCCTAACATCCCAGACATAAACTGGTTCAACTCCTTCCCCTCAAAATGACACTATAGAGCACTGCACACCAGAACAACTAGACACAAGGACAGTTTTTTCCTGAATGCCATCACTCTGCTAAACAACTAATTCCCTCAACACTGTTCAACTATTTACAAAGTCTGCATCACTATTACTATTAATCTTCTCATCACTCCTTATCACCAATCCCCACTTGTGACTGTATGACTGTAACTTTGTTGCTTGTATCCTTACGATTCATATTGACTGTTTCCTAGTATGATTTGATTGCTTATTGTACCCTATGACTATTATTAAATGTTGTACCTTGTGATTCTTGACTCTTGATGAATGTATCTTTTCTTTTATCTGCACTAAGAGCATTTGCACCAAGACAAATTCCTTGTGTGTCCAATCACACTTGGCCAATAAAAGAATTCTATTCTGTTCTGTTCTGTTCTGTTCTATTTCATTCTATTCCATTCCACTCCACTCCATATTTTCTATTCTATTCTATTCTATTCTATTCTATTCTATTCTATTCTATTCCATTCCATTCTACCTCAAACTATAGTGCACCGATATTACTGATTATTATTGTTGAGAGCACACAAATCTCATTTTAACATGCAGTTTAGGTGATGGGCTTTGGGCTATGCAAGCACCTATCCTTTTTCTCAGTTTGCGTTGTTTTCCTTGGTAGGTCCTTCTTTCTGTCCACTGGTGAAATGCTACCGGTTCGGCCCAGTTCTCCAAACCAGTAGTAAAAATTAAGCTCCGAAGATCAGCTGAGAGGAGAAAGAAGGGAAAGGCGCAGGATCAGCCCTCTTACCTGCCCCTGTGCTTTTCTGTTCTTTATCCTCTCAGCTGATTGGCACAGCAGAGCCTCAGCTGGTGTTTGGAAAGCTGCATGCATGCATTAGGTGAGTGCACGTGCAAAGTGCATGATCACCGAACCGGTAGGGAAACTGGTAGAATCCCACCACTGTTTCTGTCCACCAAATAAACCCTGCAGATAGACACTGGGGGCACATCACTTTTCTGTCCCCTGTCCATATCCATGAAAGGTGTTCTCCTTGCCCTAAAAAAATCAACAAAACAAGAGGAGAATGAATCTATTGGCTTCGGCAGATGCCCTTTTCCTGCAACCTTCCGACGATCCAAGCTTGAATCCCTTCAAAGAAGAGCAATGTCCGTCCGCCTAACCCCTTTTTTTCAGCAGTCTTGCAGGAAGGATGAGGCTAATTACATAGAGATGTGAAATCCATAAAGACAAATGAATCCTTCAGACCAATGAGCAAGTCTGCCGTTGCTCCGCGAACAGTTCGTGGGCTTTATTTTTGGGGGTTGCAGCTCTAAATGGAAGCGCCACCCTTGTTTTGATTTGCCCAACAAGGAAAATGCCGTTGTTCCACATTTGTGAGCTTTTCTTCTCGATGATTTCAATAAAGGCCTTTCCAATTTATATGCAAAGTAGGTTTGGGCTCTCAGACCTCTAGCAAGCTGTCAGGGTGGCCTTTGGTATTGCAATTCTTGGACGGCAGCCAGGTTTTGGAACAAGCTCTTCCAGAACAACTGCAGACAAGCGGGATGGATGAATTGTGGTCTCTTTCTCCTTTCCTCCTATTCTCTCTCTTTTGGAAACTATTGCCAGAAACGGTTGTTGTGTCTTGCTAAGGGGGCAGCCACTGCAACAAAAGAAGGGAACATCTGCCGTAAGAGTTGGTCCTACAGTAGAAGTAGGTGACTGGAGAGCTTGGGAACTGGTGGTATATATCACAATATCTTGGTAGTCAGAAACAAACTCTGTCTCCATCTCTTTGAGCCGTGACGGTGCAGTGGTTAGAAGGCAGTATTACAGGCTGACTCTGCTCACTGCCAGGAGCTTGATGCTGACCGGTTCAAAGTTGACTCAGACTTCCATCCTTCCGAGGTTGGTAAAATGTGGGGGGAATATGCTGACTGTATAAACTGCTTAAAGAGGGCTAGTAAAGTACTATGGAGCAGTATATAAATCTAAGTGCTATTGCTCTTCCTTCCTTCCTTCCTTCCTTCCTTCCTTCCTTCCTTCCTTCCTTCCTTCCTTCCTTCCTTCCTTCCTTCCTTCCTTTTTTCCTTTCTTTCTTCTTTCCTTCTGTATCCTCCCTCCCTCCCTCCCTCCTCCCTTCCTTCCTTCTTCCAAGAGCCATGGGAGTGCAGTGGTTAAAATGCAGTATTGCAGGCTGACCCTGCTTAGTGCCAGGAGTTTGATCCTGACCATTTCAAAGTTAACTCAGCCTTCCATCATTCTGAGGTCGGTAAAATGAGGACCCAGATTGTTGGGCAATAGGCTGATTCTATAAACCTCTTAGAGACTGCTATAAAGCACTATATAAGTCTATGTACTATTGCTATTACTATCTCCTTCCTACACACTGCCAAATAGTTACAAAATAAAAGAATATATAGATGTCCGTGAAAAAAGTGGAAGCACCTGAGGATAAGAAGTAACAGTTGGAAACTTATCAAGGAGAGATCCGATCCAACTTAGAACTAAGGTAAGAGGTAAGTGGTTCCACCAATTAATTGTTCTCATTGTCTGGAGATTACTCCTTAGAACTAAGGAGTAATCTCCAGACAATGAGAACAATTAATTGGTGGAACCACTTACCTCTGGAAATTGTGGGTGCTCCATCACTGAAGGTTTTCAAAAATAGCATGGACAACCATTTGACTGAGATGGTATAAGGTCTCCTGCCTTGAGCAGGGAGTTGGATTAAAAGACCTTCCAACTCTGTTGTATTTTATTCTATTGTAATGAAAAGTCTCCTTCCATTTAAGCTCAACTACAGTTGAGGACTTCATGAACTTGTTCGCTATGTTTTCCTGGGGACAATATGAAAATTTCCCATTGTCGTTCTCTGGGATATTTTTCAATTTCCTAGTTTACTCTATGCTTCTGAGGTTGCCCAACAGTTACCCATTTAACTACTAATCAGGCCTGACAGCCAAGGTCAGGTAATGTATATGAAGATAAACTCTCTGTCAAGTCAAGCATGACTTCTGGTGACTTCATCAACATATCCATGAAATTTACGTGCAATAATATACAATCTGTTTACCGGTTTATTTGGGGATGTGTTTTGGTCTGTCCAACTAACCTCTGACCTTATGATTTTCTGGCCTGTCTCCAACTCAAGTTCTACTGTAGCCCAACCCTGCTTAGCTTTCAAGATCAGAGAGACCCAGCCAGAGGTTGCCATCTTCTGGAAATAGGTATGTTGTTTCTCAGTCACATTCCATTTGAGATATTCATTTGGAGTTGCTGAAAATCACAACAACCTAGCCTAACATTTCCATATTGGCTGAAAGTAAAGTAAGGTTTAGCAAAGTGATCAAAGATACAGTAAGGCTGAACATGGTGATCAAACTTTCCTTTAGGCCATTTTAACAGAATAACAAAGCTGTAAGGGACTTTGGATGTCTTCTAGATTAATACCCTGCTTAAGCAAGAAACCTTACACCACTTTAGACAAATGGTTATCCAATCTCTCCTTAGAAACATCCAGTGTTTGAGCATTCACAACATCTGGAAGCAAGACATTTTACTGATTGTTTCATTGTCAGGAAATTTCTCCTTAGTTCTAAGTTTCTTCTCTTCTTGATTAGTTTCCATCAGTTGCTTCTTGTCCTGCCTTCAGGTGCTTTTGGAGAATAGGTTGACTCCTCTCTTTTTGGGGCAGCTCCTCAAATATTCAGACATTGGTATCATATCTTTCCTTTCCTTTCCTTTCCTTTTCCTTTCCTTTCCTTTCCTTTCCTTTCTTTCCTCTTCCTCTCCTCTTCCTTTCCTTTTTTCCTTTCCTTTCTTTCCTTTCCTTTTTCCTCTTCCTCTTCCTTTCCTTTCCTTTCCTTCCCTTCCCTTCCCTTCCCTTTCCTTTCCTTTCCCTTCCCTTCCCTTCCCCCTCCCTCCCTCTTTCTTCTCTTCCTTCTTCCTCTTCCTTCCTACCTTCTCTTCTCTTCTCTTCTCTTCTCTTCTCTTCTCTTCTCTTCTCTTCTCTTCTCTTCTTTTTAAACTACATACCCAACCCCTGAAACCATTCTTCATATGTTCATATGTCCAGCCCACTGATTATCTTTGTTGCTCTTTTTTGCACTCTTTCCAGAGTCTCAACCTCTTTTTTTTTAACATTTTAAATATCATCATGCAAGGACTTTGCTCCCCTGATGCTCTTTGTGCTATAGCTTCAGTTTATTTTTATTTACAATTTAAATAAAAATGGGGGTGGTGGTGGTGGAAGTATGCAACCTCTGTACAAATAAATCCAATTTTACAACAGATCTGGCTAGATTTTTATGTTATTTTTGATAATCTATGGTTTTCCAGAAAAACACTTTTGGGCGGTACCAATTAAGCCTCAGAATACAAACTGAGACGGTGAGTTCTAGTGCTGCCCTCAGCTCAAAGCCAGCTGGGTAACTAGGGCCTGCCATTTTCTCTCAGCCCTGGGAAGTACAAAAAGGGAAACTTCTAGAAATCTTGCTGAGAAAACTGCATGGACAAGTCCAGGGAGTCAATGTTGCTTCAACACACACACACACACACACACACAAAACACCTTTGTAAACATGTCAACATGAAGCTGATTTTTCATCAAAAAACAAATCTGGGGAGAAATGTCTAAGCAACACATGAGCATTTCAGTGAACCACAAAACAACAACAACAACAACAAAATCTATTGAAATTAGCCTCGTAAATTGCTTGGCTGGGAGGATGAGAACAGCGCTGAAAGGAGATCATGTTTTGTGAATATTTTACAGCTCTCTTTTGGATGATGAATCACGCTGGCTTAAGAAAATGTGGAAATGTTCGTCAGAGGAGGAAAGGAATGTCCTTTTTATTCCAAAGGAAATTCATGCCAATTCATAGCCTCAGTCTCTCAGATATTCACTCTGTACCCAACTTGTTGCTGGGAACTAAAAATATTGCTTTCATTTGCTTGGTGATGTGCAAATGTCAGATCTGATTTTGTTATGTGGTGGTTACTCTCCTCTTATGTGATTCCCCAAGTGGTTCAAATAAGAATCTCCCCATCATAGTACCAGACCAGTAGAAGAGCAAAGAAAGAAAGATGATTCATATCTTTGAAACCTGATTTCCTCAATTCTCCCCCCCCCCAGAATTATCATGCATTGCCTCTTTAGGCACCATATCTGTCTAGACTGCTGATTAGAACGTAAAATGATAGGGGTGGAAGGGACTTTTGGAGGTCTTATGAATCTTATGATTCATGATGAATGTATTTATGATGACCATGATCATGATTCATCTCTTATATCTTTTATGTACACTGAGAGCTTATGCACTGAAGACAAATTCCTTGTGTGTCAAATCACACTTGGCTACTAAAGAATTCTCTTCTCTTCTCTTCTCTTCTCTTCTCTTCTCTTCTCTTCTCTTCTCTTCTCTTCTCCTCCCCTCCCCTCCCCTCCCCTCCCCTCTCCTCTCCTCTCCTCTCCTCTCCTCTTCTGTGGTGGTATTCAGCAGGTTCTGACCAGTTGTGGAGAACCGGTAGCGGAAATTTTGAGTAGTTCAGAGAACCGGCAAATACTGGAGATTTTACAGTATCCTTCCCCTGCCACACCCACCAAACCATGCCCACAGAACCAGTAGTAAAAAAATTTGAATCCCACCACTGCTTCTCTTCTCTTCTCTTCTCTTCTCTTCTCTTCTCTTCTCTTCTCTTCTCTTCTCTTCTCTTCTCTTCTCTTCTCTTCCCTTCTTCCATTCCATTCCATTCCATTCCATTTCTCTATTCCATTCCATTCTATTCTAGTCGAACCCTCTGCCTGGGCAGGAGACCCTGTACCATTCTTGACATATAATTGTCCAATCTCTTCTTGAAAACCTCCAGGGATGGGGTACCTACAACGTCCAGAGGCAAGTGTCTGTGGAGATTCTCAGTCATCAGAAAAAAAACTTCCATGAAAAACCAGAAAGTCCTCTTGAAAAAGCACCTTGGGACAACCAGGACCTGGATGACTGAGAGTCTCCATAGACATTCAACTGCCTTTACATGTTACATTGACAGATCTTGGTGTAGCTCATCCCATTAATTAATTGTCTTCACTCTCAGGAATTTTCTCCTTAGTTCTAGATTGGTTCTCTCCTTGATTAGTTTCCATCCATTGTTTCTTGTCCTGCCTTCACGTGCTTTGGAGAATAGATCAACCCCCTCTTTTCTGTGACATTCTCTCAAGTACTGAAAGACAGCTATCATGTCACCTCTAATTCTTGTCTTTGTAAGGTTAGACATACCTAGTTCATCACTGAAAAT
This sequence comes from Naja naja, assembly GCA_009733165.1. NCBI lineage: Eukaryota > Metazoa > Chordata > Lepidosauria > Squamata > Elapidae > Naja > Naja naja. The sequence goes on from CM019149.1 coordinate 302,856,816, forward strand.
TGATCTTAATTGAAGTGGAAACTTCAAAGAACTAAGATTTCTTCATTGAACACATATTCTGAGGAGGTTTTTTTTAAGGAATCCTGATTTTTTTTCATCCAAGCTGCTCTTCTTAAAAAAGTCCCATAACATCCCATTCTCAGTATGTTTTCAATTGTTTGTAAGAATTACAGCCAAGTGTCAGGGTTCCAAGTAATAAATCCATTGCAAGCAAGTCTCTGAGGCCATTGAGTTCCTCAAACATTACTTTTATTGGAAATATCATATTGGCACATATCTGGTGAAAACAGACTCTAAAACTCTCCATGGTTTTCACCCCATTAGAAGTAAAAGATATTCTACTTTCTCAAAACAATCAGTCACATGGTCCAATAATAGGTCTGCGCATGTCTAAGATGGCGGTTTGAAGTTGAGAAGGCTCTCTTGGCGTTTTGGCAGCTTTGTTGGTTTTAGCGAGAAAGACTCGCTGCTGCCTTGGTCTTCTTCCTGGAATCATCTTTGGAGTGTCGGGGGATGCCACCAGAGCTGTTTCAGTGGAAAGCGGGCCAGCGGTTTGGCGTGGCTGGGCTTGCTTCCCCCGCGGCCTTTGCATTTGTCGCGGCTTGCCGGCGGTTTGCTCTGCCCTGTGTCCCCGATGTGGACCCGATGCTGTGGACCCGGTGCTGTGGACCCGATGCTGTCGCTGGTGGTTGTCGGCTGCAGGTTGCTGGCGACAGGCGTGGTGAGGCTGGGCCCCGGCGGTGGTGACTACAGCGGGTCGGACTGCTTCTGGCTTTGCTACGGCGCTGGGGCTTTGGCCCCGAGGGAGCTGACGGCAGCGGCGGTGGTCTGTGGCCTTTGCTGCCGTGGCTGCCTGAAGGTAACCATGCAGAGTCCCTGGACGGAAAGGCCGTTGATCCAATGGCCCCCCCTTTTTTTCTCCGGTTCTTGGGTTGGGGTGGTGTTTCTGTGGGGGTTTGGACCTTTTGAACCACCCCTGAGGAGCCCCCCTCCCCTTTTCCCCAGAAGTGTGAGCTCTGGGAGGAATAGATCTACGGGGTGGGACAGAGGCCTGCAGGCCCGGAAAACCCAGGGAGGGGATGTTCGCAGCCATGGCCCGGATTGGAGGAGCTGGCCTTCCTGGATGGGGTTGTGGGTGGAGCCTTCAGTGGTGACCCCCCCCCCCCAAGAAGGGACGACGTTATGGCTCCAGACCCGTGGCCGTGATTAGTTTGCGAACGTTATACTTCTTTGGGACTTCTACAGACCTGACTGCCCTATGTTGGTTGGGCATTTCATCTATGACCACCATCTCCTTGCTGTCTTTGTCATTCTGGACTTATTTGGCACTACTGATGGTGCCTGGGTCATCTATACCACTCGCCCGGACTTGTATTTTGTTCTTTCTCCTGGAGACTTGGCTGCCTCCCATTGCGGTGAGAGGGCAATGGGAGGATGCAACCCCCCCTGCAGTGAGAGGGCAGGGGACTGTTCAGGATTCTTCACCGCAAGTCACTGTGGTGGCAGTACAGCGACTGGTTTATTTGACTCTAACGTGGCAGTTGTGAGAGCTGCTGACTCGGACTGTCTCCTGACTATTGCTATTGTCTGTCTCTTAGTATTGTACTTCCATCTTTACAATACTTCCATCGAACCAGCCACCTCCTGATCTGCCTGAGATGTATATGTTATGCCTGCCTACTCCCTATCAGATTTATGGGCCCTCCAGATGGTTCCCCAGTCTGTGAAATGGCACTGCACGCTATCAAGAGCTTACCTTAATGACAGATTTTGGGATCCCGAGAGGTGGCATGTCGTGACTAGTGGGCTAAATCCTAAATTTAGGAAGAAGGGGAAACTGTTAAAATTCTTAATTAGCTGTCTTAAGGGGTTAGGGAGGGGGGTTGATGGGTCTTCTTGCAGCCCGGTTCATGGCGGGGGGGTGGGGGTTGGGGGCCAGCGGGGCTCCAGGGGTTGAGGTGGGGCCGCGATTCCCAGGGTGGTTGGGGTTGGCATGAGACGGCGAGGCATAGGGCCATATCATATGCTGGGAGTGCGCACCTGCCATCTTTGTGTGGTTGCTTGCTCTGACCCTATAGCCTCCTCCCTAGGGAGCTCGGGAACTGGGACCCCTGGGCTTAGGCTGGTGTATTTTAATGCCAGGTCCATGGCTAATAAATCTACCCTCCTCCGTGAGATTATTGAGGAGGAGGCTGCGGACCTGGCTTGTATCACCGAGACCTGGTTGGGCCCAGAGGGTGGTGTCCCTCTGGTTGAACTATGCCCTCCAGGTTTCTGGGTTGTGCACCAGTCGCGGGCCCAGGGAAGGGGTGGTGGGGTGGCTGTGGTTATTAGGGAGACGTTGTTTCCAAGGGAGGTCACTATCCCAGAGATAGGCGGAAGTGAGACCCTTCTCCTGAAGTGGGGGCCTAATGGTCAGGTGGGCTTGCTGCTCACATACCTTTCTCCCAGCTGTGTGACAGCGGCCCTGCCTGGGCTTCTTGATGTCCTCTCGGGGGTGGCGGTGGAGTTCCCGGGCCTTATAGTCCTGGGGGACTTTAACTTGCCTTCCCTGGGGGGTGCGTCGGGATTGGCCCAGGAATTCATGACTTCTATGGAAGCCATGGGCCTGACCCAATTAATTTATGGCCCCACTCATGAGGGGGGGAACACTCTTGACCTAGTTTTTGTCTCTGAGTGGTGGCGTAGTGACAGAGGCCAAGCCATTTTTATGGCTTTGCCCATTCCATGGTCTGATCACTATCTCCTGCGGCTGGTCTTCCAACAAGTCGCCCCCCACTGCTGGGATAAGGAGCCACTTAGATGGTTCCGCCCCAGGCGCCTTATGGACCCTGAATGGTTCCAGGCGGAACTGGGGCCTCTTCCCTTTTCCCTTGCCCACAGCTCTGTCGAGGATCTGGTGGCTGCTTGGCAGTGGGCCGCATCATAGGCCCTTGACAGGGTTGTCCCTCCATGCCGACCCCTCTGTCCCTGGATCTTTGGCTCCTTGGTACTCGGAGGAGCTCTGGGAGATGAAACACCGTCAGAGGGGCTTAGAGAGCAGGTGGAGGGCCACCCGCTCCCAGGCCGATCGAACCCAGCTAAGAGCCCACATTAGGACTTACCTGGGAGCTATGAGAGCGGCGAGAAGGTCTTATCTCTCAGCCCTCATAGCATCCGCAGATAACCGCCCAGCCACCCTGTTCCGGGTTACACACTCTCTCCTTCATCCGGAGGAGGGGGCCAACCTGCTGCAGGGAAGGGCTGAGGAGTTTGGTCAATATCTGTCAGATAAGATCGCTCGAATCCAGAGCGGGTTGTCCTCTGATTTGCAGTGGTCTGAGGAACGGGATACAGGTAGTCTGGCCAGTGTGTTCTGGGATGAGTTCGATCCTGCTTCCGAGGATGAAGTGGACAGGATTATGCGGTGCCTGAGTACCACCACATGTTTGTTGGACCCGTGCCCTTCCTGTTTGGCTTATGCAGAGGTCACCTGGTTGATCAGGCAGTTGTCAATGCTTCGTTAAGGGAAGGTGTTTTTCCCTCCTCCTTGAAGGAGGCGGTGGTGAGACCCCTCCTGAAGAAGCCTGCCCTGGATCCGACCGTGTTGGACAACTTTCGTCCAGTCTCCAACCTTTTGGCGAAGGTTGTTGAGAATGTGGTGGCTCGGCAGTTTCCGCTCTTCCTGGATGAAGTGGACTGCCTGGATCCGTGCTCGGGCTCCGGCCTGGTTTCAGCACGGAGACGGCATTGGTCACACTGATGGATGATTCTGGAGGGCCCGGGACAGGGTTTTTCCTCTGTCCTGGTCCTATTAGACCTCTCAGTGGCTTTCGATACCATCGACCATGGTATCCTTTTTCTCCTCGGGGTTGGGGTGGGGGCACTGTTTTCGGTGACTCTCCTCCCACCTCGGGGGTCGCAATCGGTGTTGGCAGGAGGGCAGAGATCGGCCCTGAGGGCGCTCACTTGTGGGGTCCCTCAGGGGTCGGTCCTCTCTCCCCTTTTATTTAATATCTACATGAAACTGCTGGATGAGATCATTCGTTGTTTTGGGGTGAGGTATCATCAATATGCTGATGATACCAGTATATCTCCACCCCAAATCAGATCAGTGATGCCCTCTCCATGATGACTCGCTGTCTGGATGCGGTGTGGATCTGGATGGACGGAAACATGCTTCGGCTCAACCCGGCCAAGACTGAGTGGTTGTGCATACCGCATCTCGTCCAGTTTGGAATATCCATCGCTGACCATAGGGGAGTGGTGTTCCCTGTGGATAGGGCGAGGAACCTGGGGGTCCTCCTGGATGCAAGGCCTGATTGGAGGAGCAGGTGGGCTGCTGGGGGCTTTTGCCCAGGTCCGGCTGGTTCGCCAGCTCCGCCCATTTCTGGACCGAGATGCCCTGCGACAGTCACTCATGCCCTTGTTACTTCACGACTCACTACTGCAACGCTCTCTATTTAGGACTGCCCTTGCATACCATCCGGAGATTGCAGCTGGTGCAGAATGCGCTGCGGGTGGTGATGGGAGTCTCCCGGTTCTCCCATGTTGCCCCCTCCTGCACGCCTGCATTGGCTGCCGGTTGCACTCCGGGTGAGATTCAAGGATCTAACTCTAACATACAAAGTCCTACATGACATGGGTCCTTATTATTTAAGGGAGCGACTTCTGCCGACATCGGTCACCAACCGCCCTGCAAGCACATAGACAAGGACTCCTTGGGGTCCTGTCGGTCGGGCAATGCCGGCTGGCGGTTCCCCACGATGCGCTTATTCTGTCGGTCCCTGACCTCTGGAATCAACTTCCTTGGAGCTCCGCCTGGCCCCTGACCTCCGCACCTTCCGCCATGACCTGAAGACCTGGCTGTTTAACCAGTCCAGGCTGTGACCCTTGGATGGGGTGGTTCTTATCTTTGTATTTTGTAATTATGTCCTGGGGCTTGTTTAGTTTAATTTTTTTAAGTATTTATTGTTGTTGTTGTTTTAATTGTGAGCCACCCCGAGTCTTCGGAGATGGGGCGGCATACAAGTCCCACTAATAAATAAATAAATAAATAAATAAATAAATAAATAAATAAATAAATAAATAAATAAATCTCTGTACAGTCTGACAACTGGGTGGCATCACTCCGCTTTCTTTTTTCCAGGTGTGTGAATATCCTTGGTTCCCAAGAGAAAGTATTTTGTTTTGGCTACAAAATCCCAGCTATCTCAGTTCCCCACTCCCTGACCAGTGGCCACACTGAAGTGGACAAAATGGCTTCGGTCAGGACAACTTCAGGATTGACACTAAGTATGGGAAAAGAAAGGGACGCAGTGGCTCAGTGAATAAGATGTTGAAGCTTGTCAATCAGAAACGTTGGCAGTTCAGCAGTTCGAATCCCTAGTGCCACATAACGAAGTGAGCTCCGTTACTTGTCCCAGCTTCTGCCAACCTAGCAGTTCAAAAGCACATAAAAAATGCAAGTAGAAAAATAGGGGCCACTTTGGTGGGAAGGTAACAGTGTTCTGTACGTCTCGGTGTTTAGTCATGCCAGCCACATGACCCATGGAGACGTCTTTGGACAGCACTAGCTCTTCGGCTTTGTAATGGAGATGAGCACTGCCCCCTAGAGACAGAAATGACTAGCACGTATGTGCGAGGGGAACTTTTACCTTTATTTTATGGGAAAAGAATATATATAAAATGGCAAGAAACCAAGTTATGTGAGGCTTCAATAAAACCTACCTGGACTATAAGTGAGAAAAGAAGATGAAAAAAGGCATTAAGAGTTGTTAACCTAATCCTGCACAGCCTTTTCTCTAGTAATATCACACTACTAGCTAGAGTATACAAAACATTTGCCAGACCAATACTTGAATACAGCTCATCAGTCTGGAACCCGCATTGCGTATCTATATTAACACAGTTGAGAAAATCCAGAAATATTTCACAAGAAGAGTTCTCCACTGCTCTACACATTGCAGAATACCTTATGCCACCAGACTTGAAATTCTAGACCTAGAAAACCTAGAACTACACCACCTTTGGTTCGATCTAAGTATAGTACATAAAATCATACATTGCAATGTCCTACCTGTCAATGGATACTTCAGCTTCAACCATAACAATACAAGAGCACACAATAGATACAAACTCAAGGTTAACCGCACCAAACTTGATTGCAGGAAATACGACTTCAGCAACAGAGTGGTCAATGTCTGGAATACTCTACCTGACTCTGTGGTTTCTTCCCCAAACCCCAAAAACTTTAACCTTAGACTGTCTACTATTGACCTCACCCTTTTGCTAAGAGGTCTGAAGGGGGCGTGCATAAGCGCACCAACGTGCCTACCGTCCCTGTCCTATTGTTTCTTTGTATTTTTCTTATATGTATCCATTTCATGTACTCATAACTATGGTTATACTTACACCTGTTATCTTATAATCGCTTGACAAAATAAAATAAATAAATAAATGATCTTGTACCTTGCTTTAAAAAAATACTTTAACTTCTCCTTGGGACAATGGCTGACTTCAGAGAGTTTGAAATGAGACACATTAGACAAACTAAGTTAATTTGGACTTCTTTTCTATTTATATTGAATTTGGCCTTCTTGGGGTTTAAATAAGTTTGTTCTCCCATTGTTTCTTCTTCTCTCTCACACCCATCTTTCATTCACCAAGTTGATTGGTTTTTTTTTCTTTTTTCTTTTCTTCTTCTTTTCAATATTAAAAGAGGAAACCAGATGCTGTCACTATTAACTTTTGGAATTGACTGTCATCTTCCTATTAAACCCTTCCATCCAAGTAAAGCCAATTATTTGCTTGATCTAAAAAGGTACCAAAAATGGAGATGCACCGAGTTTCCGAAAGTCCACTTTAATAAGACAGGTGGGTAACTAATAATGTGGAAAATTGCCTGCAGATTGAGGAGACTGAGAATGAGTAATGGCCAAAACTAAGCGAGGGAATTAGTTGCCAAATGATACCATTTGCGAGAGTTGCATGAAAGGGACACTCAATGGCCCCAAAGCATGTGTCAGTGATTGGAGAGCAGAGCAGTTGAGTATGGCCCTCTTCCTTGCTCCTGACTTTGCCTCATTTTCTGCTCTCCGGATCATCCTCATCCTTATCCTTATCCTTATTCATGTAAGGAAAGCTATTTAGGTAAGCATGAATAACTACAGGCAGATCATTTAGTCACTGTTTGGAGTTATAATGGCACTGAGAAAACTCACTTATGACAACTTTTTACATTTACCACCATTGCAGCATCCCTGTGGTCACATGATTAAAATCCAGACACTTATTAAGTGAGCCATATTTATGATGGTTGCAGGCAAACCACCAAGTGGCCTCAATGACTTACTAAAAGAATGCAAATGTCCAACTGTCTGCAAGGAGTATAAATTCTTCCATTCCCCACCACCCGGTCAGAGCTGAAGGAGCTTCTTGAATGAGAAGCAAAATGTCTTCAAGGAAAAACCAGAAAGTCCAGTTGCCTCTTGAAAAAGCCCCTTTGGGACAACCATGACCTGGGTGACTGAGAACCTCCATCACTATGAACTTTGGGATGAACATCCTTCAAATTGTGCAGGAGTATTAAGGGATTCCCTGGGGGGAAAATGCAGACTACAGAGGAACCATTTCTGCTTCAGTTTGAGACGTAGACAGCACAGACTCATTCTCAACAGCCTGCACCTATCTTCAACTGTGAAGGAACACATGACCCCAAAAACCATCATGCAGTCAAGAAGGCTTCACAAACATTTGCACTATTCAGGTCACTTTGAGAACATAGATAAGTCACCAAGTGGCCTCAATGACCCTCTAAAAGGATGCAAACGACCAGCTGTCTGCAAAGAGTATAAATACTTCTATTCCCCATTATCCTGTCAGAGCTGAAGAAGCTTCTGGGATGAGAAGCAAAATGTCTTCAAAAAAACAACAAGAAAGTCCAGTTGCCTCCTGAAAACTCACCTTTGGGACATTCTGAGCTTACATCACTGAAGGGAAACCTAAGTCCCTAGAGCAGGTATGAAATAACTTTGACTTCTCACATGGGGAAGCTTAGACAATCAGGAATCAATCCAAGCTCTGTGAGTGCTTTTCAAAGGATTAAAACATAACTGCAGAGAATTGCCAGGGCTGGTGTGAATATGTGATTAGTTCTTGCAATACAAAAGCAAGATCAAATGGCTGGATAGTTGAGGTTGGATCTTAATGCATGCAAAGCACATTGATAGAAGGTCAGAAAATAAGGGGTTTTTTTATTGAAGAAAACGTATCAAAAGGTTCTCAAGAGTGTAACTCTACCTTTATGGAAGTAGAAGAATAAGTTGAAGCAGCCCTACCTAAAGAAAAAATGGGTGGAAACTGATCAAGCAGAGAATCAACCTAAAATGAAGGATAAATTTCCTAACAGGGAGAACAATCAACCAGTAGAACAACTTGCCTCCAGAAGTTGTGGGTGCTCCAATACTGGAGGTTTTTAAGAAGAGATTGGAGAGCCACTTGCCTGAAATGGTGTAGGATCTCCTGCTTGAGCAGGGGGCTGGATTAGAAGACCACCAAGGTCCCTTCTAACTTTGTTATTCTGTATTCTAATAAAATAACAGTAGAAATATGAATACAAGACTAATCAAGATATCTCATTTTCATGGCCTGGATCAGGGGTCCTCAAACTTGACAGCTTTAAGACTTGTGGAGTTCAACTCCCATAATTCTTCCTCCTCCAGTCATTTTAGCTCAGGAATTCTGGGAGTTGAAGTCCACAAGTCTTGAACTTGCCAAGTTTGAAGACCCTTGGCCTGGATTATGACCTACACCAATTATGGGCCACTTTTCTTTTGAAGCATAAATAGAAGTTTCATTAACTAAGCTGCATTAACAGAGGGATACAATCACGATCAAGGGAGGTACTAATACCACTCTATAAAGCCTTAGTAAGACCACACCTAGAATACTGCATCCAGTTTTGGTCACCACACTATAAAAAAAGATGTTGAGACTCTAGAAAACGTACAGAGAAGAGCAACCACGATGATTAGGGGATTGGAGACTAAAATATACGATGAATGGTTGCAGGAACTGGGCATGGCTAGTCTAGTGAGGAGAAGGACCAGGGGAGACATAAGAGCAGCCTTCCAATATTTGAGGGGCTGCCACAGAGTGGAAGGGGTCAAGCTATTTTCCAAGGCCAGACAAGGAATAATGGATGGAAACTGAACAAGGAGAGGTTAAACCTTGAAATAAGGAGAAATTTTCTGACACAGAACAATCAACCCATGGAACATAAGTCGCCTTCGGAAGTTGTGGGAGCTTCTTCATTGGAGGCTTTTCTCATTTGTCAGAAATGGTGTAGGGTCTCCTGCTTGGGTGGTGGGCTGGACTAGATGACCTTACAAGGTCCCTTCCAACTCTGTTAATCTAATCTAATATAGAAATCAGAAACATAATGCCACCTGAAAAGCCACCTCTTGAAAGAAATGCTTCTGAATCTGTTTCAGTTCTCTTAGGAAACTCCTGACTATTATTGGTTTTAAAAAATGCTACCTTAGATTGGATTTTAAGGTAATCAGGCAAGCTTTTGTACTCATCGGTGAAGAAATGAATGGATTCCCAATAACCGCAGGATGAACCACAAGAAACCCAGCAAGCTATTTAAAAAAAAAATTGCACAGCTCGTTTTTCTTTCTTTCTCCACTGCATAAGACTTGAGTGATCCATACTTTCTGTTTCAGATTTATCCTTTAGTGCTACATGCAACCTATCCACATCTGGGATGCTCCTTCCAATCTATTTCTTAGGCCAAGAACCTTTTTTTTTAAAGGTCTATAATTTGAAACACCACTTCACAACAGGTGACTAATTGTTTTTGCTCTCCACCCTCTGAGACTGTAATGTGTGAGTCAAGTGTGGAAATTGAGCATGAAGAGGTGGGGGGGGGGGGATAGTAAAAAAACCCACAACCCCAAAATCTTATCGTGAGAAATAAAAGGAAATGTTGAAATCCCTTGAAGCAAAAATGACCAGGCTCAAATTAGACTGTGATATGAGTTAACAGTGTGCTGCCACTGCCAAAAAAGCCAATACAGTTCTAGGCTGCATTAGCAGAGGGATAGAATCAAATGTCAATACTGCTTTATGATGCCTTGGTAACATGACACTTGGAATACTGAATACAGTCTTGGTCCCTTCCAACTCTGTTAATCTAAAATAATCCGTATGTAGATGGACATGGATACAGTGGTATGGGCACACTGCAGGAATTGAAAGACCAGTTCATCAGGGAGAAAATATATGATGTGGTTTAAAAGAACTGGTGGTGACCTAATAATCCATAATCTGGGATTTGACCCAATTTGGAGGAGAGGAGAGAGAAGACAAGAAGAAACTCAAAGTCCATCCAGCCAACTGGATGACCTTGAACCAGTTCCCCCCCCATATCTCTCTATCCAGGAAGAAAGCAAGGGCAAACAGCTTCCCAAAATGTTCTCTGGAAATTCTAGAGACTTACACATGTAGCCACCATCATTAAAGATTGATTTGAAGGCACCTTTCAAGATCTGGAATGCATCAGTGTATGACCGATTAGTAATCAGGTGTAGCCAATTTTGCCCCGAAACTGTCTAGAAGGTGGAAAGAGGTTACATACTTGGGGCTCAGTTGTCTAAACTGGAAGATTGGGGGACAGATCTTCGAATGGTCGCTAAGGGAACTGTTGTAAGTCAAGGACTTGCAGATGTTGAGTTGTACAAAAGTCTTCTTGGGTTCTCCTTTTGAAATTCAGATTGTTAAGGAACTTGACACATCTATATCTATCTATTTATATATCTATCTAGCTACCTACATTCCTGTCTGTCTGTCTGTCTGTCTGTCTCTCTCTTTATCATCTATCTGCCTATCTATCTACCTACACCTTCCTATCTATCTACCTACCTAGATTTCTTTCTGTCTGTCTGTCTGTCTGTCTGTCTGTCTCTATCTATCTATCATCTACCTACCTACCTACCTACATCTACCTACCTACCTACCTACATCCATCTATCCATCCATCCATCCATTCATCCATCCATCATCTATCTATCATCTATCATCCATCATCTATCATCTCATCCATCATCATCTATCATCTGTACCTTTATCTACCTACCTACCTACCTACCTATTTACCTACCTACATCTATCTATCTATCTATCTATCTATCTATCTATCTACCTACCTACCTATCTACATCCACATCTATATCTTATATCTATACCTAATCTATGTATCATCTATTTATATGCATATCATCTATGTCAATGTATATATTTATATTTTATTCTGCTTGTTTACGTTCTTGGCTCCTTCCCATCTCTTCCAAGTAAGGAGAATGTAGAATGTTTTGTCCATAATACTGGCATTTTTTAAATAAAAAGAGGGGGGGGAAATGCTTTTATTTTCTTGAAATGGAAAGTGGGTATGATTTGGATTGGACTCCTTTTATTCCTCCTTTGCTCTCCTCCCTAATCTTTCTTGACATCAGGGAGAATGATGAGCTGTGCCTGCCTGTGCCACAGTTTCCTTTAATTGAAACAGAGGTGATCTTCAGTGGCCAAATTGGTTAAGAAAGTCTTTCAAGTGCCTCGTTTGTATAATTTATCAGGGAAATCAAATGCTTCTCAGTCTGGATCATTTAGTTCTCAGGAGCTTTTAATCTCTGATCATTTTGGCTAGTGGGACAGGATTCGATCATAGAAGAACTTGATGATAACTTGAAAATTTATTTACTGTATCAAGTGCTGATGTTGCCAGAAGAGCAGTTTGAGGTTTCACAGAAAATTAACTACTGGGAACTACTTAATTTGAAGGAAATGCAGACCTTAGAACTTTTTTTTTTATTTTTCCCTCAATAAATTTCTGACACAGGATGGGAACATATTTATACTTCCTCAAGCTTAAATAACCTATTTCATGAAGCATTGGAGTTAAAGGAGAATGAAACATCAAAGTCACTTGCTGTATCTAAGGAGAGAGAAGGGAACTGAATTATGTTATCATTCAGTCTGCCCTGAAATTTGAGGTATGTTCACCTTAAGGGCCTGTGAATCAAAGCAAGGTAAGATTGGAATGGCCAGTTTTAATAGGTTGGTTTTGGTGACATAGAATCTACTTCAAGATTCCCACCTGGATAAATGCAAAAATAGCTAATGCAGTTCTATGCTGCATCAAGAGGGGCATTTCCAAGATCATAAGAACTGATAGTACTGCTTTACACTGCACTGGCAAATCTCCCAAGAATGCTCTCACACACATTGACAGGCCATGCCACTTATAGATAAACAGAGAGCAAGCCCCACTCCCTTCTAGCATGGATGATGTTACCTAGCTGGGTAATGAAACATCTGCAAGAAAACAGCCAAGCTCAGAGAGCACCAAGGACCCCACAACCACTGTTTAATCTGGAGGTGCATATATTCTATTGGTATTTAACTATTTAACTCTCTCTATATCTATCTATCTATCTATCTATCTATCTATCTATCTATCTATCTATCTATGTTTTCATAGATTTTCACGGGTAAAGGTATGTAGGTCTTGGTGTATTCGGGTCTTGTCCCATGTAAGATTGAGAATACCTTGGCAACATTTTGACGAAATCTCATCCGTCATCTTCAGGCTGGTGTCTTCAGCTTCGTTCTTCTGGGAGAAGTGTGTGATAGTGGCTGTTTTTCCCTTTTAAACTCCAGAGTTGGTTGTGTTGGTTGTGTAAAGATATATATATATATATCTTTACCTAATCTCTCTCTCTCTCTCTCTCTCTCTCTCTCTCCATCCAATTAACAACTGTGGCAACAAAGGTCATAAAACAGGGCAAAATTCACTTAACAAATACCTTGCTTAGCAATCAAAATGCTGGGTTCAGTTGAAGTCATGAGTCAAAGACCACCTGTAATTGTGCAAATCCAGAAAATGGTTTCTTTTTAGTAACCAGGTGAAGTATCCTATCTGAATGCAGTCACTAGCTGTGATGGTTTCTCTCTTATTCATTTCTGAGTAGAACCAGTTTCAACGACTGCATCAGATGGAGAGTTAGCACATTTGCTTCCAACGATGGTGAGAGAAAGTGGTTGCTGGAACTTTATAAGCAAAAGATAAAATTGATTGCCACTCCATGCTGTTTGTTCCCAGCATCTGGTACTCAGCTCTAGATTGAGTTGGAAATGGGAGTTCTATTGAATTATTGTGGCAACCACCAAACCAAACACGTCTTTAAATTTCTCAGATGATATGTAGCCTCTATGACTGCTGTTCTTTAATTCCAAACTCCCTAATATTTAGACACATCATATGCAGGCTTTCTGTATTTGGTTCTCTTGATCACTTCAAATTGTATTGTTGCCTGTGGAAAACAGATCTTTAGGAGACTGAACAGCAGAATAACAGAACAATAGAATAACAGAATGACACAATAACAGAATGACACAATAACAGAATGACACAATAACAGAATAGCAGAATGACAGAATAGCAGAATGACAGAATAACAGAACAGCAGAATGAGAAAATAATAGAATGAGAAAATAAGAGAATGACAGAATTGCAGAATAACAGAACAACAGAAGAACAGAACAGGCTACAGGATTTGGGTTTGGCTAGTCTGAAGAAAAGAAGAATTAAGGAAGACATGATAGCAGTATTCCAGTATTTGAGGGACTGCCACAAGGAAGAGGAGGGTCAAGACAGGACAAGAAGCAATGGTTGGAAACTAATCAAAGAGAGAAGATTAAGGAATTAAGGAGAAACTTCCTGGCAGTGAGGACAATTAACCAGTGGAACAGCTTGCCTTCACAAATTGTGGGTGCTCCATCACTGGAGGTTTTTAAGAAGAGTCTAGACAGTCACTTATCTGAAATGGTATAAGTTCTCCTGTTTGAGCAGGGGGCTGGACTAGAAGACCTCCAAAGTCCCTTCTAGATTCCATTCTATTCTATTCTATTCTATTCTATTCTATTCTATTCTACTCTACTCTACTCTACTCTACTCTACTCTACTCTATTCTTATTTCTACCCCATCCCATCCTACATTCTATGTTCTATATTCTATATTCTATTCTCACACATTTTTATTTCAACTCTTGACTGCTTCCAAACAGAGCTGAATGGAATAATGCTGACATTCCTGATAAGCATTCCTTTATATCCAGAAGAATAACATTTTTGCAACTTCTCAGTATGATACGAACCCTGATAAACAGTCAGAGTGTAAAGCTCTGGTGTGCCGTTCAACGTTACATTAACATCTTTAACATTTGGAGATTAGTGAAATATTAGGGAATATTTGTCTGTTTTTATTGGATCTTCCTTTTCCCTTCTCTGCAGTTCCTGTCTGTATAAACCTGAAATAATTATTTTCCATGGCCACCCAGAGAGCAGCGTATGCCTTAGAAGAGCATAAATAGATTTCTATTTACTCAACATATAAATAAAGTGTTGGGGGTAGAAAAAGCTATCACATATGCATCCGGTAGAAGCCACAATGATGTCACATGTGCAATAAAATCATGAATTAGAATTAGAATAACAGTTGGAAGGAACCTTGGAGGTCTTCTAGTCCAATCCCCTGCTTAGTCAGGAAACTCTATACCATTTTAGACAAATGATTGTCCAATCTCTTCTTAAAAACTTCCAGTGTTGGAGCGTTCACAACTTCTGGAGGCAAGTTGTTCCACTGATTAATTGTTCTGACTGTCAGGACGTTTCTCCTTATTGTTAGGTTGCTTCTTTCCTTTATTAGCTTTCATCCATTGCTTCTTGTCCTTCCCTTAGGTGCTTGGAGAATAGTGTTAAGGTATTGGAGATTTAATAGCTGACCAGCTGCTGTAAGGCTGCTGTAAATGCTGATGCAATGAGGATGAGTCAGCAGGGTTATTGCCACTTTAAGACTGAGGATGGGTCAGCAGGGTTATTGCTGCTTTAAGAACCTGTCTATATAAGGAAGGCCATGAGAGGGCATATCTCTCTCTCTCCTCATGTTCTATCTCCATTGTAGTTCTTCATGCAGAATAATGAAGATTGATTACTTGCCTGGTATGTGCCTAACATGTATATGTATGTATATAGCAGTCAGACAAAGCCTCTGTGTGCTGTATTGTGCTCCTGGGTTGTATCACAATAGTAATCACATTGCAAACACTCTGACAGGTTATGGGCCCAGAACAGAGAGAAGGCCAGAGTGACTGGAAAGACTAGAGAGAGAGAAACCCAGTGAGAGCCTGCACCAGATCCAGAAGGGTTGTGTGACATGGTTTAATCATGGTTAGTGGCTTGTGAATAAAACAGGCAACATGGCCTCTGTCGGCGTAATGGGAGGAAGTTTATTGGTGTCTCAACTGAATGAGACAAACTACCTTTCCTGGAATGTTTGACTCCCTCTTCTTTGAATTAACACTTTGCATTTTAAAAAATTTAAAAAAATAATGGCCATGATTCAAAAGCTTTATACATATAGTCCTCAACTTACAAGAGTTCATTTAGTGACTATTCTAAGTTACAACAGCACTGAAAAATAATCATTTTTCACAGTTGTGACCACTGCAGCATCCCCATAAAATGATCAAAATATATATACTTGGCATCTGATTCACATTTATAGAGTATCCAAGGGTCACGTAATCCTCTTTTGGGACTGTCTGAGAAGCAAAGTCAATGGGGAAGCCAAATTCACTTAACAAAGTGTGAATTGTAAGTGGTGTAAAGTTACTCTGCCACTAACTAAAGAACTGCAGTGATTCATTGAATGACTGGCAAGTAAAGTTGTAAAAGAGGGGAGAGGAGGGGAGAGGGGAGGGGAGGGAGAGGGGAGGAGGGGAGGGGAAAGGAAGGGAATGAATGGAATTAAGAGAAGAGAAGAGAAGAGAAGAGAAGAGAAGAGAAGAGAAGAGAAGAGAAGGGAAGGGAAGGGAATGAATGGAATTAGGAGAGAAGAGAAGAGAGGACCATAGTGATGGAAAACTGTTTGCTACTGCATTATATTTTAAAAATCTAAAGAAAATTAATCTGTATTCCAAGTAACGGATTGAAGTGACACAATGTGTGGGTCTCTTGGAAGGACAGGGTTTTTGTTTTTGTTTTTGTTTAATTAGGGGAGGTGGGAAAGAGATTTTTTGCAAAGAGAGAAACCATTTGTTCCCTGAGATAATTACATTTTGGACCGTGCACACACCGGGTGAGCACAGTTTAAATGTTTCCAATCTAAGTTTACAGTGTAAAGGGGAAGAAAAAATAAATAAAAAGGAAAGAAGGTAGAAAGGAAGAGAGGGGGACAGAGAGAGAGAGAGAAACCAATAACAGAGAAAGCCCAGAAGATTATTCTGAGAAATGATACTGCAAAATAACTGGGAGGAAGACATCTTCTTCATGGTAAGTTTCACAAAGCAATTCCATGGCAGAGGAACCGAGGTAAATATTTATGGGAAGTTTCCTTTGAACCTGCCAGTCTGTAATCACAGCAGCTGTTATCTTGAACGCTTACCTTCTCCTTTGTAGATTAGTTTCATCAGTGTTATTCCAAAAGGGTATATTATTTGTCAAAACAGCGGCCCTGAAGACTGCTCTACCAATTTGGCAGGGGAGAAAAAAAGAAAAGGAAGGGGGAAAAGTCAGAAAACTAAGAAGGAGGGAGGAGTTAAAAAAAAAGAGAGAGAGAAGCTCAATAACTCGTTCTTTGCAGATGGATGCAAGATTGCAATGAAAGCTCTTGTCCCCATTTGCCAGGCATTTGTTATAAGCAAGGTTAGTTTATTTATTTATTTATTTATTTATTTATTCGATTGTATGTCGCCCTATTCCCTAAGGACTCAGGGCTGCTAACATTAAAACAGAGAAAATTTACAATAAAACAAGATTAAACAGTAAACAAGCCAAATAAATTAAAATAAACCCAACCCCCGGTCATTCAAGGCCGCCCTGGAAACAACCAAGTCTTCAGGTCCCGCGGAAGGAGCGGAGGTCAGGGGCCAAACGGAGATCGACGGGAGCTGATTCCAGAGGGCAGGTGCTCCCACAGAGAAGGCCCTAGCCCTGGGGACCGCCAGCCTACAATATCTGACTGACGGCACCCCAGGAGGCCCCTCCTATGAGAGCGAACAGGGCGATCGGAGATTGATGCTGGCAGGAGGCGCCCCGCAAGTACCCTGGACCCAAGCCATTAAGGGCTTTATAAGTTGTAACTAATACCTTGAAGGCGACCGAGGCAACCGCAACCAATGCAAGCCGCAGGAGGGGTGTAACATGGGAGTATCGGGATACCCCCATCACAACCTGCGCATTCTGCACCAGCTGAAGCCTCCGGATCGTCCGCAAGGGAAGCCCCATGTAGAGAGCATTGCAGTAGTCAATCCTAGAGGTGACAAGCGCATGAGTAACCGCTCAAGGGCATCTCGGTCCAAATAAGGGCTGAAGCTGGCGAACCAGCCGAACCTGGGCAAAAGCCCCCTGGCCACAGCTCCCACATGCTCCTCCAAACCGAGCTGTGAGTCCAGGAGGACACCCAGGTTTCTCGCCTATCCACGGGGCAACACCCTCCCCCATGACCAAAGATGGTACATCTAATGAAGACCGAGATGCCGGTAAGAACAGCCACTCCGCCTTGGTGGGGTTGAGCTGAAGCCTGTTACTACCCATCCAGACCCTCCAGGCACCGGGACATCACGGAGAGAGCATCACTGATCTGGCCTGGGGTGGAGATATAAGCTGGGTATCATCAGCATACTGATGATACTCACCCCAAAACCTCGGATGATCTCACCCAGCGTTTCATGTAGATATTAAACAGGAGGGGCGAAAGGACAGACCCCTGCGGCACCCCACAAGTGAGGGGTCTCGGGTCCGACCTCTGCCCCCTGCCAACACCGACTGCGAGCGCCCGAAAGGAAGGAGGAGAACCAACGCAAAACGGTTCCCCCCACCCCCAAACCTCTAAGCCGCAGAAGGATACCATGGTCGATGGTATCGAAAGCGCTGAGAGATCTAAAAGGACTAGGACAGAGGAAAACCCCTGTCCCGAGCCCTCCAGAGATCATCCACCAGTGCTACCAATGCTGTCTCCGTGCTGTGCCCGCCCTGAAGCCCGACTGATACGGATCTAAATACTCAGTTTCCTCCAGGAACAAGGAAGCTGCTGAACCACCACGCTCTCAACAACCTTCGCTAAAAAGGAGGTTGGAGACAGGACGATAGTTGTTCAAAACGGCCGGTCCAGCAGGCTTCTTGAGGAGGGGCCTCACCACCTCTTTTCAAAGCGCAGGAAAGACTCTCACCAAAGAAGCGCTAACAACTGCCTGAGCCAGTCAAGACGCAACCTCCCTGGAGGCATATACCAACCAGGAAGGGCACGGGTCCAATAAACACGGTGGAAGACAGCTCCCGATGATCCTGTCCACCTCATCAAGGAGACCAGGTCAAACTCAACCCAGGTAGAATCCACCTG
>CM019149.1:302876255-302939425 GCA_009733165.1 Naja naja
AAGGAAGGAAGGAAGAGAAGAGAACAGAACAGAGAAGAGAAGAGAAGAGAAGAAAGGAAGGAAGGGAATGAATGGAATTAGAGGAAGAGAAGAGAGAGACCATAGTGATGGAAAACTGTTTGCTACTGCATTATATTTTAAAAAATCTAAAGAAAATTAATCTGTATTCCAAGTAACGGATTGAAGTGACACAATGTGTGGGTCTCTTGGAAGGACAGGGTTTTTGTTTTTGTTTAATTAGGGGAGGTGGGAAAGAGATTTTTGTTTTTGCAAAGAGAGAAACCATTTGTTCCCTGAGATAATTACATTTTGGACCGTGCACACACTGGGTGAGCACAGTTTAAATGTTTCCAATCTAAGTTTACAGTGTAAAGGGGAAGAAAAAAATAAATAAAAAGGAAAGAAGGTAGAAAGGAAGAGAGGGGGACAGAGGAGAGAGAGAGAAACCAATAACAGAGAAAGCCCAGAAGATTATTCTGAGAAATGATACTGCAAAATAACTGGGAGGAAACATCTTCATGGTAAGTCACAAAGCAATTCCATGGCAGAGGAACCGAGGTAAATATTTATGGGAAGTTTCCTTTGAACCTGCCGGAGTCTGTAATCCACAGCAGCTGTTATCTTGAACGCTTACCTTCTCCTTTGTAGATTAGTTTCATCAGTGTTATTCCAAAAGGGTATATTATTTGTCAAAACAGCGGCCCTGAAGACTGCTCTACCAATTTGGCAGGGGAGAAAAAAAGAAAAGGAAGGGGGAAAAAGTCAGAAAACTAAGAAGGAGGGAGGAGTTAAAAAAAAAAAAGAGAGAGAGAGAAGCACAATAACTCGTTCTTTGCAGATGGATGCAAGATTGCAATGAAAGCTCTTGTCCCCATTTGCCAGGCATTCGTTATAAGCAAGGTTAGTTGTCTCTCAAGTTATTCATCATTGTCAGGACTGGATCGCAGCCAGCCAGGGGAAGGCAGCTTACACCTCCGAAAGTGTTATGTATGTAGGTTTGAATGTCATTGGTTTAGTTTGAATTGTTCTTGTAAAATGTCAAATAGGATTGGTTTAAAAGTGCGGAAAAACCTCAGACTCTGATTGGCTGGCAACTACGGCTGCTGGCTATAAGTAGCAGCCGTAGCCCAGCCAAGTTGGATCCATTCGAGCTGTATTCACTAAATAAACTCTTCACTGAAGCTCTTCGCTGTCTGACTCTTCATGCAAACTTAACAGAAAGCTTATCTCTTTTGTTAATATTTATATCAAAAGCCAGACATCTGGCTACTGATTTTGTTTCTTAAAAACCTTGCTTCTGGTCATCTTCTCTTTTCCTTTCCTTGTCCAGAGAGCTGAATCTTTGCATAGTACACATGATTTGAGTTTAGTCCTTTGTGCCTGCATTCTGAATCTATTTGTTCTACCATCCGTTGGTGGGATTTTCTTAAATTCTTGGTGATTTTCTTCAGAATCATCTCCAATCCCCAAATTCAGAAATGTACATGTTTCTGTCCTGCCACTTCAAATCCATCTTCTGCCCTGCCATAACAAGGGATTACGGAAGCATGTGTTAGAATAAAGGAAGGAAGGAAGGAAGGAAGGAAGGAAGGAATAGGGAAGGAAGGAGAAAGAAGAGAGAAAGAAAGAAGGAAGGAAAAGAGAGAAAAGGGAGGAAGAGAGGAAATAAAAGAGAAGGAAGGGAGGGAGGAAGGAGGAGGAGGAAAGGAAGGAAGGAGAAAAGAGAGGAAGAAGGAAGGAAGGAAAAGAGAAAGAAGGAAAGGAGGGAGGGGAAGGGGAAAGGAAGGAAGGAGAAAGGAAGAGAGGAAGAAGAAAGGAAGGAAGGAAAGAGAAAGAAGGGAGAAAGGGAGGGAGGGAAGGAGGAAATAAAAGAGAAGAAAGGGAGGGAGGAGGAGTAGGAGAAGGAAGAGGGAAGGAAGGAAGGAAGGAATAAAAATAGACAGAAGGAAGGAAAGATTAGCCAGATGTTTTACCAGATTCAACTTCAATATGTTAGAGTCTCTGTAACTTTGCTAAGGGTTCCCTGAACAATTAAATTTAGGCCCTGACTTTATGCACTGCTATCATATATTGTCCATATTTTATCACACTAGTGACACTTTCAAAAACACTCTAACACTGCCACACACAAGGACCAATGCGAGAAGAGAACCCGGAGTGCACACCAGAAGTAATGAGATTTCTACACAGTGATGCTTGAGGAATTTTATTTTCACAAAACGGCCTCATCTCCCCCTCTTGGACTATTGCAAAATGAAGAAGAAGAAAAAATAAATTTAGAACCCCGACTGCTAAATGCTATAGTCTGAAGCGAAATACGCATGTAGAAATAGGCATTTCTAGATGTGTTCGGACACTACGCAGAGAATTTGCAAGAAAAGGCTCATTTACACACACACACACACACACACACACGTTTTCCAGAATGTAGTATTTGTGGGCTATGTTTTTTTTAATAGGGAGAGATTTGTTTGAATGTAGATCAATATTTAGGGCTGAAGGAAGGAAGGAAAGAAAGAAAGGGAATGAAGGAAAGAAGGAAAGGAAGGAAGGAAAGGGAAGGAAGGAAAGAAGGAAAGGAAGGATGGAAAGGAAAGAAAAGGAAGGTGGAAAGGAAAGCGAGCGAGGAAAAGAGGAAAGGAAAGGAAAGGAAATGAACGAGGAGGAGGGGGGAATGAAGGAAAAGGAAAGGAATGAAGGAATGAGGAGAGGTGAAAGAATGAAAATAAGGAAGGAGGAGGAAGGGAAGGGGAACGAAGGAAGGAGGAAGAAGGGGAAGGAGGAGGAGGAAAGATGGAATGGAGAGAGGGAGAGGAGAGAGGAGTGGAGAGGAGGAAGAAGGAAGGAAGGAAGGAAGGAAGGAAGGAAGGAAGGAAGGAAGCCATAGATTGGAAAGAGAAGGGAGCATCACTTTGTCCTACAACTTCAGATGGAATCGGGGAGTCCTTACATCCAACTTAATTCTTTGCATGCCTCAATATTGTCAAGCATAAAATGTGGATAAATGGCTACTTACATGCTACATCGGTCTAGGGACACTGTGTCTGCCTCTGATACTACACTAAGGCATATGTGGCCCAAACAGATAATAAAGAAGAATTAATATTTCAAATGTCTCTCCAATGGGGTGGCTCGGAGGGGCTGTATAGAAGCCAAGCATGATTCCTGCTAACTGTCTCACGTGGGAGTCGTGAGGATTAATTAGTTAATGTTTGCACAGTAGCTCTGGAAATGAAAAGCATCATATGGGAAGTATGGAGTGAGGCTGATTATTTATGATCCTGAAAGATATAGTGGGCCCTCCTTGAGTCCTTCGTGTTCTGCTCCAGTGGAGCAACATGGAGCATCTTAAAGCTGCAGCTCCAGATAAGGAAAGGGAACTCGGGCATGTGGAATCTGCCGGTGTCCTGACAAACACCTTCTATTTACTCACGTTTGAACTAACATGAGCCACAAAGTCAATTGACAAGTGCTTCTCTCAATGTAACAGAATAGAATAGGATAGAACAGAACAGAACAGAACAGGTCACTAACCAAGTTTAAGGAATCTTGTGTGTTGTGTTGGGATGGTATGACTAGAATAGAATGGGTTGGGATGGGGTGGGGTGGGGTGGAATAGAGTAGAGTAGAGTAGAATACAATAGAATGGAAAATATGGAGTGGAATGGAATGGAATAAAATGGAATAGGATGGAATAGAATGGAATGGAATGGAATGGAATGGAATGGAATCGAACTGAATAGAATAGAATAGAATAGAATAGAATAGAATAGAATAGAATAGAATAGAATAGAATAGAAGCTGGAAGGGACCTTGGAGGACTTCTAGTCCAGCCCCCTGCTCGGGCAGGAGACCCTATACCATTTCAGACAAGTGACTGTCCGGTCTCTTCTTAAAAACCTCCAGTGATGGAGTGCCCATTGTTAAGTTTGCATGAAGAGTCAGACGCAAAGAGCTTCAGTGAAGAGTTTATTAAGTGACTACAGCTCGAATGGACCAGACTTGGCTGGGCTACGGCTGCTTCTTATAGCCAGCAGCCGTAGTTGCCAGCCAATCAGAGTGCAGGGTTTTCCCGCACTTTTTAAACCAATCCTATTTGACATTTTACAAGAACAATTCAAACTAAACCAATAACATTCTTGTCTCTGACAATGGCCCTCAATTTACATCCAACCTCTTTGAATCCTATTTAGCACAACAGGGTATCAGACATGCCCTTACTGCCTCCGGGCACCCTTCGGCTAACGGCCGGGCTGAACGCATGGTATGTTTTACCAAGGAGAAGCTTCAGCAACTGGGTCCTGGGGACATCACTGAGAAAGTTGAAAAACTTCTTAGTGTTCAGCACATCACTCCTAACCCATCTAATAACTTATCCCCAGCAGAGTTGTTGATGGGTAGGAAACTTAGGTCTTCCCTTGACCGCCTTCATCCCACTTATGCACCCAACGCTACTAGATTCCACTTCCAAAGTTCGCACATTCAGTGTGGGTGATTCTGTTTATGCTAAGAACCTCATAGGTGAACCTTTGTGGATTCCTGCTGAGATAACTCAAATCACAGGCCCTCGTTCTTACAGGGTACAAACAGAGGATGGACTCCTCTGGAGCAGGCACATTGATCAACTTAGATCCAGGTTCTCTCAGGAACATCGCCCTTGTCTCTCTCGCATTCCCACACCTGATGTCACTTCTAGGGGGGAAGGGGAGGAACAAGAGGAAAATCAGCAAGTAAGAATCAACTCCATGTGTAATGAGCCATTACGACAGGAACATCCCAAAACCTGTCACAATGCCAAAATCCATCCTTAGAAGTGGAAGATTGTACATCACTACCTGACTTGGGTGCTGACATTGGGCTGGAGATGGGTTGGGAGGAGAGACCAGATTCTAACACTCAAACAGGGTCTTCTGTCACTGGAAGCCTGAATAGGGAAATGTCAACAGACACATTTCCTCTCTCACTGGGTGAAAACGTTAAAACTTCTGAACCACGAAGGTCTCAGCATTACATAAGAGCCCCACCTATTTAAAAGAATACATTAGATAGGTTGGGGTTTGGTATGGACTGAACCTAGTGGGGAGGGGTGTTATGTATAACATTCAAACCTACATACATAACACCCATGATTTCTGAAGCCCACCCCCCACAATGCTCTGTGAATAGGGCCTCCTTCCACCAGTGGCTGGATGGATCAGGTGCCCAGGACGCCTGGCCCAGGAAGGGAGTTCTAATCTCCCCCGCTGTAAGAGCCGAAAGCCTGAGCATGGAGCTCCCATCTCCACAAGCAACTTCCTTTTGCGGACTCAGAATACAAAATATGGAATGACAGAGTTGGAAGGGACCCTCTGTAGGCCTTCTGGTCTAGCCCCCTGCTCAAGCAGGAGATCCTATGCCATTTCAGACCAACGGAGGTCCAGTTTCTTCTTCAAAACCTCCAATGATGGAGCAACCATCAAGCCGGGGAGTATGGGGCAGGGAGTTATTTTATTATATTATTTTATTAATTTATTGAACACTGGGAGTTTTTAAGAAGAGATTGGATAACCATTTGTCTGAAATGATGTAGGGTTTCCTGTGTAGGCAGGGGGTTGGACTAGAAGGCCTTCGAGGTCCCTTCCAACTCATTCTATTCTATTCTATTCTATTCTATTCTATTCTATTCTATTCTATTCCATTCCATTCCATTCCATTCCATTCCTTTGTTCTCTTCTCTTCTCTTCTCTTCTCTTCTCTTCTCTTCTATTCCATTCCATTCCATTCCTTCGTTCTCTTCTCTTCTCTTCTCTTCTCTTCTCTTCTCTTCTCTTCTCTTCTATTATTTCTATTCTATTCTATTCTATTCTATTCTATTTCATTCCATCTATTCTGTTCTGTTCTGTTCTGTTCTGTTCTGTTCTGTTCTGTTCCGTTCCATTCCGTTCCATTCCGTTCCGTTCCGTTCCATTCCATTCCATTCCATTCCATTCCATTCCATTCTATTCTATTCTATTCTATTCTACTCTATTCTTCTTTTATTACTTTATATATGACGCTTTTATATTCCTGTAAGCCTCCTTGAGTCGCCATGTGCAAATAGGCAACCATATAAATTTCCTAAAATAAATAAAAGCCACAACTTCTGGAAGCAAGTCGTTCCGCCGATTCATTGTTCTCACTATCAGGAAATTTCTCCTTCCTTCCAGGTTACGTCTCTCCTCCATGAATTTCCAACCTTTGTTTTCTAGTGAGAATTTCCATGCAGTTCTTCTCTCGCTTGAGCGAAAGGACTTTTGAGGAAATTACCCGATAAATAGTTGAAGAAGGGAAAAAAAAACACGACTTCCCTGCACAACGTTCAGTTTATTGAGTTGATTATACATAGGCTTCCTTGACTTGAGGTTAAAGAGAGAATGAAATGTAAGCACATTGCAAAGCGTAATGCAGTGGGTCAAAAGCCAGTTTAGCGTCACTTTTCAGGGGGAGGGCAAAAGAGAGAAAAAATTTTAAAAAATGTCACCACAAAGCAAACTCAACTTCTCGGGTATTATTTGGCTGTCATTCCTCAGTGGAGAAGTGCTATTAGTGTTGATCTCTCTCTCTCTCTTTGTCTTTCTTTTTTCTCCTTCTCCCAAAAAAAGAGAGAGAAGAGATTAAAGGAGGCTTAATGAGGAGAAGGGTAAGGCCACAGTGTATATACAGTACTATAGCTCTGGGTCTTTACAATGACATTTTCTTCTCTGCTTCATTAATTTTCCATAGCTTGTTGGGCTTTAGCTCTTTCTAATTAATTCTTTTTACTAGCTTCCTTGAATGTGTATCATATCTTGGCAAACCATATAAAATGAAGAAATCTCTCAAAGGTTTTACCCTTTTAATTATTATTTTTATAGCTTAAATGGAGCACCCGAATTGCAAATGTTGACATTTTAGCGGCTTCTTCTTCATTAGATTAAAAGGAAAGGGGAGGAGGGAGAGAAATGTGGAAGGCATGCTGATTAGAAGGCCGAATTGCTGGGTGTGCCACACACATGCACACACAAACAGAGAACTATTTACCCTTTTATCTGTGTGCCTTCACATATACACACAAACCAACAGGCCAAGTAAGTTTCCCAGGAAATCAGAAGAAACACACACACACACACACCGTGTTCCTCCCTAAATAAGACACTGTCTTATATTTTTTTTGCCACCAAAAAAGGCACCAGGTCTTAATTTCAGGGGAAGTCATCCACTGACTAACCACACTTGCTCATGTCACACACACACACCACGGCCTTCTTTTTGCTGTCAGAGGCCTTCAAGAACTTCTTCTTCTATGGCTGGCAAGGCTTTCCTGAAGGCCTCTGCAGACAATAACAGAGCTGCGGATTGATCCAGAGCTTTGTTATCAGGAAAGAGGCCTTCAGAAGAATGGCCCAGCAAGGCAGGTGTTGGGGTGTGTGAGGTCTGGCTACAACTGTCCAAAGGTAAGTAGTAGGGCAGCTCCACCACCCCCATACTCACCCCAGCTTAATTTTTACCCGTACACTCTGGAGTGGGCAGGATCTTAATTAGAGTTTATTTTGGTGGTAGGGCTTATATTGGGCACATGTGTAAAAATCAAGCTAGGACTTACTTTCAGGGTAGGATATATATATAGTTATATATATGTTTTCTTATGTTTTCATGGGTATTTATATGTATGATATTTAGCTTTGTTTGGGTATTTACCCATGTCTTTATAGTTGTGCTTTTAAAGTTTTATATGCAGATCTTGGCGTGTTCGGGTCTTTTCCCGTGTAAGATTGGGAGTATCTTGGTGACGTTTTGATGGGGTCCCACTCGCCATCTTCAAGCTGGTGCTTTTGGCTTTGTGCTTGTGCGAGCAAAGTGTGATCAGAGCTGCCGTCTCTCTATAAATACTGATGGGGAGGTGTGGTGTGCTGGCTCTGTTGTAAGCAGGTTGGTTGGCTGTGTTGTTACTTCTTGATTGGTTGATGGAGTTGATGTTTGCAGAATGGTTGGCTTTTCATAAGAACCTGTGTGCTGAGGTATTGGCTGTCTCTCAGCCTTTTGTATTGTAGCGACCTGGGTAATGGGCTGTGTGATGACCTTTTGAGTTCTATTGTTGTGACATCCTGGGTCTTGTGCTGGAATCTCCTGGGTCGTTGGCTGTGTTGTAACATCCTGAGGTTTTGTGGTGTAACCTCCTGAGTTCTGTGATGTGATATCCTGAATGGATGGCTGTGATATGAAGCCTGGAACGTTACATCACAGCCATCCGCTCAGGATATCACATCACGGAACTCGGGAGGTTACACCACAAAACCTCAGGATGTTACAACACAGCCAATGACCCAGGAGATTACAGCACAAGACCCAGGATGTCACAACAGTAGAACTCAGAAGGTCATCACACAGCCTATTACTCAGGTCATTACAACACAAAAGGCTGAGAGACACACAGCCACATAGGGTCTTATGAAAAAGCCAACCATTCTGCAAACATCAACTCCATCAACCAATCAAGAAGTAACAACACAGCCAACCAACCCGCTTACAACAGAGCCAGCACACCACACCTCCCCACCAGTATTTATAGAGAGACAGCAGCTCTGATCACACTTTGCTCACACAAGCACAATGCTGAAAGCACCAGCCTGAAGATGGTGAGTGGGATCTCGTTGAAATGTCGCCAAGATACTCTCAATCTTGCACAGGAAAAGACCCAAACACGCCAAGATCTGCATACCTGTACCCGTGAAAATCTAAGAAAACAATAGATAATAATAATAATAATAATAATAATAATAATAATAATAATAATTTATTAGACTTGTATGCCACCCTCTCTCCCTAAGGACTCAGGGCAGCTAACAATATAAAACCCATTACAAATTTACAATAAAAAAGAAATTAAACCAAATACAAGCCTAACAATTAAAATTCAAGTAAAATTTAAAATCATCTAAAACAACCACCCAGTTAAAATCCCTCCTCCCAAGTCATTCCAGGCCGGCCTGTTGAAACAGCCAGGTCTTCAGCTCCCGGCAGAAGGAGCGGTGATCAGGGACCAAACAGAGATCCACGGGGAGCTGATTCCAAAGGGTGGGTGCTCCCACAGAGAAGGCCCTAGCCCTGGGGACCTCCAGCCGACAATGTCTAACCGATGGTATCCCAAGGAGGCCCCTCCTATGGGAGTGAACAGGGCGATCGGAATGTGATGCTGGCAGGAGGCGTTCCCGCAAGTACCCTGGACCCAAGCCGTTTAGGGCTTTATAAGTTACCACTAGCACCTTGAAGCTCACCTAGAAGGCAACCGGAAACCAATGCAAGTCGTGCAGGAGGGGTGTAACATGGGAGATGTCGACACCCCCATCACAGCCCACGCGGCCGCATTCTGCACCAGCTGCAACCTCCAGGCGGTCCGCAAGGGCAGCCCCATGTAGAGAGCATTGCAGTAGTCGATTCTGAAGGTGACGAGCGCATGAGTGACTGTTCAAAGGGCATCTCGGCTCAGGTAAGGGCGGAGCTGGTGAACCAGCCGAACCTGGGCAAAGGCCCCCCTGGCCACAGCTCCCACCTGCTCCTCCAAAATAGATAGATAGATGATAGATAGATAGATAGATAGATAGATAGATAGATAGATAGATAGATAGATAGATAAAACTTTTGCAGTTGTATTAAGTAAGGTTCTACATTTATGCAAAAAACAAACAAACAACCAAACGTACATTTGTTAAGTCTTTGTTAATTTGTTAAATTTGTTAAATTAGTAGCACAGTTGTGAAGTGAATCTGTGTCATGCTCCTGTCAGAGCCTGAATCTGCAGGGGAAGATGAGCTGGAACTGGAGCCGACAGAGATTGAAGGGGCGGCTTTGTTGGCTTCAGAGGAAAATGGGGAAGGGAAGGGCTAGTCAGGCCAGGGTCTTTCAGGATTGGGACAGCTTGTAGGCAGGGAGGAATGGGGGCAGGATGACCAAGAGGGGCTAAGCAGTGAGCATGAGAGACAGTGCTCAGGCAATGAGCAAGGACCACCTGCTCCTGATCCAAGAGCATGGAGAGTGGATAGAAGGTGGGAACAGCACAGACTGAGCAGGTTACTTGGGAGGAGAGTACGCCGCCCCTCTTCACAAGGCACACCTGGGGACTGAGACTTAAGGAGACGCTGTGGGGAGGGAAACAAATGCTGAATTCCTGAAGTGTTGAGTGCTGATGTTTGAACTTTCCTGGATTCCTTGCATTCTTGCTGGCCTTCTGGACTAATTACCTGGTTCCTTTGCTTCCTGAACTCCTTGATTTGCCCTGTTAGATTTATTGCTGTGTATCTGTGGTGTACACAGCGCTGGGCTGGACTGTTTGCAGCCAAAGGCTGCTTGAGATGCATGTGTGTATTTTGTCATCACTTTGCTCTGGGACTTGCCAGAAAAATGGGAGCATTTGGGGAAATTTGGAGCAATAAAGGGGTGGTTTGAATGCCAGCTGCCTGTGTTATCTCTGTGTGTCATTCCCCAGCTCATCACAATCTGGTTTCCCCACTGACTTTGTCAGAAGGTCACAAAAGGGGAATCATGTGACTCCAGGACACTGCAACCATCATAAATGTGAGTCAGTTTCTCAAGCCTCCGAATGTAAATCACGTGACACTGCAATGGTCATAAGTGTGAAACGTATGATCATTGCAGCATTATGGGGATGCTGCAATGGTCATAAGTGTGAAAAATGATCCCAAGTCACTATGCGAACTGTTGTAAGTCAAGAAATACCTGTACTAGAATTTTGCAAATTTATGGTCTGCATAAATGCTTTCTGATCAGGTACCAGCTGTATTTAGCTCTTTGTAATTCAGTTTCCCAACCTTAATTCAGCTTTAAACAGAGCTTAACTCCTTCGTTATAATGTAATACTTGATGGTCAAAGATAACATTGCTGATTCAAAATTACTTCAAAGTAAACAAGCAAGTAGACTTTCTTGTACAGGGTGCCCTGAAAACTAATATTGTAGGGCATTTATGAAAGTGGCAAATTATATTAAAGGAGAAGCAAATATAAAAACAGCAAATATATATATATATATATATACAAAAATGCTGTTCCAAATAAAAAGCTATCCGTAAGCTAATTTATTTGAAATATAGATATTAATAATAAGGACTTTATTACTAATATAATTGATAAAAATCGCATCTCCCTGGCTAAGGAAAAAGCTGCACGGAAAGCTATTCTGTTTGTATATCTAATAACCTTGAAAATATTGATATCACTAAATAACACTACACTCTAAACTCACAAAATGGAGGAAAGCAGAGATTTATCTTCAGCTGATGAGATGAAAAAACTGACACCATGTTAGCTTGCTGTTAAAGAAAAAAAAAGATATAACTCTTGTTATTGGAAGTGATGGACTTGAGTATTGTAAAGTTAGCTGGTTGGTTTGTTTTTCACTTTTAACCATGTAATAGTTATGAACTCCACGGAACAATATAAGCTTTTGGTTTCTTCCAGACTAAACGTTGTATTTTTGGTTCCTTCCAGACTAAAGATTGTATTTTCCCCAAGACTGTATGTCATCAGACAACCTGTGTCCCATTTGTATTACAGAATAACAGAATTGGAAAGGACCTTGGAGGTCTTCTAGTCCAGCCCCCTGCTCAAGCAGAAAACCCTACACCATTTCAGACTAATGGTTGCCCAATCACTTCTTAAAAGGCTCCAGTTATGGAGCACACACAACTTCTGAAGGCAGACATTCCACTGGTTAATTGTCCTCAGGAAATTTATCCTTAGTTCCAGGTTGCTTCTCTTCTTGATGAGTTTCCATCCATTGCTTCTTGTCCTGCCTTCAGATGCTTTGGAGATAATGTTGACCCCCTCTTCTTTGTGGCAGCCCCTCAAATATTGGAAGACCGCCATCATGTCACCCCTGGTCCTTCTTTTCACCAGACTAGACAAGCCCAGTTCCTGCCACCATCCTAATGTAACAGTAGAGTGTTTGATTTATTGATACATTAATTGTTTTATTCATTTTGTTCAAAATCCTAACAGAAACAGAATTCTGGTACAATTTGTACTGAATGTATTGGAAAAACGTAGTAGGATTGTCATGCCTCAGCATATAACTTTTATATACTGTTGCTGTTCTCTAGCCCTATCAGGTGGTCAGAGAGGGACAAATATGCCCCAAAATACGATCTTTATATACTGTTGTTGCTCTCAACTCCCATCTAGTGGCCAGAAGGACAAATACCAAGTATATTGTTTAAAGGTGGCCCCTTTACCCATCAATCCACACTCTCAAACTAAATGCATGATGGGAAGGCAGACTCCATTTCCTTTAGCATCTGGAGAAGGCAGAAGCACAAAGAAGAATCCATACTAATCTGTAGCACATGATCATCCAAGGACAAACTCACATCCCACACACAGGACATCACTGATGACATTCAAATCGATTGTATTTATTAATTGTTACTTTCAGCAGTGACTTATTGTGTCTATTTTGTATTTGGTTCTCATTGTGTGTATCCCTATTTTCTCCAGTTTCACCATATCCTGTTCTTTCAATAAAACATCCAGATCTATGCACACGGTTTGTTTTATTGGAGGATAGGTGGGTTTAGCTGCATGTCGAGTTGCACACAGTGTCAGCTTTGGAAGCCATATTGAGATTCGATACTCCCACGCTGCCACAATTGGGCCTGAGAAAGTGGGAGGGAGGAATTGATTTGAGTATATCTAGATAGACAAAATATTTTTTTTTGTTTGGTTCAAGGTCACTGAATGTGGTGCATAATGAATTGGGAATCTTACTTTAGGATGGATGGTAATTGGACCATGTGATGTGGTGATGGCTAAGGGGGGATGGATTTGTAGTTTTGACTTTTGTAAGGAAGCCCGTAACTTTCAGTTTCAGGATTCCACAGATATGCCAGTTACTATCCAAATAAAGGTACCTTTGAGATATGTCTCTCTCAGAGTTATTGATTAGAATAGAGGGTTGCTGAAACACTGACTCACAGACTAATGTGTAGTGAGGACAGAACAAGGATGACAAGCTGATTTTGATAAAGGCATTCAGAGTCACTTTAAAATGAGATGGGTGGCAAATCAGTCAAATAAATAAATGAATGAATAATAAACAGTTGCCCCAAAAATCTTTTATGAATGAATCAAAGTTTGCATTACTCCATTTGAACTGAAATAGGTTGGAGTCAGTACTATAAAGGTTGGACACAAAGGAAGACATATAATTATGATCCACTTTTGAGAAAAATCAAAGCAAAACTTAAGTTATGATAAATATTTCTTTATCTCCTTGGTGGAATAGGCTCAGTTAAAATGATTAAATTTAAATCCCTTTGCTACTGCTTGGTTTTGTACATGCCAAAGAATTATGTCCTTATTTATACATTGGGGGGGGAACCCTCTGTGATGCAATCAAAGCAATATAGACAAATATTTGATGGAGATTTTAGATATATCAAAACTGCAAAGATTAGCTTGAGAGACAGAGAGATGGAGATATGCACCCTTTAGAATTAACTCAGAAAATGTGGAATGCGACAAGTTGAATTGCCTTTTTGATTTTCCGCCTCCTAACACAATATCATTCATCTTACATTAAAAAATATCTCCTATCACAAATCCATATTTAAGGCTTATCTTAGACCTTTAGAAAAATGTAAATCAATGTTAGCTATTGATCCTTCTCTTCTTTTCCAGTGACTCGATCACCCAAATTTAATCATAAATTCAAGGAATAGGAAGATAGGGAAATGTATAAGATTAAAGACCTGGTTATTGAAGCAAAACCTACTTGCCCTAAATATTGTTCCTTTTAATTTCAAAGAGGTTAGTCCAACTTGTTTTCCACTGTGATGAGGGCAATAATTTATTTTTAGGATCATGAGGTCCTAGCAGTCAAGAACACAAATGAAGTTTGATGAACAATGTCAAAAGAGATTCTCAGTTATCCAGGTTGCCTCCATTCAATACTATTCAGTCAGAACTGAAGAAGCTTCTTGAATGAGAAGGGAAACATCTTCAAGGAAAAACAAAGAAAGTCCCTTTTGTTTCCTTTTGAAAAAGCACATTTGGCGCTTCAGTGAACAGTACCCATATACATTCCTTCAAAATCAAAGAAACCTTTTCAATCGTATAAAATTGAGGAAAAAAAGATGAGGTTTTATGTTGATTGTTAATATCAATGGTATATTTGTTCTATACCCCTTATTTGGTGTTTGGCTTG
Source organism: Naja naja (assembly GCA_009733165.1). Lineage (NCBI taxonomy): Eukaryota > Metazoa > Chordata > Lepidosauria > Squamata > Elapidae > Naja > Naja naja. The sequence goes on from CM019149.1 coordinate 302,890,469, forward strand.
GTTGTTTGGCTTGTAATTGATGCCTTCTTTCTTTTTGTTCTGTATTTTAATTTTAGAGATACATTTTAAAAAAATTAGAAACAAGTGGGGGGAAATGGGATTGGGATTTGATGATTCAGCTTGGAACACTTTCTGAGAGAAAATACCTGTTAAATCATTTTTTTATGAACCATCCATGGCTATAATTCATAAATGGTACTGCAACCCCTTCAAATTGCATTATGCTAACCCAAAGGTTCAAGATTTGGAACATTATATTAACTGATGATACCAAATTTCCAGGGTGATCACATTACTAATCGGTTGTAAAAATCTACCAAAGAATTGCTCTGTCACTGCGTTTTTTTGGTTTGTCTGTTCAAACTTCTAAGCTCATATTCTAGCAAGCAGGTGTCTGCTAGCCAGCACTGTGTTATCTTGTCTCCATAGTAATAAGATAAGAAAGTCTTGTGATGGTTTGATCCACTGCGCATGTGTACAAGGTTTATAGTTCACTTCCTTTGTAACTTCCGTTATATTTCCCTTTGTTTTTTTTTCTATATGCCTTGGTAGAGATTAGGTTGCAAACATGTAGCTCTGATAGATTTTCTTATTTTATAAATAAAAATGTTTTTAGATTACTTTCCGGGTCTCATTTTTATCATCATTGACAGCAAAGAAGAACACAGTCTATCACCTCTAATTAGCAGGAATGTTTTGGAAGATTTTTTACTCAGTGGCAAAAGGTTTCTTCCAAGCCTTTGAAAATGGTAGCAGAGAAAGGCTTGACATTTATCCATATTGGATAAATGGACTTCATAATGGCAAAGTTCTTCATGAACAATTTGGGTGAAGGGATAGAAGGGGAACTTACCAAATTTGTGGATGATACTAAGCTGGCAGGAATAGCCAACAACCAAGAAGATAGGCTCAAGATCCAGATGGATCTTGAAAGACTAGAACACTGGGCCCTATCTAACAAAATGAAATTCAATGTAGAGAAAAGCAAGGTTTTATACTTAGGGAAGAAAAACCAAATGTGCAGATGCAGATAAGGTGAAATCTGGCTCAATAGCAGTAACTGTAAAGGGGATCTTGCAGTCCTAGTGGACAATCACTTAAATATGACCCAACAGTGTGTGGCAGCAGCCAAATGCAATCCAAGGTTGCATTAATAGAGGGGTAGAATCAAGATCATGTGAAGCATTAGTACCACTTTATAAACATTTAGTAGGACCAGACTTCAAATACTGCATCCAATTTTCATCACTGTGTTATTTTTTTTTAAAAAATGTAGAGATTCTGGAAAGAGTGCAGAAAAGAGCAACAAAGATGATTAGGAGCCTAGAGGCTAAAACATATGAAGAATGGTTGCAGGAATTGAGTTTGTCTAGTCTAGTAAAAAGAAGGAACTGGGAGTGACATAGCAGTGTTTCAGTATTTATTTATTGATTTTCTTTATTTGATTTGTCAATCACTTACAAGATAATAGGTATAAGTATAAACATGAGTAAGAATACTGGAAATAGGTATGAATAAATGGGGACAATAGGACAGGGACGGTAGGCATGATGGTGCACTTATGCACGCCCCTTACAGACCTCTTAGGAATGGGGTGAGGTCAATAGTGGTTAGTTTGAGGTTAAAGGAGTAGGGGTTAGAGGATGTAACTAGAGTCAGGTAGTGCCTACCACAAAGAAGAGGGAGTTAATCTATTTTCCAAAACACCAGCAGGCAAAATGGATGGATGGAAACTAATCAAGAAGTGAAGCAACCTAGAACTAAGGAGAAATTTCCTAACAGCGAAAAGAACTAACCAGTGGAATGGCTGGCCTTTAGAACAGGGGTCTTCAAACTTGACAGCTTTAAGACTTGTGGACTTCAACTCCTAGAATCCCTCCTCCAGTCATGTTAGCTCAGGAATTCTGGAAGTTGAAGTCCACAAATCTTAAACTTGCCAAGTTTGAAGATCCTTGCTTTATCTCTAGAGGCATTTAAGAAGAGACTTGGCAGCCAGTCTCTTTTTAAATCTGGAATGGCATAGGGTCTCCTGCTTCTGCAGGTGGTTGGACTAGATGATCTCCAAGGTCCCTTCCAACTCCGTTCTTCTGTAAATTTGGAAAGCTGTTTCCCTTTGTCTCTCCTTCATTCTTTTGAAAAATAAAAGAGTCACCAAGTCCATTTAAAAGTGCTTGTCGCTCTGGCCAGTCCTGTTCTTCAACAAAGATCTGGATAATTCAAATGTCCTATTATTATTAGGTCTCTAAAAGTTCTACAATCTGGTCCAAATAGCATTGTCCAGGTCTTCTGGCTGCTCCTGTTAATCCATAAACATCTGGGTAATCGTTGGGTTTGTTAATTATCTTAGATGGGGTCACGATCCCATTGAAAGAAGTGGTGTGTGGCTTGGAGGGGTCTTGATGGACTCACCAATTCAGTTTGAGTGGCAGATGGAAACTATGGCCAGAGGGGTATTTGCCCTGCTCTGCTGGTGCTCCAGTTATGGTCCTGCCTGGAAGGACTTCATGTTTTTCAACCTCAGGGAGTTGGACTAGATTATCTTTATGTCTGTTTTAAATCTTCCTAAAATGAAATGAACCGCTCTGAGCCAGCTGCCTTAGTTCCATAATTAACTGGAGCGATCCAGCAATTTCCTTCAAATGCCTCAGGTCTGCCGGTGACTGATGCCACTGCACTTTGATGCCACCTCCAAGAGAGGGCAAGACGGGGGGGAAGTGTGATGCAGGTGGGTGCCTCAGGAAAGATGAGGGCAGTGATGAAATTATAACGAAGCAGAAAAGTCTCCAAAGTTTCATCAGGCATCTCTCTTTTACACGTATCACAGCATACCGACTGGACTAAGAAAGACCTAATAAGGATGATGTGAAGCAGCTAAGAATACAACTTTTCCCAAATTGCATACTTGCGTAGTGTTACAGAGATAAAGTCTCTTCTGGAAGAAAGGTTAAGAGAGAAAAAGAGAGAGAGAGAGAGAGATGATAGATAGATAGATGACAGATAGATAGATAGATAGATAGATAGATAGATAGATAGATAGATAGATAGGCAGGCAGGCAGGCAGGCAGGCAGGCAGGCAGGCAGGCAGACAGGCAGACAGGTAGACAGGTAGAGAGAGAGACAGAGGCAGAGACAGACAGACAGATATAGAGATAATAGAGAGAGAAATGATAGATAAGGAGAGAGACAGACAGACAGATATAGAGATGATAGATAGATAGATAGATAGATAGATAGATAGATAGATAGATAGATATAGACAGACAAAGACAGACAGACAGATGGATATAGAGATAATAGAGAGAGATGATAGATGATAGATAGGGAGAGAGAGAGACAGACATACAGAGATATAGAGATACAGAGAGAGAGAGAGATGATAGAGGGAGAGAGAGACACAGGACAGACAGAGATGCAGAGATAGATAGATAGATAGATAGATAGATAGATAGATAGATAGATAGATAGATAAGAGAGATAGAGATAGGGAGAGAGAGAGATTTTAAATTATACAGTATAGAACTGTGAAGTTCTATGGATATGCTGAAGTCATCTGAAGTGTCTTTGCATATATATCTTAATGGCTAAGTCAGTTAGCAATTTGTGCTCTCTGGACATGCAGGGATTTTAAATAGGGCAGTCCCTGTTTTACCATCTTTGATCGAATGGCTGTTTTTTTTAAAGAGGGCCAGACAGCCTTCATTACGGAACGAGACTTGATGGGTTCTATAGGACTAATTGAGATGTGCAGCTTTTTGTTAACTGGGTCAGCCTTGGGGTCAAGAGAACAGGTGGCCGAGCACACTTTCATAACCACTGGCTTAATATTTGGCTCAGAACTGTCTCCAAAGTTGAACAGGGGGTGAGTCAGGATCATTATCCAAAGATTGCTTAGAGAGGTAAAATGGAGAGTGATGAGGAAAGAGCTAATTACCACCTAATCTTCTGATTTTTAGAAGGCCATAAAATTCAAATAAGGTTGGCAAAGGAGCAGATATGCAATAAAGAAGCTATCTCGTGTGCTACTTTGGTCCAATGCTTCCTTCTGGCCTCAGCACTTGCCTCGCACTGAGGAAACATGGATTAGGATGGAGGTCTATCATTTAGAAGAAGCCGACAGGCTGGCTAAATGCACAAGGCTCTTGGGTCTTCCTTGCCAATGTCATATTTATCCTGAACATTTGGTCTCCAGAAAAGGGCCTGGGTGAGCAATAATGCCTTCTAAACTCAGCGAAGTAAGAGAGGTGAGCATGCAATATCCTTGGGAATATTTACATCACATCCTTTTTTTTGGCCAACAACAAGAAGCCATGGTAGAAATGCAACTGGACTGAACTTGGGGTTGATGAAATTTGAAATCTCATGCCAAGGAAATGAGAAGCCTTGTCTAAACCACATGAAGCATGCTGATGGGCTACAAAAACATCCTGGATACTACCCCTACCATCAAAATGATGCTATAGAGCCCTGCACACCAGAAAAACTAGACACAAGAACAGTTTTTTTTCCGAACGCCATCACTCTGTTAAACAAATAATTCCATCAACACTGTCCAACTATTTACTAAAATCCCCATTCCCTCCTCACTCCTGGGGGAAGGTTACTGCAAAATCCCCATTCCCTCCCCACCCCACTAACCTGCTTTCCAGCTCCATTTTCCTGTGCAGGGCAACCAAAGAAGACCCAGCCGGACAGCTGGGACTTGGGAGGCAGAGAAGAGATGTGCGTAGGGCCAGTCAGAGGTGATATTTGCCGATTCTCTGAACTACTCAGAATTTCTGCTACTGGTTCTCCAGAACTGGCCAGAACCTACTGAATACCACTTCTGACTCATACCATTCCATTCCCATCTTTTCTTAATAACCACCAGAGATAGACATCTATGGAGATTCTCAGTAATCCAGCTCATTGTTGCCTCAAAGGAAAAAAGAAAGAAAGAAAGAAAAGAAAAAAGAAAAAAAAAAAGAAAGAAGGAAGGAAAAGGAAGGAAGGAAGGAAGGAAGGAAGGAAGGAAGGAAGGAAGGAAGGAAGGAAAAGAAAGAAAGAAAGAAAGAAAGAAAGAAAGAAAGAAAGAAGGGGAGAGGAGTGAGGGAGAAAAGGAAGAAGGAAGGAAGGAAGGAAGGAAGGAAGGAAGGAAGGAAGGAAGGAAGGAAGGAAGGAAGGAAGGAAGAAATTGAACCCCAGAAACACAGGCAGATCAGACTATGCCAGGCCCAAAACCAAGAATGACACCTGGTGAATCTTTTTTTTTTTATTTTTATTCATATTTATATCCTGCCCTTCTCCGGAGACTCAGGTGACTTACAATTTTGGGAGCAACCCAATGCGCTCAGCAATAGCCTTCATTCCATTGTATATGCCTGCTTATTACTAAGCGGCATTTTTACAAAGTCAGCTTATTGCCCCCAACAATCTTGGGTCCTAACTTTACCTACCCCGAGAGAATGGAAGGCTGAGTCAACCTTGAGCCTGGTGGGATTCGAGCCTGCAATAATTACAGGCAGCTGGAGCTAAGTGCTAGGCTATTAACAGCCTGCACCACCAAGGCCCTTAATCTTCCAAGGTGAGTTCTTTTCACACACATAGACAAAATTTTGCCTGACTGAGGACTCTGCTATCTGCACTTACAATATTCTCTCAGAACTATTAGGGAGGCCCCAATATTGCCATTGGATTTGAGACCTGGGGGGAATATATAACTTCTTGAGACCACACCTGAAGTCTTTCAAGAAACACTGAGTTTGCCTAACTTCTCTCTGAATTACTTTAGGAGGTTGCATTTATACCTCTACCTCTACCTACCTACCTATCTCTATCATCTATCTAGATCTATCTATCAGCAGCTCTCTCTCTCTCTCTCTTTTATCTATCATCTATTTCCATCTGTCCATCCATCCATCTACCATCATCATCAGGGGTAACCGGTAGCTCCAAGTATCAGCTGGGAGTGAACCAGTTCAATTTGCGATGATCAGTTGTTGGGCCCACTTGCCTGCCCTGGCTATAGGCTATGCTTTATATCCTGTTTTTCAAGCTCAGCTGATCTGTGCGGCACAGCAGATTGCCATGCATCAGCTATTTAACACACAGGGATTGCTGGAGAAGGTCAGTAGCAAACAATCTGCATGCACGCGAAGTGCATGTCTGGCACGAGTACACAAAGTGCGCGCTCACTGAACCAATTGTTACACCAGTTGATTTGCACCCCTGATCATCATCATCATTATTATTATCATCATCATCTATATCTATCATCTATGTATCAGCAGCTCTCTCGCTTGCTCTCCTCTGTCTCTTTCCCTATTTATCTATCATATCATATCATCATCGCTACCTAGCTATCTAGCTATCTAGCCATCTATCTCTATATATGTCTGTCTGTCTGTCTGTCTGTCTGTCTCTGTCTATCTATTTATCTACCTACCTACCTACCTATCTATCTATCGATCGATCTATCTATCTATCATCTCCCTCATCTATGTATCTCATCTATATATCTATCTATCTATCTCTGTCTATCTCTGTCAATCTATCTATCTATCTATCTATCTATCTATCTATCTATCTATCTATCTATCTATCTATCTATCATCTCTCTCATCTATGTATCTAATCTATCTATCTATCTATCTACCTACCTACCTATTTATCTATCTATCTATCATCTATCTAAAATCCTTTCCAACTGTGGATTTAACCCACCCAAATGTCTGTTGTAGATTCTTAAAAAAAATAGTTTGCAAAGGCCATTTTACAGAGGCAAATCCAAGGACAGTCACGGTGGAACAATCTTTTATTGAAATTCAGGAAAGGGAACTGGGGAGGGGGAAGTTTTACTAAAGTTCAACCTGCAGGTCAGGCTGGGCTTGACCTAGAAATTACTAGGTGAATTTTTATGACCTGTGCTGCAAAAGAGGCCATCCAAGTTGTTGAGAATGGTCCCTTTGGCTTTCGAATCCATCAGCCTATGAAACCAGCCAAATTGCTCTGCCTTGCAATTTGACATAACACACACAAAATTGCCTGTCATTACAGTCCCATAATGGGAAGTTGTAATGCCTTTGAGAATTAAAATGATACACCCAGACCTAGAAATACAGGCTCCTGTTATTTCTGTTTTAGGAAGTTTAAGAGCAGCCTGATCTTTTAAAAGAGCTGAGACAGTGTCTAATTCCTGAAAAACCACCTCTGTCCCTTAATCCCAGTTATTCGCAGGCTTGCTGTGAATATACATGAAGGGATTTAGGGAAGCAAGAACGGAAAATTATATTCAGGATCTTTGGCATTCTTTTCTGCCCTAGAAAAATCTCAATCTTTCAAGTATTCTTTTTTTTAAGCATCTTTACTCAAGGAGCACTTAAATAGGGCTGTGAGTGTGATATTGACAATTTCAACACTGATTGGGTAGAAGCAATATGTGAACTAATGTCCTGTGTAATGCTGTGATATTTTCAGTGTGATTCCTGTTTCAAATCTTAATTCTTAATCCCTTTATTGAACTCAGCAGTGATAACTTTGGGGGTCTTTTGTGCTCTCTGAGTTTGGTTGTTTTCTTGCAGTCCTGCTGATGTTACCTAGTTTGCATAATAAATTCTCTGCAAGAAAACAATCAAGCTCAAAGAGGACCAAGGACCCCACAGTCCTTTTCCTCCCCCCCTCCCCCTCCCCCTCCCCCTCCCCCCTCCTCCTCCTCCTCCTCCTCCCTGCAAACCTCATTCCTTCAAGCACATACAATATTATCTAGTTTGGGTAATGAAACTTCTGTAAGAAAACAACCAAGCTCAGAGAGCACCAAGGACCCTGCAGTTCAACTCCTCCCCCTCCTCCTTCCTCTTCCTCCTTCCCCTCCTCCTCCTCCCCCTCCTTCTCCTCCTCCCCTTCAGTGCATAAAGAAACCCCATTTCTTCATGCACTGAAGATATCACCTAGTTTGAGTAATGAAACAAAACAACCACTTCATAAATGCATAGCACAACATAGAAGAACAAACCCATCAGAACAAGATTCAACAGTCCATCTGCATTTAAAAGACAAAGGCCACTCTTTTGAGAGTGCTGTCTCTTTTGAAGACAGCAAAGTCCACATTTTGGACACAGAGGACAGCTGGTTTGAAAGAGGGGTGAAAGAAGTCATCTATATCAAAATTGAACAGCCCTCCCTCAACAGAGAGGGAGGGATACGGCATCATCTATCTCCTGTTTACAACACAGTCACTTTCAACAGTTCCAAGAAGGCTTCCACACCCATTTGCATCACTCAGGTGACCCTGAGGACACAGACAAAACTCCAGGTGGCCTCAACCACTCATTAAAAGAATGCAAATGACCAAATGTCTGCAAGGAATACAAATCCTTCCATTCCCCACCATCCAGTCAGAGCTGAAGAAGCTTCTTGGTTGAGAAGTGAAACATCTTCAAAGAAAAGCTAGAAAGTCCAGTTCCCTCTTGGAAAAAGCACCTTTGGGACACTCCAATGCTTGTTTGTTGGACCACCTTTGCTGTCCAAGGAATATGCCAAAGCCTTCTCCAGCATCACAGCTCAAATGAGTTGGTTTTCTTTCTTATTTTCTTTCTTGTCTTCTTTCTTAAAATCCAACTTTGACAACCGTAGGTAGCTACGGGGAATACAATAGAGCAGATTTATTTATTTATTTATTTATTTATTTATTTATTTATTTATTTATTTATTGGACTTGTATGCCGCCCCATCTCCGAAGACTCGGGGCCGCTCACAACTAAAAACAACGGCAATAAATAATTAAAAAAGAATTAAACCATTCACAAGCCCAGAAAGTTATCGAGCTAAAATTTACAATAATTTACAATAATTTAAAAACCCATCCCCCCCAAGGAAGGGGTCACAGCTAGGTTGATGTCCTTGCTTTTCCATGTTTTCCTCATGTTCATCATTGCTGTGTGACCCAGTGCAATCTGGCATTTGTTGGTTCTTCCCCTTGTGGACTTTAGGTAACACAAAACATATAGAATTGGCTAAGTATAATTCATATTAATTTGAATCATAGTAGAATCATGAAAAATTGCATGGTTTTTTTTTCTCCTCACATTTTTTCCTGTCTTCAAGTAAAACTTTTTTTTTTAATCAAAGGCTAATAAACTTAGGGAACCCTGGATATCTATGTAGGTTTTCCAAATAATCTTGGCTCCATAATCTTTGATGCTACTTCTGCTTATTAATGCTATTGAAAAAATAAAACTTGATAAGCCCTTTAGTTCACAGCAACAGACAAGAAAGGAGAAGAGTTTGCGTGCAATTAATTCCTTGTAGTATTTTTTAAATGCTTGTGGAACATAGTGGGGAAAAAAAATGCCCTCTGGAGCCCAAATATCAATGTTCAATAATAAATCTGCTGTGAGAGAACAACATTCCCCCACTCCCTGAAAGTAACATTAAAATCAATTATGTGCTATCTGGATTTTTTAAAAAAGTATTTTAATTTCAGTTTGAGGGAGGAAAAGGAAAAGGAGGAAGAAGAAAGGGAGGAAGAGGAAGTGAAGGAAAAGGAGGAAGAAAAGAAAGAAGAGAAAGACAAGGAGAGAAATAAAAAGGTGGAAGGAGAAAAGAGGAGGAGGAGAAGGAGGAAAAATATATTCTTATCTTACCTGACAGTTTCTGATTTTTAGGTCTGCTTCTGCTTCCGCGCTCGGATTTATCTGCACTGCACTGTGCCAAGGGGCCGGCAGTCTGTGGACGATGCCAGACATCATCAGCCCCCCATGCACTCGTCACCTCTGGTGCTGGCCATGCCCATCCCCCCAGGCTTATTTTTGGAGTAGGGCTTATATTCACCCCAAAAAAATCAGGCTAGGGCTTATTTTTGGTGTAGGTCTTATTTTCAGGAAAAGGAACCAGAAGCACCAGGGACATGGAAAACGTCTCAGAAGGGAATCTCCTTGGTTTTTGTGTTGTAAAGGCAATGGGAGTAGGAGGAGATGTATTTTCAGACCTGCAAAATTCTGTTAATGTAACCTTAAAATAAAGTAAAGGTAATAGTTTTAGGTATCCTTGCCTGGACTACCTTACTGCTGATCAAAAGGGGCTGTGTCCACACAATACGCCATCCAAAACTAAAGCATTTAAATATCATGGCTTCACACACTGTACTAAAACAGCAGCTGGGCTCCCATCACAAGCTCCATCATCCACAACCTGTCCCTCCCTCTATGAGCCTAAGCCACCAGACTCCAAGAGCCACTCAGGCCCAAGTCTCCAGATAGCTCCTTTTTCAAAGGCATTGTTCTCATTTGCTAATGTCACAATTGTGAAGGATCACAACCCTGTGAGCAAGGCCCATTCAGGTTCATACTTTTAATTTCCAAGATGACTTCAGCAGTGGTGATGCTGACCTTCTCCTTATATGACTGTATTTTGGGGCTGGGATCATCTGACATGTTCGATAGCTCCCTCAACCATACCCTTTTCTGAACATAAATTATTTGATCGGGGACACGTGTTCCCTACAAAAAAAAAAGGTGTGTGTGTGTGGAATTGACGGAAAGTCAAAAGCTAGAATGTTTTGAACGGGCGTTTGAATCTCCTTCAAAAGGTCACTTGAGTCCACTTCACACTTCAGCCCTTCACAATTTATATTTATTTGAAAAATTGAGCTGCTCGGCACTCCTTTCTAATAGCAACATAATGGCATTGGAGGTGGATTTTAATGGAACACCACTGCGGTACAGGGCAAAGCACAGCACAAAGGTATCAATTCTAGGATGAGCAGTGGTAAAATGGCTATATTGAGGCCATATTTTTCCAGTGCTTGAACACTGTGGAGCAAAAGTACAGTTGGGAATCTGTGTTACTTTGGGCTGAAACTTATGAGACCATTTTTCAACCTTTTTTTTTTTGTTCTGATAAAGACAAAAGACAGTTGACAGTCCAACTTGAAGGTCAATTTTAGTCATATTTAGATCTGCACTGTAGTCCCCAGGTAAGATTATTCAGAATTCTGAATATATTGGGAAAAGAAGATGTGTCAACTTGTAACAAAAATGGGAAGAACTTCACCGAAAAGCCAGCAAATTCCACCCATTGGAATTGTGAAAGTTAGTGTGGTTATGGGGCTATGCTTTCCAATGGTTATGTGAATAGCAATAGCAACATCATTTAGATTTATATAATATTTCACAGTGCTTTACAGCCCTGTCTAAGCAGTTTATAGAGTCAGCCTCTTGCCCCCAACAATCTGGGTCCTCATTTTACCCACCTCGGAAGGATGGAAGGCTGAGTCAACCTTGAGCCTGGTGAGATTCGAACTGCCAAATTGCAGGCAGCCAGCAGGCAGCAGAAGTAGCCTGCAGTATTGCATTCTAACCACTATGCCACCATGGCTCAGATAGCAATAGCAATAGCATTTAGACTTATATACCACTTCAAGATTGAAAATCAAGCTTGTCAGATGTTACATCTTTTCTATCCTGCTCTACGGAGTAGAGAGTTGGTCTCTGACAGAAAGCCACTTGAAGAGACTAGAAGCATTTGAAATGTGCATTTTCAGGCTGTTACGTATAAGTTGGGTTGACAAACTCAGAAATGAGGAGGTGATAAACCACCAAGGGAGATCATCGAAACCATAAAAAAGTGAAAGTTAAAATATTTTGGACATATGATGTGACACCTGGAAAAATATGGCATACTACATGTAATCCTCCAGGGAAAGATTGAAGGCAAATAAGGTTCAGGTAGAAGAAAAACATCATGGCTTCAAAATTTAAGGGGCTGATTAGGATAAAACTCAGCAACACTTTTTTGTGCAGCTGTTGATAAAAATAGGATTCTAACATAATTGGCAATGTCCAATTATGGATATGGCACAAGAACAAGAAGAAGAACCACTTCATAGTGCTTTACAGTGCTCTCTAAGCAGTTTACTGAATATTGCTCCCAATAATCTGGGTCCTCTTTTTTTTACCAACCTTCAAAGGATGGAAAGCTGAGTCAACATTGAGCCAGTTAGGATCGAATTTGTGGCAGTGGGCAGAGTTTGCATGCAGTACTGCATTCTAACCACTGTTCCACCATGACTCTTTTAGTCATTGTCAGGTGTGAAAGACTAGGTTCATAACATGAAGGTTTAATTAAACTGACTTATTTCTAAAAGCCTATGTGCAGGAATCTTCTCAACTAATGCTTGGCACCGGCTAAGAGTTAGAAAAGGATCAATGGCACTCAGACAGGGTTGGATGTAGCTCTCTTGTGGCTATATAAGGATTCTAGGCTAATCCCCCTTTTTACTCCACCTCAGGTTCTGCCATCTCTTCTCCTACAGTCATTTAGCCCTATTTTCTGGGGCTACACAACACACTGAATTATAAATTGATCACATGGGTTGGATGTGCAGTTTCTGGTTGGGTGTGTGGTGTTCAACTGAACTCATGAATTATGGCTTGGGGGCCCTTGTAGATTCTGTGGACATATTTGTCTAACCAACCTGGTCTGTACCATACCGCAGGAACAAAAATCCTACTACCATCCCACATCTTACAATCCTGGTTCATCAAGAGTTTCTACCAGCTCATCTCGCTCTCAGGTTGTAAGTAGTCAAAACTAGACAGAGCCTAATTTCAACTTATTATACAATACATATCTGTCTCCTTGTTTCTTAACTCTTCTTGCAAGGAGAAACTCAAGTTGATGGAGCAGCCAGAACTTCCTTCCTTTAAGACCGAAGTTGACATAATGCGTCCTCTTTCACCATCCCCTGAAAAGCTCAAAGCTGCATGTGGTCTTTAGGTTGAGTCAGTTCTCCACCTTTGATATAACAACATTTTTCCCCTTTAGGACTCAACTCATCTAGATTTCTGACTTGGAGGCACTGATGTCTGAAGGACACTTAGCAAAAATCTGTATGAAAAAGAAGTCCACAGAAAGGTCCAACATACTTCTTAATCTGCTGCACTTAAATGTTGGCTAGGGCTTCAAGATCTCCAAAGTGATTTATTAAATTATAAGCCATGCAGCACCTAATGATTTTATGACACTGTGATTAGCCACCATATTACAGATGAAAAGTGAGTTTGGCTGAGAGTCAGGGACTTACTTAAAGCAGAGTTGAGCTGAAAAATCAGGGGCTTCCTGATTTGTAGCTCAATCTGTTGGTTGTTCAAGTGAAACCTCTTTCAGATCAAGTATGAGCCTTACTGAATTCTCCTTCCTCCTCCTCCTCCTCCTCCTCCTCCTCCTCCTCCTCCTCCTCCTCTTCTTCTTCTTCTTCATCATCATCATCATCATCATCATCATCATCATCATCTCAGGTCAAGCATAAGCTTTGCTGAATCCATCATCATCACCATATTTTTGTTCTGTTACAGTTTTTTAAAAATATTGGCTATCTTTAGTGAATACTACTGGTACTGTGTGTCCTCCAAAATAAGACTAGTTCTTATATTAATTTTTGCTACAAAAAACATGTTAGGTCTTATTTTCTGGTTAGTTCTTATTTTGGGGGAAATATGGTACCGAAATGTGTCCGCCTGCTTGACAATCTAACTGGGGCTTATTTTTGGGGTAGGGCTTATATTACAAGCATCATGAACAAATCATACTAGGGCTTATTTTCCAGTTGGGTCTTATTTTCGGGGAAACAAGGTAGAGAAGAAAACCAACAAATCAAATAACTTTAAATCAATTTGAAAGAGAAAATAGAGAATAACTGTGGGTTTTTTTTGTGGTGATGGGTGGGTTGTTTTATTTATTATTTATTTATTTATTAATTCAACTTATATGCCGCCCCCTCTCCCAAAGGACTCGGGGCGGCTCACAGATTAAAAGATTTACAACAATAAATTTGTAAATTTACAACAAATTTGTAAATTTACAACAGATTTACAACAATAAATTACCTAAAAACCATATTAAACCAACTAAGCCAAATTAACATTAAAACCCCCCAAAATTAAAATCCATGGTATCTTGTTGCAGCGTCTCGGGGGGTTGGGAGTGGGCGGCACTGTTTTACAGTGGTTCTCCTCCTACCTCTCGGGTTTTGCTATACTAAAATGCTGTGGGAGCTCCCCTCTGCAGATTAAAATATTCTTTATTTTTAATATCAAAAAGAGGCAGGATAGAATATTTCCCCTAAAGGAGAAGAGGAGAAACATGTTCTTAAAGGCAGAAAGCAGCCCCAGTCTTCCTACCATAGAAAAACAGCCTCAAGCAGAAGCTGGAAGAGGCTGGTATTTAGGAATGGAGGTTTTGTATCTATTCAGAAAGATTGGACCAATTTATTCATAAGCATACTGACTCCAAATAAGTAACACAATTAGGCAAGCCAAAGATGACAAGATTAGCTCAGACAAACACCTTTTTTTTTCTTTTGCCTGTAGAGCCAGCCATGGCCCCTACATAATCCCATAGGACTCTGGCAACAGCCATTAAAATATTAAAGGACATATTCTTGCAGTGGAATAGGCATCTCAACCACAAAGACTCAAAGAATATATAAAAGCCCACCTCCTCTCAACCCCATTTTGTCAGCCATCCTAGAAACATGCTGCTGTCACTAGTTTCTAGCAGCCAAATAAACAAAGGTTTCCTTTTCGGCAGCTTGCCTCTATTTTATTTCCAGCATCTTTCTCCCAGGTGGAACCAGATAAGATTTTTCTTCCAAAATGCTTACATATTTTGATTGACTAGATGTGTGCCTAACCGAAGGAAAGTTCTTTTGTGCATGTTTCTTCTTTCAAGTACTTTCTCCTCCTCTTCCTCTTCCTCCTCCTCCTTTTTCTCCTCCTTTATTTTGTTGATTTGTGCAAAATTTTACCTTTTATGAACTATGTGCCACATTGAATAAATGTTCATCACTATGACTTCTTCACTTTTCCCTCTTCTTCCTCCACTGTGCATTTCATGAAGTCCAACTTCTGAAGTCAACAGTCAATAAATAGCATGTAAGTGTCCCCAAGTTTTGAGGGAAGTTGGGCTGCCAGGAGATCCATTATCTCCAATGTGTCAGAAAAAACTCTGTGTCTGTGTGTGTGTGTGTGTGTGTGTGTGCATCTTTCAAATGTAACTTTTCATTTCAAGATGTTGCTCTTCGATGTTTCGAAGCTACAGTTAGGTAGGCATGGCACAGCTGTTTATAGCTGCCTTTAATGTCATCTAAATACAGTTATTTTAATTTACCTTTTCGAAAGAGTTAAACCCATATAAGCAAATATGTCAAATTTATTCCAAGTCCCCTATTTGAAGGAAATTTAGAGAAATAAAGGTTCATTTCCTTGAATTCTGAAGCTTTCACACCTCATCTATGAAATGGGGTTTCATCATAACGTTACAAATCTCTGATACTTATTTGGGAATGTGATCAATTACAACCCCTATTACACAGTTTAGAAAACCAAGACCAAGATATTATTCTGCCTGAATAGCTGGATTCACTCTATATTTCCAATCATTATGATGTGAGTTTTTGTTCTACTATTGTTTTGGGGGTCTTCTATTTTCTCACACTTTTTTTTAATCTCTTCCAGTTCTGCATCCCTGAATATTTTATTTCTGGTAGTGATTCTCCTTTGGTGTGCTAATCATTTTTTTTTCAGTGAGTGGAGTCTGAATACATTCTTTTCCAAAGTTCAAACACTGGCAGTAAGTACCCCTGCTTTGTTAGTTCCAATTTAAAATAGCAGGCCATAATGGTGCCATTTTTCCAACCCAGCACACTTTTGTCTTGCCTGTGGTTGTTGTTTTTAATCCTAAAGGAATAGAATCTGGTTACCTAGTCTTAACTCCTGAATTCAACTGTGCACTTGTCAATAGATGTCCAGGAATGATCCTTGTGTCAACTCGTAAAGCATTCCTGGCTTGCTTTCGAGTTGCCCTAAGAAGGAGGGTGGGGATCTGATGGAGCAGTTCAGTTGCTATGATCAGAAGCACATTCCATGCATACCTTTCTCCAGACTGTGTCCCAGGTTACCAGAGCCAGCCAGAAAGATCTGTGGAATTGCTCTGTTGGAGAATGTGATTTATGACACACCCTGGGAGGAAGGGGGAAACAGGGTCATAGGTGGGCAGTAAATTATGTAGCCAACTGCACTTGGGAAAAGTGCTGACATGTTGCTCCTAATAAATAATTGGATTTCTTTTGAAACTTGGCTCGAGGCTCATGAATTAATTAGGGCATCCATCTGAACCCTGACACCTTCTTGAGCAATCCAGTACAGGATTCTTTTTCTGTTTTCCTGCCATATTAAATGCCCTTTGTCTGATTCTTCCATTGAGATATGTCTGGTATGGTTGGTAGAATAGACTACCATATCACCATCAAAGACTTCATCAGAGCTTCACATGTCCCTCCCTCATGACTTGAGTTGAGACTAAAGAAACAATGAAGAGAAGATGATTAAGGGGACTGGAGGCTAAAACATATGAACAAGAGTTGCAGGAATTGGGTATTGTCCAGACCAGAAAAGAAGCACTAGGGGTGACATGATAGCAGTGTTCCACTATTTGAGGGGCTGCCACATTATTCTCCAAAGTACCAGGAGGCAGGACAAGAAGCAATGGATGGAAACTAATGAAGGAGATAACCAACCTAAAAATAAGTAGAAATTTCCTGACCATGAGAAGAATTAATAAGTGGAAGGACTAGCCTTCAGAAGTTGTAGGTTCTCCCATCACTGGAGGTTTTAAGAAGAGACTGGACAGCCTTGTGTCTGGAATAATATATAGGCTGTCTTGCTTGAGCAGGAGGTTGGACTACAAAACCCTGAAGGTCTCTTCCAACTCTGTTATGCTGTTAAAGGGCTATCCATGGATGAGAGTATTATGATTCATTGCACCATCAGCCAGATGTTCCAACTGGATTTGTCATTTTTATCCACTTATTGAGTCCTTCCCAAGGACTTGGGGTAGGCAGATGTTGTTCTTTGGTGGTGTTAAAGGTATCAACATAGGATGTAAGTTGCTCTGAGTAAAGCTGCCCTTTGCAATTGAGTGGTAGTGGTTTTGTCAATGCCAATGGTGCTCAAGTGGTTGTTTTAGGATTGCACCCATAGTTTCACTTGCTTCCTTGCCTTTAATCATTGGCTATGTGACAACCCTTCGTGCATCTAGATTGCTAAAAATGTCCCCACAATCCATTTATCTGGCGAGAAATCCAAATTCTTTAACCATGTCTCATAGGCTTTGCTTTTTAGGCCTTTCACCATCTCAGTAGACTTCCTTTGAAGTTGTTCCAATTTGTCACTGTCCATTTTGAACTGGTCACACTATTCCAAGCATGACCTATTGATGCTACAGAAGAGAGGAACAAATTACTTCTCATGAGCTAGGAGTTTGTGTTCCTGGAAAAGACACCCCAATTAATTACGAAGCTGTGTTATAATGCACTGAATCTACTACTAGCAATTTAAACTATCTCTCATTTCAGAATAACAGAGTTGGAAGGGACTTTAGAGGTCTTCTAGTCTAGCTCAGGTAGGAAAAGCTATATCGTTTCAGACAAATTGCTGTCTAGTCTTTTCTTAAAAACTTTCAGTGTTGGAGCATCCACAACTTTTGCAGGCAAGTTGTTTCACTGATTAATTGTTCTAACTGTCAGGAAATTTCTCTTTAGTTCTAGGTTGCTTCTCTCCTTGAATAATTTCACCCTTTGCTTCTTATCCTGCCTTTAGGTTCTTTGGAGAATAGGTTGACATCCTATTCTTTGTGCAGCCCCTCAAATATTGGAAGAGTGCTATGATGTCACCCCTATTCTTCTTTTAACTAACCTAGCTATATCTAATTCCAGCAACCATTATTTATATGCATCCAGTCCTCACATCATTTTTGTTCCTCTTCTCTGCACCCTTTCTAGAGTCTCAGAATCTTTTTTATATCGTGGTGACCAAAACTGGATGCAGTATTCCAAGTGTGGCCTTACCAAGGCCTTATAAAGTGGTATTAACACTTCACATGATCTTGATTGTTTCCTTCTGTTAATGCAACCTAGGACTGTGTTGGCTTTTTTGGCAGCTGCAGCACATGGCTGGCTCATCTTTAAGAGATTGTCCACTCCAAGATCCCTCTCGCAGTTACTACTATTGAGCCAGGAACCACATATACTATACGTGTGCATTTGGTCTTTCTTGCCTAACTGCAGAACCTTACTTTTTAAAAGACTTTAAGTCTTTGATGGCCTATGAATTCAAGACTCCATCAATTACCTTCTTAAAAATTTCCAAGTCATTTTTTTTAAAGACGAAGCAAGTGATGGGTTTGTCTTTTAAAGTATGTTTTATTGTGTCATAATTTCAAGAAATGCCAGTAATTCAGGGGCCATTGGGGAGGCGGTGGAACATTTGTAAATCAAGGGGGTGTGATAGTGTGAATATGTGTGTGTGTATAAGCCTTGAGCTAGTTACATTTTATCACCTCATGAATTTAGATGTAGTTTCTTTGGCTCCATAATGTAGCTGTCTTGGGCGAGATATATGCAGTTCTAAAGAAAGGCAGCTCCTGGAAAATATCTATAGTGAAGCTCAATATGCTGGAAACTGTTTATCTATTATTAATTTGTCAGCAAGCCATTTACCAACCAGATGTTGTCCTAAAAGATGCTGAGACTCTGGAAAGAGTGCAGAAAAGAGCAACAAAGATGATTCACAGACTGGAGGCTAAAACATGAAGAACGGTTGTAGGAACTGGGTTTCTCTAGTCTAGTGAAAACAAGGATTAGGGGAGACAGGATAGCAATCTTCCAATATTTGAGGAGCTGCCACAGAGAAGAGGGGAGTGGAGTGTCAAGCTATTTTCCAAAGCACCTGAAGGCAGAAGAAGCAGCAGCAATGGATGCAAACTAATCAAGGAGAGAAGCAACCTAGAATTCAGGAGAAACTTCCTGACAGTGAGAACAACTAAC
The DNA here is from genome assembly GCA_009733165.1 of Naja naja. Lineage (NCBI taxonomy): Eukaryota > Metazoa > Chordata > Lepidosauria > Squamata > Elapidae > Naja > Naja naja. The sequence goes on from CM019149.1 coordinate 302,909,325, forward strand.
CAGTGGAACAGCTTGACTTCAGAAGTTGTGGATGCTCCAATATTGGAGGTTTTAAAGAAGAGACTGGACAGCCACTTGTCTAGAATGGTACAGGGTCTCCTGTTTGAGGAAGGGGTTGGACTGGATGACCTCCAAGGTCCTCCCAGCTCTGTCATTCTTTTTTTTTTCTTATTGTGTTAAAATCTCACTTTGCCACCAATATAGAAGCTGACTTTGAAGGGGAAGAGAAAGAGAAAGACAAATGTTTTGCATGTTGTCTATTGCCTGAGTTGCAGTGGTGGTATTCTACTGGTTCGGCCCAGTTTTGCCAGTTCTTTCCACTGCTCTGCTGTTGGGCCCACCTGCCCGCGCAGGCTCCCATACTCACTGTTATGTATGTAGGTTTGAAGTCATTGGTTTAGTTTGAACTCTTCTTGTAAAGTGTTAGAAATGATTGGTTTAAAAGTGCGGGAAAAACTCTGCACTCTGATTGGCTGGCAACTGCGGCTGCTGGCTATAAGTAGCAGCCTCAGCCCAGCCAAAGCGGGTCCGCTCTGAGCTGTAGTCACTAATAATCAAAAGAGCTTGAAGCACTCCGTGTCTGTCTCTTCATGCAAACTTAACACTCACCTTTATCCTCTGAATTTGAAGCACAGCTGCTTTTTACGGCCCAGCAGAGTGCTGCGCAGCAGCTGCTGAAGCGACCAGGGTAATGCAGGCTTGCAGGAGGTGAATTAGAATGCCTCTGTGCCTGCACAAAGTGCGTGTTTGGCGCACACATGCACACAAAGTGTGCCCACCAAGCCACGGCCACCGAACTGGGGGTAAACATATTTGAATCCCACCACTGCTGAGTTGGGTTTGAATTGAAATGCATTCAATTTAGGCAAGAATGGATTTCCTGTCTCACAACTAGGTGAACTTAGATATGTATTTAAATGGTTGAATATGTGAAGTAAAACTAGAAACCAGTGTTGGAGAAATATCTTTCTGGGTTCAGCTCCAAGTGGGGGAAAAGACACTGGAAACATGGAGGCTGCTTGGAAGGTTTAATGGTGTACAGGACCACATGGCCTGGAGCTCCACAGTGAAAAGGAAGGATGATCACATGCTTCAAGGTGAAGGAAGAGATCAAGATTTAAGGTGCTGGTGTTAACCTACAAAGCCCTTCATGGCTTAGGACCAGGATATTTACGGGAGCCCCTGCTGCCAGCAACTGTTTCCCATTGTCCTGTGTGCTCTCACAGAGTGGGCCTCCTTGGGGTCCCATCAGCCAGACAATGTCGGCTGGCAACCCCTAGGGGCAGGGCCTCCTCTGTGGGAGCACCCACCCTGTGGAACCAGCTCCCCTGGAGCTTCAGGTGGCCCCTGACCTCCGCTCCTTCCGCCGGGGCCTTAAAACCTGGTTGTTCCAACTTGCTGACCTGGGCTGAGGGTGGGGATGGGAGTTTTAAATGATCGTTTTTACTGTTTTTAGCTTCTAACTGGGTTTCTCATTTAATTTCTTTTTAAATTGTATATTCTGTATTGTTTTATGATTGTACGCCGCCCCGAGTCCTTCGGGAGATGGGGCGGATTAGAAATCCAATAAACAAACAAACAAATAAACAAACAAACAACAAACAAAATAAGAAAAGCGAGCTGAGGTGCTGAGAGTGCCTGGGTTTTATGCCCTCTGCTGGGATTTGAATTGGAGCTTGTATTCTAATTGGTTGTCAGACCCCCATGAGGGACAACTCTGTAGGCTGTCCTGAGTTCCAGGCTTGGTTGAGCCTTGCTGGATGATTTATGCCCTTCAAAGGGCTTTTGGCAATTGCTATAGCTTTACCTGGAGATCTTTCTTATGTAAAGTATTCTGGCCCAGGTCTTAATGGCCCACCCATTAACAAAGGTGGGGTGAGCTCCTGCTTCTGAGGTGAGTTTCTGCTTCTGAGTTTCTACTCTTTTTAGAGGAAATATTCTGCCTTTTTAATATTTCCTAGGCTATTTCAATTTTCTAGGAGAGGGGTGGGTGCTAACTTCCTACACTAGAAGCAATTTTAATATTTAGGGGAAAAAATTAATATGATCAGCTGATGGGCACAATCGAAGGGAATTTAGAACTTAATCTCGTTTTTACTGATTTTTTTTAAATTCCTTATTTTCTTTTTTATAAAGTCACGCACAGCTATTTTACATCATGATAAATAGCAGTGGCATCAATATAAATATTGCAGTTGGAGAATTGGGTAGTGATTTGCAGTTATTTTTTAGGAAGAGGCCATGATTTTCTTTTAATATATCCAGTTAGGAAATAATGAAACGATGACTTCTAAACTTTATGACAGTTGTAAATTCTGCTTATTTGCTGATGTTTTATTTTCTAGCCACTGCCCTTCCTCATTTTCTTCTCCTTCTTTAATGTAGTTATTTATTTCATGCATTGTGTTTTAAAATAAATGCATCAATAAATAATCTCCTCACACACAAAAATCAATCAATCAATTTCAGTCCCATGAATAGGACAGTTCTGCACATGTGTTGGCTAACCTGAAAAGCAATAACAATAGCAATACCATGCCACCTTACAGCCCGCTCAAAGCAGTTTACAGAGTCAGCCTATTGGCCCCCAACAATCTGGGTCCTCATTTTACTCACCTTGGAACTCCTGGAATGAGCAGTGAGTTTATTTATTTATTTATTTTATTTGACTTGTATGCCGCCACTCTCCAAAAGGACTCGGGGAGGCTCACAGATAAAAACACAGAACAATAAATAATTTAAAAAGAGATTAAACCTAAACAAGCCAAATCCAACAGTAAAAATCCCAATTAAAATCCCACCCTCCCCCACAGGAGGTCAGTCCAGCCCAGCCTGTAACAACAACCAGGTTTTTAGATCGTGCTGGAAAGAGGAGAGATCTGGAGCCAGCCAGAGCTCAACGGGTAGTTGATTCCATAAGGTGGGAGCCGCTACAGAATAGGCCCTTCCCCGGGGCACCGCAGCCGACATTGTCGTGCAGACGGCACCCCGAGGAGTCCCAGCCTGTGTGCTCATACAGGGCGATCGGTATTTGATGTCGGCAGGAGGCGCTCCCACAAGTAGAGTTAACCCTGCAGTACTGCATTCTAACCACTGCACCACCACGGCTCTTAAAGAAAGAAAGAGATCAAAGGAGCTCTCTAAATAAAAGCGGAATCTTCTACTTATCAGTTAGATTCATAACCAGCCTTACCTTCAAGAGCTCAGGTTGCCTTCTGTGAGGATCTCCCTTTACTGGTCAGCATAAAAGCAAACTTTTGAGGTAGACTTGGTTGAGAAAGAGTGACTGCCCAAATATCAACCAGAAAGCCTTCTGTCAGTAAGATACAATTGGAATTTACATCTTCCTTGATACAGTCTGACATTTCCAGCACTATATTATGCTGGCTGTGAACTGGATAAGATAGGCTAGGGTAGGGTAGGGTAGGGTAGGGTAGGGTAGGATGGCATGGGATGGGATAAGATAGGATAGGATAGAGTGATAGGATAGGACAGGGTAGGATACAGTAGGGTAGAATAAGATGATAGGATGATAGCATAGTATATGATGGGGTAGGGTAGAATAAGATGATAGGATAGGATGATAGGATAGGATGATAGGATAGGGTAGGGTACAGTAGAATAGGATAGAATAGGATGGGATGGGATAAGATGATAGGATAGGATGATAGGATAGGATGATAGGATAGGATATGATGGGGTAGGGTAGAATAAGATGATAGGATAGGATGATAGGATAGCATGATAGGATAGGGTAGGGTACAGTAGAATAGGATAGAATAGGATGGGATGGGATAAGATGATAGATAGGATGATAGGAAGATGATAGGATGAGGACAGGAGGGGTGGGGAATAAGATGATAGGATAGGATGACAGGATAGGATGATAGGATAGGATAGGACAGGGTAGGATAGGATGATAGGATATGATGATAGGATAGGATAGAGGTAGGTGGAGGATAGGTGGTATAGGCTGGAGGATAGAGATAGGACAGGATAGGATGAAAAGATAGAATAGAGGATAGATAGGATAGATAGATAGGTAGGATAGGAGGGTAGGGTAGGGTAGGGTAGGATAGGATAGGCTGGGATAGGCTGGGATAAGATGATAAGAAGATAGGATGATAGGATAGGATAGGGCAGGGTAGGGTATGGTAGGATGGGATAAGATGACAGGATAGGATAGGGTAGGACAGGGTAGGATAGTATGATAGGATAGGATGGTAGGATAGGACAGGAGGGTATGGTACACAGGGTGATGGAGGATAGGAGCAGGATCCACATCACTCCTCTCAGCTTCTGCCAAACTAGAAGATCGAAAGCACACAAAATGCAAGTAGATAAAGGAGGTGCCATGGTGACACAGTGGTTAGAATGCAGTATTGCAGGCTAAATTCTCCTGACCGTCTGCAATTCGATTGTCACTAGATCAAGGTTGACTCAACTTTTCATCCTTCCAAAGTCGGTAAAATGAGGATCCAGATTGTTGGACTCTGCAAACCGGCTAGAGAGAGCTGTAAAGCATTGTGAAGTGGTATATAAGTCTAAATGTGATTTGCTATAAATAGGTACCACTGTGGTGGGATTAAAAGTGGAGGCAAGAAACTAACTGGCATCTGACCAGCTTGAATGCAAGGTGAAAACCATTGAGAAAAACAAGAGTGTCAGATGATGCTGACTCTCTCACATCTTAGATGCTTTAGGTGCACAGCTAGTTCACCCCTGGTGGTGCACCCTGGGTAGCATGCAAGCATGAATCAAACGAACTAGCAACATTAGGCAGCCTAACTACTATAATAACAGGGTAGAGTCCTTGCATTTCATGCATCAATGTCATGCACTAAATAAACAGACAAACAAATAAATAAAATTTGAGCCCTGGTGGTACAGTGGTTAAAGTGCAATATTGCAGGCAAACACTGCTCAGTCTGGAGTTCGATCCTGGAAGGCTCAAAATCAGCTCAGCCTTCCATCCTTCTAATGTTGGTCAAATGAGGACCCAGATTGTTGGTGGCAATATGAAAATAATGCTACTACTGTCATGCCCCTGTTGGAATCTGATTCAGAGGGAGAGGTGGAACACCTGATAGGAAGTGGGAGAGTGGCTCCAGTGGCTATGGAGGAAACTGGGGAAGGTCACAATCTGGCTGGGCATTCAGAGGAAGACCCAGGCCCACCCCCTCTTCATCCTAGGACATGCAGGGAGGAACAGATAAAGGAGCAACGTGAGTTGCATGGTTCATGGGGGAGGAAAGGGTCCTGATCCCCTTCATTGGCTGCAGCTGGGAAGACTGTTTAAAAGGGCAGACTGCACACGATAAAGTCACTGGAAGCAAAGCGTGAAATTATTTGGGTTTGTCAAGTCTTATCTGAGTTCTGGTGTCCTCCCGACTGTGTGTGGTTTGTTATCTTTTGACATCTTCAATCCCTTATCCTGCCCTGTCTCGTTAATTGCTGCAGCATGGTTTCTGTTGGTTTTTATTTATAATTTATATCTACTTTGAGTTCAGAAGGAATTTCTTCCTTTTGAAAACTGTTTTTGGGAGAGTTTTTTCTCCAGCCGATGATAACTGGACATTGGGGGCCAAGTTGGAGGAATTAAAGGGACTTTACCTACTTACATGATTTTGTTGCTTTTGTGCCACGCCCCGGTCATCACAACTACATTGTAAACTGCCCTCAGAGTGCAGTACAGTGCTGAAGGTAGTCTTCAACTTATGACCAAACCTGAGCCCAGAATCTCCATACACAATTGACCCCCAAATCTCTGTTGCTAAGTGAGACCTTCATTCAGTGAGTTTTGCCTGAATTTTTACAAACTGTCTTGCCACAGTTGTTAAGTGAATACTTGAAGTTATTAAAGTAGTAATACAGTTGTTAAATGAATCTGGTTTCCCCACTGATTTTGCTGGGTGCAAAATGGGACCCTGGGACACTGCAACTATCATAACTACGAATCCGCTGCCAAGCATCTGAATTTCGATCACGTGACTCTGGGGCTGCTGTTACAGTCATTAAGTGTGAAAAAGGAGTGGTAATTCATTTTTTCAGTGCCGTTGTAACTTCGAACATTACTAAGTGAACTGCTGTAAGTCAAAGACTACCTGTACTTACTCTGACAGGTTGACAATTCTTTGGGGGACCAGAAATGTATGCAAATATGTTACTGCTCTAAATATTGGTTTTTAAAAACCCTTTTACTGCCCGTCGGGAACAATCAGTAAGAGGTTAATTTTAATTTAATGCTTGTCTACTCTTTTTGATTCTGCTCAGCAATTTAAGAAAAGAAATCAGTGGATGAGTTGCAAAGTGAAAACAAAAGTTACAACAGTTTTTGTTTCCTTGATGATAAATCAATGTAGTATCTCTCTCTCTCTCTCTCTCACACACACACACACACACACACACACACACGCCTCCCTGGTGCCCAGAACTATTAGATATTTGAATTGGCAACTTGCACATTAACAAACTACCCAAAGCTACCATACAAAAGTGAACCGTGTGAACTCACTCAAAACAGTTCCAACAATGCAATAATAATAATAATAATAATCATCATCATCATCATCAATAATAATCTTTTCATAGAGAAATCTGGTTACTGAAGATTAGTCTACAGCTAATAAGACACTGTTTTGTTCAAATGTGAACATTTACAACAGGGGAAAAAATGGAATACAAGGTTTAATAAACATTTTTTTCCTAGTTCTGTAAGGAAACGAACAAATGTTTCTGCTACAAAATAAGGAATGGTGCACAGACATTGATGATAAGCTTCTGCCCTTGTAGAATGCACTTGGAATAATCTACAGAACAGCTAGAATTTATGCTGTAAGTTATGCAGTAATAGCATGAATGTTAATCATGATCAATTCAGTTCTGAGTTTGAGTAGCCTAGTAGTGATGATGCTCGCCTCCCACTTGAAAGGTTGAGACTTCAATCCTAAGTAGCTGACAGATGATTCTGTCTTAGGGAGCAAAGAGAAAGTATCTACTGTGAACTCCATGTAGGTGTCAGGAAGGGCATCTGGCTGGTAAATGCTCAGCTCCATCCAGTCATCCTGCATCTACCCCGAATTAAGGAACTACAGGGTTGTATAAAGAAAAATAATTGGCGTGGTGCCACAGAAAGAATAGTGAGATACACCCCTGAAAATAGAGGCAGTGATATTTACTGTATGTCTTTCAAAAAGGGCAGGAAAATGATGTAAAGGGTGAGCTGGCTTCACACCAGATAAAAGGAGCATGGCCATTCCTGCCCGCTCCCTCCCCAGAGCCACCTTGCCAGTGGACGATGCAACAGGGAAGGTTCAGAGGGCAGAAATCTGACTGCCTGTATGGAGCACCAACTCATCTCCCTGTCAAAGTGACACCTCTTTTATCTCCTTGCATAGAACATGTTTTCAAACTGTTAGGTGGATAGAAGCTGAGATGAGTGACGAGAGCTTACCCCAACACACCGTGCTAGGACTTGAACCTCTGGAGCTGAGACCATCTCCAGCATCATTTAACCACTGAGCCACTGTGCCTCTTTTCTATTCTCATGAATAAGGATGAAGAAGAGTAGGCAATGGAGGTCTGTTCCCCTTCCCAGGTCTCTTATGCCTGATGGAACTTTAGTTGGAAGCAGTATCAGAAAAAAAAATATTTGTGTTGAATGACATGTGATAGCCTCTAAGCATTAAAGCATAAAGCAATCTGCCCCCTCCCGCAGATGGTTTTAAAAAGTGACCATTCAGCCATAGCTTAAAATGACAGCAAGGAGTGGATTTCCTTCACTCTGATTGGCAGCAGGCCTCACTCATTATTTTGCTGGCCATGCGTGACAGGAGCACCTCACTTCAAAACACATCTGGCAGGTTTGAAGGGGATTATTTTGGAAAGATTTACCAATAAATGCCATGTCAAAAAAATTCTCAATAAAATCAGTGTTCATCACTACTGCCAATCATTGCCTGGGCTATTTTCAGTACTTCCCTAGGTTTTGTGGGAGAGATGCTAATCATATACATGCATGCATATATATAGAGAGTGATAGATAGAGATGATAGAGAGAGATGTGATAGATAGATAGATAGATAGATAGATAGATAGACAGACAGATAGTAGATGATAATAGACAAATAGATAGATAGATAGATAGATAGATAGAAGATAGAAGGAGGGGAAGAAGAAGGAGATAGAAGGAAGGAAAAGAAGGAAAAGGAAAAAAAGAAAGAAGATAGAAAGGAAGGAAGGAAGGAAGGAAGGAAGGAAGGAAGGAAGGAAGGAAGGAAGGAAGAGACAGAGGTAATGAAGATAGACATATAGATACATAGATAGAGGTAGAGAGAGATACATAGAGACAGTTGATAGAGATGATGGAGATGATAGATAGATAGATAGATAGATAGATAGATGAGATACATAGATGAGAGAGATCATAGATAGATATACAAATAAGACCTACCCGAAAGTAGAGACCTATGCACTATTTTCAAACCTGCCCTAATATAAGACCTACCCGATAAGACCTAGTGTGTTTTTAGCCAAAAATATAAGACAGTGTCTTATTTTCGGGGAAACACGGTAGATAGATAGATAGATAGATAGATAGATAGATAGATAGATAGATAGATTGACATAGATAGACAGATAGATTTTTTGTGCATCATCATCATCATCATCATCATCATCATCATCATCATCAACAACAACAACAACAACAACAACAACAACAACAACAACAACAACAACAGACTGACAGGCACTTGGCCCACAACACACCTGACATAATAGTTGAAAAGAAAAAGGGTTGGTTCATTGACTGGTAGGCAGTGGTGGAATTCAATTTTTTTTTACTACCGGTTCTGTGGGTGTGGCTTGGTGGGCGTGGCAGGGGAAGGATACTGTAAAATCTCCATTCCCTCCCCACCCCACTAACCTGCTTTCCAGCTCGTTCTCCCATGCAGGGCAACAAAAGGAGACCCAGCCAATCAGCTGGGACATGAGAGGCAGAGAATAGATGGGGGTGGGGCCAGTCATAGGTGGTATTTGCCAGTTCTCCAAACTACTCAAAATTTCTGCTACCTGCTGAATACCACCTCTGATCAGCACTCAGCTCACACCAAATTAATATAATACAGGTAGGGATCTATAACAACCAGCTGGGTGTGGTAGTTGAAGGCACTATGCTAAAAATTAACAGGCTCTTAGTTCTTGTTCTTCCTTAGGCATGAAGCTAGATGGTAATTTTTGGCAGTCACTCTCTGTTAATCCACAGAACATAAAAGAGTAGAGTTGGAAGGGACTACTGTAACAGTCATAAGCAGGGGTGGGATGCTGCCAATAGAACAACCAGTTCAGTGATCGCGTGCTTCGTGCACACCTGACACATGCTGCACGTGTGTGAATAGCAATACAAAAATCCTTACCTGCTATGTTACTTCAGGGGAGTAACTCAGCTGAGGAGTGGCAATCCTCTCTTATGCACTCATCAGCTGGGACGATAAAGGTCAGTACAGCACAGGGGTAGGTGGGCAAGTCCACATAATCGTTGGAGCGAACTGGTTTGCTCCCAGCTGATCTTAGGAGCTAGGGGTTTACCTGAACTGGTTCAAAATGGCAGAATCCCACCTCTGGTTGTAAGTGTGAAAAATGGTCATCTTTTCAGTGCCATTGTAACTTTGAAAAGTCACTAAATAATCTATCGTAAGTACAGTCATAAGACAACTTGTACTTGCTAATATATGTTTCTGTGCTGTTACTTTTTCTTTACACACCTATATCTAAATAACATTTCTTTGAAACTGATGATAAAGATAATAATTTTGTCAAAAAATACTCTGGATATAAATTACAGTGCAAAAGCTGGTAGATAACTTTCTGATCCGGATATTAATCAAGGAACAAACAGAGTACAATCAGTTTCTATTGAAATACAGACATATTGAGTCACTCAGTAATTTGCAATTTCATTCCCTCAGCACCCAGATGTATGCACAGGACTCCCAAAGATTTAAAAAATCAAACCGAAACAAGCATCACAAATCTTTCAAATAAAATAGGCTCGCTCCTTCGGATAACAGAACCGTGGAAAGAATGGGTAGACTTCAGAAATCAATGAATCTTATGCTCCAGATAGAAGTGACAGAAGTAATATAAAAAGGAAGGATAAAGGATTTATGAAAAGCAAGCAGAGGTTGCAGGCTCAAAGAGAGACAGAGACAGAGACAGAGAGACAGAGAGAGACAGAGAGAGTGTGTCTAATATTTAAAGAAGGACTAGGCGGGACATGATAACAGTGTTCCAACATTTGAGGGGGGCTGCCACAAAGAAGAGGGAGTCAAGCTATTCTCCAAAACATCTGAAGGCAAGGCAAGAAACAATGGATGAAAATGTATCAAGGAGAGAAGCAACTGAACTTCCTGACAGTGAGAACAATTAATCGGTGGAACGACTTTCCTCCAGAAGTTGTGAGAACATTTGAAGAGATTGGAGAACTGAAATGGGTATAGGTTTTCCTGCCTGAGCAGGGGGTTGGACTAGAAGACCTTCAAAACCCCTTCCAACTCTGTTATTTTGCTAGAGAAGTAGAATAGAATAGAATGAATGAGCTGGAAGGGACCATGGAAGTCTTCTAGTCTAGCCCCCTGCTGAAGCAGGAGAAGCTATACTATTTCAGATAACTGTCTAGACTCTCCTTAAAAACATCCAGGGATGGAGCACCCACAATTTCTGAAGGCAAGCTGTCCCACTGGTTAATTGTTCTCACTGTTAGGAAGTTTCTCCTAAATTCCAGATTGCTTCTCTCTTTGATTGGTTTCCAACCATTGTTTCTTGTCCTGCCCTCAGGTGCTTTGGAGAATAGCTTGACTCCCTCTTCTTTGTGGCAGCCCCTGAGATACTGGAACACTGCTATCATGTCTCCCCTAGTCCTTCTTTTCTCTAGACTAGCCAAACCTGAATCCTCCTATGTTTTAAGTCTCCAGGCCTTCGATCATCTTAGTTGCTCTTCTCTCAACTTTTTCCAAAGACTCAAGTGTGTGCGTGTGTGTGTGTGTGTGGGAGGGTCAACCTAATTCTGCAAAACACCTGAAGACAGAAAAAGAAACAATGAGTGGAAGCTAATCAAGGAGAGAAGCAACTTAGAACTAAGGAGAAATTTCCTGAAGTTGAGAACAATTAATCAGTGGAATGGCTTGCCTTCAAAAGTTGTGGTTGCTCCATCACCAGAGATTTTTAAGAAGAGACAGGACAGCCACTTGTCTGGAATGGAATAGATCAGGAGTTGGACTAGAACAGGGTTCACCAGCCTTTTGGACCTCAGGGACCACCAAACTCATAATTTTAAATCCTGCGGACCAGAGACCCTGGGAAAATCCCAAAAAAAGTCTGCAGGAAAATTCCCCATCCCATTTCCCTACCGATCGATCATTCTTTATTTGGGATTGCAGAAATTACCATCTCCAGCTCCCTTCTCAGGGGGAGAGAGAGAAAGGGAGAGACTTTTGGCTTCATGTAAGGAAAGCAGCAGAAGCAGCAGAAGTTTTTCTTTCTCTCCCTCAAACTCCTCCAGAAATGAGTCTTTGTGAGACTTATCATGCCGGCACAGCCTCTTGGAGCAGGATGCCTTGCAGGGTCCCAAAGACTCATTTCTGGCGGAGTTCGGGAGAGAGAAAGAAAGATTTTTGCTGCTTTCCTTGCATGCAGCCAAAAGCAAAAGAAGAAAGAAGCAAAAAAGAAGGAGCCCAGTGGCCAGGCGAGGTGCGTGGGGTGCATGAGGCAAGTTCCCCCCCTCTGCCCTTTCCCCACTCCCCTCATTACCTCATGTTGTTCGCAATGCAAGCAATGCAAGCCTTGTGTTCCTGCAGGCCATATGGGCAGTGCAGCCTTGTGTTCCCACGCAGCCTGGATTAATTGCTTTGGGGATGACTTTTCTTTGCGGACCACCAAAATTTTCTCATGGACCACCAGAGGTCCACGGCTCACTGGTTGGCAACCACTGGACTAGATGACCTCCATGGTCCTTCAAATTCTGTTATTGTGTTGTGTTCTGGTGGTTGATGCTTATTCTTCCGCTACTGTGATTGGTGCCTCAGTAGCTGTCTTTATACATCTCAACAAAAAATCAGATTGACTGCTGCAGATCCCTGGTCCTTTAGGTTTTATAGCAATTGCTCCTCACCCTATCCCAAGGGGAAAAAACACAATGATTCTTCCTCATTCCTGAACAATGGAAAGGTAATAAAAACTTTCTCCTTTCCTCATCTTTTCTTCGCTCCCAAAGCAACGCGCCATTCAGCAACAATCCATTTGTCCAGTCGGAATATAACGGAATTATTCATTATCTCCTTGATGCCCCAAAGACTGAAAAATAGTTGTTACATACCGGAAAATGATTGTGCACTAAAAGATTAATAGGCACAAAGGATACACCAGCTGTCCACTCAATTCTGAATGGGATGGAAAATATATGTAAATTGCTCTGGTTTCTGGCAGAAAATGTTGTATAATTTGGGCACTGTTTTACTGTGAGTCTTGAAGGCTAGTTTTGAGGGAATGTTGTTGAAAGCTTCTCCAGCAGGAGAGAACATGAGGGAAGAGGGAATTAAAGCTGCAAGAGGTCTCACCCTTTGAGCAATCCTTTTGTCTGCCTGCAAGAAGAAAGTTTAAATAAAAATCCATTGAAGCCATTAAGCCAAGTGATTGTTTTCACTCTGCTGTCTAGAAACCAAGTTTATATTTTCTTCTTCTCTCTCTCTCTCTCTGTCTCTCTCTCTCTGTCTCTGTCTCTCTCTCTCTTTCCAAACTGATGCCTTCTAAATTTGAGACTTGCATTATGGCATAATACAGATTGACTTTCTCAGGCATTAGATCTCTTCTTTTTTTCCCCTCTCTACGAAATAGCACCATCCACATTGCATTCTGGAGTGAAGCATCACTCATTATGAAGCGGAATCGAGAAACAATGTGATTTTTTTTTTAAAGGTGCAAATTGCCTTTTTGGGGCTTTGTTTGTTTTTAGACATGCTAAAGGTTTCTTTTTGTTGTTGTTGTTTAGAAATGCAATAATAAATCAATGAGGCAAAATTAAACCTGGACAAGTGCAGGAAAATTTATTTTTCCATTGCTTGTTTTTATTCAGCTGAGATCCAGAAACTGGAGTGAAATGGTCCTGTTTCTACAGGGGTGGAACAGTTTAAAAGATCTCTTTGAGAAATGGAGGAACTCTCTTTATTCCAAAACAGGTAACTTATTTGTTTTAGATCTATCTGTCACTGTTTATGTCCAACAAAGAGCCAGCTACCATAGTGTAGTGGTTAAGATGATGGTCCAGAAACCAGGAGAATGTGAATTATAGTCAAGCTTTAGGTATGAAAGTCAGCTGGATGACTTTGGGCCAATCACCAGGAGATGGTGAATTCTAATCCCGCCTTAGTCATGAAAACCAACTGGGTGACTTTAGGCCAATCACTAGGAGATTGTGAGTTCTAGTCCCACCGTAGGCATGGAAGCCAACTGGGTGACTTTAGGCCAATCACTAGGAGACTGTGAGTTCTTGTCCCACCTTAGGCATGGAAGCTAACTGGGTGACTTTAGGCCAATCACCAGGAGACTGTGAGTTCTAGTCCCACCTTAGGCATGAAAAAAAGCTAGCAGGGTGATTTTGGACCCAAAAGGGAACAAAAGTTCATAAAACTGGATGCAACCCACTGAATGACCACCTTGCTTAACAACAGCAATTCTGATACCAATTCCAGTCATATGTCAAGGACTACTTGTAATTTTTATTTGACAGGGTAGAACTCAAAAATTACACCATGAGAAGCCATTGGTTATCTCTGGAATGCCCAGCCAACTCTCTTAAATTCTGGATGTTTTTTTTTAAGTTAAACATGCCAGCAAAAGATCATTTATAAGAACAAGAAGGGAGAATGTATGTAATATTTCAAGCAGCACCAAATAATAGCACTTTTCTTTACATGAATGAATGAATGAATGAATTCTTTATTGGCCAAGTATGATTAGACACACAAGGAATTTGTCTTGGTGCAAATGCTCTCAGTGTACATAAAAAGAAAAGATACATTCGTCGAGAATCATAATAATAGTCATAGGGTACAATAAGCAATCAAATCATACTAGGAAACAGTCAATATAAATCGTAAGGATACAAGCAACAAAGTTACAGTCATACAGTCACAAGTGGGAGGGGATGGATGATAGGAACGATGCATAGATGGAAATGGGAATAAGAGTAGAGTGTGTGTTTTTGTGTTGAAGAAAGACGGGGCAGGGAAGAAACACATTTTCTTTGCAGCTTCTGCACTTTCTCCTTGAAGACCAGTGTTAGATGAATCCACAAACAGTTGGAAGGGAAGGTGTGCTTAATATGGTCCTTCTGCAAACCACTCTTCTCCTGAGGATGAGGACTCAATCCAGATCAAAGAATGGGCATTGATATCAACTGATGAGCCGAAACCAGCTGATTAATTAAAAAGGGTATTTAAATTACAAAAAAAAAGTTAATCAGCTGCAAAGCAAAGTTCTTTGAAAGTAAAGTCTGAGATCCTTAGGGAACTATGCTATATGTTGATCCTAGAGGGATTTTCTTGTGCGGAAAAACAATTTCTCTCAAGGGACATGAAAGGCTTTAGTTTCGAAAGTGCTAGGAAAGTGATGGAAAGTTACTTCTTAACTCCTCCAAAATCTCTCCCCCTCCTCCTCTTTGATTCTTTTATGAACAGTGCTAAATTATGAAAAATTATTCTTGGGTCCTGATTTGATCTCAAAGTGGCTTGTGGTTTCAGATTTAAAAAAAGAAAAGAAAGATAAAAGGTGCCACTTGGGAATGCAGTGGAGAAAAGATGTTTTAAGGACCAAGCTAAAACAAACTAAAGAAGTTACTTGCTCTGCCCCGTGAGACTGGCTTTCGAGGTGATGGTGCATGCTATACAGAAGGGCTACTAAGACAGAATTTTGGATATGTCTACCCCGTTCCATTCTATTCCAGTCTGTTGACTCCATTCCTGAATAAGCATTCCTGAATAAGTTCTTAGTACCATTCTTCAAAAGTAGTTTGGCTTGGCCTTCTTAGGGTTGAAGAGTGTCTGGCTCAGATTTGCCATTTTAACTATTATCTGTCTGTCTGCCTGCCTGCCTGCCTGCCTGCCTGCCTGCCTGCCTGCCTGCTTGCCTGCCTGCCTGCCTGCCTACCTATCTACTTGTATGTATTTGTCCGTCTGTCTGTCTGTCTGTCTATCCTATCTATCATCTATCATCTATCTATCTACTCATATATAATCTATTATCTATCTATCTATCTATCCATCCATCATCTATCTATCTATCCATCATCTATCTATCTATCTATCTATCTATCTATCTATCTATCATCTATCTAACCACTTATCTACCTACCTAGTTACCTACCTACCAGTATGTATTTGTCTGTCTGTCTATCTGTCTGCCTGCCTATATCTGTCTATCTGTCTATCTGTCTATCTGTCTGTCTGTCTGTCTGTCTGTCTGTCTGTCTGTCTGTCTATCTATCTATCTATCTATCTACCATATTGGAACATATGTTTAGTCTAGTGAAAAGAAGGACTAGGGTAGATATGATAGCAGTCTTCCAATATTTGTTCCTACAAATATGAGGGTGTCAAACTATTTTCCAAAGCACCAGAAAGCAAGAGAAGAAACAATGGATGGAAAGTAACCAAAGAGAGAAGGAACAATTCAAGGTCCTGGTCATCACCTTTAAAGCCTGGACGGTCTTTAGAGAGAGACTGGGCATCCACTTGTCTGGAATGGTACAGGGTTAGCTGCTTGAGCAGGAGGTTGGATTAGGAGACCTCCAGGGTTCCTTCCAACTGTGTCATTGTGTTGTTTCATTATTCTATTATTCTATGTTATGTTACTCTAGCCCACAACAACCAATCATTTAGTGAGCACTCAAAGTTACAACTGCACTGAATCTTGAGAGATTTGAAAACTGGACCGCATCCAATAAAATGCAATTTAGTGAGAAGGAAGGTGAGATCAACAAGAAAGCTAAAACCAAAGGCACAGATACAGAATAGATGGTACCTGGCTCAACAGTAGTAACTGCAAGAGGGATCTTGAAGTCCTAGTGCACAATCACTTAAAGAGGAGCCAGAAGTGCCCCATAGCCACCAAAAAAGCCAACATAAACACAGTCCAAAGCTGCATCAAAAGTGAGATAGGATCAAGATCACCAAGTACAAGTAAGGCTTTATATGTGACAAGACCACACTTGGAATATTGCATCCAGTTCTTGTCACCACAATACCTTAAAAAGATATTGTGATGATCCGGGGCATGGCACAAAGGCAACACAGTCAAATAAGCAAGAAGAGCCCCTTTATTATTTCCAACTTGGCCCCCAATGTTCAGGTTTCCTTCAGCTGGAGAAAAACTCTCCCAGGAACAGCCTTTAAGTGGTGAAAATTAAGAGGACCCAATATTGTTGGGGGCAATAAGCTGACTTTGTAAAAATGCCGCTTAGTAATAAGCAGGCATATACAATGGAATGAAGGCTATTGCTGAGTGCATTGGGTTGTATCCCAAAAATTGTAAGCCGCCCTGAGTCTCCAGAGAAGGGCGGCATATAAATGTAAATTAAAAAAAAAAATTCAGTCCGAAAACAAAGTACATACAAACTGTAACTAAAAATCCAAACAAACCATGCTGCAGTAATTAACTTGACAGGGCAGGAGAAGGAATTGCAGACTTGAAAGCACAGCAAAACACACACAGTTGGGAAGATGCCAGGAATACAGATAAGCCTCGATGATACCAGATAAATTCACGATTTGCTCCCAACAGCTTGCTGCACGCAGCTTCCCTTTTTAAACACTGTGTTCCCAGCTGCAGCTAATGAAGGGAATCAGGGCCCTTTCCTCCCTTGTAAGCCATGCAACTTACGTTGCTCCCTTCTCCGTTCCTTCCTGCGTGCCCTAGGATGAAGAGGGGGTGGGCCTGGGTCTTCCTCTGAATTCCCTCTGCCTTGCTCTACCTCTCCCCTGCTCTGCCCAGCCAACCTTTGCCCTTCCCCAGTTTCTTCCACAGCCAATGGAGCCACACTCCCACTCCCTGTCAACTGTTCAGCCTCCTCCTCTGAATCAGATTCCGACAGGGGCATGACAAATATTGAGATCCTAGAAAGAGTGCAGAGAAAAGCAACAAAGATGATAAAGGCTTTGGAGGTTCATAGACATGATGAATGATTGAAGGAACTAGGTATGCCTGGTATAAGGAAGAAAAGAACTAGGTGTAGTATGATAGCAGTCTTCCAGTACTTGAGGAGCTAACACATAGAAGTAGGGGTCAACTTATTTTCTAAAGCACCCGAGGACAGGATAAGAAGTTAGACATGGAAATTCATTAAAAAAGAAGAGCAACCTAGAACAAAGGAGAAACTTCCTATCAGTGAGAACAATTAATCAATTTAAGATCTTTCCTCTTGAAGTTCCGGGTTCCCCATCACCAGAGGTTTTCCAGAAGAGACTGGACAGCCATTTGTTCTGAATGGTATAGGATAGGTCTACTGGTTGGACTTGAAGACCTCTAAAGTCCCTTTATTTTATTTTATTTATTTTGTCAAGTGATTATAAGAGGTATAACATAGTTATGAATACATGAAATGGATACATATAAGAAAATAAAAGAAACAACAGGACAGGGACAGTAGGCACTTCGGTGCGCTTATGCACACCCCCTACAGACCTCTTAGGAAAGGGGTGAAGTCAATAGTAGACAGTCTAAGGTTAAAGTTTTGGAGTTTGGGGAAGAAACCACAGAGTCAGGTAGAGTATTCCAGACATTGACCACTCTGTTGCTGAAGTTGTATTTCCTGCAATCAAGTTTGGTGCGGTTAACCTTGAGTTTGTATCTATTGTGTGCTCTTGTATTGTTATGGTTGAAACTGAAGTATTCATTGACAGGTAAGGCATTGCAATGTATACTTTTATATACTATACTTAGATTGGACCGAAGGCGGCATAGTTCTAGGTTTTCTAGGTCTAGAATTTCAAGTCTGGTGGCATAAGGTATTCTGCAACAATTAGAGGAGTGGAGAACTCTTCTTGTGAAATATTTCTGGACTTTCTTGACTGTGTTAAAATCAGATATATAATGCAGGTTCCAGACTGATGAGCTGTATTCAAGTATTGGTCTAGCAAATGTTTTGTATGCTCTAGTTAATAGTGTGATATTACCAGAGAAAAAGCTACGTAGGATTAGGTTAACAACTCTTAATGCCTTTTTGGCTATGTAGTTACAGTGGGCCTAGCACTTAGATCATTAGAGCTGAGTACTTCAAGGTCCTTGACAGAATTTGGATCATCAACAAGGTCTTGACTATTCAGCTTGTATTTTATTTTCTGATTTTTTTTTTGCCAGTATGTAAGACAGAGCATTTATTTGTTGAGATTTGAAGTTGCCATTTGTTTGACCATTCTGATACATAGTCGAGGTCTTTTTGAAGGGTAGCAGTATTGTCTGTGGTATTGAATAGCTTTACATCATCAGCAAAGAGAACACAGTTGCTCTTAATATGATCACAGAGGTCATTTATGTAGAGTATGAAGAGAGTTGGTCCTGGTACACTGCCTTGGGGGACACCACTGTTGACAGGTACAGAATTTGACAGGATGCTCCCAATTCTGACCATTTGTTATCTGTTTGACAGGAATGCTTCTATCCAGTTATGAAGGTGTCCATAGATACCATAAGATTCCAATCCTATTATTCTATACTCTATTTTGTTCTTATGTATTGTATTTGCTCTGAATATGTACAAGCACCCAGAAAGGAGACTTTCTGAATCTAAAACAGAAATCAGTAAATTAGACAAATATAAAGAAATGTGGACATTACCATTATATACACACACATACCCAGAGGTGGAATTCTGCCAGTTTGGACCAGTTCACATGAACCAGTAGTTCTGGTGATTAGTTGGAACTAATCCCCTATGCTAGTTGGTTCTATATTTCCATGTTTTGCAGCTCAGCTGATTTGTGCAGGACAGCAGTTTGGCGTGCCTCAGCTGTTTTACTCACTGGGGCTGCAGCAGAAGGTAAGTTTTAGAGTTGAAAATGGGCAGTTTTCAAATGTTGCAAGCACTTGCCGAACCTGCGTGCGCTCACCGAACCAGTTGTTACACTGGTTGAATCCCACCACTGTACATACCTACAGAGTATTATTGACAGAACGTTTTTGGAGAGGATTAAACCTCTGGATTGCCAAATCTTTGCTTAGTATTATGCGTTCAGGATATCAGTAAAAAAAATCTCTGGCATTTTAAAAATGTCATCTTTTGAAAAGACTTTGCAGTTCACTTTTCAGGGGATGGCCAGAAGATAAGCTGCTAACACACAGCTTGTTTTCTATCAAAGAATGAGATCCCGACTGTCTATATTTCACAAAGCTTTGATATGCGAATTATCGTTTTGATTATGATTTTACGCTCTGTGCTATCCTTTGCAATAAAGGGGGGGGGGTGAAATGGAAGTGCCTCAGGAAACAGCCTTCTTATTTTAGAGGTGGCTTTTCTACATTTGGAAAGAGCCAGGTGGGTAGATCATAAACATCAACATCCTTGACAGAGTAACAGAGTTGGAAGGGACCTTGGAGGTCTTCTAGTCCAAACCCTTCTCAGGCATGAAACCATATACCATTTCAAACAAATGGTTGTCCACTCTCTGCTTAAAAATCTCCAGTGATGGAGCACTGCTCTACCACTGACCAAGTGGTAGAGCCTTGGTGGTGCAGGCTGTTGAATGCCTAGCATTTAAGTTCCAGCTGCCTGCAATTAGTGCAGGCTCGAATCCCACCAGGCTCAAGGTTGACTCAGCCTTCCATCCTCTCTGGGTAGGTAAACTGAGGACCCAAGATTGTTGGGGGCAATAAGCTGACTTTGTAAAAATGCCGCTTAGTAATAAGCAGGCATATACAATGGAAGGAAGGCTATTGCTGAGCACACTGGGTTGTATCCCAGAAATTGTAAGCCGCCCTGAGTCTCAGAGAAGGGCGGCATATAAATGTAATTTTTTTAAAAAGTGTTATATGAAGGAGAGGAGAGGAGAGGAGAGGAGAGGAGAGGAGAGAAACAGAGTAGGAAGGGACCTTGGAGGTCTTCTAGTCCACCCCCCTGCTCAGACAGGAAAACCCTATACCATTTCAGACAAATGGCTGTCCAATGTCATCTTAAAAACCTCCAGTGTTGGAACACCCACAACTCAGTGGTGGGATTCAATTTTTTTTTACTCCCAGTTCTCTGGGCGTGGCTTGGTGGGCGTGGCAGGGGTAGGATACTGCAAAATCTCCATTCCCTCCCCACTCCTGGGGGAAGGATACTGCAAAATCCCCTTCCCTCCTCACCTCACTAACCTGCTTTCCAGCTCCATTCTCCTGTGCAAGGCAACAAAAGAAGACCCAGCCAAACATCTGGGACTCAATGGGAGGCAGAGAAGAGATGGGGGCAGGGCCAGTCAGAGGTGGTATTTGCCGGTTCTGCGAACTACTCAAAATTTCCACTACCAGTTCTCCAGAACTGGTCAGAACCTGCTGAATGCCACCTCTGCCCTATAGCATTTCATTCAAATGGTTGTTCAATCTCTTCTTAAAAACCTCCAGTTTTGGAGCATTCACAACTTCTGGAGGCAAATTGTTCCACTGGTTAATTGTTTTCACTGTTAGGGATAGTTCTCCTTAGCTCTACATTGTTAGTTCTAGACTGCTTCTCCCTCCATTGCTTCTTGTTCTGTCTTTAAAGAAGGGGGAGGAAACCCCCCCTCCCCCTTCTTTAACAGAACACCAGAGTTGGAAGGATCTTGAAGTTCTTCTAGCCTCAACCTCCTGCTCAAACAGGTGACACTATCATTTCAAGCAAATGGTTGTCCAAACTCTTAAAAATCTCCAGTGTTGGAGCATTCACAATTTCTGGAGGCAAGTTGCTCCACTGGTGAATTGTCCTCACTGTTGGTAAGTTGGTCCTTAATTCCAGGTTGCGTCTCTCTTTGATTAGTTTCCATCCACTGCTTCCTGTCCTGACTTCAGGTGCTTTGGAGAATAGCTTGACTCCCTTTTCTTTGGGGCAACCTCGGAGATATCGGAACACTGCTATCATGTCTCCCCTAGCCCTTATTTTCATTAAACTAGACATAGTCAATTCCAGCAACCATAAGTTTTAGCCTCTAGTCCCCTAATCATCTTTGTTGCTATCTGTGCTATTTACTCTGCACTCTGTGCTCGGTTTTTAATTTTATGTGCTGAGAAAATGTAGGGGTCAGATTTCCCCAAATGACTTAGAAGCATAGCGGTGAATCTTAAATCTTTAGGTATGAGAAAGCTAAGAGTGCAATGCAGGGATCCATGTGGGGACAAGGGACACCGATGTTCTACTGGATCAATAAAACCCCCATGGAGGAGATCTGGGCCATGATGCGCAGGAGGGAAAGCCCTTTGAAGGCCCTGTGCGCTGCTCCCTAAAGCAGCTGAGTCTTTTCCTGGGATCTGGAGGCTGCCCTCTGCATCTGCGGCAAAAACCCGGGGAAATGTCACATACCATTTGAGGACTTGCCAATTAATACCATCTGCACAACCCTGCTGCTCCTAATACTTTGTGGCTTTTGCATCCAAAGCATATGCGTAATCCTGCAATGCAATTATTCACGCACACGTAGATATATCCATATTGATAGATATGCAGATGGTTTATGTATTGCCGCACAATTCCTTCCATTCGATCATGATTCTTGATGTCCATGATCCTTCATTCCTCCTCATCCCTCCTCCTCACTTCATTTTCTCCTATATTCCATTTTTCTCCTTCCTTTCTTCCTTCCTTTCCTTCCTTCTACATTAACTCACATTTTTTCTCTACCATAATTCCATGATTCTCCTTCCTTCCTTCTCCTCTTCACATTCCTCACATTTTCCTCTCCATCCTTCCATGTTTCTCTCTCCTTCCTTCCTTCCTTCCTTCCTTCCTTCCTTCCTTCCTTCCTTCCTTCCTTCCTTCCTTTTTTATTTTTATCTCGCCTTTATTATTTTCACAAATAACTCAAAGTAGCAAACATGCAACACATCTTCCTCATCCTATTTTCCTCACAACAGCAGCCTTGTGGTTGGGCTAGGAGACAATCACCCAGCTGGCTTTCATTCCTGAAGTGGGGCTACAACTCCCAGTCTCCTAGTGATTGGTCCAAGGTCACCCAGCTGGCTTTCATGGTTAAGGCAGGACTTATTTCCTTTCTAGCTGTCCTTCCTTCCTTCCTTCCTTCCTTCCTTCCTTCCTTCCTTCCTTCCTTCCTGCCTTCCTGCCTTCCTGCCTTCCTGCCTTCCTGCCTTCCTGCCTGCCTGCCTGCCTGCCTGCCTGCCTGCCTGCCTACCAAGCACTTGAATTATGAACACGTAATGGGACACTATAATAGCTGTAAGTGCAAGGAGAGGTCAGAGGTCTTTAAGAAGAGGTTGGAGAACCTTTTGTCTGAAATGGTATAGGGTCTTCTGCTTGACCAAGGGGTTGGACTAGAAGACCTCCAAGGTCCCTTCCAACTCTATTATTCTGTTATTTCAAGTCTTAACACTACAACTCTCAGAATTTTCAACCAATGTGAAGGCACACCACACCGAGAAGACCTCCTTAGATTAACTCCTTCTAATGCCAACAGGATTGATTTCTCAAGAACAAAGTGAGAGTAATTGAACCAAATTCCATTGTTGAATAACTTGTCCAGCTCCATCATTCCCTTTCTCATTCATTTTGTCACCCTTATTCAAGTTAATTACCCTTTAGATATGTTGAATTATTTCCCTGGTGTCCCTTGGCTCCATGGTTTCCTCTTGCTAATCATCATGACCTATAAGTCCAACATGATTGGGCCAGGGAATAATTGTTTTGTTGACCATGTGCAGCAATCACTGTGTAATCACAGGACAATTATGTATCATTTACAGGGATATTTGCACCTTGCAAATGTAATTTGCATTCTCCACCCATGAAAAGGACACATCCATAAGGTCAAACTCCAACTTCTTTAAAAAAAATGCTGTACAATGATCACAAATTCAACCACATTTTTGTTTCATTTCTTCCCTCCCCCCGACAAATGTAAACAAAAATGAACATGACTATGAAATTGTATCTTGTCTCCTAATACTTTTCTTCCAGTTCATAAGGCACTTCAAGCTGGCATAGCAGAATTAAGAGGGGTTAAAATAGAGCTGTTATTCCCAAAGCTACCAGATAGATGTTGCAATAATTTCAAACAACCATAAGAGGGCAGCAAAGAGATACAGAGCACACCAGTTCTTTGATGCCCCTTAATGGCCACCCCAGGGACTCCAGCTTTGATAGATCTTCAGCTATCAAGTTAAAAACCATTAAGTTAACACTTCCAGAACTTCGATGGAAACACTAAACTATTTGGATTTAACAGTTTGGGGAAACTTGGTAAGAGGCTCCAACCATTGCAAGAGAAGGAATATTGATGAAGAACTAAGAAAGCTGGCTTAAGTCATGGGGAAATTAAATTAAAAAGAAAAAAGAAAAGAAAACAGGACATTCAAATGACAGCAGAATGAAACTATTTCATAGCTTTACACTCTATGTACTTTTAGATGAGATTATAATTACTTTTGGAGGGAGATATAGCATTGAAAAAGCTAATGTGAAGAGGAAGAGAAAGTGTGGATCCTGGGAACCTAAAGTTATAAACATATTTCACTGGACCTGTTAAGCTACCATGCTAGAACCTGTGAGAATGTCAGTTCTAGTCTCACCTTGAGCACAAAAGCTGGCTGGGTGACTTTGGGCCAATCATCAGGAGACAGTGAGTTCTAGTCCTACGTACGGTCACTCATGTGCTGGTCACTTCCTGTTTGGACTACTGCAATGCTCTGTACACGGGGCTGCCCTTGAGGACCACCCGGAGGCTTCAACTTGTCCAGAATGCAGCGGCGCAGGTTGTGATAGGGGTGTCCCGATACTCCCATGTTACACCCCTCCTGCGTGCACTGCCGGTTACCGGTTGCCCTCCGCATGAGATTTAAGTTGCTGGTGTTGACCTATAAAGCCCTTCATGGCCTTGGACCAGGGTATTTATGGGAGACCCTGCTGCCAGCAACTGTTTCCCATCTTCCCATGCGCTCTCACAGACTGGGCCTCCTTGGGGTTCCGTCAGTCAGACAATGTCAGCTGGTGACCCCTAGGGGTAGGGCCTTCTCTGTGGGAGCACCCACCCTATGGAACCAACTCCCCTGAGCTGGTGGCCCCTGACCTTCGCTCTTTCTGCCGGGGCCTAAAAACCTGGTTGTTCCAACTTGCTGACCTGGACTGAAGGTGGGGATGGGAGTTTTAAATGATTGTTTTACTGTTTTTAGCTTCTAATTGGGTTTCTTACTTAATATCTTTTTAATTGTATATTTTGTATTGTTTTTATGACTGTACGCCGCCCCGAGTCCTTCAGGAGATGGGGCGGGTTAGAAATCCAATTAGTAAATAAATAATAAATAAATAGTCCCACCTTAGGCATGAAAGCTGCTTGGGTCATTTTAAACCAATCAGAAGGAGACAGTGAGTTCTAGTTCTGCTTTAGGCATGTAAGCCAGGTGGGTGACTTTTGGCCAATCACCAGGAGATGGTAAGTTCTAGTCCTGCTTAGTGATAAAAACCAGCTGAGTGACCTTGGGCCAGTCCTCTCCCACAGCCCAACCCACCCATCATAAGGTTGCGTTGTGAGTAAATAAAAGGAGGAAGAAGTCTTAGGTATGTTTTCCACCTTACATTATTGATAAAAAATATTAAATATGAGATTTAAAAAAATCCTCGAGCCTTAAGGACTTCGTCTAAGTGTCACAGAAGACTTCTTGCAAGTCATACATTCCATGACTGCTATTTTTCATCATGGTTTAGACTGTTGTGTGAACAAATCCCATTTGCATAGTTGATGACTCAGTGTACTGCACAAACCCAACATGTTCTGTTTCAACTATCCAAGGAACTGTATGTTGCATGAATGAAACACACTGGAACAACAAAAAAATACAGCAAGCCCAGCATTTCACCCAAACATTCTTCCCTTTTGAAAGAAAATTCAGAAGGAAATCCTGAAAGGGGAACTGGTGGGGGATATGTGCCTGGATTTTCTTCCCTTAGAAAATAAGGAATCGTTCATCTTTCTAATTCACACCATGTCTGATACAGGCAAAAAGAAATGCACAAAAAAGTTATAATTTTTGACATCACTGAACTGTTGTCAGGGTTGCCAGAAAGAAGATAAAGCTTTGTTTTTCAAGCCGGTTCTTTATTTCCCCTCCTCTTTCTCTCCCCCTGTCCTTCAAGAAAATGGTCCTTTTATTTATTTTTCCTCTAGTGGAGGAAGGCAACAGATTTCGAAGTGTCAGATCATAATTTCTTTCTCCCATCCCTCCCTTTTCACTTTCTTTTTTTTTGGGGGGATGTAACCATTTATTGCAAAAGGGATAAAATCAATGCGGCATTTCACCAACAATGATAGATTAATATGATGAGTGGTCTTTAGATGCAGGGGCCCATTTAGGGGAGGGGGAAATAGGAAATAAAAAAAGGGGGGAATGTCACCAGTGCACTATTTCAGAGTTTGTCAGAGATAAAGGAAAAAAAAAATACAGTGAAAATGTTATAGACCTGAAAGCCAGGCATATTTCACAAATGCAATCTATAGATTGAATATCTATTGAGTTTGCAAAATCCATACATTAGCATCCTCACTAAAGCCAAGTGATTGAATCTTCCTTATCAGTTAGAGTGTCTTTCTTTCCTTTTCTCATCCTGTTCTTCATCTTCTTCTTGGAATAACAGAGTTGGAAGGGACCTTGGAGGTCTTCTAGTCCAATCCCCTGTTCAAGCAGGAGACCTTATAATCATTTCAGACAAATGGTTGTCCACTCTTTTCTTTAAAACCTCCAGTGCTGGAGCACCCACAACTTCTAGAAGCAAATTTCTGTGCCATTGCTTGATTTTTTTTAAATTTACATTTATATGCTGCCCTTCTCCGGAGACTCAGGGCGGCTTACAATCTTTGGAGCACAATCCAATGTGCTCAGCCATAGCCTTCATTCTATTGTATATGCCTGCTTATTACTAGGGCTTTTTTGCCCCCCCTCCCCAAGCAGCATTGTTACAAAGTCAGCTTATTGCCCCCAACAATCTTGGGTCCTCAATTTACCTACCTGGGAGGATGGAAGGCTGAGTCAACCTTGAGCCTGGTGGGATTCGAGCCTGGAGTTTGGAGAACTGAAGAAGCTTCTTGGATGAGAAGCAAAACACCTTCAGAGAAAAACAAGAAAGTCCAGTTGCCTCCTGAAAAAGCAGCTTTGGGACAACCATGACCTGGATGACTGAGAATGTCTACAGACTTTTAGGAATGTGATCTTTCTCCTCAACTTCTTCAGGTCCCCTTCAATGGTGAACACCCTGAAAGATGTCTGACTTGGGCCCCAATGAGTTCTAATTATGTTCTTGCATCGAAACCAAGACAGAGAGATCTATCATTTTTAAAGACCCCATGAATGTAATTTCCTTTCACGAGCACATATTTTATGCGAGTTTTTCACATTTGGCTAGCAAATTCCCCTGGTATAATATATTAAGGTATGACTTATTCATCAATATGCGTATTGGGAGGGATATTTGCCATTGATTAGGCACTGCATCACAACATTTAGAAAAGTGGGGGAAAATCATTTTGTGGATTGCAGCAAAAAAAAAAATATCTACCAGCAGATTAAAATGCATGGCACACCTTTCTTCTCTGGTTTTAATGAAGATGCAAAGAACTACAGTTGTGAAAAATTGCACATTCCAGTCTATGCATTTGGGTTAATTATGTAATATTTCGCAGGTGTTAATGTTTCTTCTCTGATGGATCTCTCATAATTGCTAGAAACTTGTTATTTCTTTTCCTTCTTTATTTTGGAGGGAGGGAGAGATATTTGTTAATGTTCTAAAATTGCTGTGGGTGCTGGTTGTGGATTAATGCTATGACAACATCTGCTTTTGCTCATTGAATATTCCTTTCCTACCACCCCCACCTAAAATGGATAGTTTTGTTTTGCTATTTTTCTTTAATATTCACCCATCAACGGAATAGTTTGCCTCCCAGAGTTTTGGCTGCTCCATCGCTGGAGGTTTCAAGAAAAGATTGGACAACTATTTGACTTTGAGGTTATAAGGACTCCAGCCTTGGGCAGTGGCTTGGACTCAGTGGTGAAATAGCAATAGCAACAGCACTTAGACTTATACCATTTTATAATGCTTTACAGCCCTCTCTAAGTGGTTTACAGAGTCAGCCTCTTGCCCCCAACAATCTGGGTCCTCAGTTTACCCACCTCGGAAGGATGGTGGGCTGAGTCAACTTTGAGCCTGGTGGGATTTGAACTGCCAAATTGTAGGCAGCTGGCTGCAGCCGCTGGTAGTACTGCACTCTAACCACTGTGCCACAGAGGCAAAAATTGTTACCGGTTTGGCCGAACCGATAATAATAATAATTAAAAAAGCTCCCATGATCAGGTGAGAGGAGAAAGAAGAGAAGAGTGCAGGATTCGCCCTCACACCCAATCCTGCGCTTTTCTGTTCTTTATCTTCTCAGCTGATTGTTGCGACCCAGCCTCAGCTGATGTTTGGAAATCTGCACATGCACATGCACACACACAAAGTGAGCGATCATTGAACCAGTAGGGAAACTGGTAGAATCCCACCACTGGTTGGACTAGAACAGAGGTCTCCAACCTTGGCAACTTTAAGACTTTTGGACTTCAACTCCCGGAATTCCTCAGCCAGCAAAGCTGGTTAAGGAATTCTGGGAGTTGAAGTCCACAAGTCTTCAAGTTTCTAAGGCTGGAGACCCCTGGACTAGAAGACATCCAAAGTCCCTTCCCAGTACTATGATTCTATGCGATTCTGTGTTTTTATGAGATCCTATGATTCTGTGAGATTCTATTATTCTGTCATGAAATTTCTCCTCGGTTGTAGCTTGGTTCTCTCCTTGATGAGTTTCCATCCATTGCTTCTTGTCCGCTTCTTCAGGCTCTTTGCTATGATTCTATGAGATTTTACCACACTTGGAATATTACATCTAGTTTTGGTTATTATTATTATTATTATTATTATTATTATTATTATTATTATTGTTATTATTATTTGGATTTCTATGCCGCCCCATCTCCCAAAGGACTCGGGACGGCGTACAATCATAAAAACAATATAAATATAAATACTATACAATTTAAAAAGAGATTAAACATGAAACCCAACAATCTGACTTAAAATAACACTATTCAATTAAAACCCCCATCCCCCTCCTCAGTCCAGGTCAGCAAGTTGGAACAACCATGTTTTCAGGCCCCGCCAGAAGGACCGGAGGTCGGGAGCCACCCGAAGCTCCAGGGGCAGCTGGTTCCATAGGGTAGGTGCTCCCACAGAGAAGGCCCTACCCCTGGGGGTCGCCAGCCGACATTGTCTGGCCGACGGCACCCCAAGGAGGCCCTGTCTGTGAGAGCGCACAATAAGATGATCAAAGGCATGAAGGCTAAAACATATGAAGAACGGCTGCAGGATTTGGGTTTGGCTACTCTAAAGAAAGGAAGAATTAGGGGCAAAGGTGGGATTCAGCAGGTTCTGACCAGTTCTGGAGAACCAGTAGAGGAAAATTTGAGTAGTCCGGAGAACCAGCAAATATCACCTCTGACTGGAGATTTTACAGTATCCTTCCCCTGCCACGCCCACCAAGCCATGCCCACAGAACCGGTAGTAAAAAAAATTGAATCCCACCAGTGATTAGGGGCAACATAATAGCAGTATTCCAGTATTTAAGGGGCTGCCATAAAGAAGAGGGGCTCAGATTATTCTCCAAAGCACCAGAGGGCAGGACAAGAAACAAGGATGGAAAGTAATCAAAGAAAGGAACAACATAGAATTAAGGAGAAACTTCCTAACAGTGAGGACCATTAACTAGTGGACTAGCTTGTCTGAAATGGTATAGGGTTTCCTGCCTGAGCAGAGGGTTAGACTAGAAGACCTCCAAGTTCCCTTCCAATGCTTTTGTTCTGTTATGATTCTATGATTGATTTTATGATTCTGTGGTTCTACAGTTCTTTGAGGATCCCTGGATGAATTGCATCCCTCTTTAGGAGAAATGCAGCATGCACCATCTCTTTACACAATTGCATCTTTGTGGGCATTTACTTGTTCATTATTTTTCACAAGTCCTAGGTTTAAAAAAAGAAAAGAAAAAGAAAAATGCAAGTTATTGGCTCCGTTGGTAATACAGATCCATCTGCTTCCTTGCATTTAGGTGTCCTCTGGCCTTCTCCCCCCCCACCACCACCATCTAGGTCAGAAAATCCCACAAAGTTTTCTTCACCTGCTCTCTCCCCTACCCTCCTTTTCATCTGCTCCAGGCATTCTCACAGAGAGAGAGAGAGAGAGAGAGAAAATGAGACAGGCTTTGCAAGCGCTTTGTCAAGACTCCAGCTTCATAAAGAAATTATCTTAATCACATCATCCAAAGCAAGGAGGCTAAAATACAATCTTTCACTGAAAAACTCCAACCGGTAGGGGGGAAAAAAACTACGACATAAATCTCTCCGGAGCGTGGGAAATGACAGGCCTGATTTCGGTCGCTCAGCCTTTTGGAAAGGAATAATAATGACCCCGTGGCTATTTGTTAAGGCCAGACCTTCCGCTGGAGGGAAAGTTGCCTTCAATTGGGGAGCTGAAGGGGCACAAACAACAGGATATTAAAGGGCAACGCAGAACGGAACGCAGTCTATGAAACCAAACAGAAGGAACTGATCTTGCCCTCCCGCAAAGCGCTGTGAGATGGTGGCTTTTGGAAAAGGGACTCCTCCCTCTGCTCTTGAGTGAAACGGGCAAGCGGATAGGCAGCCTCCCGGCTGTGCTTCTGCGGGGCGGAGAGTCATTGACGACGTAGCAATGGATGCTTGTTGTTATGTATGTAGGTTTGAATGTTATTGGTTTATTTGAACTGTTCTTGTAAAATGTCAAATGGGATTGGTTTAAATAGTGCGGAAGAAACCCTGCACTC
>CM019149.1:302940425-303021201 GCA_009733165.1 Naja naja
GTATAAACCAACCCTCCCAACAAGAACTTGTGGAGGCTCACCCGGAGGAATTCCATTAAATGAACTCATCTGTCATCTCGCCTTTTATTGACGGCTGGCACTGTTTGGTAGCGAGTGACACTGCAGAACAAAGAGCACCCCGGCCCAGCCTTTCTCTTCATCTCACACCGAGACACCCCAGCCATTCCGCCCCTCCCCCCTCCCCCCTATGAGTCATTACTTATTACATCCATTATTAACTCAGCTCAGGGCTCATTAGGCATGGAAATTGAGGATGGCAAAAATGGAGCTAAGTCGAGCCAAGTTGCCACGCGCTGAAGGGAGAGAAGGCCTGGGAGGAGATCAGGATGCCGAAAAAGAGGGCAGTTAAAACTGGCCACTCAGCATTTGTGACATTTCCAAATCCTCCAGGCGGCCGGGATGTTGATTGTAGGCTTCTCTTGTTCTGACAGAATGGCACGTAGGACCACATCGAGAATTGCTGGGGTCACTGCACAGGAATATGAGGATGACATCATGTGTTCCCCATGGGGCCCTGCTGATCAGCTTGGCTTTGTTGCAGGGGTGAGGTTTTATTAAGCAGGAGAGTGGAAAGACGCCTTGGGAACCGGAATCCGAAGAAGGACGGAGGGCCGGTGGTGGAGAAGATCACTCACTTAAATGAAATAGAGAGGCCGCCCAATTTTGATGTAGTTCAGGTTTGAAGTGAAATTCACCAGGCAAGGTCACAGTGGTTCACTGTGGGGGTTCGCAGGGGGTCGGGAGAGCCCCTAGCTAAGATTCTGCATAGTTCAGAGAACTCCCAAACCCCACTTCTGGCTGGCATCTCTCCTTCACCCCACTGCTCCCAGGAGCCTCCACATGCCCCATTTTGGATGCAGATTAGTGCAGGGCGCGTGTGGAGGCTCAGGGAGGGTGAAAAACAGGCCTCCTAGAAGTTTGGGAAGGCCAGAAATGGGCCCATTTCTGGCTTCCAGAGAGCCTCCGGAACCCAGGGAGGCTGTTTTAGTGCAGGAGGCCTACTAGGCCATGCCCACCATGGCCATGCCCACCCAGCAACCGGGCAGAGAATCCGTTGCTAACATTTTTGAAGCCCAGCCCTAGGTCAAACCAGCCATTTTTAGAAACAAACAAACAACAACAACAAATTTCCATATAGGAAAAAAAACAAAACCAAGGCTTGGTGGGTCCTTGGTGGTCTCTAAGCTTGGTTGTTTTCTTGCAGATGTTTCATGACCCAAGTAAAATGACATCATCAGTGCTAAAAGGAAGGAAGAAGAACAAGAAGGAGGAGGAGGAGGAGGATAGGAGGAGGAGGAGGAAGAGGATGATAGTGGTGGTGGTGGTGATGGTGGTGGTGGTGGTGGTGGTGGTGATGGTGGTGGTGGTGGTGGTGATTCTGGGGTCCTTGGTGCTCTCTGTACGTGGTTGTTTTCTTGCAGACATTTCATGACCCAAATAAAATGAAATTATCAGTGCTAAAAGGAAAGAAGAAGAACAAGAAGGAGGAGGAGGTGGAAGAGGAAGAAGAAGAAGAGGATGATGGTGGTGGTGGTGGTGATTCTGGGGTCCTTGGTGCTCTCTGAACATGATTGCTTTTTCTTGAAGACATTTCATGACCCAACTAAATGATATCATCAGTGCTAAAAGAGAGTGTGGCTCTGAGAGAGGAGGAGGATTCTGGGATCCAGGCTGCTCTCTGAACTTGGTTGTTTTCTTTACACACATTTCCTGACCCAACAAGGTAATCCCATCAGTTCTAGAAAGGAGTGGGGTTTCTTCTCTGGTAATAAATGGTTGGCCATCTCATCCTACCAATAAAGGAGAATACCTGTAGCTCAGGGCTGAACTGTGGGGTACCTAGTGATCTCTAAGCTAGGTTATTGCAAATGTTTCATGACCCAACTAGATAACATCATCAATGATAAAGGGGAATGCTCTCTGTTTATATTGTATATACTGGGTTTCTCTGTCAGTGTTGGTGGGAGTGTTGTTTTCTTCTTGTAGTTCCTTGATTAGACTGCTGTTTACTATTTGATTGTTGGCCCGAATTGGTATTTCCTACCAACTGGTAGCAAGAAACCAATCAAGCTCAGAGAGCACCAAGGACCCTCAGCATGGTAAGAGTTTAGAGCTGGAGTCTGCCCAAAGTGTTCTACATCATTCTTGGTCTGTACCTGAATTCAGTTCTTAATCTGCTTACAAGCAGCAGACAGAATCTTACTGGACTAAACTCTCACTACGCTCACCCTAATATGTTTAGATTGCAGAATTGTAGGCTAATTCTGCTGACTGCCAGGGATTCAATCCTCACTGGCTCAAGGTTGACTCAGCCTTCTTCAGAGAAGTTATATAAATCTAAGTTACTGTTACAATTCCTTCCTTTTTTCCATCTCTTCCCTTCCTCCCTGCTCCTTCCATCCTTTCCTTGCTTTCTTCTCTCCATCCTTTCCCCCTTTCTTTCCTCTCTCCCTCCCTCCCTTTCTTGCTTTCTTCCCTCCATCCTTTTCCTCCTTCCTCCTTTCCTTCCTTCCTTCCTTCCTTCTTTCCTTCCTTCCTTCCATCCTTCTCTCCTCCCTCCCTCCCTATTTACTTACTTACTTACTTACTTACATTTATTAATTACTTGCCATGCACTGCAGGCTAACTCTGCCCACTGTAAGGAGTTCAATCCTGACTGGCTCAAGGTTGACTCAGCCTTCCATCTTTCTGAGGTCAGTAAAATTTATTTATTTATTTATTTATTTATTTATTTATTTATTTATTTATTTATTTGATTAGTCAATTGCTTACAAGATTATAGGTATAAGTATAAACATAGTTATAAATTCATGGATACATATAAGTAAGTAAAAGAAAGAATAGGACAGGGCGACAGGAGGCACTTTGGCAGCTTATGCCGCCCCCTACAGACCTCTTAGGAAAGGGGTGAGGTCAATAGTGGACAGTCTAAGGTTAAAGTTTTTGGGTTTGGGGGAAGAAACCACAGAGTTAGGTAGGTAAAATGAGGCCCCTGATTTTTGTGGGGCAATATGCTGATTCTGCAACCTGTTTAGAGAGGGCTGTAAAGCACAGGAAAGCGGTATATAAGTGCTACTGCTATCTCTATCCTCTCTCCTTGTCTCCTATCCAGCTCTGGGCCTTCACTGCAACCCATCACATCAGGTGCCAATCACCTGTCCAACTAACTTTCTTGACCGTTAGCTTTTAGTGACTTTAAAAGCAAAGTTTGAGACAGTTTTGCCCCCTTCTTAATATCAACCCTCCCTCCGACAGTGATGGGTTTTGATGTAAGTAATTTGGAGTTGTCATTTCAGGCTGTTGCTAATCCGTCAGCAGCTGCAGTCACAGGAGAGGCCTCCATTTGGAGCGGCATGTTGGGAGTCTAGACAAGCTCAGCAGAAGCAACCACATAAGGACAGATGTAAAATCAGTGGTGGGACAATTTTATATCGTAAAAGGAAGATGTAAAATCAATGAGAGGTTTCAAAGAGCAGGGAGAGCCCAAGCTGAACCAGAAGTTGCTAGGGAAGCAGTTGGGAGAGCGAGGAAGAAGGCGGTGTGGAATTAATGTTTGTTTTAGTAAAATAACCCCCATTTTCTTGTTACCAGCTTCGAGAGAACAATTGGACAAGAAAATGAAGTCAGCCCCCCTTTTTTTCCCCTCCCTGAAAAATAATTAATGAAACCGACACAGAAATATTTGTTTGTTTGTTTGTTTGTTTGTTTGTTTATTTATTTATTTATTTATTTATTTATTTATTTATTTATGGGATTTATATGCCGCCCTTTCTCCCAAAGGACTCAGGGAGGCTCACAACAGTAAAAAACATACAATACAAAAATTTAAAATTTAAAAAATATTAAATAGAAATCCCAAAAAGCATTAATTAAAACCACCAGCAGCCAATATACACTAATAAAACCAATTTAAAAAAAACCCGCAGTCCAGGTCGGCCTGTTGAAATAGCCATGTCTTCAGGTCACGACGGAAGGATCGAAGGCCAAGGGCCATCCGCAGCTCCAATCCGCAGCTCCATCCGTAGCTCCAAGGGCAGCTGATTCCACAGGGTGGGTGCTCCCACAGAGAAGGCTCTCCCCCTGGGGGTCGCCAGCCGACACTGTCTGGCCGACGGCACCCTGAGGAGGCCCTGTCTGTGGGAGCACACAGGACGCTGGACAGTCGTTACCAGCAGTAGATGTTCCCGCAAATACCCCTGCCCTAAGCCATGTAGGGCTTTATAGGTGATTAACAGCACCTTGACTATATACTGAATAGAGCTGAAAGGAACCCTGGAAATCTGCTAGTTTAACCCCTGCTCAGCAAGGAGGCTGTCAGCTATGGAAGCCATATTTTTATTAGCCATATATTTTCTTAGAAGCTTCGAGGCTGCCACAGTTAGTGCCTGGGAATTTGGGAAGGGTGGATTCTTAGTGAGTAGTAGATTAGACTCAACAACATTCTTGTCAGAAGTCAAGGACATGTCATCCTGCATCTGGATGGGAGTGGGTGAAGGTTTGGCTTCGGATAGAATGACGTTTGACTGGGCCATGTGATGGACTGATGGGTGCAGGGGATGGATCTTTGATTTTCACTTGGGGAAAGGAAAACCTGGAAGTTTCAGATTCAGGTTTTCCCAGATGTGCCAACATTAGTTCTTTAATAAATTCTTACTTGGATGGACTTTGTCTCTGAGCGCTGAATGGAAATGGGAAGTTTCTTTGGAATGCTGACAGAGACCCTATACTATTTCAGACAAGTGGTTGTCCAGTCTATTCATAAAACCCTCCAGTGATGAAGTACCTACCTACAACCTCTGAAGCCATATCGTTCCACTGGTTAATTGTCCTCACTGTTAGGACACTGTTAGGACTGGAGAGTCCTCAGATAGCCAGAAGAGAAGAAACAGAATAACAGTCAGAAGGGACCTTGGGGCTCCCACTCCAACACCCCCTGCTCAGGTAGGAATCTGGGGTACTTGTGGGAACGTCTCCTGCCAGCATCGATGTCCCTTCACCCTGTACGCTCCCACAGACAGGGCCTCCTTGGGGTGCCATTGGCCAGACAATGTTGGCTGGTGACCCCCAGGGGCAGGGCCTTCTCTGTGGTAGCACCCACCCTATGGAACCAGCTCCCGTTGGGGCTCCAATTGGGCCCGGACCTCCGTTCCTTCCGCCGCAACCTGAAGACCTGGTTCTTTCAGCAATCCGGCCTGGAATGAAGCGGAGTGGGATGGGTTTTTAATTGTATTTTAACTGTGTTTTAATTGTATTTTGATTAGTTTGTGGGTTTTAGAGTTTATTGGGCTTAAAACTTAATACTGTTCTAATTAATTTATTCTGTATTTGTATTTTAACGTTGTGAGCCGCCCTGAGTCCTCAGGGAAAAGGGCGGCATGTAAGTCCAGTAAATGAATGAATGAATGAATGAATGAATGAATGAATGAATGAATGAATCCCTATACCATCGTGGAGAAATGGATGACCAATCTCTTCTTGGAAACCTCCAGTGATGGATCACCCACAACTTCTGTAGGCAAGTCATTCCACTGGTTGTCCTTGCTGTTAGGACATTTCTCCTTCATTCCAGGTTGCTTCTCTCCATGATTAGTTCCCATCCATAGTTTCTTGTCCTGCCTTCTGGTGTTTTGAAAAAATAAGTTGACCCCTCTTCTTTGTGATAGTCCCTCAAATATTGGAAGACTGCTATTAGGTTACCCCTAGTCCATTTTTTTTTGTTCTAGATGGGCCATAACCAATTCCTGCAACTCTTCTTCATATGTTTTAGTCTCCAGGCCTTTAATCATCTTATTTGCTCTTATTTGCAATTTTTTTTCAAACTCTCAACATCTTTTTTTTGTAATGTAGTAACCAAAACTGGATGCAGTATTCCAGATGTGGCCTTAGTAAGGTTTTGTAAATCGGTACTAATACTTCACATGATTTTGATTCTATGTCTCTGTAGGGTTTTATTAGCTTTTTTCCCTCTTGGATTACATTGGTTGGAAGCTGTCCAGAATTCTACAGAATATGGGCAATTATATTCCCTTTTTGCATTGGGTTAATTTGCCATATATTCAATGTATTCTGGGCTGTATTAAAAAGAGAACTGTGTCCAAGCTCCCATGTTGATTTATACAAATAACTAACCAAATATTTCTTCCTTCCACCATAAAAATCTAGTGGCCACTTCAAAATGACTTTGGCCAAAGCCATGTTTACTAGCTTCACCTTTCTAAGTGCTGATATCATGTACTCAATAAAAGGTCCTTCAAGCCTGAATGGGGCTTCGGAGTCCTGGTTGAATTGGGCTCATGGCTTGGAACTATGACATGTGACAGGAACAAAGATAAAATACAAAATATTGGAATGGTTCTAGTCTTCAACCTGGAGAAGGAGACCCAAAAGAACTTGGTGCCTCTTAACAAGGCATCTCTGCTAGTTGTCAAACTGGTATATCTAGCTTAGCTATGCACCACTTTCAATGGATGGAAACTAATCAAGCGGACAGCTAACCTAAAACTTAGGAGAAACTTCCTAACAGTGAGAACCATTAACCAGTGGAACACACTTACCTTCAGAAATTGTGGGTGCTCCATCACTGAGGTCTTCAAGAAGAGAATGGGCAACAGCTGCTTGTCTGGAATTGGTACACAACCCCCTGCTTGGGCAGGGCATTAGTCTACAACAGGGGTGTTAAACTCAAGGCCCATGGGGTGCTTAAATCTGGCCCTTGGGGCTGGCCTGGAAATATCAAAGGATTGGCCCGTGGTGCCTCTGCTGGAAAAATGGGGTGTGAGGGTGCACTTATGGCCCCCACACGTCCTGTTTTCAACCTCCCTGTCCTCTAGCAGCACATTCCTGGCTGAAAACCGGCCACATAGAGGCCCCTTGAGGTCCCACACAGCCCTTTTTCATCCAGGAGGATGGTGCAGGAGGCCATAGAGGCCGAAAACAAGGCACCAGGGGTGGGCAGCGAGCAGCCCCCGCATGCCCTGTTTTGGCTGGCAAAGTGCTGCATCCATCCTGTCTCCCTCTCCTGCTGCCCCCTTCCTCCGCCGGCCCATGGAGGAGGACCACAATGCTGATCTGGCCCTTGAAGAAATCCAGTTTGACACTCCTGGACTTGAAGACCTCCAAGGTCCCTCCCAAATCTATTATTCTGTATTCTATATTCAGTCCCACAGGAAAAACCCTTACCTGTGCAGCACTCTTCATGCTGTGCAAAGAGCAGGGATGTAGAGATTTGACTGAGCAACCAACTGAAGAACAAATGCGCTGCTAGAAACTTTCTCCCAGTCTATCTCTTCTTGCATAGTTGTGAAGTTCGGGATATGCCAACATTTTCAGCCCCATCCTCTAATCCTGCCTGGAGGGAATGCTAAAATTTGTCAGCCTTTCTTCTACCACCCCCTGATGTTTTCATTTCACTTCGTCCACTTCCAAATGCTCAGCCGTTTTGAGTATTCAAGGAGGCAAAATGACATCCAAGGTTGGGTTTCTTCCCCAGATGTTCAGTTTGACCCAGGGCGAGTCAATCAAAGTCTGTAAAGTTTCCAACATGATGACGGGTGGAGGACTTATTTGCATGTGTATTTATTTTATTTTTAAGCACAGCATATGGAGTTATTTTTTGGGGGTGATGGTGGTGAAAGAAAGAAAGAAAATGTGCATTTACTAGGCATTTACTAGGCATTGCCTAATCATTTTGCCCCCAAAATACAATTGGATATTTGGGGCAGAAGTACAAGACTCTCAGGGTGTGTTTTAGCTGGTTACTGAATGACTATTTCTTCTGATTCTGCATAAGACATTGAATGAGAAAGTAGCAAACTTGTCTGAGCCATGTGAGGTTAAAGGAAGGAAGGAAGGAAGGAAGGAAGGAAGGAAGGAAGGAAGGAAGGAAGGAAGGAAGGAAGGAAGGAAGGAGAGAAGGGGGAGGGGAGGAAAGAAGGAGGAGGGAGGGAGGAAGGAGGGGGGGATGGAAGGAAGGATCGGGAAGAAATGGAGGGAAGGAGGGAGGAAGGGATGGAAGGAGGAAGGAAATGGAAGGAAGGAAGGAGAGGAAGGAAAGGAGGAAGGAAGGAAGGAAGGAAGGAAGGAAGGAAAAGGAAGGAAGGAGGAGGAAAAGGAGGAAGGAAGGAGGAAGGGGAAGGAAGGAAGGAGGAGGAAGGAAGGAAGGAAAAGGATGGAGGGAAGAAAGCAAGGGAGGGAGGGAAGAAGAAAGGAAAGAGATAGAAAAAAGGAAGGAAGGAGGTCATTTACTTTTCAGAACTGGAGAATATAAGCATTTATTTGATAAACCTTAATGTGGAAAAGGAACCAACCCTATTTCTCTAGGGGAATCAACTCTCAGATACTGTACTGTATCTCCCAAGGGAGATCTCCTTTAGTTCCTACAGTCTTCAAAATCAAAGTTTAAAAAGTTTGTCTGTGCTGCCAACTTTTCAACCAACTGGGGTAAGACTTTAAAAAGTGTTTCTCTCCCTTCGGGAGCACCTCTAAGGAAAAATGTTAAATGTTGGGTATGAGAAAGCCGGAATATTACTGCTTCCATTAGAAAAATGGCAACCACAGAAACATAGTCTGCTATGATTTCTCATCAAATAATTTAAATAAATAACAACACAATAATATAATAACATTATTCCAGATTTCAAGAAATTAACTTTTCTCCGTCTCTTGGTATCATACGCACTGCAACAAAATCTCCTATATTCTCAGTTTCAAGACTGGGTTTACACTTAGTTTAAGTTCCTCTCAGTGTCTTTCTAGTTGTTCAAACCTTGACTTACATTATCAATAAATCTGCAGCCAAATTCTATTACTACTCTGGTGGCTATATAATACTGCCATCATATATAACATTAGCTCTAAGACTTATTATTCTTCATTAAAAAAACCTTTACAAGATGCATAATTCTCCTCCACCTTTGCATTTTCTGTTGATACGTGGCCCCTAACTGTTTTTACATTACTGAGGCATCCTAACTTTTCTTGTATCACCAACACAATCCTGGAACTGTGTGGAAAGAAGATAGGAAACTCAGGAAGATAATGTAACAGTTGCTTTGTGATGAGATAGGTGACAAACCAATTAAATCAA
Source organism: Naja naja (assembly GCA_009733165.1). Taxonomy (NCBI): domain Eukaryota; kingdom Metazoa; phylum Chordata; class Lepidosauria; order Squamata; family Elapidae; genus Naja; species Naja naja. The sequence continues at coordinate 302,949,532 of CM019149.1, forward strand.
TCAATCAACCCTTCCATTAATTTTTTTTTTACAGAGGTGGGGAAACGGGGAGAGATGCTAAATGCATTTTAATTACCATATTTTATAGACGTTCCAGTCTATAAGACCCACCTAAATTTTGGGGAGGAAAACAAGGAAAAAAATCTGCCTTTGCCTCCCAGCAATTCTTCTCAGCTTCAGCACAGCCTGATTTAGCACAAGCAGCTGATTGTCAGTTGGATTGGCTTTCCGGAATACCAACAATCAGCTGTTCCAGGCTGCGGGGATCGCCACTGCCCATCACTGTTGTTGCCACCCATCACAACCACCACCTATCGCCGCTTCAGTGCACCCCATTTTTGGCCACTGCACATTCCATTTTCATCCCATTCCAGGCCATGGCGATCTCTGCCACCTAGAATGGGCCAAATCTGGGCTTGCAGAGGCCAAAAATGGGGCATGTGGAGGCCAAAAATGGGGCCCCTGGAGGCCGAAAATGGGATGCACGGAAGCCGGCTGTTTGGCCTCAGCAAGTTGTTGGAAGGCAGAGGCCAAAGAGTGGGGGCTGGTGGGTGGGCGGGGCTTTGACAACATTCGCTCTATAAGACACACAGACATTTCCACCCACTTTTTGGGGGGTGGGGGCAGGGGTGAGATTCAAATTTTTTAACAACTGGTTCTATGGGCGTGGCTTGGTGGTCATGTGACTGGGTGGACATGGCTTGGTGGTCATGTTATTGGCTGGGTGTGTCCAACTCAATATCACTCACATCAAGACACGCATCTCCTCGCCTGGCCTCTCGTGACTGTGGGGACGCTGCAACAGTCATAAGTGTGAAAAATGGTCATAAGTCACTTTTTTCAGTGCCATTGTAACTTTGAATGGTCACTCCACACAAGCAAAGTACCAGCAAAGGAGGGGAAAAAAACTCCAGAGATGTTCCTGAGACAGGAAGTCTAGTCCTGCCAAGAATGTAATAAGGGTTAAGGGAGAAGCAGTTTCTGTAAGCAACACCAGAATGTTTCCTTCCTGCCTTCCTTACAGGATTAGGCCAGTAATTTCTTCTAACAACTGGTTCTCCAAACTGCTTAGAATGTTAACAACTGGTTCTAGCAAATAGGTGCGAACTGGTAGAATCCCACCCCTGGGTGGGGGGAAGTATGTCTTATAGTGTGAAAAATATGGTAGATTATTGGCACTTATGGGAAGGATATTGCTACTGGCCTGGTACCATAGATTTCATCTGTAGATCTTTGTTTATTAAGCTGAGGGAAGCCCCCCTAGAGAATGAAATATTTTTGGGGAATATTAAAAGAGGTAGAATATTACATTTCTCTTAAAGGAGAAATGGAGGAACATGTTCTTTTTTTTTTTTTAGAAAAACTTTATTAACTTTTATTACCTTAAAAACACACAAACAAACCCACACCAAACACAAACTGTTGGACACGCCAACATAAACCATTAAAACATTAAAATATTGTGTTCAGAACAACCTGTGGTGATATTTACTTAGCAATCTTTTATATATTCTATCAAGTAGAATGTTCTTAAAGACAGAAAGCAGCCCCAACCTTCCTGCCATAGGAAAAAAGAGGCTTAAGCAGAAACTTGACGGGATGGAGATTTTACATCCATTCAAAAAGATGGGCCAATCTATTCATTTAAAAAAAAAATCAAGCACAAGCTCCCACAGAAGGCTGGAGCTGATGGGATTTTTTAAAAAGTAGAAAAACAAAGACTCGTAAAAATCTACATTCCCCCACCCAAATTCTGAAGACAGGACATGACCTTTAGGACATAATAGGATTTACCCACCACTATTTATAATAGCAAAAGATATAAGGCTCATTACATTGCACACCCCTGGAACATCTCAATCACCAAACCCCGGAACCCTATAAAAATCTACCTACTCACCCAGCCAATGGGTCAGCCACCCCAGAAACATGCAGCTGTCACTGAAGTCTCTGGAAAACCAAATCAACATAGACCTTCTTTACATTGTGGCCTGACTCCATTTTATTTTCAGTGTCTTTCTCCCAGCTTGGAACCAGACCAGATTTTTCTTCAACAAAACAGATAACAGATAATCAGAGTTGGAAGGGACCTTATAGGTCATCTAGTCCAACCCCTTCCCCCGCCCAAGTGGCAGACCCTATACCATTTCTGACAAATGGCAGTCCAGTCTCTTCTTGAAAGTCTCAAGTGATGGCATTCCCACAACTTCTGAAGGCAACTTCTGTTCCATTGGTTGATTGTTCTCACTGTCAGAAGGTTTCTCCTTATTTCCAGGTTGAATCTCTCCTTGTTCAGTTTCCATCCATTATTCCTTGTCTGGCCTTCAGGTGCTTTAGAAAATAGCTTGAACCCCCTCCTCTCTGAGGCAGCCCCTCAAATAGTGGAAGACTGCTATCATGTCTCCCCTGGTGCTTCTCTTCCCTAGACTAGCTAAGCCCAGTTCCTGTACCCAACCCACCAACTCATGTGTCCCAACTCTGAGGGATCCAGGAAGTAAAACTGGCAAGAACAAGGGTTATTCAACACAGCCTGGGATCTGGATGGTGAAAGAGAAGAAAAAATTTGTAGGATGGTGATCCACTACCAGCATCCAAGAATCCAGTGTCTGGTCTACAGAATTTAGGAAGGAACTAATCCATTTTGGCTTAGTGGTTAAGGACCCAGGATGCAAAGTAAGGCATGGTGAGTTGTAGTCCAATTTTAGGCATGAAAGCTGATTGGGTAACTTTGAGTCAATCACCAGGATACTCTGAGTGATTTGGGCTAATCACCAGAGGGTGGTGACTTCTAGTCTCAACTTAGGCATGAAAGCCTAAGTAGTATTCCAACAATGAAGGTTTACAAGAAGAGGTTGGACAACCATTTGTATGGAATTGGTATAGAGTCTCCTGCTTGAGCAGGGGTTTGGACTGGAAGATCTCCAACATCACTTCCATTATTCTCTTGTTCTTAGTGTCAGAATATATTCATGAACTGGAATAGAGATTAGTAACAAAGTTAACCAATGAGAGCTGAATTGGAAACTTAAAAGAGAGAATCTGGGCATGGTTTGTCTCTGTTCTGTGCTCAGCTCTAAAGTGAAAGAGAAACTAACTTGCTTGCTTGCTGAAACTAGAGCTCTGCTCTGAACTGGAGCTGTAACATGTCTGCTTCTGTTTGTGTTTGCTTGTAACCTTTCCACATTGGAAGGGATGGGCCATCTGCTAAAATAAAGCCAGGTCATGGCACACACTTCAAAGTAAATCAGGAATCCTGTAATTGGGGACTCTGCCTGGCAAGAGCATATCAATGTAATTTAAAAAAAAAAAGAACGAAGAATCTTTATCCACAGAAGATTTGCATGTGTAAATCTTGTAACAATCCCGGCTAATTGGAAAGCTGATAAAAGTAATACGAGTTAGCCAATGTGCATACCTTAGCTAAAAGTTAGAAATAGAGAATGCCCTGCAGCAAATCAAATGGATATTAGATAACTCCTAGCGATTGCATTAGCCAAGACCTAGGAATAGGGACAGTTAGAGAACAATAGAACAAATTGTAGAATTATTACTAAAATGTTTATTAGATTATATTTCTTATTATCTCACTTTGTCCCACCTTCTCCTTTAGTGAAAATGTGTAAAACTTACTCAATCCTTTGTTCTTGGCTCTTGGCGTTTTGACCAGGATCTCTTTTCCTTGGTGTACTCCAATAAAAAGCAATCAGAAAACCTGCACCTCGTGTCTGGCGTTCATCATTGGCTTTGGCACCAGGATCAGACCCGAACTGGGGACAACAGTAGAAACTACTGGTATTGTACATTTACTTATTTTACATAAAAAGAAGTGTAGTGAATCCTGCTGAGTCAGTCATCTGTGTGTTTTCTGGACTTGAATTTATGCTGTAAACTCTAACACTTAGCCTCCATTCTGCAGTGGTCTTTTCTTCCCCTCTCCCATTGAGGGGAGAGAGAGAGAGAGAGAGGCAGGAAGGAGGGAGCAAATGAATCTTAACTGACTTCCAAAATCATCCTGTTTGTCATAAGGACAAGGGAAATAAAATCTGAAAAATGTCTTGCTACAGATGAGCTCTGTGCCTCTCGCTGCCAAATTCTGTCCACAGACCGCTTCAAAAATCTCTAGCCACAGAAACGGATGGAAATCAATACATCAAACAACTCAATTGCTCAATAAATCCCGAATCAATAGTAGAGTTGCTGGAGAATTTGAAATTTGTTGACAAGGAATGATGTGGAAGCGAGATGACAAGGGTGGATGAAACGAAGGGCAGTCAAAATGAAATAGTTAAAGGAGTCATGACTTGGGGCACGATCCTTCAGACCAACTGTGGAAATAAGAGAGATTGCTATTCTGACCTTGTGAAGAGGGCGGTGCAGACATACCAAATGTATTCTGTCTATTACTGAGAGCAAGTCAAAGAGAATGCATAAGGTTTGTTCCTTCCCCTTAAGACTATTCCAGAGAAGAAACTTTGACCAAACTAATGCAATGCACATTTTACTCCTCTTATATTCAGCTTTCTCTTGTCACTTCCTTCTATTTCATGATTGTACATATTTCTGTGCAAATATGGAGAACTTGACCTAGATCAGGGGTGTCAAACTCTATTTCGTTGAGGGCTGCATCAGGGTTATGTTTGACCTTGGGAGGGCGGGGGACTGTGTGGCCAGGGGGCATGGCCAGTTTGATGTCATTCATCAAAGCTCCATTTTTGGGCATGATGGCCTCCTGCAGCCCTCTGCACCCCATGGGCCGGATTCAGTTCATGGGCCTTGAGTTTGACACACCTGATCTAGATCAAAGATAGACAATGTGATGCCCTCAAGATGCTTTGTACTCTACATCCCACAATTACTTGTCACCAGGCTAGAAGTCAGGAGAATGTGAGTTCCAGTCTTGAATTTGCCATGAAAGCCATCTGGATGAATTTGGACCAATCACCAGGACATGATGAGTTTTAGACCCACCTTCGATACAAAATCCAGCTGGGTGAGTTTGGGGTCAATCACCAGGTGAGGGTGAGATCTAGTCCTACCTTAGGCATGAAAGCCACTGGGTGACTTTGGACCAATCACAAAAAAACTGTCAGTTCCAATCCCACCTTAGTCACAAAAGCCAGCTGGGTGGACCACTCACTCTCTCTCAGCCTAAGCCACGTCACATGGTTATTATTGTAGGAAAAAGAGGAGGAGGAAGGACTACTACATATGTTTGTCATCTTGAGTTGTTTATAAAAATAATAAAGATGGGATAGAAATAAAAAAAATAACTAACGTTGGCTATAATTGATGGATATTAGAGTCTAAAACAAGGGTCTTCAAACTTGGCAAGTTTAAGACTTGTGGACTTCAACTCCCAGAATTCTTGTGCTAACATGACTTGAGGAGGAATTCTGGGAGTTGAAGTCCCCAAGTCTTAAAGCTGTCGAGTTTGAAGACCCTTGGTCTAAAACATTGGAGAACACCAGAGATCTGGTGTAGAAGTTCAAGATTAAAGTAAGTAATAAGTGTTTTGTCAGGGATGGGACAATAACAGAATAACAGAGTTGGAAGGGACCTTGGAGGTCTTCTAGTCCAACCATCTGCTCAAGAAGGAGACCTTATACCATTTCAGTCAAGTGGTTGTCCAATCTCTTCTTAAAAGCCTCCAGTGATGGAGCACCAACGACTTCTAAATTCAAGTCATTCCACTGATTGATTGTTCTCACTGTCGGGAAATTTCTCCTTAGTTCTAGGTTGCTTCACTCCTTGATTAGTTTCCATCCATTGCTTCTTGTCCGGCCTTCAGGTGCTTTGCAGAATAGAGTTGACTCCCTCTTCTTCCTTGTGGCAGCCCCTTAGATTAGGTTAGAATCCATTTTGATTATTTTGCCATGATTATTTTGCAATTCCATACAGCTTCCAGATCAATATTTAGAGTGGCAGAAACTGATGGATTCTACAAAGTTTTCTTTGGGGGGCAGGGTGAGGGTTAGCATATTGGACATTTCATCCTCATAAAAAATCCAGGAAATGAATCTTTAGCAAAAATGGGGGGGGAATGAAACAAATACTTAAAAGTCTGAACTTACTGGATGGGATGCACAGAAAATGCTGTGGGCAAAAAAAATTGACATGAATTCTAATCCAGAGTAATTTATACTACAGGAGCTACTATAACAGCCTGCAAGGTAAATAAGAGCTTCTCCATTCCAAAAATTCAAATTCTGACATTGTGACATTTAAATTCTCTGCCTAATCTCCCTCTAAGAGACACAAACAGCGAGGAAACATAGCACCCAAATCTTGCAGAGCATTTATCTCCAAACTACATGAAGTTGCAAGGATTAAATTCCAAAATATCAGATTAACAATGGAATTCCGGAAGCCTGGATATAAAACTTGCCCTCCCAAGTTAATCTTCAGTTAAAAAATAAATAAATAAATAAAAAAGACTGGTTGGCTTTAATCTTTAAATGGCCAAGAATTATTATTCCTTTCTACTTGGTTTCTGTTTTTAAAGATTCACCAAGCTCTCAAGGCAGTTTTATGGCACTTCTGTATTTTACAGCACTTCTGTATTTTACATTCTTGTTTCTCCATTAGATCTTAAGTCATACTTTCCAAACTTCGGATTTTGTGTCTGCAAAAATTCCCTTGATCCTCATCTCCTTGTACCAGATTGCTGGTAAAGCCACTTAATATATATTACAGAATCACATTACGTTCTCACACTTCAACACCGAGTCGCCTTCCTTTCCCACATGAGCAGCCGAGTTGGCACTCGGTAAATAATCATAAATAATAATAATATAACTCCAACTTAATGGAATAATTTGCTGCCTAATCACGACAATAAAGGGAGTCCATTATCGCCCCCAAAATGTTTTCAGAAAATGAGGTTTTTTTGCTAAGTGATGAGACCAGCTGCTACTTTGGGCTTATTGTATTGCCCAAGCGTTCTGCTGGCCAAAAACGCTTCCTGGTGGAAGGGACATCAATCTCTTTCCCTCCTGGCTGTGGAATCTGCTCGATTAGAAAGCCCCCTTTGTTGCATCGGTGATCGATGATGGGATTCAGGAGGAGAGGAAAGCAGCAGCAGAAAAGTTGAGCTCGTAAGAAGAAGAGAAACGTTGCCAACAGAGAACAGAAGGGAGTCTTCAGAGAAGAACAATCAAATTATGAAGACTTTAGCCTTCACACTTAATTCAGAATGCAACACGGGGAGGGGCGAATGGACGCCATAGATGGTTACTAGAAAGATTACAGGGATTCATAACAGAATAACAGAGTTGAAAGGGATCTCAGAGGTCTTCTTGCCCAAACCCCTGCTCAAGCAGGAGACCCCATACCATTCTGGACAAATCTCTTCTTAACAGATAACAGATAATCAGAGTTGGAAGAGACCTTGTAGGTGATCTAGTCCAAACCCCTGCCCAAGCAGGAGACCCTACACCATTTCTGACAGATGGCAGTTCAATCTCTTTTTGAAAGTCTCAAGTGATGAAGCTCCCACAACTTCCAAGGGCAACTTTTGTTCCATGGGTTAATTGTTCTCACTGTCAGAAAGTTTCTCCTTATTTCCAGGTTAAATCTCTCCTTGATCAGTTTCCATCCATTATTCCTTGTCTGGCCTTCAGGTGCCTTGGAAAATAGCTTGATTTCCTTCCTCTGTGGCAGCCCCTCAAATACTGGAAGACTGCTATCCTGTCTCCTCTGGTCCTTCTCTTCACTAGACTAGCCATGCCCAGTTCCTGCAACCGTTCTTCATATGCCTTAGTCTCCAGTCCCCTAATCATCCTGGTTGCTCTTCTCTGTACTTTTTCTTGAGTCTCAACATCTTTTTTATGGCGTGGTGAACAAAACTTGATGCAGTACTTTACGTGTGGTCTTACTAAGGCTTTATAGAGTGGCATTAGTACCTCACTTGATCTCGATTGTATTCCTCTGTTGATTGCATTGGCTTTTTTGGCTGCTGCTGCACACGGCTGGCTCCTATTTAGCTGGTTGTCCACTAAGACTCCAAGATCCCCCTCACAGTTACTGCTATTGAGCCTGGTTTCACCCAGTCTATATGTGTCCTTTGGGTTTTTCTTGCCTAAGTGTAGGACTACTTTTCTCTACATTGAATTTCATTTTGTTAAAAGACTCCAGTGTTGGAGCACCCACAACTTCTGGAGGCAAGTGATTCAGAGGTGGTATTCAGCTGGTTTGGATCAGTTCTGGTGGACCAGTAGTGAAAATTTTGACTGGTTTGGAGACCTGGCAAATACCACCTCTGGCTGGCCCCACCTACTCTTACCTCTCCTATATTCTGTTGTTTATTAGCTCAGCTGATTCATGTGGCAGAGTGGATTGCGGCACTTCAGCTGAGCTAAAAAAAACTGCACAACTCACCAGTGTTGATCCAGAGGGCGGCATCTGAGCCCTGTGTGCATGCGTGCAAAGCGTGTGTTTGGCACGCCTGCACAGCTCACCAGCACTGATACAGAGTGCAGTGTTTGAGTCCTGTGCATGCACACAGGAAGTTTCCAATTAATATGTGTGCATGCAAAGCACGCGTGCGCAGCCAAAGCAAGCTCTCCAAACTGGTAGGAATTTTTTTTGAAACCCACCACTGAAGTGGTTCTACTGATTCATTGTTATCACTGTTCAGAAAATTTCTCTTTATTTCTAGGTTGAATATCAATCAGAATAGAGCCAGAAGGGGTCTTGGATATCTTCTAGTCTGACTTCCTCCTCTAGCAGAAGGCCTATACAATTTGAGATGTTGGCTGTCCAGTCTCTTCTTAAAAACTCCAGTGATGAAGCACCCACAACATCTGAAGGCAAATCGTTCATTGGAATGGAATAGTGATGAAGCCATAAATCTTAGCAAAATGTAGGAAAATTCACTTTTGAACTGATATCCATCTGGTTCGGTCTTCACTAAACTTTCAAAACTATTTGAAGTTTTTTTTCCTGTTTGAGACAGACTTTGAAATAGGAGATTGTAAGGATATTAACAGTACCTTTTTTAATTAGCTGCAGAATCAATTGCTTTAGACTTTTTTTAAAAACAAAGTGAATTGATGCTCTAATTTCATCAGCTACATCAACAGTCCTATAGAGATTATCAAAACTATTTACTGAAAACAACAACAGCACCCTAGTGCAATGGAGGATTGTGGAGGGATAGGGAGTGGGAATAATTCTTATGTGTTTCCATGAAATGAATTAGACTTGGATCCCCCAAGTTAATCCCAAAGGCGAAAAGAATTTCAGCAAAAGACTTCTGAAATGTTTATCTATGTGTTTATTCACTAGATAGCCATGGGGGGCATGCAAACATTCTGCTTTTTATGGTATAATAATATCTCTTATGGTCTTCTGCCTCCTGTGTTTCTTATAGATTGCTTAAATCTCTTGAAGACACTAAAAAGAAATATTTCCTAGGAGAAATAGATAGATCATAAATAGATAGATAGATAGATTGATTGATTGATTTAATTTATTTGATTAGTCAATTGCTTACAAGATAATAGGTATAAGTATAAACATAGTTATAAATACATGGATACATATAAGAAAATAAAAGAAACAATAGGACAGGGATGGTAGGCACTTTGGTGTGCTTATGCATGCATGCAGGCAGGCAGGCACTAGACTTTTCACTAGACTAAATATAACCAGTTCCAATATGATAGATAGATAGATAGATAGATAGATAGATAGATAGATAGATAGATAGATAGGAGGGAGGGAGGGAGGAGAGAGAGGCAGGCAGGCAGACAGACAGACAGACAGATGTAAACATTGAACTCTCTTTCGTGGATGAATCATAGAATCATAGAGCTGGAAGAGAGCTAAGAATCCTTTTATTCCAACCCCTTGCCCAAGTCAGGAATCCTCATACCATCCTAGATAAATGGTTGTCCATTATTTTCCTTGAAATCCTCCAGTGACAGAGCATCTACAAGTCCAGGAGGCAAACTGTTCCATGGCTTAATTATTTTCACTGTCGGGAAATTCCTCCTTATTTCTTGGTTGGTTCTCTCCTTGATGAGCTTCCACCTATTGCTTCTTGTCCTGCTCTCAGGTGCATTGGAGAATAAATCAAGGCCCTCTTGTCTGTGACAGCCACTCAAGGGTTGGAAAATGCTATCCTCTAACCCTTCTCTTTGTTAGGCAAAACACCTGGTTCCCTAAGACATTCATCATAGACTTTAGCCTCCAAACTCCCAATCATCTTTGTTCATCTTCTCTACAGAAGAGGAAGAAAGAAAAGTCAAGACAGGTTTTGCATTCATAAATATACCTGGATGATATATGTTAATTAAGAAATTGACCTTTTCTCTTCCCAGATTTTGAATTGATTAGTTTTGTCCTGAGTTTTGCAATTCCCTAATATTGAGAGAATTGCTCACGTAGTGGTTTCTCCCATTCTTTTATTATTAGCATGGGATCAACCTTAAGGTGACTATGAGTCAGTTAGAGAGGAAAAACTGGCCTTACTTAACAGAGCTTTCAAAATGTTCATAGGAAAGATTTCTGAGTCTAAATTAAGTACTTCGGTTTATGACATTTATTAATTTTGGTGCAAGCTGTCATAAACACAGAGAGAGGGAGAGGGGAGAAGGGTAGGGAGAGGGAGAAAGAGATTGAAATGTATTGTGAAATGTACTTTGACCTGTCCTTGAGGGTGTCCTTTTAGTATTCTAATTATTGTTGCCTGACTCCAGTGGTGGGATTAAAACATTTTACTACCAGATCTATGGGTGTGGCTTGGTGGGCATGGCAGGGGAAGGTTACTGCAAAATCTCCATTCCCTCCCCACTTCACTAACCTGCTTTGCAGCTCCATTCTCCTGTGCAGGGCAACAAAAGAAGACCCAGCCAATCAGCTGGGAGGCAGAGAATGGGCAGGGCCACTCAGAGGTGGCATTTGCCAGTTCTCCGAACTCAAAATTTCTGCTACCGGTTCTCCAGAACTGGTCAGCACCTGCTGAATACCACCTCTGCCTGACTCGCATTGTGGCTAGGAGGTCATGCCCTGTCCTTGGAGCTCGGTGGGGAATGTAGATTTTAATCCCACCAGCTGCAGCCTTCTGTGGGAGCTGTGGCTGAAGACGTTTTGTTTATGGATAGTATGGCCTGGCTATCTTAATGGGTACAAAATATCCATCTCTAAAGATCTGAGGGTTCTGCTTGAGGCTGTTTTCCTATGGCAGGAAGACTGAGGTTGCTTTCTGCCTGTGTTAAGTTTTTTTTCCCATTTCTTCTTTGGGGAAATATAACATTCTGCCTGTTTTAATATTCCCCAAAATATTCCATTCTCTGGGTGTGGGGGGACGCTTCCCACAGCAAGGAGAGAGCAACCTAGAACTAAGGAGAAATTTCCAAATGGTGAGAGCAATCAACCAAAGGAACATCTTGCCTTTAGAAGTTGTGGGAGCTCCATCACTGAAAGCTTTCAAAAAAAAAAAAAGACTGGATAACCATTTATCTGGAATGGTATAGGATCTCCTGGTTGAGCAGGGGATTGGATAGAAACTTCCAAGATCCTTTCCAAATCTATTATTCTATGTTCTATCCTTGTGGTAAATCAGAACTCCTGTTGATTGACAAGGAGCCCTTTTCCCAGATTTCAATCATTTCCCTGGCTATTTTTGTACCTGCTTGGCCAACAATCTTAGTTGCTGCAAAGTAGTAACTGGATTAAAAGTCCTTTCCCAACTACTTGCAAATCTTAGAGGAAGGTGTGCTTGCCATTGTGCATTTGAGGCAAAAATTCATCTGAGGAATAATGATCTCTGCACAGCACTGTCTTGAAAGGGATTTACAATTCAATAACCCTTTCAGGCAACTGTGCAGAAAAATACGCATGAAAACATGCAACAGCGGTTTGGATCAACAGTGTGAAAAAATATTAACTCCTTTGGTGAATGAGGGTCTATTGTGAATACTGGAAAATGTTTGGGTGCGATACATCCCAGCAAAAGTAAGCTATACTTTTTTGGAGCATCGCTAGTTGAAAAACAATCAATGGCCATTTTCCAAGAGAAGGATAGGAACCAGCTTGAAACACGGAAAGCTTCTTCAACCCAGCCTTCTAAGAGGTAGAGATGGGATAAAAACAATAATAAGTCTTTTCTGTAGATTCTTGTTTTATTTTTCCCCTTTGAATCAAAATATTAAACAGAAAAAAAAAATCAGCAATGTATTCACCCTTCAGATCTCATTTATGGGAATTCGAAGAAGAGAAGGGGAGGGGAGAGAAATCTATATACCTTAGGCATTTGCTGAGAACCTTTTTAAATTACATTTAGAGAGTTGTGAAGACCAGATGAATCAAAATTCAGTTTCTCCTTTCATCAGGAGGGGCTTTTGTCACAAGGAAGACAAGATGGAGGGTGGGAGATCTGTCTAGGAGAAGCTGCTTTTGTTTACATCCAGAGATTAAAAGAAGCACAATGTTAGAATATGCAGTAGCGACGCTATGATAGATAAGGTGTCAAGGAGAATGCTAGGAAATACAACAAAGCTTTCCAAAGATAAATATGCTCTGTTATCTCCACATTTCCACTTTTAAATATGTATGACCACAAATTTGTCTATTCTTCTCCCGTACTCGGCCATCTGTAAACTGTTCCCTTATGAGGCCAGCGGAATAATAAGAATAAAAAGGAGATGACAAAGGGGGAAAAAAGGAGCAGTAGATAAAATCCCAAAGGACAATGCTGAAGGTTTGAAGACCAGGCTCAGAAAGCAAGAAGTGTTTGCTGAAGGAATAAAACCAGGGTAAGGTAGGAAGATACAGCCTTGGAGTTAGCCCTTCAAGTTAGGAAGTATGATAGACAGATCGGTGTCCACTCTGGCAATCTGTTGTGTAAGAAGGAAAACAAACTGGCGGACCCTTCAGAACACAAGAGAAAGAATATCAATATGAAAATGAAATTTGGAGTTTCTCTCTGATCCTATTCTACCCAAACTATTCTTGTCAGTGAGTTTAATTCCAAAGACTCACTGCTTCCCACCCAACTTTCAATGAGACCTTTGAATTTGGATTGACAGGGACAGGAGGTAAGGCTGAGGTCACATACAAATGAAGAAGACATCACTGCAGGCAGGAATGTTGATCTAGTCTGTACTGAGACAGAATCCAGTAAGTTTCCACTGTTGAACATTCTTGGATAAAGAGTCAAGGAATCAGGGCCAATGAGTCAGGGCCAAGGAAAGTCCAATGGTAGAGCAACTCTTCATTTTTCAAACAAGAGTTAGGTAGAACTTACTATGTCCTTTCTTGTCCCAAACAGACCAACAATTAATCTGGATGGGCAGAGATAATGCAGAAGCAGAATATTCTTACATGGGAAAGTTGCAAATTGCACTTTGGTTACTGCTAGCTTTCTCAGGAGAAACTTCTAGAAGCTTCTTCTTCATAAAAGAGATTGATGATACTGAGTGAGAGAGATGATGAGAGAGAGGGGAAAGGGAGGGAGTGGGAGAGAGGAAGAGAGGTAGAGAGAGAATGGATGGATCAGAGATAATGGATAGAGAGATGATAGATGATAGATATGATAGATAGATGGATGGATGGATAGATAGATAGATAGATAGATAGATAGAGAGATAGATAGATAGAGACAGGCAGGCAGGCAGAGATAGATAGATAGATGATAGATGATAGATAGATAGATGATAGATAGATAGATAGATAGATAGTTTTAGGTTAGGGATTATAATTATATTTGGTTGTTGGGTCCAGGGTTAAGGGTAGATTCTCTACCCTTCAGAAAATTCTCCTGTGTTGTTGCTGTCACTCATTCTTTTTTAAGCCTTGTCCCCATCTTCCACAATCTTCCATCAGAATATAGTGCAGGGTACCCATTGGGAAGTCAACAGCTAGAGGTCAAAATCCAGGAGATTCCCTCCCAGGGTCCAAGAAGAGCAGGTGCCAACCAGTGGTGGGATTCAATTGTTTTACTACTGGTTCTGTGGATGTGGCTTGGTGGGCATAGGCTTGGTGGGCATGGCAGGGGAAGGATACTATAAAGTCTCCAGTCAAAGGTGGTATTTGCCGGTTCTCTGAACTACTCATAATTTCCACTACTGGTTCTCCAGAACTGGTCAGAACCTGCTGAATACCACCTCTGGTGCCAACCCATAGATCATGGCCATGAACACAATAGAAACCACCTTCCAACTCAATTTTTGAGACATCTTTTAAAATGTAATCTGTTTTTCTCCTGTCCTGCTTCCACTTGGAATTTTATTTCAAGTCATTTCAGAACATCTGATTCTTCTCCACCCCAATTAACTGCTAATTTGAAAGCAGTGCTTCATCATGCATGCAGATTAACTCCTGGAGAATTTTGTCCTTCCAAATGCTGTTAGCTCCCAGTCAACAGACACTACCAGCACCCTGCTCACCTTTTCAACATCTTTTTCACCCTGCTCAACAAAGCTTTTGAACATCCGTTTCCATCTCAGAGATATTATAGCTTTCAGTTTAGCCTCAACTGCTCTCTGAAGTGATGATAATTCTCAATGTTTTTTAATCAGATGATTCATTGAAATCAAATCAATTCATGACAAACAATGATGAGTTTTGAGGATGAATGACCCTGATTTAGTGTTCTGATGGTTTGCAAACCTCTGTGACTGGCATCTTGGGAGACAGAGTGAGTTGCATTGTGATGTACTTCTTGGAATCTTACAGGCAACTGAAGAGGGACAGATTGGGCTCCTTATGTATTTGGCAAACTAATCTCTGATTGGTCCATGTTACAAGAAAGTTCCTGCTTCCTGATTGGTTCCTCATATAGGTAGACCAAGGGTCTTCAAACTTGGCAAGTTTAAGACTTGTGGACTTCAACTTCCAGAATTCCTGAGCTACATGACTGGAGGAGGAATTCTGGGAGTTGAAGTCCATAAGTCTTAAAGCTGTCAAGTTTGAAGACCACTGAGGTAGACTTTTGATTGCTCTATTTTGAAGATATTCCATGAGACGGAGAAAAGAGGATTGACCTATTCTCCAAAGCACTCAAGGCAGGACACGAGATAATGTGTAGAAGACAAATAAAGAGGAATCCAACCTAGAACTAAGGAGAACAACAAAGTAGTGCAACAGCTTGACTCCAGAAGTTGTGGGTTGTTTAATCACTGGAGGATTTCAGGAAGAAACCGGGCAGCCATTTGTTCAGAATGGACAGTATGATCTCCTGCTTGTGCTGGACTAGAAGATCTTGTAGGTCCTTTCCAATCCTATAATTCCATGTTCTGTGTTCTAATGGAATCCAATATAATTCTTCCCCTTAAACTGCAGTCTGGAGAACCCATCTGGTTGATTCACTGGTTTGTATTAAGATGGACTGATTAAAGTAGCTCAAAGAGCTCAAAAAAATCCATCAGACACCACTGCTTTGAGGCCCAGCTGGACTGTAGTGATGAGAAACAAGTTTTGCTGAAGAAAACTCTTTTCAAAACTTTCCTGGCTGAATTTTGATAAATATGTTTTTTTTTTGTCTTGCTATTCTTTGAACGCTTGTCAAATAATCACCGAGCAGTTATTCTGCATTTGACATCCTGTGACTTTTGATATTTGGCAATATTGGATAAGCTGATGAGTAAACTTCATGCCGGGTATTTTTGTCTGCATAAGAACGTCGGTGCACAATGGCATTTCATACCCGATAGTACCTTGGCATATGTGTGTGGTTTTTTAATGTTGGATATCCAGCAGTATAAAGCAGCTGACATTTGGAAGAAGCAGGAGAAAAGAGGAGAAAGAAACAGAAAGTTTGAGGAGGTGAACAATAGATTTCACAATGTCTTTATTTAAGGTCTCTTACAGTGGAGAGTTTTGTTATCTAATTAGTTTATCACAAAGGAACGCTGCAAAATATCAAATATTTTGGTTTGCTGTTGAGATTTTCCCTTTTGTTATCATCAATTCAGGGCTGGAAGTTCATAAGAAATACCACCAGAATGAAGTTGGAGTCAATCAAAGTTATTGTCACTTTGGGGAATTATTTGTTTGTGGCATCAAGATAGAAACTGGGAGACAGTGAGTTCTAGTTCCACCTTAGGCATGTGAAAGACAGTTGGGTGACTTTGGGTCAATCGCCAAGACACAATGAGTTCTAGTCCTTCCTTAGCATGAATACCAGTCTCTGATTGGTTTACAATGTAGCATATTGACCCCAACAATCTGGGTCCTCACTTTACTGACCTCGGGAGGGTGGAAGGCTGAGTCAACCTTCCAACAGGATCGAACTCCAGCCTGTGGGCAGAGTTAGCCTGCAATATTGCCTTCTAATCACTATATCACCAGGACATCTGAAGTTAGAGCTTCAGAGGTCACTGTGGATTTCCCTAACAGATTAACAGAGTAGGAAGGGACCTTGTAGGTCAGTTGTTGTTGTTCAGTTGCTAACACAGGTCCAACTCTTTGCAACCCCATGGACACTTGGCCATCCGTCCTTCACTCTCTCCCAGAGTTTACCCAAATTCATGTTCAACCAGAGACAGCACTGACCCTCAACCAATCCATGCAAGCCCCCCAAAAAAACCAACAACATCCAGCACTGCACCTCCCTAAGCTCCCTAAGATGAGAGCTTCTTTTTGGTGGTGGGTGGAATATTTGGTGCACCCAAATATTTCCTATTTTCTTTTCTTGAGAAACAATTTCCTTGACACAGCTGACATGTTGAGATTGTGATATTTTGACAACTGTACGGGCAGTGGTTAATGTGTTGGTTTTAGTTTCAAGCAGCTTTGAAAGGTTTTCTAAGGATCTGTTGATGGTGTGTAGAGTCTCTTCCTGTCTTACATTTAAGTTTTTTTTTTTCCTGGTCAAAGCCTCCGTTGGGTCAGCAGCTACCTCCACAAGGTAAGATTCTCTTTTATCCTTGTTATATTGGAAAATAAATGAGCTGGACTCACACTATCAGGGAGCTTGTCATTAAAGGAATATTTGTTTTCTCTCTCTCCCCTGCAGTTTCTATCAAAGGCTTAAGTATAAGAGGTTATATCTCTTTTTTTATCTCCCTTACGTGTTAACTTGGAAATGGAAGTAGAGGAAGCCAGAACTATCATTTTATCTGGGTATGTGTTCTGGAAGGGTAGTTATCATCGTTCAAGGGTGTATGTGGGTTTTTTTTTAACAACAAACATAAACATAAAACAACAAATAAAACACACACAAACACAAACACAAACACACACACAAACACACACACACACACACACACACATATATATATATGCAGGTCTTGGCGTGTTCGGGTCTTTTCCCGTGTATGATTGAGAGTATCTTGGCAACATTTCGATGAGATCCCACTCGCCATCTTCAGGCTGGTGCTTTCGGCTTCATACTTGTGTGAGCAAAGTGTAATCGGAGCTGCCGTCTCTCTATAAATACTGGTGGGGAGGTGTTGTGTGCTGGCTCTGTTGTAAGTGGGTTGGTTGGCTGTGTTGTTACTTCTTGATTGGTTGATGTAGTTGATGTTTGCAGACTGGTTGGCTTTTTCATAAGAACCTGTGTGGCTGAAGCACTGGCTGTGTGTCTATCAGCCTTTTGTGTTGTAATGACCTGGGTAATGGGCTGTGTGATGACCTTCTGAGTTCTATTGTTGTGACATCTTGGGTCTTGTGCTGTAATCTCCTGGGTCGTTGGCTGTGTTGTAACATCCTGAGGTTTTTTAGTGTAACCTCCTGAGTTCCGTGATGTGATATCCTGAGCGGATGGCTATGATGTAACATTCTGGGCTTTGGTTTGGCTCCGAGTTTGAGGTCTGGCTATGTGTTCATGGTGTGTGTGAGTTTGCTTAGTTAGGGGGTCAGAGGGTGTAGCAGCTGGTGATGCAGCTGTGGTCTGGTTTCTGGATGGTGGTTGTCTTTTGTCTATGGGTTAAACTAAAAGACCTCCAAGTTCCCTTCCAACTCTGTTACTCTGTTATTCTGTCATCTATATATCATCTATGAATCTATCTATCCATCCATCCATCCATCCATTATCTCCCATCCATCCATCCATCCATCCATCCATCCTCTCTCTTTTTACTATCATCTCTCTGTCTGTGCCTGTCTCTCTCTCTGTCTGTCTGTCTGTCTCTCTCTCACACACACACACACACACACACACTTTCTCTGTATCATCTATAATTTATCAATCTCTTTCAGGTAGAAGAAGCTTCTCCTAAAAAGCTAGCTGTAACTGAAGAGGAGTTTGCCATTTTCCCATGTAAAACTATTCTGCTTCTGGATTATCTGTGCCCATCAAGATTAATTGTTAGTCTCTTTGGGACAGGAAAGGACATAATAAGAACTACCTTACGCTTGATTGAAAAATGGAGAGTTGCTGTACCCTTGGACTTTCCTTGGTCCTGACTTGGCCCTGACTCCTTTACTCTTTATCCAAGAATGTTCAACAGTGGAAACTTACTGGATTCTGTCTTAGTATAGACTAGATCAAAATTCCTGCGGGCAGTGATGTCTTCTTCATTTGTATGTGACCCTCAGCCTCACCTCCTGTCCCTGTCAATCCAAATTCAAAGGTCTCATTGAAGGTTGGGTGGGAAGCAGTGAGTCTTTGGAATTAACTTCACTGACAAGAATAGTCTGGGTAGAATGGGGTCAGAGAAAAACTCCAAATTTCATTCTCATATCGATATTTTTTCTCTTATGTTCTGAGGCATTTCCTTTCCTTCCTGCACAACAGATTGCCAGAGTGGACACTGATCGGTTTTGACAATGGTCAGAATGAATTGCTTGCAAGCAACTTTTGAAGTTAGGCTGAGGGCGTCAAATTACTCATCCTTGACCATATCATTACATAGATACCCAGTTGTTGGAATAGGTTGGTCTTTCTTCCCTCAAAATCTTCATTCCTTCATGTTTGTTTGTTTATTTATTTATTTATTTATTTATTTATTTATTTATTTATTGACTTATATGCTGCCCCCTCTCTGAAAGGACTTGGGGCAGCTCACAGCTAAAATACAACAATAACAATAAATTACCTAAAAACATATTAAACAATTATAAGCCGAATTAGAATTAAAACCCCCAAAATTAAAAGAGACAAACCCCAAAGAGTCAGCACAGCCCAGATTGTAAAAACGTGGTGGAAGGTGCGAAGATCGGGAGCCAGCTGGAGCTCCGGCGGAAGAAGATTCCATAAAGTGGGGGCCGCCACAGAGTAGGCCCTCCCCCCAGGTCACCGCCAGGTGACATTGAGTCACTGACGGCACCCTGAGGAGACCCCGTCTGTGCGCCCATACAGGGCGGTTGGTATTTGATACTGGGAGGAGTCGTTCTCATAGATATCCTGGACCCATGCCATGTAGGACTTTAAATGTTAACACCAAAACCTTGAATCTCACCCAGAGGGCAACCGGAAGCCAATGCAGGTCGTGCAGGAGGGGTGTAATATGGGAGTATCTGGAAGCTCCCATCACTACCCACGCAGCCGCATTCTGCACCAGTTGAACCCTCCGAGTGATATGCAAGGGCAGTCCTAAATAGAGAGCGTTACAGTAGTCGAGTCGGAAGACAACGAACGCCTGAGTGATCGTGCACAGGGCATCTCGGTCCAGATATGGGCGCAACTGGCAAACCAGCCGGACCTGGGCAAAGGCCCCCCTGGCCACGGTTCCCACCTGCTCCTCCAACTTGAGCCATGAGTCCAGGAGGACCCCCAGATTCTGTGCCCTGTCCACGGGGGGTAACACCTCCTCCCCCATGACCAAAGATGGAACCTCTGAACTGGACCGAGATGTCGGTATGCACAACCACTCTGTCTTGGCTGGGTTGAGTCGAAGCATGTTCCTGTCCATCCAGATTCGCACTGCTTCCAAACAACGGGACATCGCGGAGAGAGCATCACTGATGTGGTCCGGGGTGGAGATGTACTGATGATAGCTCACCCCAAAACCATGGATGATCTCACCCAGCGGCTTCATATAAATGTTGAACAAGAGAGGCAAGAGGACCAACCCCTGGGGTACCCCACAAATGAGAGACCTCGGAGTCGACCTCTGCCCCCCTGCCAACACTGTTTGCAAACATCCCGAGAGGTAGGAGGAGAACCACTGTAAAACAGTGCCTCCCACTCCCAGCCCCCCGAGGCGCTGCAACAGGATACCATGGTCGATGGTATCAAAAGCTGCTGAGAGATCTAACAGGACCAGGACAGAGGAAAAACCCCTGTCCCGAGCCCTAGAGAGATCATCAATCAGCGCGACCAATGCTGTCTCCGTGCTGTACCCGGGTCAGAAGCCTGATTGGTATGGATCCAGGTAGTCCGCTTCCTCCAGGAAAAGTGGCAATTGCTGCACCACCACACTCTCAACAACCTTCGCTAGAAAGCGAAGGTTGGAGACCGGACGAAAGTTGTTCAACACGGCTGGGTCCAG
Organism: Naja naja; assembly: GCA_009733165.1. NCBI lineage: Eukaryota > Metazoa > Chordata > Lepidosauria > Squamata > Elapidae > Naja > Naja naja. Next base: position 302,969,910 of record CM019149.1, read on the forward strand.
GGCAGGCTTCTTCAGAAGGGGCCTCACCACCATCTCTTTCAAGGTGGCAGGGAACAGCCCCTCCCTCAATGAAGCATTGACCACTGCCCAGACCCAGCCGCACGTGACCTCCCTGGAGGCATAAACCAACCAGGAAGGGCACAGGTCCAATAAACATGTGGTGGAACTCAGCCGCTGCATGATCCTGTCCACTTCATCCTCAGAAACAGGATCGAACTCAGTCCAGATTACATTAGCCAGACTGCTCGCCTCCCCTTCCCCAGACCACTGCAAGTCCGAGCACAACCCTTCCCGGATCCGAACAATTTTTTCCTGCAGATACAGACCAAATTCCTCAGCTCTGCCCCGCAGAGGGTCTGCCACCTCCCCCAACTGTAAGAGGGAACGGGTGACCCCAAACAGGGCAGCTGGGCGGTTATCTGTGGATGCGATGAGGGCGGAGAAGTAAGACCTCCTCGCCGCCCCCACAGCTACCAGGTAAGTCCTAATATGGGCTCTCAACTGGGCTCAGTCAGATCCGGAGTGGGTCGCCCTCCACCTACTCTCTAGTCCCCTTCTACGACGCTTCATCCCCCGGAGCTCCTCGGTGTGCCAGGGAGCTGACTGGGATCTGCGCTGAGTAAGGGGACGCATGGGGACAACCCTGTCAAGAGCCCCTGTGGCCGACTGTTGCCAGGTAGCCGCAAGGACCTCGGCAGAGTTGTGGGTGAGGGATGCAGGAAAAAAACCCAGTTCTGCCTGGAACCTCTCAGGGTCCATCAGGCACCTGGGGTGGAACCATCTAAGTGGCTCCTCATCCCAGCGGTGTGGGGCAGCTTGATGGAAGACCAGCTGTAGGAGATAGTGGTCTGACCATGGAATGGGATGGATTGCTGTAACACCATCCCCCAGGCCACTACGCCACCGCTCCGAGACAAAAACCAGGTCGAGCATATTGCCCCCCTCATGATGTTAACTTCTTAACCTGGCAAAATTCTACAATGTGTTCCTTTTAAGACATCTCATTAAAAATTATCCTGTCTGAACAATAATTTCATCTATTTTTATCCGTTCAGTCCACTTCTCCCTATGTGTGGGTCTCCCTCAAAATGTTCTTGTAGGGTCTTTCAAATGATTGGAGTCTTCCAATATTTGAGGGGCTGCCATAAAGAAGAGGGTGACAACCTATTTTCCAAAGCAACTTAGGGCTGGACAAAAAATAACCAGTGGAAGCTTATCAAGGGGAGAGCCAACCGAGAATTAAGGGCAAATTTCCTGGAAAATGAGGAAAAAATGTGGAATGGCTTGCCTCCAGACATTGTGGGTGCTGCATCAATGAAAGTTTTCAAGCTGGACAGCCATTTGTCTGAAATGGTATAAGGTCCCCTTCTTGAGCAGGAGATTAGGCTAGAAGATCTCTAAGGTCCCTTCCCACCAGTGGTGGGATTCAAATTATTGTACTACCGGTTCTGTGGGCATGGCTTGGTGGGCATGGCAAGGGAGGGATACTGTAAATCTCCATTCCCTCCCTACTCCTCAGGGAAAGTTACTGCAAAATCTAGATTCTCCCTATTCCCCACCCCACTAACCTGCTTTCCAGCTCCATTCTCCTGTGCAGGGCAACCAAAGAAGACCCAGCCAATCATCTGGGACTTGGGAGGCGAAGAATAGATGGGGTGGGGCCAGTCAGAGATGGGATTTGCCGGTTCTCCAAACTACTCAAAATTTCCACTACTGGTTCTCTAGAACTGGTCAGAATCTGCTGAATACCACCTCTGCTTCCAACTCTGTTATTCTGTTATGATATTTTTGAGCATGGAAATTCATCTGGAAAGGGATGAGCTGGGATGATAGAAGAAAAGTCAACTTTGTTTGTAGAACTGCTGCCTTGGACATGAGGTTGGACTAGAACATCTTCAAGGTACCTTCCAACTACGTTATTCAGTATTGTGATGGAACACAGAAGACTATCCCCCATCCCTCAATGCAGCACTGATGCCTACTTCTTTTCTCCATTCTGTTGGACCAAAGACATCATTTTGGGCCAAAGACGTGAGCTACGGTGGTGCAGTGGTTAGAGTGCAGTAGTACAGGCTACTTTGGGTGCCTGCTGGCTGCCTGCAATTTGGCAGTTCGAATCTCCCCTGAGGTTGACTCAGCTTTCCATCCTTCTGGGGTGGGTAAAATGAGGACCCAGATTGGTGGGGGGCAATATGCTCTGTAATCTTCTCAGAGAGGGCTATAAAGCACTGTAAAGTGGTATATAAGTCTAAGTGCTTGTTAGGATATATGCAGAGTAACCCTTGTGTAACAAGGATATGCACTTGGAAACATATATGAGAACAGTGATGAATAAATACACAGCCACACAGAGATACACCAAATTGTGTTTATGTTTATTTGAAGAAATAGCATAGTCTAATAAACAGTCCAGGTCATACACGTTTTAACAGTCCAGCAGTATCCAGTTATAAAGTCTTCTTACCCTTTTCATGTCTTTTACAGCAGACAAACCTTTTCACGTCTTTTACAGCATACAAGTATCAAACCATAATACAACAGATAATCTTCTATATCAACAGAATATCAAAGTAAACAGAGTTAGTCAGTATCAGTCCGTATTCAGTCAGAGAGAAAATCAGTATCAGCATCAAGAGAGATCTTCAGTGGGAGAGAGAGTTAAACCATGATCTATAGCTCCCTCTTATGGCAACTTGCAGCATACTCAACCAATCAGAACACAGCATAATACATTACAGTATTTTCCCTTAAAGCTACAGACATATATATTTGTGCTTTATATATTGTCAACCCAACTACGTTATGTACATATACATAACAGTGCTATTGCTATTTTGTCCCCTCTTTTGGAGCTCAGCACATATCAAATGCAGATGGAGATAACCAACTCTGCAGCATAAAAAAAAAACAGCCATAGCAATAGCTTTTCTTGAAGAGTCTCTTCCAAGTCTCTCGTTTTGTGTACAGCATCTTTTACGATGCAAATGACTCTTGTGCCTTTGCCAACATCCTTCTTCCTGGCCTCTGCACAAATTGAAATGCCACTGCCTGACTCCAGTGATGGTAAGGAGAATCTGGGGAAAGGAGGGGAAAAAAAAGTTGGTTGTCACAATGTAGAAAACTTTGAGACTCTGGAAAGAGTGCAGAGTAACAAAGGCGATTAAGGGGCTGGAGGCTAAAACATATGAAGAACGGTTGCAGGAATTGGGGATGTCTAGTTTACTGAAAAGAAGGAGTAGAGATGACAATTCCTGATACTCTGTTGTTAAATTAGGATGGTTTCAGGGTTTATCTAGTCTAGCAAAAAAAAAAAGACTAGGGGTGACATGATTATTATTATTATTATTTATTGGACTTATAGGCCGCCCTCTCTCCCTAGGGACTCAGGGCGGCTTACAATAAAAAATGAAAATACAAATATTAAAATACAATTAAACCAATTAAATTAAGCCCAATAAAAGTTAAAACCCAATTAAAACTTAAAATCGATAAAACCCCACCCCTTCCCATTCAGTCCAGGCCGGTCTGTTGAAATAACCAAGTCTTTAGGTCGTGGTGAAAGGAATGGAGGTCAGGGGCCAACCGGAGCTCCAAGGGGAGTCGATTCCACAGGGTGGGTGCTCCCACAGAGAAGGCCCTACCCCTGGGCACCGCCAGCCGACACTGTCTGATGACAGTGCTCTAATATTTGAGGAGCTGTCACCAGAGAAGAGGGGGTCAACCTATTCTTTAAAGCAAGAGAAGACAAGAGAAGAAATGATGGATGGAAACTAATCAAGGAAAGAAGCAACTTAGAACTGACGAGAAATTTCATATCAGTTGAAACAATTAGCCAGTGGAACAGCTTGCCTCTAGAAATTGTTTGGCCCCCAACATTGGAGGTTTTAAGAAGAGACTGGACAGCCATTTGTTTGAAATGGTATAGTGATTAGACTAGAAGACCTCCAAGGTCCCTTCCAACTTTGTTATTCTGTTATGATGTTTCAGAGCATGGAAGGCAGCCGCAAAGGGGTGAGCTGGGGCGATAGACCAGAAGAAAAGTCAACTTTGTTTGTGGGACCCGAAAGAAAGGAATTGATGCCCCCTGTGAATTCTGATGGATCCACAGCCTCTTGCACATTGATTGTCCCATTCATCACACAGGAATGCTTTCACGGTTTGGCTTCTGTTGGGATTAATGGAGGCCCTTTTGACAGCACGAGAGCATCTTTTATAGACTGGGTATTTCACACCCATACAAAAACAGTTGAAGCCAATTTGAATGGAAATGTCAGCGCCCAGCAGTAGGGCAACAGGAACAGAGAGAAACTTGGTCTGAATTTTAACAGGGGCTGAGGTAATTCACACAGACCCTGAATTAATACATAGATTAAGAACAGAGAGTGTAAAAATAGCCTTTCTGGAACAAAGAAAAGGTTCACCTTCTGCTAGCTGTTTGTTGGTGGCTGATCCATGCTTATGGGGCATTAACAAGTAGATGATAGAGATGCACAATTCTCCTGCTCTAATTTACGGGGACCTTATCTGGGCTGCAATAATCTGAACCACCCATAGGTGGCAGCAAAACCTGAGTTTCCATATCTCGTGTCTGCCACCTAGCGGTCACACCAAATTTTGGAATTTTACAATGGATCTTTCTACTTCCTACCATCACAACATCTCCTTGGTCATATGATCAACATTCAGGTGCTTGGCAACCAGTATGTATTTACAGGGTCATTTGTAATCTCCCAAACTGGCTTCCAACCAGCAAAGTCAATGGGGGATTCACTTAACAACCTCCTGAGTCACTTAACCACTGCAATGTTTCGCTTAACAACTACGGCGCAAAAGGTCGTAAAATTGGGAGTGACTCATTCAACAACTTACCATGCTTAGCAATTGAAATTTTGGTCCCAGTTGTGGACATAAGTCAAGGACTACTTCTAATACAGGTCTTCCCACCAACCTTTTCTGAGGAGCATTCCTACAACTCAGGGTCAAGATATATTGGTATTTGGAGAGAAAGGGGCTAACAAAATCTCCACAACTTTGTATTTTCCTCAGTACTGTCTTATATCTAAGAAAATTCACCCATGTGGTATAGTGGTATTATTATTATTATTATCCTTCACATCTACTCTACTAACTTCTCTTATTTGTATCTTATGATTATTATTGCTCTGCTACTTTGCATGTACATTGGGAGCTTCTGCACTGGAGACAAATTCCTTGTGTGTTTAACCACACTTGGCCAAATAAATTATTGTGCTCCATTCTGTTCCATTCCATTCCATTCTGCTCCATTTCTCTCCATTCCATTATATTCCATTTCATTCCACTCCACATTTTCTGTTCTGTTCTGTTCCGTTCCATTCAACTCCACTCAATATTTTCTGTTCTGTTCTGTCCCGCTGCATTCCATTCCATTTTGTTCCATTCCATTCCACTTCACTCCACATTTTCTATTCTGCTCTGTTCTGTTACATTCTATTCCACTCCACTCCACTCCACTCCATATATTCTATTCTGTTCTGTTCTGTTCTGTTCTGTTCTGTTCTGTTCTGTTCCGTTCCATTCCATTCTGCTCTATTCTATTCCTTGTGTGTTCAATCACACTTGCCCAATAAAGAATTCTATGCTATGCTATGCTGTGCTATGCTATGCTATGCTATGCTATGCTATGCTATGCTATGCTATGCTATGCTATGCTATGCTATGCTAGATCCACCCTATATTCTCCCAGGAAAACTACCAAAAAGCCTTGAAAGTCTCCCCCAAACCTTCCTTCTTTCTAAGGACCATCTTATTCCACCTGTATTGAGCAGTGCTGAGATTGTGCCAACAATGCAAGTGTAACCATATGAAGTGCTTATTTATAAAGAACAGTTGCTGGCATGGCAATCACATTTTGTCCAGTACCTTTATAGCAATTAAATGATTTATGAGACAATTAGCAAGAGATGTAGAAACTTGTTTCAGATGCTAGAAGCACGAATACTGCTGAAAATTCTTCAAGCCTTGAATTCTTCCTTCTTTCTTCTTTCTTTCTTTCTTTCTTTCTTTCTTTTTTCCTTCCTTCCTTCCTTCCTTCCTTCCTTCCTTCCTTCCTTCCTTCCTTCCTTCCTTCCTTCCTTCCTTCCTTCCTGTAGTGCAGTTGTAGTCATGGTGGTGGTTGTTTATGAGATTTCTCAGTTTCCTAGTTTGAAAACCAATATTTAGAAATTGTTCTTGCTGTCTCAGTCAGCTGTTATCCTGGGGAAGTACCACTAAAACAGAATAACAGAGCTGGAAGGGACCTGGGAGGTCTTCTAGTCCAACTCTACCATTTCAAACAGATGGCTGTCCAATCTCTTTTTGAAACCTCCAGTGATGAAGCACCCCAACCTCTGAAGGGAAGCCGCTCCTCTAGTTAATTGTTCTCACCGTCAGGAAATTCCTCCTAAACCTATGTTGCTTCTCTCCTTGATTAGTTTCCATCCATTGTTTCTTGTCTGACCTTCAGCTGCTTTGGAGAATAGGTTGACCCCCTCCTCTCAGTGCCAGCCCCTCAGATATTGGAATGCCAGAGAAACAGATCAACACAATAATGACTCCCATTCTTCTTTATTCCTCCAAGGAAGGTTTCCAGGTCGTACGCACCTATTGTGCATGCTTTGGGAATAATGAAACCCATTAACAGATTGTTAATGTGACTTGGTAACAGACCAAGCTGAGGCTTATAAAAACAATAAAACTTCCCAATCAATCTGATGTGTAACTAGGCACTGATAGAGCCTCTTGCAAGCCAGGAGAAAACTGCTTAGGGATTAATCTCTGGTCTCAGCAGCCTAACTGGCTTCCATGGGCAGATATTGCGAAAATGCTTAATGGCTGAACCTTGGAGACACTTTTTGGAATGCGGAATTTTCATCCCTGATGGTGCTGGAATTAAAAGCTTTAATCATACACAAGGCAACAGGCAGGTATTCTCCCTCTCTGCCTCCTGCCTTCTTTCTTCCTTCTTTCTTTCTTTCTTTCTTTCTTTCTTTCTTTCTTTCTTTCTTTCTTTCTTTCTCTTTCTCTCTCTTTCTTTCTTTCTCTCCTCTCTCCTCCTTCCTTTCTATTTCTTTTCCTCCTCTTTTCTTTTCCTTCCTGTCTTCCTTCCTCCCTCCCTCCCACCTTCCTTCCTTCCTTCCTTTTTTGTTTCTCTCTCAACTTCTCTGTCTTTCTTTCTTTACTCTCTTCTCTCTTTCTCTCTCCCATTCTCTCCCTCCCTCCTTCCTTTCTCTTTCCTTCTTTCTTTTTTCTATCTTTTCACTCTTTCACTCCCATTCTCTCCTTTCTCCTTCTTTCTTTTTTCTTTCCTTCCTTCCTTTTTTCTTCCTTCTCAATTTCTCTGTCTTTCTTTCCTCTCTTCTCTCTTTCCCTCTCCCATTCTCTCCCGCCTTCCTTCCTATCCTCCTTCCTGTCTTCCTCCCTCCCCTTCTTTCTTTCTTTCTTTCTTTCTTTCTTTCTTTCTTTCTTTCTTTCTTTCTTTCATTTCTTCCTTCCTTCCTTCTACCACCTAGGAAAAGAAAGATGGGAGAGAAAGGAGGAGAGAACAAGAGAGAGGAAGAGATACACAGAGTGAAGGAGAGAAACAGGAACAAAAGGGAAGAGAGCAGGCGGGAGGGAGGGAGAGATAGAGATTCTGTTTTATTGAACTATTGTCAGTTTGCACCATTACAGAATAATTAGGTATTAATCCTTTATTTACCTTTGAATTTTGATAGGGCATTTAAATGATGTTCTATATAGGCATTTTTCAGCTGTTAGGATAATGGCACACATTAGGGAGAAAAGATCATATTAAAAGAGACAAAAAGTAAAAGAGAAATGATATAACTTGCTTTGGATTTGTTCAGGGATAGTTTCCCAAAATTGGAGGGTGGTTATTTTTTGATGCTTTTCATCCCTCATATCAACTTTTCTTTTCTCTGAAAATAACCCCCTTCCCTTCCCTTCCCCTCCACAAATATATATATTCCTGTTAAGTTTGCATGAAGAGACAGATGCGGAGTGCTTCAAGCTCTTTGTTTATTAGTGACTACAGCTCAGAACGAACCCACTTTGGCTGGGCTGCGGCTGCTACTTATAGCCAGCAGCCGCAGTTGCCAGCCAATCAGAGTGCAGGGTTTTCCCACACTTTTTAAACCAATCATTTCTGACATTTTACAAGAACAGTTCAAACTAAACCAATGACTTTAAACCTGCATACATAACAATTCCCTTAAATTATTTGGTCATTTTTTTAAACAGATAGTTGATCAGAGGGATAATGTAGCATCCTCGCTTTGCAAAACAGGCCTGATACGTTCCCCATTTTCTGCTAATTAAAATCACACAATTCTTAGTGAAAGGAGATAGAGGGGGAGAAAGATAAAGATTGTTTCTTTCCTCTCTCTCTTATTTTTTATTATACTGCTTCGGTTCATTTTTTTTAAACAAAAAACCTGGTTCAAAAAAAAATAAAGGTCAGCCGTTAATTAGCGGCTTTCTGAAAGTATCCATTAATATTACATAATTTACAGGCTCAAAAAATCCAATTAGTAGACCAAGTTGTATTGGAACTAAATACATCATTTAATTTGGGAGCTGCGGTATGAAATGAGTTCAAGGGTAGAAATCGATAGAGACTGGGAGAGAGAGAGAAAGCATTGTGTGTCTGTTTGTGTGTGTTTGTGTAAATGTGTGTGTGAGACACCCTGCCTGATATTCCTTCTACTTCTGTCTCTTTGTCCAAAACTCCAAGTACATGGCAAAAACAGTGTTAGAGGGATAGAAATATTTGCTTTGCTTAAATGTCACAGGTACAAATACCATCATTCAAGTAGTGACCAAAATTACAAGGGCACTAAAAAATGTGACTTAAGACCGATTTTCACACTTAATGACCATTGCAGCATCCTCATGGTCACATGATCAACATTTTAAAACTTGGCAACTGGCACGTATTTAAAACAGTTGCTGACAGACCTGCTACAATTTAAACCTCTAAAAAGAAGTGATCCTTAGTTCCATCTGTTGAGAAAGATTTATTAGAAGTCAATTGTATTACAATAATGCATAGCCAGAACTGAGAATTGCACACCCAAATCCCTACGTTCAACCTTTTTTGTCCCTTAATTGCCTCTATTTCAAATAACAGATAATCAGAGTTGGAAGGGATCTTGTAGGTCATCTAGCCCAACCCCCCACTCAAGCAGGAGACACACCATTTCTGACAGAGGCAGTCCAGTCTCTCTTCTTGAAAGCTTCCACTGATGAAGCTCCCACAACTTCCGAAGGCAACTTCTGTTCCATTGGTTGATTGTTCTCACGGTCCGAAAGTTTCTCCTTATTTCGAGGTTGGATCTCTCCTTGTTCAGTTTCCATCCATTATTCCTTGTCTGGCCTTCTGGCACTTTAGAAAATAGTTTGAACCCTCTCCTCTCTGAGGCAGCCCCTCAAATATTGGAAGACTGCTCTCCTGTCTCCCCTGGTCCTTCTCTTCACTAGACTAGCCATGCCCAGTTGCTGAAACTGTTCATCGTATGTTTTAGCCTCCAGTCCCCTCATCATCCTGGTTGCTCTCCTCAGCACACTTTCTAGAGTCTCAACATCTTTTTTATAGTGGGGTGACCAAAACTGGATGCAGTACTCTAGGTGTGGTCTTACTAAGGCTTTATAGAGTGTTATTAGTACCACCCTTGATCTTGATTGTATCCCTCTGTTAATGCAATTTAGGGTTGCATTGGCTTTTTTGGCTGCTGCTGACCCCTGCCCATTACCAATCAGATTCAAGCGAAATGTTTTCACAATTTCAAGCATAGGTTGATATGCAGCTGCCTTCTTCTCCCAGTTGAGTGGCCTTGAAGCAGCATCTTGGCAAGATACAGCAGTTACTTTCGCTACTTTCGCTTTCCCCACAAGCCTTTCCCCTTCCAGCCACTTTCCCCAGAGTCCATCGCACAAGCAAGCATGAGGTGGCAGCTGACAGTTGCACTGTCTCAGGGTCATGTGATCCCCCTTTGCAACATTCCCAGCCAGCTTCATACAAGCAAAGGCAACGAGGGAAGCCTGATTCACTAAACAACATGATTCACTTAACAACCATGGTAGGAAAGATCATAAAATGGGACATGGCTGACTTAACAATTGTCTTGTTTAGCAATGGCAATGTTCAGCTGAATTGTGGTTGTAATTTAAGGATGACCTCTACCATTATTCAGATTGTGTTTCTGTTATCGTGGATCACACAAGGGTTTTCCAAAGATGGCAAAAGAACATGACCTCCACCCCAACAATGTGTACTTTATAGGTGTTCCTCAACTTATGACCACATCGGTACCCAGAATTTCAGTGGTGAGTCAAGCACCACTGGATTCCATTTTGCGACTGTTTTCATGACTGTTTTCAGAACCCCTGTGGTCATTAAGCAAATGAGCACAGTTGGCAGGAATAGCCAACACCCCAGAAGACGAGCTCAGGATCCAAAAAGATCTTGATAAACTTGAACCATGGGCTCTATCCAATAAACATCAATGTTAATGTGGAAAAAAGCAAAGTCTTAAATTTAGGCAAGAAAAATCAAAGGTATAAGTAGAGATTAGGTGAGACCTGGCTCAAAAACAGTAACTGTGAGAGTGACGTTGGAGTCCTAGTGGATGATCACTTGAATATGAGCCAGCAGTGGTCGGCGGCAGCCCGAAAAAGTTAATATAATCCAGGTTTGTATAAACAGAGACATAGAATCAAGATCACGTGAAGTATTAGTGCTGCTTTACGAAACCACACCTGGAAGACTTCAATCAATTTTGGTCACCATACTAAAAAAAAAGAGGTTGAGACTTTGGAAAAAGTTCAGAGAAGAGCAACTAAGATGATCAAAGGCCTAGAGATTAAACCATATGAAGAATGGCTGCCGGATTTGGGTTTGGCTAGTTTAAAGAAAAGAAGAATTAACGGCGACATGATAGCAGTCTTCTAGTATTTGAGGGACTGCCATAAGGAAGAGGGAGTCAACTTATTCTCCAAAGCACCTGAGGGCAGGACAAGAAACAATGGATGGAAACCAATCAAAAAGAAAAGCAACATAGAATTAAGGAGAAACTTCTTAACAGTGAGGGCAATTAACCAGTAGAATAGCTTGCCTTCAGAAATCGTGGGTGCTGCATCACTGGATGTTTTTCAAATGAGTCTAGACAGTCACTTATCTAAAATGGTATCAGTTCTGCTGCTTAAGCAGGAAGCTGGACTAGAAGACTTCCAAAGTCCCTTCCAGCTTCTATTCCATTCCATTCTATTCCATATTTTCTTTTTTCTATTCTGTCCTGTCCTGTCCTGTTCCATTCCATTCCATTCTATTCCATGTTTTCTATTCTATTCTATTCTATTCTATTATTCTATTCTATTCTATTCTATTCTATTCTATTCTATTCTATTCTATTCTTTTCTATTCTATTCTATTCTGTTCTATTCCATTCCATTTGATTCCATTCCATTCCACTCCACCCTCTCCTCCCCTTCCCTCCCCTCCCCCACTCTACTCTACTCTAGAGCAATTTTATTTCAGAAGCTTCAAGAAGCTTCCATTTCACATGTGGTATTCAGCCAGTTCTGACAGGTTCTAGAGAACCGGTAGCAGAAATTTTGAGTAGTTCAGAGAACCAGTAAATACCACCTCTGGTTGGCCCCGTCCTATCTATTCTCTGCCTCCTGAGTCCCAGCTGATCAGCTAGGTCTTCTTTTGCTGCCCTGCACAGAAGAATGGAGCTGGAAAGCAGGTTAGTGGGGTGGGGTGGAAATGGGAATTTTACAGTATCCTTCCCCTGCCATCCCCACCAAGCCCACCCACCAAGCCATACCCACAGAACTGGTAGTTAAATATTTGAATACCACCACTGTACCATTTGTCCCTTAAGATGTCCTTTCTGTGACCTTTGGGAAATTGTAACGGTAGAGCCCAACACAAAGGAATAGGGAAAGTTAAAAAAGAAAGAAAGAAAGAAAGAAAGAAAGAAAGAAAGAAAGAAAGAAAGAAAGAAAGAAAGAAAGAAAGAAAGCAGAACCTGGTAACTACAGATTGATCAGCCTAACACGAAGACCAGGCAATGGCTTATTAATCATTCTCTTTGTGAGCATTGAGACAACAAGGCACTGCTTGGTGTTAGCCAGCATGCTTCATCAAGGACTCTCGTGCCAGACTAACCCACATCTCCTTGTTTGATAGAATGACCTCTTTAGTCAGCTGCAGGAATGGAGTGGAGATAGTGTATCTTGTCTTTGGCAAAGCATTTGACAATATCTCCCATTAAATCCTTGTAGGAGAGAAGACAAAATACTTGCGTCCATGTCTTTAGATGGAGGCAGATCTGATCGAGCAATCGTAGCAAAGAGGGGAAATAAATATTAGTGGTTCTACCTCAAGCTAGAGGGGAAATAATCTACCAACCTATTGTGGTGGTTTCTTTTTCACCACATTAATAAAGTACTCGAACTATACAATATGATTATGAAACTTGTAGACCAGAAAATGATATTTATTTGATATAAGATTAACATCCTGCCTCTATTTTATACTGCATGACGCAAGGTTCATCATCCCTCTACTTGCTATTTCCCCCACAATGTCAAGATTTAGGAGGATCTTGACAAACTGAGACAATGGACAGAAATCAACAAGACGAATTTCAGCAGGACCTCCATTTGGGGAGGAAAATTCAAGACACAAAAGAGGTCATACGGGAGAGCACTGAATGTGAAAAGGATCTGGGTTTCTTGGGTGGATCATAAGTGGAATCTGAGCCAACAAACCAATACAGCTATTTAAAAAAAAAGCAATTGCAATTCTGGGATGCATCAGAAGAAGTATAACATTAAATCAGAATCAGAATTGAGTTGGAAGGGACCTTGGAGGTCTTCTAGTCCAGTCCCCTGATCAAGCAGGAGTTCCTAATCATAATTCATACCTAGAGTACTGCATCCAGTTTGGGTCACCACATTATAAAAAAGATGTTGAAACTCTAGAAAGAGTGCAGAGAAGAGCAACCAGGATGATTAGGGGACTGGAGGCTAAAACATATGATGAACGATTGAAGGAACTGAACATGGCTAGTTAAGAGAAGAACCAGGAGAGACATGATAGCAGTCTTCCAGTATTTGAGGGGCTGCCACAGAAAGAAGGGGGTCAAGCTGTTTTCCAAGGCACCTGAAGGCCAGACAAGGAATAATGGATGGAAACTGAATGAGGAGAGATTTAATCTGGAAATAAGGAGAAACTTTCTGACAATGAGAATAATCAACCAATGGAACAGAAGTTGCCCTCGGAAGTTGTGGGAGCGCCATCACTGAGACTTTCAAGAAGAGATTGGACTCCCATCTGTCAGAAATGGTGTAGGGGCTCCCGCTTGGGCAGGGGGTTGGACTAGATGACCTACAAGGTCCCTCCCAACTCTGTTAAACCGTTAATCACCTGAACACCATTGGCACTGACAAGACCACCACTAATCAATTGCAAAAGGCAGCTTGACTCAGAACAATTTACATCCTAAGACAATACATTGAAGACCGTGAAACATCCACATCTACCTATCCTGGGTCCTTGGGAAGGACTGGATAGGTAGATAAAAATACTAAATGCCTGTCTGAACATCTGGCTGGCTGTGCAAACAACAGCAACAACAATAACAACAACAACTTACAAACTAGTCTATCTACGTTTTCTGTGCTTAACTCTAGAAAGATGTATTAGATCTGGCTGTGTTAATCCAGATGACCACTATAGGGGAAAAAATATTTTTTTAAAAAATGATATACTCCTCTTTGCTGTCACATACCGTGTTTCCCCGAAAATAAGACACTGTCTTATATTTTTTTTGGCTCCCAAAAACACACTAGGTCTTATTTTCGGGGTAGGTCTTATATATTTATGGTGCCAAATAGTGGGTGTGAGTGTGTAGGGGGGTGTTTGGGTGCAGTTGCTCCTGAAAAGTCTTCCTGGAACTGGAGATTTACACTAGGTCTTATTTTTGGGGTAGGTCTTATATTAGGGCAGGTTTAGAAAATAGTGCTAGGTCTTACTTTCGGGGTAGGTCTTATTTTCGGGGAAACACGGTAGAAGCATCTGAATTTTTGGGGACGTCAGATTTTATAAACTTACAATGGGAAAACAGCTTGAGTCAGACTCTTTGGACTCTTTTTGCATGAGTCAAAAAGAGAGCTGTGAAAATATCTACAAACCACTCACATCCTGGACATAAATTGTTTCAACTTCTACCCTCAAAACAATGCTATAGGGCACTGCACATCAGAACAACTGGACACAAGGACAGTTTTTTCCCGAATGCGATCACTCTGCTAAACAACTAATTCCCATAACTGTAAAATTATTTACTAAGCCTGTATGATTTTTCTCATCTTTCCTATTCCTATTTGATTTTTTACTTATGACTATAACTTTGTTGCTTGTATCTTTACGATTTATATTGTTTTATTTAGTTTCCTAGTATGATTTATGTTGATTGCTTATTTAGTATCCTATGACTATCACTAAGTGTTGTATCTTATGATTTATGATGAATGTATTTTTATGATGACTGTGATCATGATTTATCACTTATAGCTTTTATGTACACTGAGAGCTTATGCACCAAAATTCCTTGTGTATCCAATCACACTTGACCAGCAAAGAATTCTATTCTATTTCTATTTCTATTATTTCTATTTCTATTTCTATTTCTATTTCTATTTCTATTTCTATTTCTATTATTTGGCTCGACTCAACTCTTACTCTTGAATGATTTGCCTTCTAGTCTAGTGTAGTCTACCATATCCTACCCTACCCTATCCATTCTTATTCCTTTCCATTCCATTCCATTCTTCTTCTCTTCTCTTCTCTTCTCTTCTCTTCTCTTCTCTTCTATGCTACACTACTCTACTCTACTCTACTCTACTCTACCTACCCTACCCTACCCTACCCTACCCTACCCTACTCTATTCTATTCTATTCTATTCTACTAATTTGTTCCATGTGTCTATCAGTGGATGTTTTTTAATGCTTTCTTTAAAATACCCAGGGTTCATCTTCATGATCTCAATGCAAAATGGAACTCAATCATTCTGTGGTTTCCTTTAAATGATACCTTGGTGTTTAATCCATTCCTTTCCTAGGTTTGCTAGCATCCTTTGGAGAAATAAGAGCAAGATGCCCCATCCATTTAGAGCTAACAAGTCAATAAAGTCATGTTTACATCACTGCTTTGTTCTCTTTATTGCGAGGGGAGCAGCTAGTTAGGGGAATGGAAAAAGCCTTGGCAAAGACATTATTTTTTTGGTACAATTAGCCTGCATAACATCCATCTAGCATAATGACTGGAATTACAGAAGAAAACACATACTCTGAAGCATGCTAATGAGGAATGAGAGATGCCTATTTTTCTTAGCCAGCAGCTGGGAAGAACAAGCTTAGACTTAGACTTAGAATAACTTTATTGTCGCTTTAAATGTACACTAATCGGCTTACATGAAAATGGAATTTCACTGAATACAGCTCTCAAAGGATCACCACCTCCAACATACACTACACTATTGTATAATATGCACTATTATATTGTATATGGGCTCCATCCTGCTCTGGGTTCCCCAGGCTCACTGGAAGAACCAAGTTTTCAGGGCCTTCTGAAAGAGTATTAGTGAGGGGACCATTCTAATCTCTGGGGGAATAATGTTCCAGAGAGAGAAAGCCACCACAGAGAAGGCCCTTCTTCTGGGTCCCACCCTCGGGGATGGGACCCACTGTTAGGCATCCAGAAATTATCCATGGTAATCAATCACTCCGAGACAAGCATAATCTCCATTTGATTTATTAGGAACAGCTCTAGTACATCTATGGAAATTTCCAAAACTGAAACTCATTCCCAGCCCATCTCACAAAGTCCACCCTATCTCCTCCCACTTACTACGCTTCATTAATCACGAGAACCAATTAACTGCAGCTGGAATTTTTTAATGTGGCATACTAAATAACCTTGAACTGTTCAATTCCCTCACCCCCCTTCATTTCTTCACATAACATTCTTGGCAGCTGAATCTCAGAGCTGACACTCACAGCATTCCCTACCTCCCCGCTCTGATGGGTCAGGTAAATATGACCAGCAAGAGACGGTCCCTCAGATAACCTGGTCCAAAGCCATGAAGGGTTTTAAAGGTGACAACCAGCACCTTGAATTTCACCTGGAAGCAAATTGGCAGCCAATGCCACTCCCACAGAAGAGGTGATACATGTGCACACTGGGGTCTACACAAAACCATGTGGGCTGCTGCATTTTGCACCAACTAGAGCTTCCAGTTGCTCTTCAAGGGCAGCCTCAACACCCAACTTGTTGCTCTACTAGGTCTTCAAACTTGGCAAGTTTAAGACTTGTGGACTTCAACTTCCAGAATTCCTGAGCTAATATGAGTGTAGGAGGAATTCTGGGAGTTGAAGTCCACAAGTCTTAAAGCTGACAAGTTTGAAGACCCCTGGCCTAGATGGTCCTTTTACAGTCAGTCTGCTTAGGGAATTTTTGTCTTTCTGAATATTTTTCACTTCTTACAGATTTGTGTGTTGGTGTGTTGGTGGTGTACAAGTAGTCCTTGACTTACAAATATTCCTTTAGAGCAGGGGTCTCCAACCTTGGCAAGTTTAAGACTTGTGGACTTCAACTCCCAGAATTCCTGATGACTGGAGGAGGAATTCTGGGAGCTGAAGTCCACAAGTCTTAAACCTGTCAAGTTTGAAGACCTCTGTACTAGAAGGTTGTCTGTAGCACATGAATAATCTAATTTTTTGGAGGGACATTGCAATGATTGACATGCACCAGTTGCAAAAAGAATCCAGTGTATCAATCAAGCATTTTTTTCCTAGCCCATTTAGCATGTTTCCTCTGATTTACCATTGACTGGTTGACCACAGTGCTTGGATAGACAGAAGACAAATTAACATGAGTTTAATTAAAATTCAAGACTTTCCATTCCTTTGAGGGTGTGCCTAACTTCTTCTTACATGACAAGGATCCCCACAGATGTTCTGAAGGAATTATGTTTACAAAAAATAAAACACCCCAAACCCAACAACAACAGCCCAACATCCATTCACCCATGCAACACAGAAACACAAATCCTTGTTTGGTAGCAACCCCAATTCCCTAAATAGCTGGTTCATCTACACAGGAATTTCTATATTGTCATTCTTAAGTACCTCTGGGTTTTCTCTGAAAGACAAGCCGTCAAGGGGGAGTGGAAACCGTTGTCTTCACTACCTCACAAAAGTGTGGATGACAACATAAGGAGGAGAGAGAAATGGTGGGATTATACAGTAAACCCAATTAAAATACCAAGCTTAAGTATTCCACGGCCACACAATGTTTGCTTCCTTATGGGTGACATTTTTATTAGGAGTTCTGTAAGCGAGTTTGAGCAGCCCAGCAGATGGTGCATTTGGGACTCATTCCAAAATAAGATAAAATTTTAAAATCTATGCAGGTTTCAGATCTGGCAAGCCCTTGGACTGCTCAAAAATCCCAAAAGCTTTAGACAGCCTGGAAGGAGAGCAGACCCTGCCAAGAATGTTACATGGAGGAATCCATGAAACCATAAAACATAGAATAATAGAGTTGGACATAGAATCTTGCTGCTCAAGGAAGAGGCCTTAGAGTAGACCATTTCAGATAAATTATTGTCCAGTCTCTTTTTGAAAGCCTCCAGTGCGGAGGTGATATTCAGCCAGTTCTGACCAGTTCTGGAGAACCAGTAGCGTGAAATTTTGATAGCCAATACCACCTCTGACTGGCCTGCCCCCATCTCTTCTCTGCCTCCCAAGTCCAAGGTGATTGGCTGGGTCTTCTTTTGTTGTTCTGTGCAGGAGAACAGAGCTGGAAAGCAGGTTAGTGGAGTGGGGAGAGAATGGGATTTTGCAGTATCCTTCCCCTGCCATGCCCACAAAGCCATGCCCACAGATCTGATAGTTAAAAAAAATTGAATCCCAGCACTGCTCCAGTGATACTCACAGCTTCAGGAGTCAAGCTGTTCCACCGGTTAATTGTTCTCACTGTTAGAAATTTTTTTCCTTAGTTTTAGGTTTCTCTCTTTGATTAGTTTCCATCCACTGTTTTTTGTCCTGCCTTCAGGTGCTTTGGAGAATAGCTTGACCCCCCTCTTCCTTGTGGAAACCCCTCAAATTTTGGAACACTGCTATCATGTCTCCCCTAGTCCTTCTTTTCGTCAAACTAGATGTATCCAATTCCTGCAACTGTTCTTCATATATTTTGGCCTTCAGCCCCCTATTTTAGCCATCTTTGTGGCTGTTCTATGTATTTTTTTCTACCAGAAGTCAAGCTAGCAAGTCAACATTTTTTCTCCTTTTTTACCAAATCTGTGTAATCAAACTGGCAGTTATTAAATTCATTGTGCCAATCCACAAATGAATATTGAATTTTACTTCCCGAACAAAGCAACTTATTTTGTTCCACTCTTTCCTTTCCCTCTCTGTATTTCCTGCTCTGTTCTTCCTCCAAAGATTCAGCTTTCATTGTCAATGCTTTAATGAGAACACGTGCCTATTATTAGATGCTCACACACTGTAATACTAAAGACAAGGTAGGAAGAAATTGGATTGCCTATAGAATCTGTTCCTTGTTGATTTCTCTCGCATATCTCCCTCTGACTTCTCCTTGTCAGTCAAACATTCAGTAATTACAATGAACCACGGTGCGAAGGGAACATTGGTGTTTATGTGAATAGAAAGACAGGCCTTACAATATGAAAGTAATTAAAATAAATGAATAAATATACAGAAGATGTCCTTGCAAAAACTATATGAGCAACCCAAAGCAGTGGAAGCTCATCATAATTGCAACAATAACCGTTTTCTATGCAATTTTACATTAGGATAGTTCTGGAAGACATTAGGATAGTTCTGGAAGACAGTAGGGATAAAAAGGAAGAGGTTGCGTTTCTCTTCCATCCTGTCCAGTGGACTTCCAATATTTGAGGGGCTGCCACAGAGGGGAAGAGTATAATCTTGTTTTGCAAGATTGATCCAGTACCCAGCTGAGGCTGAAAAGAAGTTGATTGAGTAGAATGGACAGAGCTGGTTACTTCTGGAGTTGTTCTTCTTATGAAAAAGGGAGACACTCAACAGATGCTTGCTAGGTTTCCAAACCAAACTAACCCAGGAAAAGAAGAACAGCAATTAATTGGAGATGAAAATAGTGTTAGCAAGTTAAAGATTGGAAAAGAGTATACAATAGAATAGAATAACAGAGTTGAAAGGGATCTTGGAGGTCTTCTAGTCCAACCACCTGCTTAGGCAGGAAATCCTACACCACTTCAGACAAATGGTTATCCAACATCTTTTTAAAAACTTCCAGTGTTGGAGCATTCACAACTTCTGGAGGCAAGTTGTTCCATTGGTTAATTGTTCCAACTGTCAGGACATTTCTCCTTAGTTCTAAGTTGCTTCTCTCCTTGATGAGTTTCCACCCATTGCTTCTTGTCCTGCCTTCAGGTGCTTTGGAGAATAGCTTGACTCCTTCTTCTTTGTGGCAGCCCCTGAGATATTGGAACAGTAGAGAAAACGAAAAGGCAAAGATTGTTAGTGAGCCAGATAGGGCTTTGTAGGCCAATCAGATCCATGGATCAATTTTTTAAAATTACATGTATATGCCGCCCTTCTCCGGAGACTCAGGGCGGCTTACAATTTTTGGGATACAACCCAATGCGCTCAGCAATAGCCTTCATTCCATTGCATATGCCTGCTTATTACTAAGCGGCATTTTTACAAAGTCAGCTTATTTCCCCCAACAATCTTGGGTCCTCAATTTACCTACCCCGAGAGGATGGAAGGCTGAGTCAACCTTGAGCCTGGTGGGATTCAAGCCTGCGGTAATTGCAGGCAGCTGGAACTTAAGTGCTAGGCATTTAACAGCCTGCACCACCAAGGCATTCATGTCTGATTCATGAATTAATATTGTCTATAAACAGCCTAAATATATTTCTTCTATGCTCACAAATGGCAAGCATGTTGTTTCCTTCCTAAGCACCATTCACTGTTTCAGAAAGCTCTGGGCTGAATATTGTAGGAGACCAGAGAATGTGGAAGAGCTGAAATCTTTCTGACTTAGAGATCCCGATTAAATGTTGCTAAAGCAGGACCAAAGGAGAATCAGCAAGTCTCCAACGCAAACAGGAAGCTGGTAGGTTAAAGAGATCTAATTCAGATGTTGCTCATTTAATTACTGTCCTCATACAAATTGTTATAGGTCCTGTAGAAAGAATCCTTCATTGCTCCCATTCCACACAAAAAGGGGAAAACATGAATTGCTTGCACCCTCAACACATGGGAGTAAATGATGAAAGGTGCGTCTTCATGCACAAATTGATTTACATACTCATGTCATGTCAGAGTATATTCATGAACTGGAATAGAGCTTAGTAACAAGGTCAGCCAATGAGAGCTGAGTTGAGGGCTGAAACTTAAAGAGAGAATCTGGGCCTGGTTTATCTCTGTTCTGTGCTCAGCTCTAAAAGTGAAAGAGAAACAAGCTTGCTTGCTGAAAACTAGAGCTCTGCTCTGAACTTGTAACATGTCTGCTTCTGTTTGAGTTTGCTTCATGTTGGAGAAGTCTACAACTGGTATTGTAAAATCTACTTTATATGTTTATAAAGAAGTTAAATGAAGCCTCAGCCACCTGTGTTTATTTTTCTGGTGCTAAATTTATGCTGCAATACTCTGAACATGTCAGAACAGTTAATCATTGTAACGGCTTGCCTTCAGAACTTGTGAATGCTCCAACACTGGACATTTTTAAGAAGAGATTGGATAACCATTTGTCTGAAATGGTATAGGGTTTCCTGCCTAAGCAGTGGGTTGGACTAGAAGACCTCCAAGGTCCCTTCCAGCTCTATTCTGATTGATATTGAAGGACACATATAACAAACAGGTCAAGTTTTGATTGCAGTGCTGACTTTTACCATGCTCTATGAAACCTGCTGACATTAGTGATAGTATCACTGCTGTCTTTAATATACATTTTCCCCAATCACAGAGAGAGAGAGAGAGAGAGAGAATGAGAGAGAGAATGAGAGAGAGAGAGAGAGAGAGAGAGAGAGAGAGAGAGAGAGAGAGAGAGAGAAATTCTGATAGTTATTTTAGGCCTGGAGTTTTTCCGCTCTTAACCAACATGTGGTCCAGCTTGGTGCAGAAGGATGAGGAGACATATGGATGAAGCTTCAGAGCTTTAAAATTTCAATTACCTAGGTGACGCGGATGGTTTTGTGAAAATATAGGCTGAGATGGGAAGCTATTGGAGATGTCTTGTTTAATATTCATTCCTGGAAATATAAGCACCACATAATAATTTCGAGAGTGGTACAAATGTTCTTGCCTTGTATACGAGATGTTCCTGAGTGCATAATGACAGAAGCTTTTGTCATTTCCACTTCAGTCCAGCTAGGAATTAATGCCTCTGGAAAAAGACTATTATAATGCAACGTGATATGGAGCAATCTCTCAGCAAATTGTGGTGAAGATGACAGTACATCACAGCGCTGAAGAAGCAAGGCTGCAACAACCGCAATGCAAAATGATTGCTAATACACCTTCGCTTTCCTTCTCCATTAAAGTCAGGGAAATGAGACTCGGTGGGGTGGCTGCTCGGACCTGCATTTGTTTATTGCACTTCGGGACTGTCCTTGGGGCTGATTCAGGAAGCTGCTCGTGAATCTGAATGGGAAGGAGATAAGAGGGTTGCATGGCTAGTTGATGTCATCATGTGGCATATTAAACGTTTTTTTGCCAGTGTGCTGTTCTAGAAAGTGTTCCTTCCTTCCTCCCTTCCTTCCTTCCTTCCTTCCTTCCTTCCCTTTCCTCCTCCTCCCTCCCTTTTCCTTTTTTCCCTTTTCTTTTTTCCTTCTGCTTTCCATTCCTTTTCCTCCCTCCTTCCTTTCCTTCCTTTATTTTCCTTTCCTTTTCCATTCTTCCTTTTTTCCTTTTCTTTTCCTCCCTCCCTCCCTCCTTCCCTCTCTTCCTTCTACCCTTCTTTCCTTCCTTCTCTTTCATTTTTCCTTCCTTCTTTCCTTCATTTCCTCCCTCCATGCATCCATGTATCCATCCCTCCTTCCTATTTTTCCTTCTTTCTTTTCTTCCTTCCCCTTCATTTTCCTTCCTCTTTCTTTCTTTCTTTCTTTCTTTTTCTTTCAACAACAACAACAACAACAACTTTCTCTTCCTTCTTCCTTTCCTTCCCTCACTTTCTACTTCCCTTATTTCTTTCTTCCCTTCCTTTTCATCTTCCTTCCTTCCTCCATCCCTCCCTCCCTCCTTCCCTCCTTTCCTTCCTTCCTTTTCATTTTTCTTCCTAGCTTCCTTCCCTCCTCCCCTTCCCCTCTCTTAAAATGCCACCACAGAAACTCTAATTCTTCAATCCATGCCAACTTTAGTTAAAGCTAACCTATGAACTGCAAAAAGGCAAAACAAAATCCACAGGATTAGACCATAGACATTGATTTCCATATTATTATGAAGACCACCAGATGTGTTATCCCTACCTGAAATCCTGGAGTCAAAGTCAACTCAAGGAACCATTTAATTATCACAACTTCCCGTCAAGAGCTCTGAAAATTATACCTTGTGGCACTACTGATGGGTTTTCAGACATCCTGGAGTTTTCACCCTCAACATCCATACAAAGCCTGGCCAATCATTGGTGAGTCACATCTGCATTTCACGGATGTATAACGTATGTTCACATGGGATTTGGATTGTCAGGGTATCTGGGAAAGTGATACCTGTCCACCACGTGCCCTGGTTTCAATTTTGCAGCTATTCAACTGTGGTTTGGAAGGGGTGACAGATGCTTGCAGAAATCATCCCAACCCTAAGGCAGTCTCCAGGGGCTAGCCTGAGCCAATGAATGAAGTCTCCAAATCAGACTTTGGGATTTCAGTAAGACTTATGGACCTTAATTTAAAAAGAGATTTTAAAAATCAGTTTTGAAACTAACTGACCAACTTGCTAATCAAATGGCACCTTCCATGCCATCTGATGAGGAGGAGGAAGAGGAGGAGGATGGGAAGAGGAGGAGGATGGGAAGAGGAGGAGGAGGAGAAGAGAAGAAGGGGAAGGGGGAAGGAGGAGGAGGAGGAGGAAGAAGAAGAAGAAGAAGAAGAAGAAGAAGAAGAAGAAGAAGAAAAGGAGGAGGAGGAGGAGGAAGGAGGAAGAAGAATGTAATATTGTCCATTGATTTATATAATAATTAAATGCAATAATGTTGATTTAATATTTAATTTAATAAAGGGGTAATACTCTGAAAAGGAAGGTGGGCTATTGGGTTAAAATGTATTTAAAATGTACCTTATGTAGTAATAGTTCTGTATGGACCCTATATTGGACCTGGAAACAAACTGGTATCCAAGACAATGTCCAAGACAATGATGCTGCTGTGCTGCTAAATCTTCTACCACCAACTAACGCAGTTTGGACCACTGGAAGCTTTTGCATTGTTCTCAAGTAGTCCTCCCCCACTCCATGGACAGTCCATTACAGTTGTCTGTTCAAAAGATGACAAGATCAAGAATCCCTGTTTCCAGCATTAACATCTTGTTTCCACTTATTCTGACCCCATTCAAGTGTAGCTTCAAGGCATTCAGTCTACTAACGTTAGAGGAACATCAAGGGATTGCAGGGTCTTCAATAGAAGCAATCAGTGCAGGAGAGAGATCAGCAGACAGAAGTCCAGATTTACTACTGGTGGTGTTTTCTGTTGTCTCAGATGTGGCCTGGAAAACATTTTAACTCAGCCTTGAGGAAAGACAGGTCGGTAAGTGTATCTCTTCATTATTTCAGACTTTAGTCCCAGAATTGATAGCAAGGAGAAGTCAATGATCCCATTGGGTTCAGTGTTCTATTTGTTGCCTTAAAAAGTCCTTTTTCCACCGGTCCCATTCTTTATCAGACCTATCTACTCCAAAGGGGCACTTGGTTGTTCCCAAGATTTAGCATGATGACTCCAACAGTTCTATTAGTAAAGCAGGGAAATCTGTCTTTCATTTCTCTGAAAGTTTTCCGCCCTGGCAAACCTGCCAATGTATTTCTAACATGTCGTTCTCAAGCCACTGTTGAATTTTTCTTAGATATTTCTCAGTGAGATGGGAGAGTTTTTTTTTTCACAACATGTTGTGGTTCAGTCACTAAGTTGTAACCCCAGGGATCATAGCACCCCAGGCACCTGTCCTCCACTGACTCCTGGAGTTTGCCCGCAAAAATCATGTTCATTGTGTTGATGACACTATCTAAACATCCCATCCTCTGCCATCCCTTTTTCCTTTTGCCTTCCATCTTACCCAACATCAGGGTCTTCTCCAAGGAGTCCTGTCTTTTCATTATTGTTATTTATTTAAAAAAAACTTTATTAAACAAATTCTACAATTAAAATAAAAATAAAAAACATATTTCCATCCATTGCAGCATATTTGTAGTAGTGTTCACTCACTTTGACATATTCTTAAGTTTATAGAATATTACTAAATATTATTACAATTATTTTACATTTGATTTATGTCATATTTTCATATATTTATATAGTTATTTACATATTTATACATAAATGTGCATACTTATACCTATTCGTACCAAATTATTTCATCACACCGTAACCTTTCATTTCACTTCTCTATTTTGTGTCTACCTTGCAGCCAGTTATACCATAAATTCCAAATTTCGTGGTACTCTGTCTCTTCTCTCTCCTTCATTTCCATTGAAAGCCTATCCATTTCTGCACACTCTGAAACCTTTTGTATTATCATAATATCGGAGGGAATGCTGTCACTTTTCCAATTCTGGGCAAAGGCTATTCTTGCTGCATTTATTATACGTAACATAATATATTGGAGTTTCTTACTTATTTTATCTCTTAATATACCCAATAGGAATGTCTCTGGTCTCATGGAGTCCTCTCTTCTAATGGGGTAGCCAAAGTATTTGAGCTTCGGCTTTAGGAACTGTCCATCCAAAGGACAGTCATGGTTGATTTTCTTTATGATTATTCTTCTTCTTCCTTGTCCAGATCAAACTTTGAACTGCCACAATGAAGCCACCTTCTTGGCTTGGTCATTGGTCAAAAATAAATCATTATCAGTACATGTTTCTGACAGTAGTTGAGATACCAGTAGATAGGCTGGGCTCGGCATCTCTCCACATTCACACAGTATTATCCACTAAGAGCCTCCATTTGAACATACTGGTTGTCAACCCTAAAGATGGCCTGAATGAGGCCATTTTTAGACTTCAGTGCTGACACACTGGAGCTGAGGGATAGGCAGGAGGAAATAGAGATAGTTGGGGTATTTTAGTCAAAACAAAATACTTCCTCTTGGGAACCAAGGACATTCCTGCAGGTATTTGAAAGGAGGGGACTGAAGTCACCTAGCAACTGGACTGTATCCTGATTGGACCATGCGACTGGTTGGTTTGGGAAAGTGAGAAACTTCTACTTTTAATTAGATGAAAACCACAGGAATACTCAGTTGGTTTTCACCAGCCTGTACCAATACGAAATATCCAATAAACTTATTCTTTGAGGAGTTTACCTGCCTCAGACTTTTGTTTGTTATGGGTATGTTATTTGGAACCCTGACATTGGTCTTATATTTAGGTAGTCCAACCTTCAACCTATTTAGGGTCCTCCAGGTAGTGTAAGGGAGGTCAGACCCTTCAACCAGATCTCCTATAATGTTATTCCTTGTTCAATGGTCTTCTTCCTCCATCTTTTAATTCAATGTTGTTCTTACATAACCTCAATAATGTTTGATCTTGCCATAAAGCTGTTCCTAGATCTGAGTTGGTGGGCTTGGGGTATATGCCCATTCAGGGGAGGTCAAGGATCATTCTCTTACTTACTTCTCTCAGCATCTACTTCTACTTCTCTCCTGATCTTAAGTGGGGCAAAGCCAGTGAGAGGATATATCTTCTCAATCGGTGTAGATTCTTTATGGTTGATTCACAACATGGTGTAGGTATAAATGGTTGGTTTCAGGTTTTAATAGTAAGTCTCTAACACCATGCCACAAAATTCAGAAGACTCCCTACAAGCAATTCATCAGCCTACTCAAATAAGAAAAGAGCATAACAATACACACACACACACACATACACATGCATTTATACATACACATACACACACAACACACACACACACTTTTACCCATGAGAAAATCTTCCCATCTAGACAACAACAAAAAATATTGTCATGGGATTGAAAGTTTGGAAACAAAAATACAAACTTTATTTTTAGCTTGTTGGTGATTTTATGCAATGAAAAGTAAAATAAATATGTCCCTGAATCAAGCTTGAATGCTAGTTAATTGAGAGAAACAACCACAAAGCTATAAACACAATAAGAGTGGTCTCTTTAACCTTTAATTGTAAAGTTAGATCAAAAAGTGTAGAACATAGAGAGTTGGAAGGGACCTTGAGTAGGAGAGTCTAAACCACTTCAGATAAATGTTTGTTAAGTCTGTTTAGGTATTTGATTTCTTTATGGTTCACCCTGAATATGCTTCCTACATTTCTTACTTTGAATCTGAGTTCTTTTTTCTCTTTATTCCTTACCTTCATATTTAACTGGTTATCTAGTGGTTTATGCTTGGAATTAGGCTCTAAAGGTCATGAAGATGGCCCCTCTCTCCCTCCTCAAGTTTTGTTTACAGCCCTTCTGATACGATATGAGCCAGGCATTTTACAAATTTATTCTTTCCAATTCTTATGAGGTTCACTCCATCCCTTCCCAGTAGCCCCTCATTGAGGTAATGCAGAACATGGCTTAGGAAGCTGAAGTTCTCTTGATGACACCGAACAGCACCAGTTCAATTGGAGCAACACAAAAATCTTTGGCGATGCTACCACTCGCCATGCTCATGAGTTCATCAAAGCCTGTCACTCCACAAGCAATTCCATCAAGAGACACATTGACCAGCCTAAACCCCCTCAGAATTCAAATCAATCACACAGCCATCCAGTGACAGCACTGACCCTCATCCAATCCATGGGGGCTCACCAACCAGCACTTTACCTCCCAGTGATCATCACCTGGTGTGACCACCCCATCACGAGACCCATTACAAGACCCTCACTTGAAAAACCCACACCTGACACAACACAAGACCTACTGACCATACAAACTCTTTATAAGCAGAAGAGCATCTCCTAAACTCAGCTGAAGATGTTATCTTGCCTGGTAATGAAACATTCAGAAACCAACCCTCAAGCTCAGAGAATGAACCTCCTCCTTCATCCTCCACCCAACCTATAGTTATTCACCTCCATTGCAGACATCAGTTTTTAAGACAAGGGTCCATTTCTAAAATCCTTTGCTCCTCAGTGGATGTTGGTGATTTGTTGGAAGTGTAGATGATAATAAAGATCATCATAAAAACAACTTCAGGAGAAATTCTCAAGCAGCCTGAGAAAATGATATAAAAGCAAATTCCCTTTGTAGGAGGAAAAAAGTATACAGTATTTCAAGGCAGATATCCTTTTTCCTTTAATATCACTGAGGAGAAAGATTTCTAACACCTTCTTTTACCCTATTTGGTGTATCCAAAGATTAGAATAGAATAGAATAGAATAGAATAGAATGGAATGGAATGGAATGGAATGGAATGGAATGGAATGGAATGGAATGGAATGGAACAGAACAGAACAGAACAGAATAGAATAACAGAGTTGGAAGGGACCTTGGAGGTCTTCTAGGCCAACCCCCAGCTTAGGCAGGAAACCCTATACCATTCCAGACAAATGGTTATCCAATCTCTTCTTAAAAACTTCTAATGTTGGAGCATTCACAACTTTTGGAGGCAAGTTATTCCACTGATTAATGGTACTCACTGTCTGGAAATTTCTCCTTAGTTCTACCATGTTTCCCCGAAAATAAGACACTGTCTTATATTTTTTTGGCTCCCAAAAACACACTAGGTCTTATTTTCAGGGTAGGTCTTATATATTTATGGTGCCAAATAGTGGGTGTGAGTGTGTAGGGGGTGTTTCGCGGTGCACGGTTGCTCCCTGAAAAGTCTTCCTGGAACTGGAGATTTACACTAGGTCTTATTTTCGGGGTAGGTCTTATATTAGGGCAGGTTTAGAAAATAGTGCTAGGTCTTACTTTCGGGGTAGGTCTTATTTTCGGGGAAACACGGTAGGTTGCTTCTCTCCTTGGTTAGTTTCCACCCATTGCTTCTTGTCCTGCCTTCAGGTGCTTTGGAGGATAGCTTGACTCCCTCATCTTTTTAGCAGCCCCTGAGATATCGGAACACTGCTATCATGTCACCTCAAGTCCTTCTTTTCGTTAAACTAGACATATGCAATTCCAGCAACCATTATTCATGTTTTAGCCTCCAGTCCCCTAATCATCTTTATTACTCTTCACTGCACCATTTTAAGAGTCTCAACATCTTTGTTACATCCCACATCTTGTTTTTTTTCCAAAGAAGACTTGTCTAATTTATACCAGGTACCAGTAGCAATGATAACTAAGTAAAGAGAAGCAAGACTTGTGTGAAATTGTCCTCTACCAATTGTGCCACTCAGCTATGAAAGCTCATATCACATTTACATATGTTAACAAGAAAGTACACCAGGTTGAAAAATTAAGGGCATTTAATTGAAGCTGTGGGGAATGGGGGAGGCAAACTTCAAATTGTCCAGCACTGGAATCTACCTGCTACCTTGAATTAATGGGTTTATCTCTCTCTGGTATAAATTGTAAGCTGGTATAACCTCATTTTATGTTCTCATTAACACATCCAGCTGCTGATGTTGCAACTCTGCTGTGATCTTTTCTAGGTGAGCTTAGAAAAGGTTAAATATCTTGAGGTCAACAATCCGACATGCCAAACGGCATGTTTGTGCTTCCCATTCACTTAGTGAGGATGGTAGTCCTGAATTTAAAAGATGGCCCATTGATGTCTTTCTAGGTTCATGGCCCATGTTTTATAAATAACTCCAGTTCTCATTGACATGAATTGAAATGAGTAAGAGGTGCTGGGAGCAGTTTAATAGGGCATTGGATGGAGAAATGATGAAATCCTTTCTTTAGATGTCTTTCAGATTCAGTTTAGTTTTTAAAAATATCTTAACTAGCCCAACAATAAAGGTTTGCTGGACAGAGGGACACAATCAATATCCATCTCTTAGCATCATTATGATGATGATGATGATGATAATGATGATGATGATGATGATGATGATGATGAAAGTTAGTGTGATACAATAGTGAAGATTTCACCAATGGCAGCCAATGTCTAGCCCATCCTCAGCCATAGAAGCTCACTGGCTATAGGAGAAGGAGTGGCAGTACCTGTGGGTGGAGTTAAAAGAGAAATCAGTCTAGAATCCTTGTGTAGCCACAAGTGAAGCCCAGCCCCCACTGAATTCTGTTAACTCTTATTTAACTCCAAGATGGTGCTCATTCTTAAGTTGAGAAGATTCCTGTGATGACCCAGGGCATGGCACAAAAGCAACCAAGTCACAAAAGTAGGTAAAGTTCCTTTAGTACCTCCAGTTTGGCCTCCAATGTCCAGTTATCATTGGCTGGAGAAAAAACTCTCCCAAGAACAGTTTTTAAAGGGAAGAAATTTAGTCCGAACCCAAAGTACATATAAATTATAAATAAAAACCAACACAAACCACGCTGCAGCAATTAACAAGACAGGGCAGGATAAGGAATTGCAGAACTCAAAAGATAACGAAACACACACAGTTGGGAGGACGCCAGAACCCAGATATGACTTCACAAACAAAGATAATGCATGCTTTGCTTCCAGCAAGGTGCTGTGCGCAAATACCCTGTTTATCCTGTTTTCCCAGCTGCAGCTAATGAAGGGAATCAGGGCCTTTTTCTCCCCCGTAACCCACGTTGCTCCCCTCTCTGTTCTTCCCTGCCCTAGGATGCAGAGGGGAATGAATGCCCAGCCAGACTGTGCCCTTCCCCAGTTTCTCCACAGCCACCAGAGCCACATTCCCACTCCCTGTCAGTTGTTCGATCTCCCCCTTGGAATCAGATTCCAACATGACAATTCCTGTGAATTGGCTGTTTAGCAATAAATCAGGTGGTTTTTTTTTGGACCTTCTTTTCCAATGTTTAAAGCAAGACTGTTTTTATTATGGTAGTTCACCAATCCCTCTATCACCTTGCAATAGGCACCCTCATTGTCATCACCAAGGGCAATCTAAGAAAATGGAGATACTTTGTGTGAATGTGCAGAAGAACAATCCATCTCACATATGCTATGATGCATACGATGTTCTTCAACGTGTACAAAGGAAGACTTCACGCTACTGAGAAAAATTGCTTTTATACAGTAGAACATAGAATAACAGAGTTAGAATGGACTTCAGAGGTCATCTCATCCAACTCCCTGCATGAGCATTTCAGACAAGTACTTGTTGCTTCTTGAAAGTCTTCAGTGATGGGGCACGCACAGCTTCTGAAGGCAAGGCATTCTACTGATTGATTGTTGCCAAAGTTAGGAAATTTAGTTCTAGGTGGCCCAATACCAGGTGAATATTATCTAGCTTTAATCCTATTTATTTTTCAAAAAATAAATTTTATACTTATTTTACCTGTTCAGTGTTGAATGTCTAACCCACAATCTTCAGAAGTTGTGGGTGCTCCATCACTGGAAGCTTTCAAAAAGAGACTGAACAATCATTTATTTGAAATGTTATAGAGTCTCCTGCTTGAGCAGGGGTTTGGATTAGAAGACCTCCAAGGTCCCTTCCAATCAGTGGTGGGATTCAAATTTTTTTACTACCAGTTCTGTGGATGTGGCTTGGTGGACTGTAAAATCTCCGGTATTTGCCGGTTCTCCGAACTACTCAAAATTTCCACTATCGGTTCTCCAGAACTGGTCAGAACCTGCTGAATACCACCTCTGTTTCCAATGCTATGTTTTATGTTACATATCTACAATGTATTTGTGCTTCTGGCATGAGTTAAGGAGAACTAATTGACTTTAGATTGATTAATCAAACGAGCAATCCATCAATTCAACTTAACAATTAAAACAAGTGTTTTGCACTGAATTCTGTTATGTATGTAGGTTTGAATGTCATTGGTTTAGTTTGAATTGTTCTTGTAAAATGTCAAATAGGATTGGTTTAAAAAGTGTGGGAAAACCCTGCACTCTGATTGGCTGGCAACTACAGCTGCTGGCTATAAGTAGCAGCTGTTGCCCAGCCAAGTTGGGTCCATTCGAGCTGTAGTCACTAAATAAACTCTTCACTGAAGCTCTAATCATGTCTGATGCTGTACTGATACAGTTCTCTGAAAATTTGCCTGTTGTACTGACTTGTGATGCATCCCCTTTTGGAGTGGGGGGTTTGAGCCACAGGCTTCCCAGTGGGAGAGAAGCCCCTATTGCATTTTACTCTCACCTTTGACCAAAGCAGAGAGGAATTACAGCCAATTGGACAAGGAGGCATTGGCAATTGTTGCAGCTGTTAAGAAATTTCATGAATATCTGTATGGGAGAACATTTACCATTGTTACAGATCACAAACCTTTGTTAGGCATTGTGGCAGGAGACAAACCTACACCTACTATCCTGTCACCAAGAATGCTGAGGTGGACTGAATTTCTTGCTGCTTATTCATACAAACTTATCTACAAGCCTGGCAAGGACATTGGACACGCTGATGCACTGAGTTGTTGCCCACTTCCTTGCCACAAGGAGGACTTTGAACCTGAGGCACACACCTTTTTCCTAGAAACTGTTGCCAAGCTTCC
Organism: Naja naja; assembly: GCA_009733165.1. Taxonomy (NCBI): domain Eukaryota; kingdom Metazoa; phylum Chordata; class Lepidosauria; order Squamata; family Elapidae; genus Naja; species Naja naja. The sequence continues at coordinate 303,001,709 of CM019149.1, forward strand.
AGTGAATGCTGCTGAAATTGCCAGAGAGACTGCCAAAGACGCTGTGTTGGCTCCTGTTATAGGCTGGATTAAGAAAGGTTGGCCTTTTCAAGATCTACCTCACCTTGCCCAACCTTTTAAGTCCAGGCAAACTGAATTATCTGTATTAAGAGGATGTATTTTGTGGGGTAACAGGGTGGTTATTCCTGCAAAACTGCAAAAAGAGGTTTTGGAAATGTTACATGAGGGTCATCCGGAATTGTCAGAATGAAGGGATTGGCCAGGAGTTATGTATGGTGGCCAGATATTGACAAAATGGTTGAAAACTGGGTTGCATCTTGTCCCAACTGTCAGGTAGTCAGGCCTGCCCCACCTCACGCCCCCACACAGGAATGGGAATGTCCTAGGGGCCCATGGTCCAGGATTCACATTGATTTTGCTGGCCCTACCAGAGGGCACACCTTTCTTATTATAGTAGATGCATATTCCAAATGGCTAGAGGTAATTCCCATGGTATCCACCACAACTGATGCTGTCATCAAACAGCTCAAAAAACCTTTTGTAACCCATGGGTTACCAGATGTTCTTGTCTCTGACAATGGCCCTCAATTTACATCCAACCTCCTTGAATCCTATTTAGCACAACAGGGTATCAGACATGCCCTTACTGCCCCTAGGCACCCTTCAGCTAACGGCCGGGCTGAACACATGGTACATTTTACCAAGGAGAAGCTTCAGCAACTGGGTCCTGGGGACATCACTGAGAAAGTTGAAAACTTTTAGTGTTCAGCACATCACTCCTAACCCATCTAATAACTTATCCCCAGCAGAGTTGTTGATGGGTAGGAAACTTAGGTCTTCCCTTGACCACCTTCATCCCTTATGCACAACGCACTAGATTCCACTTCCAAAGTTCGTACATTCAGTGTGGGTGATTCTGTTTATGCTAAGAACCTTATGGGTGAACCTTTGTGGATTCCTGCTGAGATAACTCAAATCACAGGCCCTCATTCTTACAGACCTGGCTATTTGTGCAGTCTGGGCTGTGCTGACCCCCCGGTGGGTGGTTGAATGTGTTTTAACTTTGGGGTTTTAAAATTCTATTTGACTTGTACTTTGTTTAATTTGTTTTTAGGTAATTATTTATTGTTATGTTTTTAGTTGTGAGCCGCCCCGAGTCCTTTTGGAGAGGGGGCGGCATACAAGTCAAATTAATAATAATAATAATAATAATAATAATAATAATAATAATAATAACCTAGGAACTTACTATCATATGTGGTGGACTTGCACCAAAGCAAAACAATATTGGGAGAAAATAGAGAGCTGGCAGAAGATAGACTGGAAAACAGAAGTATACCTGCTGAGCATAATTCCAGAGGGTTATAATAAAGAAATTGCATACTTAGTTTTAAATATACTGACAGCAGCAAGGATTAGCTACACAAATTTCTGGAAAAAATGAGAATACCCTGTCAGATGAGGAGGTAATCAGGAAAATCCTAGAATGTGCCGAGATGGACAGATTAACCTTAAAAATAAAAGCAAAAGAAGACTCAGAATATTACTTGATATGGAATAGATTCTATGAGTGGTTAAACAAAAGGGGTAGAAGTTAGAGGATGAAAAACAATGAATGTTTTTATTAAAAACAGAGGTGATATATAACTATAATCGCTATAAGCACTAAAAATATGAATGAATTAAACATAAAGAGAATGTGTTTATGTGTTATTATTAGTATGATTATTAGTAAATGGGAAGATATATTCTACAGTATTAGCTATGGTTTTAGTTTCTTGTAAACAGTATATTTGGACAAAACGCTGTATTCAAAAATGTTTATGAATAAAACTTTAAAATAAATAATTAATAATATTAAATAAGTCCATCTTGCTTCTGTCCTTGATTAGTTTCCATCCATTGTTTCCTGTCCTGCCTTCTGGTGCTTTGAAAAACAAATTGATTCCCTCTTCTTTGTGACAGTCCCTCAAATACTGGAATATGCTATCATGTCCTATGTTATCATTGTTGTTGCCTGTCTCTGGACTCTCTCTAAGTCTGGACTTGAGAAATCAATACTTAAAAGAATTGAGACCAGATGATAGCACATAGCACATTGAAAAGTAAGCAAACAAAATGTGACATTTGAGTTTTAGAAGCATTTCAGGCCAACCTCAGTTCCCCAACTTTAAAATGGGAGTTGAAGCTCAGGAATGGAAGGAAAAACCAGGTCAAGCGTTGTGCACATTTATAAATTGCCAAAGAAATATTGCCGTTACTAAATTGCCACCAAGATCAATTATGCAAATTAAGTAATTATGCAAACTGAACCATTATGCAAATTGAGTTTAATGATCCCCACTGAGTTTTCTCTGGGCAAATTTGGTGTACATTATATTAATATATATAATGTATATATTATTAATGTATGTATTTATTAATATGTACATTTATATACACATATTAATGCAGATGTAATGGAGATGCTGGGATAATTTCCACATCACCTCAAATCCCACACGTTCTGTTGGACAGCCAGGTTGTGATAAATATTGCTAATGCGTTGTTTATTCGGGTCAACATGGACATTAATTGCAGATGAGGATCAAAAAGTACCACAAACAAGTCCATTTTAAAGTTTTTTCATTGTGATTCTCCATCTATCCAGTCCCATGTGTGGTTAAGGTATCTGTCATGAGATCAAGAGAAAGTAAATAAGAGTATTCCAGAACTTTTATTTTAAAGAAGAGATTGGACAGCTATTCATCTGAAATGGTGTAGGAATTCTATTCTATTTGAATTTTATTCTAATTCTATTCTATTCTATCTTACTATTTTTTATTCTAAATATATTCTATTCTAATTCTAATTCTAATTCTAATTCTAATTCTAATAATTCTAATTCTAATAATTCTAATTCTAACTCTAACTCTAACTCTAACTCTAACTCTAACTCTAATTCTAATTCTAATTCTAATTCTAATTCTAATTCTAATTCTCTTCTGCTCCTTCCCTTCCCTTCCCTTCCCTTCCCTTCCCTTCCCTTCCCTTCCCTTCCCTTCCATTCTATTCTATTCAGGGGTGGGATTCTACTGGTTCTGTCCACCTCTGTAGAACCGGTTGCTCTGAAAAGCAGCAAACAGAGAGCATACATAGAACTGGTTCTATGTCTGCTGTTGTTTTGGCCCACCCACCTGCCAGGGCTCTTATCTCACCTTTATTTCCTGCATTTTCAACCGCAGCTGCTTTGCGTGATACAGCTGCGGTTGAAAAATCTGGAAAAAAGTGCCTTTTCAACTGCTGTGCACCTGCACGCAGCGCTGCTCAGCTGTCCAGGCAGCTAGATGATGATGATATACATGCGCGCAAAATGTAAAATCACCGAACCGGTAGTTACACCAGTCAGATCCCACCCCTGATTCTATTCTATTCTATTCTATTCTATTCTATTCTATTCTATTCTACTCTACTCTACTCTACTCTACTCTACTCTACTCTACTCCCAGAAGAGCCTCATCAAGATGAAGTCCCAATCAGGTTTCATAGCTCCAAAATTCTCATTCTGGTTCCTCCAATTCTAAATAGAACATACTGTCAACTCATAAAATATTTATATGGTCTTTTTAGAGATGCCAACAGAAAGGGAGGGGAAAGGGATTTGAAAGAGCAGAGTCCAGCAGTGCCGTACATGTTAACTCCCACTAAATCCTTGTAAAGTTTTGGAAGTTTGGCTCAAGACTCATGATTTAATTGGGGGTAACTGCCAAAATCCTGACACATACAGTAGAGCATAGAATAATAGAGTTGAAAGGAATCTTGGAGGTCTTCTAGTCCAATTCCCTGATGAAGCATTCATAACTTCTGAAGGCAAGCTATTCGATTCGTAGCTATTCGATTCGATCCATTGTTTCTTGTCTTGCCTTCTGGTGCTTTGGAAAATAGGTTGACCCTCTCGTCTTTGTAGGAGCCCCTCAAATATATCCCATAATAGTCCTAGACGTACAATTGAACCCAAAATATTTGTTGCTGAGCAAGACAGTTGCTAAGCGAATGTTGTCCCACTTTACAACTTTTCTCGCCACTGTTGTTAAGTGAATCACTGCAGTCCTTAAATTTGTAACACAGTTGTTCAGGGAATCGGACTTTGCTTGTTGCAAAGGGGATCACATGCTGTGATTGGACTTTGCTGTGTTGGAAAAGGGGATCACATGACCCGGGACAATGGAAATGTCATAATCATGAGTCAGTTGGCAAGCATCTGAATTTGGATCATGTGACCATGGGAATGCTGCAATGGTCATAAGCAGGGGTGGGATTCAGTCAGTTTGGACTGGTTCAGGTGAACCAGTAGTTCCAGCAATCAGTTGGCCTTGCGCATCTAGCCTAGTGCCTTACTCTTGAGAATCCCATCAAATTTCCATCGTGCACTCAGCGAACTGGTTGTTAAACCGGTTGAATCCCATCACTGGTCATACATGTGAAAAATGGTCATAGCTCCTTTTTTTTCAGTGCCATTGTAACTTTGAACGGTCACTAAATGAAATGTTCTACATGTCAGGGCTCTGGTAGTTACCCCCACTTAAATCATGAGTCTCTAGCCACATTTTCAAAATTTAAAGAATATTTATTAGGAGTAGACATGGCGACGCTGCCTGGGTATAGCCAACTCTGAGACACATCATTCATTGTCATCCTTGACTCTGGTTTTCCCCCCACCCCCTGGGTGTATCATAATTCATATTCTCCAATGGGACACATCCATAGCCAAGAGTCATCAATCATGTTTTCCAGTTAGAATTTTTCACAGCAGAAACTTTGGTCACCTAGAAACTATCTTTGAAAACATTTATGGAATGCGAGCTGCCCACTGCTCCCCCCTCCCTTTCTGTTGGCAACTCTAAAATGACCATAGACATATTTTATGAGTTGACACTATATTGAACATTACCTGTATTCTATCCATCTGAGCTGCATTGGACTCAAAGCTATAACAATTTAAATCAGTCCATTATTTGCCAGGCTCAAAAAAAAAACCCCAAAGAGGACATGTTGAGGTTATATTTATGACTGGTTGTGGCAACATTCTGCCATCACATGATTGCAATTTGCAATGGTTTTTTTTGCCAGTTTTGAGCAAAAAAAACCCACCCATTTGGAAGAATGGGTTTGCTTAACAACCTTAGCGAACGTCTTTATGGCCATTGGAAAAAGAGTCATACAATTGAGCCTGATGGCATGGTGACTCAACTTATGATCACAACATCTTACAACCAAAATTCTGGTCCCAATTGTTGTTGTATGTTGAGAATTACCTGTAATCTTCCATGGATCATAGTCTGGTCAACTTTGAAAAGCTGATCTTTCCTATATAGTCTTCTTCCTTGTATTTCCTTTTTTTTTCTAACTTCCACCAGCTCATTGTTGTTGTTTTCCCAGCCCTTTTTCAGATGGACTTTCTCAGGGGTGGGATTCAAATTTCTTAACAACTGGTTCTGTGGGCGTGGCCTAATTTGTGAGTGTGACTTGGTGGTCACATGACTGGCTGGGCGTGGCTTGTATGTAAATACTGTAAATATATATGTAAAGACTGAATGTTTTATTTTTTTAAAAAGAGCAACTTTTACCCAAAATCAGGCAAAGCAGGCAGGCATATTGAGCTGCTTGCAGAATCACAGATTCACTCCCAGATCTATCTTTCTGCAATCTGCTGCCTGAGTCTGCACTGAAAAATAGAAGCTTCAATCCTAAGGAAGGTTCAGCTCTGCTCTCAGGCCACTTCTCCTCCCCCCGACACCCTGAATACCACCCCTGACTAGACCTCAGGGAAGCCTCCTGGGCGGGGTGGGTGGGGAGGTGTTTGTCGTTCTCCGAACTGTGCAGAATCGTAACAACTGGTTCTATAGAACTGGTCCAAACTGGTAGAATCCCATCCCTGGACTTTCTGATCAACATCTGTCACTAATAAAAGGAGAATATTTGTAGCTCAGGGTTGAAAAGCAAAGTCCTTGGTGCTCTCTGAGCTTGGTTATTATCTTGCAGACATTTCATTACCCAGCGACGGAGTGGGGCGGTGGCCTAGAGGTAGAGCTGTCGCCTCACAATCAGGAGGCTGTGAGTTTGATCCTAGGTAGGGGATGATATTTCTCTCTCTGGGCACAAAGAGAATATATCTGCTGAGCAAAACTCCACACTGGTGACAGGAAGGGCATCCGGCCAGTAAATCCCTCTGCTAGCTTCATTCAGTTGTCCAGACTCCACCCTCCAGACTCCACCCTCCACAAGGGTTTATGGGATCGTTCAATTAAGTTGATGATGATTTCATCACCCAATGAGGTAACAGTGATGATGTTTCCTAGTTTGGATAATGAAAGATCTGCAGGAAAACAACCAAGCTCAGAGAGCACCAAGGACCCCACAACATTTGTCAGTTTTATTTCTCCTATTTTTGAGACTTTTTTTTTAGGGATTGTTGAGACTTCTCTCTCTGCTTGTTTGCACCATAATCTTCTTTCTGTCCCTTCCTTGTCTAATGCAGGCTTCTTTTCAAGAGGATCATTTCCATCACAGAACTTCATTGTTTGTTTTTTTTCTACTAAGATGAGGTCCTCACACCAGGCTAAGCACCTCAATACACAGCTCCCCGAACATCACGTTTTCCCCCAGCAGCTTCTCTGACAAAGGGAAAGTGTTACAGCTTCACAGATTGAGTTATAAAGCCAATAAAACAGTGTTGACTATGGCTTAGAGAAAGGTTGCCAAAGCAGAGTGTTTAAAAGCCTGTAAGTATTGATTCTTTTCACTTCTTTCCCCTGATTATATATCATGTTCTTTTTGTTTCTGGCAATCGCCATGATTTTTATGCTGACATAAACTGCAATAAAATAGGAATCCGATTATCCCTTAGTTTTCCAAGAACAGCTGTATTATTCCATTAGCAGGTTTTGTTAATATAGCCGCTCTTCCTAGACTGTGGTTGAAGAGAAGATTTATTTCATTTTCCCCATTACCAACCGAAGAGAATATTTGTAGCTCAGGGTTGTACTCTGAGGTCCTTGGTGCTCTCTGACCTTGGTTATTTTCTTGCAGACATTTTTTTTAATTACATTTATATGCCGCCCTTCTCCGGAGACTCAGGGCAGCTTACAATGGGCGCTGCGCTCAGCAATAGCCTTCATTCCATTGAGCCTGGTGGGATTTGAGCCTACAGCAGTTGTAGGCAGCTGGAACTTAAGTGCAGGCAATTAACAGCCTGAGCCAGCCTGAGCCACCATTTCATTACCCAACTAGGTGACATCATCAGTGTTAGATGTGAATGAAGTTTCCTTGCTGATTAAATACAAGTACAGTTTGCCTTGTCATTCTATCAATAGAAGAGAATATCTGTAGCTCAGGGTTGATCTGTGGGGTCCTTGGTGCTCTCTGACCTTGATTGTTTTCTTGCAGACATTTCATGATCCAACTAGGTGACATCATCAGTTCTAGAAGTGAGTGGGGTTTGCTATCTGTTTATAAAGAAGACAATTGCCCTGACAATGTTAGTGGAAGTGTTTTGGTGGTCCCTTGATAGGCTGTTGTTTAATGTTTGATTGTTTTTCTGAGTTTGACAGTTCTTGAAACTTTGCTGGCCTAGTGTTAATCTTGGTATCAGTCTGTGCTTATCTGGGTATTGATTGCTGGCCAGGAGTGTTGTGATTCCGATTGTCTTTCTGATTGTCTCTTTTGAACAGTATGTGGTTTTTGTTTATCTCTATGTGTCTGTTGATGACTGATTTGTCTGAGCTGCAGGCTTGTGGGAATTCTCTAACAATTTTGGACTTGGCTTGGTCTAGAATGCTCACAATTTCCCAGTTGAAACTACGGTTGAGTCTGTCCATGTGTCATACAATGAAGGAGTTTTCATCATGTCTTCTGACTGTTCTTACACCATTATGTTTATCTTCCTTACTTACTTCTCACCCATGCAGTGTGTCTTGCCTTTCTTCAATTCAGGTAGGTAGCAAGCATTATGTTCAGAGTGAAGGTAATTGGAAAACATGTCTGCTTGTTTTCCTTTCTGTCATAGAACATAAAATAATAGAGTTGGAAGGGACTTAGAGGTCTTCTAGTCCAGGAGTCGCCAACCTTTTGGACCTCAGGGACCACCAAACTCATAATTTTAAATCTTGTGGACCAGTGATCCTGAGAAAATCCCCAAAAAATTCTGCAGGAAAATTCCTCACCCTGTTTTCCTACTGATCGATCATTCTTTATTTGGGATTGCAGGATACCATCTCCAGCTCCATTCTCAGGGAGAGGGAGAGGGAGAGAGAGAGAGAGAGAGAGAGACTTTTGGCTTCATGCAAGGAAAGCAGCAGAAGCAGCAGAAGTCTTTCTTTCTCTCCCCCAAACTCCGCCAGAAATGAGTCTTTGTGAGACTTGTCATGCCGGCACAGCCACTTGGAGCAGGATGCCTTGCGGGGTCCCAAAGACTTATTTCTGGCAGAGTTTGGGGGAGAGAAAGAAAGACTTTTGCTGCTTTCCTTGCATGCAGCCAAAAGCAGAAGAAGAAAGAAGCAGAAGGAAGCAGCCCAGTGGCCAAGCAAGGCATGTGGGGTGAGTGGGCCAAGTCCCCCCCTCCACTGTTTTCCCCCTCCCCTCACTACCTCGTGTTATTCGCAATGCAAGGAATGCAAGCCTTGTGTTCCCGCAAGCCATGTGGGCAGTGCAGCCTTATGTTCCTGCACAGCCTGGATTAATTGCTTTAGGGAGTGCTTTGAGGGTGACATTTCTCTGCAGACCACCAAAATTTTCTCATGGACAACCAGTGGTCCCCTGTGGAGATGGCAACAGAGTTGGACAGTGGGGAAGAGCATGGGCCAGTCTGGGAGTCTGGGGAGGACTCGGAAGAGGGTCCTGCATCCGATACAGAGATGGCACCAGGACCATCTGGGAGTTATGTGCTGACTCTGGAGCCTCCAGAATCTGACAGCAGCGAGGCAAAGGAACAAGGGACCCTGTTCCCAGTGTGTGCGTACACAGAGCTGCCAGAAGGCAAGAACAGTTAAGACAAAAGGGGCGACTCAGGAGTAAGGCTTGGAGGTGATTGGTCCTCCCATAAGACATAAAGGAAGAGCAAAGGGACAGGAACCTTTGCAAGAAGCAACTTTGTTCATACTGGTTGGTTTGAAACCAGAAGCTCTGTGTTGAATTTGTGCTCCGGTTGACCTTGTATAACTAATTGGAAATGTAGTCATTGGCAGCATTTCATGGAAGATAAAGGTGTGTGCTTATCAGGCTTATCCTGAAGGATTTTGGCAGACTTCCATGGGACTATTTACAAACTGTTTCAGACTCATTACAGGCTGTGAATGACTAAAGTTCACAGCCGTTGAAATAAAAAAAGGGGGTGGGGTGGGACTAACATGTGTTTGTTAGTGTCTCAATAAGCCTTGGTCAGAACACCAACACAACAAAGCAAGGATAGACTAGGACCCCAAGACCCCTCTCACAGTTACTTGTATTAAGCCAAGTTTCACCTACTCTGTACCTGCACATGTGGATTTTCTTGCCTAAATATAAACCCTTGCTTTTCTCTTATGTCGAATTTCATTTTATTAGACAGGGCTAAATGTATGGTTTATAGGTAATCTTGGGAATAATCTGAATGCTTAAATGGGGGGGGGGCTGCATTAGCTCAGCCATAGATTAGGTGGCTCAGCCAAGGAGCTGCAAGGAGAAACTCCATGCTTTGGATCTGAACTCCAGAAGGGAGGCTGAACATCCCAGCGGGCAAAGTGGGCACCTGTTAGTGAGCACCCTAAAGCAGCTGCATCTCTTCCTGGGATTGTGTGGCAGCTGCAGGAAGCAGCTGTTGCGATGTGGGGAAAATGGGGCTACGTGGAAGGTGTGGCTGATAGATGCTGTGTTCTTGGTCCTATGAGCACTTCGTTGTTGTTGTTTGCTTTTGGAAATTGAATTTGAAGCATTGCGTAGCTCTGATGCTGAGTTCTGATTTACCCTGTAACGGATGGAAATATTGAATCCTACATTGTAGGTTCCTCTGAGGGCATTCTTAGAATGCGGAAAGTACAGATTGAGAAGTGAATTCCTCTGCCACTCCCTCCTTCCCGTCCTTCCTTTCTCCTTCTCCCTTTTTCTCTTTCCAGTCAACCTTTTCTTTTTCTTTTCCTTCCTCTCCCATATGGAGTTGGCTGTATAAAATTCAGCAACTTCTCCTAGAAATCTTCCTTCCTTCCTTCCTTCCTTCCTTCCTTCCTTCCTTCCTTCCTTCCTTCCTTCCTTCCTTCCTTCCTTCTTTTCCCTCTTTCCCTTGTTTCCTTTCCCTCTTCCTCTGTTCCCTCTCTCTCTCTCTATTTCTTTCTCTTTCTCTTCCTCTCTTTCTCTTTTGGTCCCTCTTTTCTCTTTTCTTTTCCTTTTTCTTCTCCCATATCAAGTTACTCTAACTGTATAAAGTTTACTGACTTTTCTTAGAAATCTGTTCTCTCTCTTTTCTTTCTTTCTTTCTTTCTTTCTTTCTTTCTTTCTTTCTTTCTTTCTTTCTTTCTCTTTCTTCGTCTTTTCCTTTTTCCTTCCTCTCTGATATAGAATTACTCCAGCTACATAAAACTCAGGGACTTCTCTTAGAAATCTAGTTTTAACATTTACACATACATTGCATATATTTCTAAGGGGAGTTAAAACAGAAAGCAATAACAAAAGTGTATTCCCTTGAAGGCAAACTACATTGGAGAGCAGAGAGGAGCACAGTAGATTGAATGGAGGTCTGTGAAGTCAAAATATTATTGTGCTTTTTTTCAAAGCAGGAAGCCCAAATGAGTTCATGGTTGGGTAAATTACAATGGCTTATAAACTTAAAATGGGCAGAGTTTACATTCTTCTTTCCTTCTTTCAGGGTAGAGGAAAAAACCAGCTATCAGAGAAACCAACTATCCTTCTTTCAGGGTAGACAGAAAAAAACAACTATTTATTCATCCCATTTTTCTTTTGGAAGAACATCTACCAAAAATAATTTTAAAGTTATACAAAGCTTTAATTATTTGACATTCACCTAAAATATGAGAATTAAAAAGGATATAAATGGCCTGTTTAGAAAAAAAAAGATAAAAGTCAAAATTTGTCCACTTGGTCTGGCCTTGAAAAGTCCTGGAAGAAGATCGTGTGAATCAGAATCAAGATGGAAGGGACCTTGGAGGTCTTCTAGTCCAGGCCCCTGCTCAAGCAGGAGATCCTATACCAAGTGATCATCCAGTCTCTTCTTCAACAGTCAACCTGTTGTAATGTTGATATACACACCAGGTATCAAGCTCAACTTTAGATCTTTCCCTTACAAGACTTCTAGCTAACACCACCATCAGGTCTGTTTTCTGCCCAAAGATGTAAAGAGCATATGAACTTAATAGTGGGAAAACTGTGGTGCAAATAGCCATTCAGTCTGGGAAATTTTGCAAGATGTTTCTCTGACAAGCTCTGGTTTGGTTTGGTTCATTCTTCTTCTTGTGCCATGTCCATCATTGGACATTGGCTATCATGTTGGCAATCCTATTTTTATCAACAGCCACACAAAAAAGTGCTGCTGAGTTTTGTCCAAACCAGTCCCTTAGATTTTGAAGCCATGATGTTCTTCTTCTGCCTGAACCTCATTTGCCTTCGATCTTTCCTTGGAGGGTTAAGTGAAGGATGCCGTTGTTGTTGTTTTTTAAATACACATTTTCTTTAATATACATAACTATTCATAATTATACAATGTCATTGTGTACTGGATACATCAAGACCCTTTCCCCTTTCCATTGTGTTATACATCCTAGCTAAAATGATCATATCATATAATCTCTCCATCGTTATATTATATATCCAAATTATATCTATTATTTGTTTGTTTCCAACGTAATATACTATTCCAATCCTCACTTTATGCATTTCATGTTGTATTTATGTACAATTCAAAGATATACTTTTTTTTACATTATTTATTCTTACATCTTCCTTTATCCCTGTATAAATGTAATTTAGTTAATCTTCTTTCCTTATTTAACACTAATCTCTGCTTCTATTATTTATCCAATTGTACCATATGTCCCATGTTGCATGTAGTACTCTGATTCTTCCGTGTCTTTAAATTCCATTATAAGTCTGTCCATCTCGGCACTCTCTTTTTTACTACTTCCTCCTATGTAGGTATCCTTTCACTTTTCCAATTTTGTGTGTATAGGATTCTAGTTGCAGTTATTATATGAATGATTAAATAAGTAAGTCTTTTATCGTATTTCCCTGCTATTATCCCTAATAAGTATGCTGTATTTTTCTGGGTGTCTCACTGCATGTCCAAAATATTCTAATTTTCACTTTTTTTATGGTTTTGATGATTTTCCTTGGCTTTCCCAGGTGGCTTATCACCTCCTCATTTCTGATTTGGTTTGGTTCATAGAATAATAAAACCATAGAACTGGAATGGACCTTGAAGGTTTTCTAGCTCACGGGTCTCCAGTCTTCAAAATGAAAAAGGTCTTCTGCAGTCATGACATAAGCCTAAGATTGAAAACCGGGCTTGTCAGATGCTAGATCTTTTCTATCCTGCTCTACAGAGTGGAGAGTTGGTCTCTGACAGAAAGCCACTTGAAGAGACTAGAAGCATTTGAAATGTGGATTTACAGGTGGCTCTTACATACAAGCTGGGTTAGACAAAATCAGACATTTCTTCTTAGTTGTAGGCTGCTTCTCTCGTTGATTAGTTTCCACCCATTGCTTCTTGTCCTGCCCTCAAGTGCTTTGGAGAATAGCTTGACTCCCTCTTCTTTGGGGAAGCCCCTGAGATATTGGAAGACTGCTATCATAACCAGTGGAACAGCTTGCCTTCAGAAGTTGTGGGTGCTTCATCACTGGAGCTTTTTAAGAAAAGACTGGACAGCCACTTAACTGAAAGGGATCTATAGGATCTCCTGCTTGAACATGAGATTGGACTAGAAGACCACCAAGATCCTTTCCAGCTCTATTCTGATTGAACTAGTGCTATCTTGTCACCCCTGGCATGGAGGTGTGCAAATAAAATCTTGACTTATGACCTTAACTGAGCCCACAGATAGGGTTGGAAGTCTTGACAGTCATTGAGTGGGTTATCATGTGGTTTTACAACTTTTTTTGCGGTTGCTGTTAACTCACCATGGCAGTCATTAAGCAAATCCATTGTTTGTTATGGGAATTTTGTGCCATTATGTTATTGTTGTTATTGTTGTTATTGTTATTATTACTGTTATTACTGTTATTATTGTTGTTATTGTTGTTGTTATTGTTATTGTTGTTGTTGTTGTTGTTGTTATTTGACACAAAAAATGACAGTGTACACAGCAAACAAGATAAGTATGCTGGGTTTCGTATCACAAATCACTAGTCAAACACTTCCCAAGCATTTAGGACTGTGCGATGTATTGGCAGATCATGCGAATAGATCCCAGTAAGGTGGCCTTCTGCAGCTGACCAATGGTGATATTGTCAGTGCCAATTGTTTTTAAGTGCTTGCCTAGGTCTTTAGGCACAGCATCCAGTGTGCCGAGGACCACTGGAACCACCTGCACTGGTTTGTGCCAGAGTGTCTACAGTTTGATTTTCAAGTCTGGTGATTTTTTCAAGTTGTTTCTCATTGATTCTGCTGTCACCAGGTATGGCAATGTTGACGATCCACACTTTTTTCTTCTCCACAATCATGATATCCGGGGTATTGTGTTCCAAAACTTTGTCAGTCTGTATTTGGAAGTCCTACAGTAGTTTTGCGTGCTCATTTTTGACCACTTTTTCACTTATGATCCCACCAGTTCTTTGCTACAGGCAGATGGTAGTTGCAACACAAGTGCCACCATCTGAGCAACTGCATTGTGATGTTGTTTGTATTATTGTTATTATTATTATTATTATTATTATTATTATTATTATTATTATACAAACAATCCATCTTTCGTTTAAACAGTGTGTCATCTGGGTACAAATATCTTTTGCAACAACAATTACAATTAATACATATTCAAATAACCATACCAGAGGTGGTATTCAGCAGGTTCTGACCAGTTCTGGAGAACCAGTAGTGGAAATTTTGAGTAGTTTGGAGAACCAGCAAATCCCACCTCTGACTGGCCCTGTCCCCATCTATTCTCTGCCTCCTGAGTCCCAGCTGATTGGATGGGTCTTCTTTGGTTGCCCTGCACAGGAGAACAGAGCTGGAAAGCAGGTTAGTGGGGTGGGGGGAAATGGGATTTTGCAGTATCCTTCCCCTGCCACACCCACCAAGCCACGCCCACAGAACCAGTAGTAAAAAAAATTGAATCCCACCACTATTCTATACTCTAATCCTACTTTATGCTACTTTACATAATATGTCTAATTATTATAACAAATCCACATCTTATCATATTTAATTCTTATTCCAATGTTTACCCCTTCCTGCTAATATTTTAAAATTCTAATTTCCATTTTTATTCTGAATAAAATTTAAAAAAATATTCATAATTCTGAATAGTTATTAAGTGACCAAGTTGTAAGTCAAGGTCTACCTATACAGGTAAAAGTCTCAATGGCTCTTTCACCCAAAAATGATCTGCATTCCACCTTGGTGTCTTGTCTGTAGATTTTCCAAGGTGATGTGACAAAAGAATGAGAGAGCCAGGAGCAAAATTCACCTCCTTTGAAGATTCATTCCCTGTAAAGTCAATGTTTATTGGACTTCCTCTGATTTTATTTGAGGACTTATCAACACCACACTTCAGAGAGCTTTATGGCATTGTTACGACATCTCGGTGATGGCTTTCCCACCGCACTAAAACAGATGGATGATTGCCCAATTATGCTGCTTCTAAGGTCACAGAAATGTCAGCAGGGCTGGCATTTAAAACTAGGGACACTGAAAAAGGAGGTTTGATCCTCCTTAATAGAAGAGGCTATTTTTCTCTCTGTCTCCCCACATGAGAGAAAGAAACAGCAAGAGAGAGAGAGGGAGAGAGAGAGAGAGAGGAATGGGGAAAGAGAGAGAGAGAAAGAAAGAGAGAAGTAGGGGAAACAGACAGAGAGAAACAGTGAATGTGTTTGTGTGTATGTGTGTGTATGACAGAGAGAGAAAAGCAGGCAATATGAGAGAGAGAGAGAGAGAGAGAGAGAGAGAGAGAGAGAGAAGTTGAACACAATTTCGCTGCAACCATGCCTCAGTTCATACCAGTTAAGCATCAATTAGTAATGGGAGATATGTGCATGAAGAAAAGGAAATAGGGAAGAGGAAGAAGGAAGTGGACGAGAAGGAGGGAGGGGAAGGAGGAGGAGGAGAATGAGAAGAAGAAGGGGAAAGAGGAGAGGAAGGAGGAAGGGAAGGTGAAGGAAAAGGAGGAGGGGAAGAGGAAGGAGGAGGAGGAGGAGGAGGAGGAGGAGGAGGAGGAGGAGGAGGAGGAGGAGGAGATTAGGGGTTCCCTGATTGTTTTCTTGCAGGCATTTCATTACCAAACTAGGTAACATCATCAGAAGCTCAATTACTTTCAATAGGCATTGTTGACACTTCTTAAAAAGGGGGGACTTTGATCACATGATTGCACTGTTGCAATTACCATCTTGATTTTTAAAAATGCTTCATGCCCCTGGCATGAAGGGAAGGAAGTAAAAAACCCACTGTTTATACAAGACGTTTAATTCATTAATTAACCCATGTAACTTTGATGATTGCTGTTGCTTCAATATTTTCTGCCTTCTCCTGGTGTGTCTCTCTGCTCCCCAGGTAAATAAACTTCATCTCTAATAAACCTTTGCAAATAAAGAAAGAAGGAAAGAAAACCTCTTCCTCTAGCTACTGTATTAAATGGCCTTGTCGACACTCAAATAACTCAGTATGTGTTGCTTTAGGTGAGGTCTTCCCCAACAGAAAATAAAAGATAAAGGAAAAACAGAACGCTTACATTTTCTTTAACAGTTCAGAGAAGACTTTAATATAGGTGAAACCTTCTCTTATTAAAATAATTCCCATTGCTCTCTTTGGGTCAATATATGGGGAGGTATCTTCCCATTAAGCAGGTATTATGTTCTTTTATTACAGTCTCTAAGTCTCATTATTCTACATTTATCTGCATTGAACTTGCTATCTATTAGCTGGAGTGCTTCTGATCGAAGCCTTTCCTTCCTGCCTGCCTGCGTTGTTTCTCACAGGTGACCTTCTTCCCAATTTAATATCTTCCATGCAGGAGAAATTCTTACTTTAAAATAAAGGGGTTTTGCACTGCAGCCACCTGGGAGATTGGAAGAAGGTAGTGGGAGATTTAGCAATGGAAATAGCAATAGCGCTTAGACTTACATGCCGATTTACAGTGCTTTACAGCCTTCTCTAAGCCGTTTACAGAGTCAGCCTCTTGCTCCCAACAATCTGGGTCTTCAGTTTACCCACCTCGGAAGGATGATGGGCTGAGTCAACCTTGAGGTGGTCAGGACCAAACTCCTGACAGTGAGCAGAATTAGCTTGCAATACTGCATTTTAACCACTGCCAGGAAAAAATGGGGGTTATAGCTTAGATTGGGAATGTACAGCCTCAGTCCTTCTAAAGATTCTCTTGTCCCTTTTGTTGCAAAGTTTTCAAGAGCTCACTGGACTTTCTGTCAGGGTTCCAACGGATGCCCTAATTAATTCTTATTTATTTTATTTATTTATTTTATTTTATTATTTTTATTCATATTTATATCCCGCCTTCTCGGAGACTCAGGGCAGCTTACAGTTTTGGGATACAACCCAATGCACTCAGCAATAGCCTTCATTCCATTGTATATGCCTGCTTATTACTAAGCGGCATTTTTTACAAAGTCAGCTTATTGCCCCTAACAATCTTGGGTCCTCACTTTACCTACCCCGAGAGGATGGAAGGCTGAGTCAACCTTGAGCCTGGTGGGATTCGAGCCTGCAATAATTACAGGCAGCTGGAGCTAAGTGCTAGGCTATTAACAGCCTGCACCATCAAGGCCCTTCCATTCATGAGCCTCGAGCCAAGTTTCAAAAGACATCCAATTATTTATTAGGAGCAACATGTCAGCATTTTTCCCAAGTGCAGTCAGCTCTGCCCTACGTACTTTACTGTTCACCTATGACCCTGTTTCCCACCCTCCTCCCTGGGTATGTCATAAATCACATTCTCCAACAATGCACTTTCGCAGGCTGTGGAAAACATGCCTCTCCGCCTTGGGTTGGTGACTTGAGATACAGTCTGGAGAAAGGTATTCATGGAATGTGCTTCTGATCATAGCAACAAACTGCTTCATTGGATCTCCCCACCCTCCTTCTTATGGCAACTCAAGAGCAAGCCAGGAATGTTTTATGAGTTGAGACTTCCTTTGTTTTTCCTTGAAGACGTACCACTTCTCATCCAAGAAGCTTCACCAGTTCCTTCCAGCGAGGAAGTATGGAAGGCTGAGTTAACCTTGAGCCGGTGAGATTCGAACTGCTGGCAATCAGCAGTCAGCAGAACTAGTCTGCAATATTGCATTCTAACCACTGTGCCACCACGGCTCTTAACATGGATCTCAGCTCAGTCTGGCAGGGAAGTATTCCTCCCCCACTCAGTCAATCACAATGGAGCTGGAAGGGATCTCAAAAGTCTTCTAGTCCAACCCTGTGAACAAGCAGGAGACCCTATACCATTTCAGACAAGTGGCTGTCGAGTTTCCTCTTAAAAACCTCCAGTGACAAAGCACCTACAACTTTTGAAGGCAAGCTGTTCCACTGGTTAATTGTCCTCACTGTTAGGAACTTTCTCCTTAATTCTAGGTTGATTATCTCATTGATTAATTTCCATCCATTGTTTCTTTTCTTGCATTCTGGTGCTTTGAAAAATAACTTGACCCCCTCCTCTTTGTGGCATCCCCTCAAATATTGGTATACTGCTGTCATGTCTCCTCTGGTCCTTCACTAGGCTAGCCAAACCCACATCCTGCAACTGTTCTTCATATGTTTAACTCTCCAGGCTCTTAAGAATAAAATAGAATTCTTTATTGGCCAAGTGTGATTGGACACACAAGGAATTTGTCTTGGCGCAAATATTCTTTGGTGGCTCAGGCTGTAAATGCCTGCTCTTAAGATCCAGCTGTCTACAATTACTGTAGGCTCGAATGCCACCAGGCTCAAGGTTGACTCAGCCTTCCATCCTCTCGGGGTAGGTAAATTGAGGACCCAAGATTGTTGGGGGCAATTAGCTGACCTTGTAAAAATGCCGCTTAGTAATAAGCAGGCATATACAATGGAATGAAGGCTATTGCTGAGCACACTGGTGTTGTGCTCAAAATTTAAAGCCCTGAGTCTTCGGAGAAGGGCGGCATATAAATGTAATTTAAAAAAAAATATTCTCAGTATACATTAAAAAAAAGATACATTCATCAGGAGTCAAGAATCAAAAGGTAAAACACTTAATCATAGTCATAGGGCACAATCATCTTAGTTGCTCTTCTCTGCACTTTTTATGGATTAACAGAATTGGAAGTGATCTTGTAGGTCATCTAGTCCAACCCTCCCAACCAAGCAGGAGGCCCTACACCATTTCTGACAGATGGCAGTCCAGTCTCTTCTTGAAAGCCTCCGGGGATGAAGCTCCCATAACTTCGAAGCGACTTCTGTTCCATTGGTTGATTGTTCTCCTGTCAGAAAATTGCCCTATTTCAAGGTTGAATCTCTCCTTGTTCAGTTTCCATCCATTATTCCTTGTCTGGCCTACAGGTGCTTTGGAAAATAGTTTGACCCCTTGCTCTCTGTGGCAGCCCCTCAGAAGACTGCTATCATGTCTCCCCTGGTCCTTCTCTTCACCTTCCTGCAACCATTCTTCATATGTTTTAGTTTCCAGTCTCCTAATCATCCTGGTTATTCTTCTCTGCACTTTTTCTAGAGTCTCAACATCTTTTTTATAGTGTGGTGAACAAAACTGGATGCAGTACTCTAGGTGTGGTCTTACTAAGGCTTCATAGAGTGATATTAATACCTCCCTTGGTCTTGATTGTATCCCTCTGTTAATGCAACTTAGGATTGCATTGGTTTTTTGGGCTGCCGCCACACAGGCTCATATTTAGCTGGTTGTCCCACAGTTACTTCTATTAAGTAACTCCCACAGTTACTTCTATTAAGCTTGGTGTCATCCAGTCTATATGTATACTTTTTCAGGTATTCAATATTTTGCACTGCCACAAATATTGACCAACATTTGTCTGAGGCTCAAAGCCTTCCTTTGGATGCAAAGCAAACAAGAGTTTGTGGGACCCAGCAAAGAGCTGGAAAAGGCACAAGAACGTGATTTTCCGAATTTCTGGGAGCTTAAAAATGACCGCTGAATGGTGAGCAAGTGGAGCTGAAAGCGCGGCAGAAGGAAAGTTATTAATTACAGTTTATGGGAAGAAAGGTTAATGGCGGCAAGTAAATCTGCACCATATAGCTTGCTTTGGGAGCACCATTCTGACTCAGCAAATGGCCTGCCCGTTTTTTAAAAAAAAAATAAAAAGTCAGCAGAAATGGGCAAGCATGGGAA
>CM019149.1:303022201-303041299 GCA_009733165.1 Naja naja
TAAAAACCCACTGTTTATACAAGACGTTTAATTCATTAATTAACCCATGTAATTTGATGATTGCTGCTGCTTCAATATTTTCTGCCTTCTCCTGGTGTGTCTCTCTGCTCCCCAGGTAAATAAACTTCATCTTCTAATAAACCTTTGCAAATAAAGAAAGAAGGAAAGAAACCTCTTCCTCTAGCTACTGTATTAAATGGCCTTATAGACACTCAAATAACTCAGTATGTGTTGTTTAGGTGAGGTCTTCCCAACAGAAAATAAAGATAAAGGAAAAGAACGAGACATTTTCTTTTAACAGTTCAGAGAAGACTTTAATATAGGTGAAACCTTCTCTTATTAAAATAATTCCCATTGCTCTCTTTGGGTCAATATATATATCTTCCCATTAAGCAGGTATTATGTTTTTATTACAGTCTCTAAGTCTCATTATTCTACATTTATCTGCATTGAACTTGCTATCTATTAGCTGGAGTGCTTCTGATCGAAGCCTTTCCTTCCTGCCTGCCTGCGTTGTTTCTCACAGGTGACCTTCTTCCCAATTTAATATCTTCCATGACAGGAGAAATTCTTACTTTAAAATAAAGGGGTTTTGCGCTGCAGCCACCTGGGAGATTGGAAGAAGGTAGTGGGAGATTTAGCAATGGAAATAGCAATAGCGCTTAGACTTACATGCCGATTTACAGTGCTTTACAGCCTTCTCTAAGCCGTTTACAGAGTCAGCCTCTTGCCCCCAACAATCTGGGTCCTCAGTTTGCCCACCTCAGAAGGATGATGGGCTGAGTCAACCTTGAGGTGGTCAGGACCGAACCCCTGACAGTGAGCAGAATTAGCTTGCAATACTGCATTTTAACCACTGCACCAGGAAAAATGGGGGGGGGGGTTATAGCTTAGATTGGGAATGTACAGCCTCAGTCCTTCTAAAGATTCTCTTGTCCCTTTTGTTGCAAAGTTTTCAAGAGCCAACTGGACTTTCTGTCAGGGTTCCAACGGATGCCCTAATTAATTCTTATTTATTTTATTTATTTATTTTATTTTATTATTTTTATTCATATTTATATCCCGCCCTTCTCCGGAGACTCAGGGCAGCTTACAGTTTTTGGGATACAACCCAATGCTCTCAGCAATAGCCTTCATTCCATTGTATATGCCTGCTTATTACTAAGCGGCATTTTTTACAAAGTCAGCTTATTGCCCCCAACAATCTTGGGTCCTCACTTTACCTACCCGAGGGATGGAAGGCTGAGTCAACCTTGAGCCTGGTGGGATTCGAGCCTGCAATAATTACAGGCAGCTGGAGCTAAGTGCTAGGCTATTAACAGCCTGCACCACCAAGGCCCTTCCATTCATGAGCCTCGAGCCAAGTTTCAAAAGACATCCAATTATTTATTAGGAGCAACATGTCAGCATTTTTCCCAAGTGCAGTCAGCTCTGCCCTCGTGCTTTACTGTTCACCTATGACCCTGTTTCCCACCCTCCTACCTGGGTATGTCATAAATCACATTCTCCAACAACGCACTTTCGCAGGCTGTGGAAAACATGCCTCTCCGCCTTGGGTTGGTAACTTGAGATACAGTCTGGAGAAAGGTATTCATGGAATGTGCTTCTGATCATAGCAACAAACTGCTTCATCAGATCTCCCCACCCTCCTTCTTATGGCAACTCAAGAGCAAGCCAGGAATGCTTTATGAGTTGAGACTTCCTTTGTTTTTCCTTGAAGACGTACCACTTCTCATCCAAGAAGCTTCACCAGTTCCTTCCAGTGAGGAAGTATGGAAGGCTGAGTTAACCTTGAGCCGGTGAGATTCGAACTGCTGGCAATCGGCAGTCAGCAGAACTATTCTGCAATATTGCATTCTAACCACTGTGCCACCACGGCTCTTAACATGGATCTCAGCTCAGTCTGGCAGGGAAGTATTTCTCCCCCACTCAGTCAATCATAATGGAGCTGGAAGGGGTCTCAAAAGTCTTCTAGTCCAACCCTGTGAACAAGCAGGAGACCCTATACCATTTCAGACAAGTGGCTGTCTAGTTTCCTCTTAAAAACCTCCAGTGACAAAGCACCTACAACTTTTGAAGGCAAGCTGTTCCACTGGTTAATTGTCCTCACTGTTAGGAAGTTTCTCCTTAATTCTAGGTTGATTATCTCATTGATTAATGTCCATCCATTGTTTCTTTTCTTGCATTCTGGTGCTTTGAAAAATAACTTGACCCCTTCCGCTTTGTGGCATCCCCTCAAATATTGGTATACTGCTGTCATGTCTCCTCTGGTCCTTCACTAGACTAGCCAAACCCAAATCCTGCAACTGTTCTTCATATGTTTAAGTCTCCAGGCTCTTAAGAATAAAATAGAATTCTTTATTGGCCAAGTGTGATTGGACACACAAGGAATTTGTCTTGGCGCAAATATTCTCAGTATACATTAAAAAAAAAGATACATTTGAGTCAAGAATCAAAAGGTAAAACACTTAATCACAGTCATAGGGCACAATCATCTTAGTTGCTCTTCTCTGCACTTTTTATGGATTAACAGAATTGGAAGTGATCTTGTAGGTCATCTAGTCCAACCCTCCCAACCAAGCAGGAGACCCTACACCATTTCTGACAGATGGCAGTCCAGTCTCTTCTTGAAAGCCTCCGGGGATGAAGCTCCCATAACTTCCGAAGGCGACTTCTGTTCCATTGGTTGATTGTTCTCCCTGTCAGAAAAATTTGCCTTATTTCAAGGTTGAATCTCTCCTTGTTCAGTTTCCATCCATTATTCCTTGTCTGGCCTACAGGTGCTTTGGAAAATAGTTTGACCCCTTGCTCTCTGTGGCAGCCCCTCAAATATTGGAAGACTGCTATCATGTCTCCCCTGGTCCTTCTCTTCACTAGACTAGCCACACCCAGTTCCTGTAACCATTCTTCATATGTTTTAGTTTCCAGTCTCCTAATCATCCTGTTTGCTCTTCTCTGCACTTTTTCTAGAGTCTCAACATCTTTTTTATAGTGTGGTGAACAAAACTGGATGCAGTACTCTAGGTGTGGTCTTACTAAGGCTTCATAGAGTGATATTAATACCTCCCTTGGTCTTGATTGTATCCCTCTGTTAATGCAACTTAGGATTGCATTGGTTTTTTGGGCTGCCACCACACAGGCTCATATTTAGCTAGTTGTCCACTAAGACTCCAAGATCCCTCCCACAGTTACTTCTATTAAGCTTGGTGTCATCCAGTCTATATGTATACTTTTTCAGGTATTCAATATTTTGCACTGCCACAAATATTGACCAACATTTGTCTGGGGCTCAAAGCCTTCCTTTGGATGCAAAGCAAACAAGGGTTTGTGGGACCCACTTTGGGCAAAGAGCTGGAAAAGGCACAAGAACGTGATTTTCCGAATTTCTGGGAGCTTAAAAATGACCGCTGAATGGTGAGCAAGTGGAGCTGAAACGCGGCAGAAGGGGAAAGTTATTAATTACAGTTTATGGGGAAGAAAGGTTAATGGCGGCAAGTAAATCTGCACCATTTTATAGCTTGCTTTGGGGAGCACCATTCTGACTCAGCAAATGGCCTGCCCCGTTTTTTAAAAAAATAAAAAGTCAGCAGAAATGGGCAAGCATGGGAGAGCAATGGTTTTACTGACTTTTGAAATGCTGAGACAGAGACAAGAAGACTCAACTTTTAAAAACACGGGATGTAGTCCTTGGCTTAGAACCATTTGTTTTCTGACAGTGCAAAGTTACAGTGGTAGAGGCTAAAACATATGAAGAACGGTTGCAGGAATTGCAGCTAAGATGACTAAAGGCTTGGAGACAAAATCCTATGAAGAACGGTTGCAGGAATTGAGGCCTTTGAACTAGGGTGCTGGAGGAGAAGACTCCTGCAAGCCCCTTGGACTGTAAGACGAGTCAACTGGTCAGTCCTAGAATAGATCAACCGGACTGCTCTTTAGAAGGCCAGATCCTGAAGATGAAACTCAAATACTTTGGCCAGAAGAGGAAGGAAGGAGGAGGAAGAAGAAGTAGAAGAAGAGGAAGGAGGAGGAGGAGGAGGAGGAGGAGGAGGAGGAGGAGGAAGAGAAGAGAAGTGGCTGGATGGAGTCACTAAAGCAGTTGGCATGAGCTTAAATGGACTCAGGAGGATGGTAGAGGACAGGAAGGCCTGGAGGAACATTGTCCATGGGGTCACGATGGGTCGGACAAGACTTCACAACTAACAACAACAACAAAGTTTAGAGAAAAGAAGGCCTAAGGGTGGCATGATAGCAGTCTTCCAGTATTTGAAAGGTTGCCACAGAGAGGAGGAGGTCAACTTATTTTCCAAATCACCAGAAGGGAAGACAAGAATCAATGGATGGAAACTGATCAAGGAGAGATTCAACCTAGAAATAAGGAAACATTTCCTAACAGTGAGAACAATAGACCAATGAAATGGCTTGCCTTTAGAAGTTGTGGATGCTCCATCACTGGAAGTTTTAAAGAAGAGATTGGATAACCATTTGTCTGGAATGGTATAGGATTTCCTGCCTGAGCAGAAGGTTGGACTAGAAGATCTTCAAGGTCCCTTCCACCCAGTGGTGGGATTCAATTTTTTTTATTACTGGTTATGTGGGCATGGCTTGGTGGGCGTGGCAGGGGAAGGATACTGTAAAATTTCCAATCAGAGGCAGAATTTGCTGGTTCTCCGAACTACTCACAATGTCCGCTACCGGTTCTCCAGAACTGGTCAGAACCTGCTGAATACCACCTCTGCTCCCAACCGTGTTAATTCTGCTATTCTGTTACATTCACTTGAGGGAGTTCAACCCTTCCTTGCTTCCTCATTGTAAGACAATGCCTTTCCCTAAGGATGGGCCTTCCCAAGCCAATCCTTTGATCAGGATGCATCACATTCAACCCATTGAGTAATGTGTATGGAGATTCTCAGTCATGCACATCATGGTTGTCCCAAAAGTGCTTTTTCAAGAAGCAACTGAACTTTCTTGTTTTTCTTTGAAGACTTCTCATCAGAGCTGAAGAAGCTTCTTGAAGGAGAAACGAAACTACTTCAAAGAAAAACCAGAAAGTCTAGTTGCCTCTTGAAAAAGCACCTTTGGGACAACCCATTCAGTAGTATTAGCTACTCAACTGATGCTACTTTTAATTCTTTTGGCCACAGTATGTTTTTGATTAGAGAAAGTTGAAGAAATACATAATGGAAGGGATGAGTAAGTAACTTCATCCTCTTTCATGGCTTTTCTAAGTGAAGTTGCATGGAGCTAATATCTAGACCCTTTCTGCAATACACACACACAAACACACTAAATCAAATTAAAATTTTCATTCTTGAGCTATATTCAGTGTATAGAGGCAACAGATTGGCAAGCACAGAAAAATTCAAGGAGCCAAAATGTCCTTGTAAATTGTAAGCGTAATTGCATCCAATCTAGGTTAAAGGTTTGTTTGTTGCTTTTTTTCTTTTTCTTTTCCTTTTCCTTTTTTTTTCTTTTTTGCAAAAAGCACCATCTAGCAAGCAATTACACACATAAGTGATTTTAAGGGTCTGAATAGCACCAGCGACTTCACTTTTGCATAAAGCCTTCAGTGTTTATCTAGATCACAGTCCAAACATCTTAAGTTTTCCAACATTTGGTGTCTGGCAAAAAGAAAGTCAATGACCAGTAAGGGAATTCATGCAACTTTTCTGTCACAGAGCCCAAGATTATGACACTTCTCAAAATGGTCCACTTTTAGGGGGAATAGGGATTTTTTTTTTAATTTAGAAGCGTTTTGCATCTGGAAATTAAAGTCTTATTAAAATATAGGGAGCACTTTGGAAGTAATGAAAAATAAAATCCGGAGAAGTGCACTGCTAGTCTTGGGAGCTGTTTAGGGTCAGATGAATCGGAGTGGCCTATAGGAACATGTAAATAAAAATACAAATACTTTCACTTAGATTCTGCCTCTTTTGCAAAACCCCAGTCGGTACATCCTTCTTCTCTTTAGGCTGCAGCAAAAAGTTATCAGAAGTAAGAGAGGTTTTCTTTCCCCTGTAATAGGCAAAATAAATAACAAAGTTGGGATCTTGGAGGTAGAAAATGGTGGAAGGGTGTAAGGAAGGAGAGGAACAGTGAAGAAGGAAGGAAGGGAAAGAAAGAGGGAGGGAGGAACAGTGAAGAAGGAAGAGATGGAGGGAGGGAGGGAGGGAAGGAGGAGAGGAACAGGGAAGAAGAAGAGGAACAGGGAGAAGGGAAGGAGGGAGGGGGGAGAGAGGAAGGAAGGAAGGAAGGAAGGAAGGAAGGAAGGAAGGAAGGAAGGAAGGAAGGAAGGAAGGAAGATGCAGTAGATAGATGGAATGTTCTTCTGTATAAATTGAGAACATGTAATATTCAGGCATGTTTTTCAAGACTGGACAGCCATAGTAACTGCATCACCCATTGAGCCATGGTTCTATCACAGTTAGCCTGTGTCCCTGAGATCATTATAAATAAAAGTAAAGGTTCCTTCAAACAGAAGTTGACTTCATAGATCCATCTCTGTTACTATCTTGATAATAACAAGGAAAAAGTTACTATCTTGATAATAACAAGGAAAAAGTTTACTTCCAGATTTTTGTTTTTGTTTTCAATTGGCCAGTCTAACTCATAATTCTGGGGTTTCCTAGTATTCTTCTATCCCTGGATTAGCCTGATCTGTGGTCAGATCCTGCTTCACTTTACTAAAAGAACTAGGGTCGCCTGGGCTAATTGATGTTCCAGAGCTAATTTGAACTTTACTCCAAAAGAAATGTCCAATCCCGGTTGCACGGTGAAGATAATAGAGATGTCAACCAACATCATGGCAAAAGATACATGACACGGAAGCCTTTTCAAGCAGGCATGAAGGAATTTGCAGGAAGTCAAGAATTGTACCATGGATTTGGTTCATTAGATGCATTGCTTTGTAACAAAAGGAAGCAGTGAAAAGAAAGGGAAATTTGTTAGAGGACCTGGGACTGCCACAGGCTTCCCGCTATAATCCATATATCAGTTTTGTTTTGAAATAATTGCTCGACAACAAAGGAAGAACCCCACTGTAGTGGAGGCATTTCTGGGAGAAAGAAAATAAAGATGAAGGAATGAATAACTTGGTTTTCAATGAGGACCATTCATTGTTCATTAAACCTAACAAACAAAACTCTGGTCATCTTGCTTGGATGGCTTCTGTACCCTCTGCGAGGTAATTTGCAGGGGTGGGTTGCTGAGGGTTCGCAGGGGTTCAGGAGAGCCGCTAGATAAGATTGTGTGCAGTTCAGAGAACCCCCAAATCCCACTCCTGGCTGGCCCCGCCCCACCCACCATGCCCCTCCCAGGAGTCCCCACGTGGCCCGTTTTGGATCCCAGGCAAGTGCAGGGCACATGTGGAGGCTTGGGGAAGGCAAAAAATGGGCCTCCCAAGTTCAGGAAGGCCGGAAATGGGCCCCTTTCCAGTTTTCAGAGAACCTCCAGAGCCTGGGTAGGATGTTTTTGCCCTGCCAGAAGCTTGAAGAAAGCCTCCGGAGCCCAGGGAGGGCAAAAAAATTCCCCCCTCAGTGGTACAGGAGGACAACTAGACCACATGCACCATGGCCATGGCCACCCAGCCACCGGGCAGAGAACCCATTGCTAAAATATTTGAAGCCCACCTCCTGGTTATTTCATTTCAAATTTCAAAACCAAGAATTGGGTAGATTTAAGAGCCATGCTGGGATGTTGCAGTCCTAGTAGACGATCGCTTAAATATGAGCCAGCAGTGTGTGGCAGCAGCCAAAAAAGCTAATACAATCCTTGGTTGTATAAACAGAGGCATAGAATCAAAATCACGTGAAGTATCACTTGAGACGTTCAAGAAGAGACTGGACTGCCGTTTGTCAGAAATGGTGTAGGGTCTCCCGCTTGGGCGGGCGGGTTGGACTGGATGACCTACAAGGTCCCTTCCAACTCAGATGATCTGTTATATCTGTCACCGCTTTATAAAAATCTTAGTAAGACCACACCTGGAATTCTGCATCCAGTTTTGGTCAACACAAAATAAAAAAAAAAGATGTTGAGATTCTGGAAAAGTGATGAAGGGCCTGGAGACTAAAACATATGAAGAATGGTTGCAGGAACTGGGTATTGCCAGTTTAGACAAAAGAAGGACTAGAAGTGACATGATAGCAGTATTCCAGTATTTGAGGGGCTGCCACAAAGAAGAGAAGGTCAACTTATTCTCCAAAGCACCAGAAGGCAATAAAAGAAACAATGGATGGAAACTATCCAAGGAGAGAAGCAATTTGGAATTAGGAGAAACTTCCTAACCGTGAGGACAATTAACCAGTGGAATAACTTGCCTTCGGAAGTTGTGGGTGCTCCATCAGTGGAGGCTTTTTAAAAAACTGGACAGACACTTGACTGAAATTGTATAGGGTCCCCTGCTTGATCAGGGGGTTGGACTAGAAGGCCTCCAAGGTCCCTTCCAACTCCAGATTGAATAATGTTCAAAGTGCCCATATGGAATTAATAACTCATTGTCTAAAACATGCATATACTGAATAATGTACTCTACGTTTGTAAAACATCAACACTTTTTGACTTTAGTATTGGAGAACATTCTTGAGAATGCTGTGAATAATCAAGAAAACAAATAAAGAGATCAACAAACAAATTAACCAAGAGTTGCCACTAGGGACAGAAATGGCTAAGCTCAAATTATCATACTTTGGATACATTATATGGTAACCCAGTTTTTTTTTTTGAGAAGTCTGTAACATTGGTGGAAGTGACAGATATACAGCAGGAGGGGGGAGGAGGAAGAGGAAGGAGGGGAAGGAAGTGGAGAAGGAGAGAAGTGGAAGAAGAAGAGGAAGAAGGGGAAGGAGAAGAGGGAGGGGAAGGAGAAAAAGAAGGAGGAGAAAGAGGAGGGAAGAGGGAGAAGAAGAAGAAGAAGAAGAAGAAGAAGAAGAAGAAGAAGAAGAAGAAGAAGAAGAAGAAGAAGAAGAAGAAGAAGAAGAAGGAGAAGTTGTTAATTTTTTCTCAAGCCAATACTGACGACAGTAAAAATTCCTTTCTGTTGTCAGCCTCGGAAGCCATATTTTTCCATGAGATGCAGCCTGCATTGTTTGCAAATTATCCAGCTTTTATATTGATCAATCCACTCCCTTTCCTCTCCCTTCTTTTTGAAGCTGCTTCTAACTTCCCTGCTGAACATTTGTTTTGCTAAGCACCGGTGTCTGCTGAGGTGGTGAACACAAGGTACCCTGGGAAATGGTGAGGGCAGAGAGCTGTCACAGCGCTTGTTCCAGAGAGTCACCTGGCTTGTATGTGTTAGAATGTCAGGTCTCTGCAGTTTGCAGAGAGTTCAAAGGTCAGAGTCCCAACTATACACCACAGCTGGGGAAATGAGAATTTTGCGCCTGAAGCAAAACGACGTCCACTGTTAACTCTTTGGAGGTCCTTCCAAAACCGGTCTTGCTTCATTTCCTTAGCTCTTTTTTCCCTCCACTTTCACATGGTTTCCCTTTTCTCCAAGGTGTGTCCAGATGATAAAGAATCCAGTCAGGCTTTGACCTTTTCCAACATATTATTATTATTATTATTATTATTATTATTATTATTGTTGTTGTTGTTGTTGTTGTTATTATTATTATTATTATTATTATTATTATTATTATTATTATTATTATGTTTCTCAGAAAACGCCACAAAAAACAATCCATTAAATTTGCAAACGATTTATCTTGCAAGTGAGCGTGGCATGTGCCTTTCCTAAAAGAGACTCCGCTGTTCATTTTCTTCTTCTTGCGGTTAAGTCTAATTGTACCCCCCTTTTTAATATTCTGGTAAATCTAATACAGCTTTAAAAAAAAAGAAAAAGAAAAAGAAAACAAAATTGCATGCAATAAAAACCAATGCCATTTCATATATCATTTTGGAGCGGGGAACTATTTCTACAATGGATGGAAACTAATCAAGAAGAGAAGCAACCTGGAATTAAGAAGAAATTTCTTATCAGTGAGGACAATTAAGCAGTGGAACAGCTTTGCCTTCAGAAGTTGTGAGTACTCTTTACTGGAGGCTTTTAAGAAGAGACTAGATAATTCCTTGTCTGAAATGGTATATGGCAGGGGTGTTAAACTCATGGCCTGCAGCCCAGATGCATCTGGATGATTCTGAGACATGTAATTCATTGTCACCCTTGACCCTGGTTTTCCCCACCCCTCTGGGTGTATCATAATTCATATTCTCCAATGAAACACGTCCATAGCCAAGAGTCATCAATCTGGGTCTCCAATTGGAGTTTTGTGCACCAGAAACTCCAGTCGGTTAGTATAATCTTTGCAAGGTATGCACGGAATGTACTTTTGCTTCCAAACTGCTGCCTCAAATTTCCAGGTTCTACTATATCACATGACCTAAAATGGACACCTAACATCAAAAACATCATCTAAAAAGCACAACAAAGAATGCTCTTTCTGTGCCAACTCAGAAAGCTCAAACTGCCCAAGGAGCTGCTGATCCAGTTCTACAGAGGAATGACAGAGTCTGTCATCTGCACCTCTATAACTGTCTGGTTTGGCTCTGCAACCCAACAGGACAGACATAGAATTCAGAGGGTAATTAGGACTGCAGAAAAAAACAAATACTACCAACCTGCCTTCCATCAAGGGCCGTACAGTGCACGAGTCAAAAAGAGGGCTGTGAAAATATCTACAGACCTCTCACATCCCAAACATAAACTGTTTCAACTCCTACCCTCAAAACGACACTATAGAGCACTGCACACCAGAACAACTAGACACAAGGACAGTTTCTTCGGGAATGCCATCACTCTGCTAAACAGATAATCCCCTCAACACTGTCCAACTATTTACAAAGTCTGTACTACTATTACTGTTAACCTCGTAGGGGTTACTGTTAACTCGTAGGGGTTTAGAGAGCAGGTGGAGGTCTACCCGCTTCAATCCGATCGCCCAGCTAAGAGCCTATATTAGACTTACCTGGTAGCTATGGGAGAGGCAGAAGATCTTATCTCTCCACTCTCATAGCGCCCCAAGAGATAATCAGCCCCAGCCCTGTTTCGGGTTACCCGCTCTCCTTCGCTTAGAGGGAGGCCGGACCCATTGCGGGCAGGGCTGAGGAGTTTGGTCAATATCTGACGGATAAGATCGCCGCTCGGGACGGGTTGTCCTCTAATTTGCAGTGGTCGGAGGAACGAAGTTGTGGGTAGTCTGGCCACCGCTATCTGGGATGAGTTTGATCTTGTCTCCAGGATGAAGTGGACAGGATTATGCGCACTGAGTTCCACCACATGTTTGTTGGACCCGTGTCCCTCCTGGCTGACTTATGCCGCCAGGAGGTCACCTGCGGCTGGCTCCGGCAGTTGTCAACGCCATTAAGGGAGGGTGTCTTTCCCTCTGCCTTGAAGGAGCGGTGGTGAGACCCCTCCTGAAGAAGCCTGCCTTGGACCCGACCGTGTTAGACAACTTCGTCTGTCTCCAACCTTCGCTTGGCAAGGTTGTTGAGAGTGTGGTGGCTCAGCAGGTTCCGCTTTTCCTGGATGAAGCGGACTACCTGGATCCGCATCACTGGGCTTCCACCCGTTACAGCACGGAGACGGCATTGGTCGCACTGATGGATGATCTCTGGAGGGCCCGACAGGGGTTTTTCCTCTGTCCTGGTCCTATTGGACCTCTCAGCTGCTTTTGATACCATCCACCATGGTATCCTTTGCCAGCCCGGGTTGGGAGTGGGGGCACTGTTCTTCAGTGGTTCTCCTCCACCTCTCAAGTGTCGCAATCAGTGTTAGTGGAGGGGTTCGGGTCACCCAGGGCTCTCTTATGGAGTCCGCAGGGGTCGGTCCTTTCCTCTCTTATTTAATATCTACATGAAACCGCTGGGTGAGATCATCCGTGGTTTTGGGGTGAAATTCCATCAGTACGCTGATGATACTCAGCTGTACCTTTCCACCCCTGGCCAGATCAGTGATGCCCTCTCCTGATGTCCCGGTGTTTGGATGCACGGATCTGGATGAGTAGGAACATGTTCACTCAACCCGCCAAGACTGAGTGGCTCTGTGTCGGCTGCCTCGCCCATCCAGGATTGTTTATCCTTGGCCATAGGTGAGGTGTTACCCCCTGTGGATAGGGCTGAATCTGGGGGTCCTCCTGGATGTACGGCCCGCTGGAGGAGCAGGTGGGGCCGCCGCCAGGGGGCCTTTGCCCAGCTCCGCCTTGTTCTAACAATTCGCCTTTTCTGGACCGACGCCTTCACGCACGGTCACTCACGCTTGTCACCTCGAGACTCGACTACTGCAACGCTTCTCTATCTAGGACTGCCTGCATACCATCCAAGATTGCAGTTGCAGAATGCGCGCTGCGGATGGTGATGGGAGTCACCCGGTTCTCTCATGTTACCCCCTTCTGCGTGGCCTGCATTGGTTGCCGATTGCACTCGGTGAGATTCAAGGTTTTAGTTTTGACATTCAAAGTCCTACACGACATGGGTCCCCAATATTTAAGGAGCGCCTTCTTCCAATATCTAGTGCCGGCCGCCCTGTGCGGGCTCATAGGCAAGGACTCGGGTCCCATCGGTGAGCCAATGCCGGTTGGTACTTCCCGACGACGAGCCTTCTCTGTTGCCCCCGACCTCTGGAATCAACTGCCTCTGGAGCTGCCTGGCCCCTGATCTCCGCACCTTCCGCCGCCAATTAAAAACTTGGTTGTTCGACCAACCCGGCTGTGACCCTTCCTTGGGGGAGGATGTCTTTTAATCTATTTTATTGTTGGTTTAATGTCTTTTTAAATATTTATTGTTCTATGTTTTAGCTGTGAGCAGCCTGAGTCTTTGGAGATGGGCGCATACAAGTTCAAATATAAATAAATATAAATAAATAAAACCTTCTCATCACTCCATATTGCCCATCCCCTCCCACTTGTGACTGTATAACTGTAACTTTGTCGCTTGTATCCTTACAATTTATATTGTCTGTTTCCTAGTATGATTTGATAGCTTATTGTGCCCTATGACTATTATTAAGTGTTGTACCTTATGATTCTTGACTCTTGACGAATGTATCTTTTCTTTTATGTATTCTGAGAGTATTTGCACCAAGACAAATTCCTTGTGTGTCCAACCACACTTGGTCAATAAAGAATTCTATACTATTCTATTCTATTCTATTCTATTCTATTCTATTCTATTCTATTCTATTCTACTGCTCTTTCAAACTCCTTTCCCCCTTCCTTTCTGTTGGCAACTATAAATGGGCATAGAAAATGTTTTATGAGTTGACACAGGGAGAGTGCAGGATTGGAGGAGAAAATTAGTAGCAACCCACTGCATGCATGCAAAGTGCACCTTTGGCGTGTGTGTGCACAAACTGCGTGTGTGCACGCAAAGCGCAGCCACCAAGCAGGCCCACAGAACCAGTGGTAAAAAAAAAAAATTAAACCCACCACTGATGGTCACACGATCAAAATTCAGATGCTGACTCTTATTTACAATGGTTGCAGTGTCTTGGGGGACATCCCATGATCCTCTTTGGCGACCTCTTGACTGGCAAAAATCAAGAGGGAATCCAGATTCACTTCACAGCTGTGTTCCTAACTGAACAACTGCGGCAATTCATTTAACAACGGTGGCGAGAAAGCTAGTAACACAGGGAGAAGCTCACTTGACCAATGTCTCGCTAGGCATCAAAAAACTTGGTGTCAGGTTTCCAAGTGAAGAAATCCATTTAAAAAGAAAAGAGCAAAGTCCATCTTCCAAAACAATTTATTTTATTTAGGAAAGCATCAAATTGGCAAAGTCTGTTGTAATTCCGGATCTG
This sequence comes from Naja naja, assembly GCA_009733165.1. NCBI lineage: Eukaryota > Metazoa > Chordata > Lepidosauria > Squamata > Elapidae > Naja > Naja naja. The sequence goes on from CM019149.1 coordinate 303,035,991, forward strand.
ACACAACCCGGAATTACACCACATAATATTGGAAATTAGAAACTGCCCCCAAAAGTCACATTCCCCAATGGAAGTAAATCAACGTTGCCTGGTGTCATCAGTCTCCGCCTCCAAGTCTCAGCAGGGTCAGCTTTCATTCCCACGGGAAGGAGAACCACCTAGCCTAAACAACTCTCCCTATCTCCACTCCTCCCACCTTAGGAATGTGGCAATCCCGAAATCCTTCCCCCCCATAAACAGCAAAGAGAAAGAAGGAAAAGGAATATATAATAAAGCTGAATAAAATGGCTAGGCTTATGTCAATTTCGGGCTTGGCACTTAGGCTCAATTGTGGTTGTAAATTGAGGATTAGAAGAGATTGGATTGCCATTTGTCAGAAATGGTGTAGGGCAGAGGTGTCAAACTCATGGCCCATGGGCCAGATGTGTCACTGGCCCAGCCCCGCCCGCTTTAATGAAGTCCCAATACGTCACATGATGATGCTGTGATGATGTGAGTTTGACAACCCTGGTGTAGGTTCTCCTACTTGGACAGGAAGTTGGACTAGATGACCTACAAGGTCCCTTCCAACTCTGTTAATCTAGGCTTAATCTAGGCTTGAACTGTATCAAGTTTACGTCTTTACCAATACTTAGTGAAGAGCGGAACAGAATGCTGGTTTCAGATTTTCTTTTATCGGCCTGAGATCAAATGGTGGCTCAGGCTTTTAAATGCCTGCATTTAAGTTCCAGCTGCCTACAATTACTGTAGGCTCGAATCCCACCAGGCTCAAGGTTGACTCAGCCTTCCATCCTCTTGGGGTAGGTAAATTGAGGACCCAAGATTGTTGGGGGCAATAAGCTGACTTTGTAAAAATGCCTATTAGTAATAAGCAGGCATATACAATGGAATGAAGGCTATTGCTGAGCGCACTGGGTTGTGCTCCAAAGATTGTAAGCCGCCCTGAGTCTTCGGAGAAGGGCGGCATATAAATGTAATTAAAAAAATAAATAAAAATAAACTGCCTCTAACTTTTTGTTTTGTTGTATTGTGTGTGTGTTTTTTTCCTTCTGCGCATGGAATATATATATCTGGAAACCTCAGCTTGCAAAATAATCCTCCTGTGATGATTATGCAACACTGTCATTAAAAAGAAACATATAATTGATACATCTAACTGACCACAGCAGGGGAAAAGCATGTAGGGGGTCTCATTAAGACCTCTTGTTCAGTGGGAAGGTTATTATTCATTGTCTTGAGTCAATGATACAAATGACCTATGCCAGAAAAAATGATGGATGCCGAACTCATTTTCATCATATATTTTAATGTCCCGCTGGCAGCAATCTTTGTCATCCAAATGTAACAAAACAATGAACATAAACAAGAAATCTATTATGAAGCCCGATGCGATTCTGACTCTTTTCTGCAATGGGAACTTGAAATGCTTCAAGCACCACTTCTCTAATCATACACAAACACACACACAAAAAATCATCTTGACGCTTTACAGATGGATACAAATAATTTACAATGGAATGAAGGCTATTGCTGAGCACATTGGGTTGTGCTCCAAAATTGTAAGCCGCCCTGAGTCTTCGGAGAAGGGCGGCATATAAATGTAATTTTTAAAAAAAAATTTAAAAAGTAAATTAAAAGGTTTTTTTTAAGAAAAAAGTTCTCTCTTTTTTTTTAAAAAAAATTAAAATAAAAAGGTCGGTTCTAAAAAAGGACGTAGTAAATTGTTCCGCGATGAACAGCCAACTGGAAGGAATGTGTGCGCATCTTTAAACGTTGAAGGATATTGGTGTGACACAGTGGAACAGTGATTTATTACTTGATAAATTACAGACAGTTAGAGCCTGTCAATCAAACAGCATGAGCGTTTAGTGCTTGGGTTATGGAGAAATGCTTCTTTACTCCGTAAACTTTATTTCTGGATGGTCCTGTATTCAACAGGTTATCTTGATTAGGTTCCTAATTAGTTTTTGACATCTTGACAATCATGTTGTTATTTCTTCCAACTGGATGAGATTGGGAGGCAGGATAGTAAGAACAGGTAGGAATAGATCCAGAAGGACCATTGGTGGTATTCAAATTTTTTACTACTGGTTCTGTGGGTGTAGCTTGGTGGCCATGGCAGGGGAAGGTGACTGCAAAATCTCCATTCCCTCCCCACCCCACTAACCTGCTTTCCAGCTCCATTCTTCTGTGAAGGGCAATTTAGGATTGTGTTGGCTTTTTGTGCTGCTGCTGCACACTGCTGGCTCCTATTTAGCTGGTTGTCCAGCTTCTTTTAAACTTCCAGTGTTAGAGCATTTGCTTCAATCTGAACAACTTTTAGATGTTTATCCTAAAAAGCTACACAAACGTGAGGTGATTGTCATTATGTGTTTAGTCTCCTTTTCAAATATTTCTTCAATATTTAGCATTCTGCTTTTTTAAAAAGAATGTTGTAAAACAGTTTGTTTCATACAACTAATATTATCTGGGGATTTGAAATTGGGTTTGTTTGTTTTTTGTCCCTTTTAAATCATTAACGGTGTGGATTTTTATAATGTGATCTCATTTTAATGGTTTGGGGTGTAATCTCCACTTGTTAAAAGTTTGTTCTCACAAAGAAAGAGAAATCAACCATAAAATGTATGGATGTCAGGAAAATCTAGTAAGAAAGAGTAGAAACTTTAGTACCATTTTTTAAAAAAACAAGAAAACACTGGTTAGCACGCTGTAAAATATTGGTGTTAACTAGAACTGTGGAAAAAAAATGTTGTGAGGCTGTAATGCTCCAACTCTCGAATACCACATACTGAAATTATAATGGCCTGTTCTGACTTTACAGGCCTTGTTGTTGTTATTGTTGCTGTTGTTGTTGTTGTTTTCAAAAGATGTTTGTGTGAGGAACAGAACAAATAAATCTTGAAATGTTTTGCAGAGCATCTGGAAATTTTGCCTCCATCCATGTTCCAAAATCTAATAGCCTGTTTGTTCTTTTTATTGATTTATTTTTTTCCTCACCTCGGAATGCCAAACATGTTCTCATAATTTGACAAACAGAAAACAATTGCACACCATTTTTTCCTACCCTTGAGAAATTCATACGACCGTGGTTTATAATGCCGCATCTTTGAATAGCATCCCAAAGGTATCAACTAGCAGTCTTTCTGATGATAGATTTGAAGAAGTCAGATAGAATTGGCACTTTTGAACTTTTGGCATTGGAGAAAACGCTGGAGAATACCTTAGACAGGGAAGGAAATAAACCAATAGATCATCAAATAAATCAACCCAGGATTCTTGCTCGAGGTGCAAATGATCGGGCTCCAATTATCCTAGTTCAGACACAACATGGGAAGGTCTTGCTCTCTGTAGAAAGCCCTAGAGCTGGGAAAGGAGGAAGGAAAGAGAAAAAGAAGATGACCAAGAACAAGATGGATGGACTCAGTAACAAAAGTGCACCATGGGAAAAGCTGAAGGACCAGGTTAGATTGTCATGGAGACAATCAATGTGGTTATTAGGAGTCAAAATGACCTGATGGCAGATAATCGAACAATCAACCTTGTTAATAATTTTACAAAGTGTTTCATGGCCGACTGATGTTGCAAATTATTTTTTTTAATAATGCTTTATTGAATTTTTTCCATTTACACATATTATCAATAGTTATTAAACAGTGCTGTGACATTATATATACATTTATGTGTCCTATCAAAACTTACTATGCATAATATTTTCATGGCCTCTTATTTATTATATACATTATTTACAATTTCTGTGTTTATATGTATTATCTATCCAAATAAACCATGTTTCCCATACTGTGTTGTATTCTGTGTCTGTTTTCCCTTTTAATTCCATAGTTAATTTATCCATTTCCACACACTCTAATTTTTTTTTGATTATTAAGCCTTTAGGTGTTATAGAATTTTCCTTCCAGTACTGAGCATATGAAATTATTGCTGCTGTTAATATATGTAATATAAGATATTTTATCTTCCTATTATAATTTTTTTATTATTCCTAAGAGGAATAATTCCAGGACAAAATCAATTTTGTTTTTAGTTAACTCTTCTAACCGCGTTTGAATCATTTTCCAATATTTTTGTCACTTTGGGGCATGTCCACCAAGAATGCAAGAAGGTACCTTGTTGTTGTCCACACTTCCAACAATTTGGTTTTAAGTTTGGGCAAATCTTAGCCAGTCTTGAAGGTGCCAAATGCCAATGGTAGAACATTTTATGTTGCTTTGCCTTATATGCCACCAATTTTGTTATTTTATAATGTTGCAAATTAAATACAGTTGCAAAGAGGTTCAAGAAGCATTTCAGTACCAACGTTTATAAAGATAACAGAATAACAAAGTTGAAAGGGACCTTGAGGTCTTCTAGTCCAACCCCTTGCTCAAGTAGGAGATGCTACACCATTTCAGACAAATGACAGTCCAATGACTTCTTGAAGTCCTCCAGTGATGGAGCACCTACAACCTTTCCACTGATTAATTGTTCTCACTGTCAGGAAATTTCTCTTTAATTCTGGGTTGGATCTCTCCTTGATTAGTTTCCATCTGTTGTTTCTTGTCCTGACTTGATATAGGAGCCTACCACAAAGAACATGAGGGCTATAAGATATAAGAAATCAAACATATGCATTTTATTGTTGGGGACCTCTAAAGCTTGCATCCCAGCCACAGCTGCTTCCTGGACCAGATTCTGCCAAACTTCAACCCATGATGTCTCTTGGTTGTTTAATGGAGCACTTTGTCTGCTTGAGAGATGGAAAAGCTGGCAGAACATTGAAAGGGAGAAACTAATCTAAATGCATCTATTACCCCAGGGAGAATCCATGCTCCGTGAGAGTTGGATTTTCATTTCTGCTTTTCCTTTTTTCTCTTACTATGGCAAATAACATAGACATACCATGCCTTTATTTTCTGGGGATGTTCATGGAGAATTAAAAAAAAATCTAAGAATGTCCATAGATGAGGTCCTTCCTCCCTCCCTCCCCCCCTCCCTTCCTTCCTTCCTTCCTTCTTTTTCCTTCCTTCCTTCCTTCCTTCCTTCCTTCCTTCCTTCCTTCCTTCCTGCCAGCACTCAAATAAGCCTGGGACACAGACAAAGCCTGCAAAGTTTTGTTTTTATTTTGTATTTATTTATTTGATTTGTCAATCACATACAAGATAATAGGTATAAGTATAAACATGAGTAAGAATACAAGAAATAGGTACGAATAAATGGGGACAATAGGATAGGGATGTAGGCACAATGGTGCACTTATGCACGCCCCTTCCAGACCTCTTAGGAATGGGTATTCTCTTCCTTTCCTTTCCTTT
>CM019149.1:303042299-303067056 GCA_009733165.1 Naja naja
GAATCAGGTTCAGTCTTAAGCAGGCAATTGCCAGCAGAAAATAAACCAGCTGGCGGATTAGTTGGTCTGCTTTTAAAAGTAAGCATGAAACAAGATGAGATTTCACAGCAGCAGAGCACACCCAGGGACATTGCTGCCCAAGTTCTATCCTGGGGTGATCTAGCAACTCAGGCCCATCAAAAGAGGGGCTCATACTTTGATGTCACTATGGGGTTGGGCTTGTCATAACTTGTTTCACTTTGCTGCAGACCCTCTGCATTTTCAGAGTTTTCTTGCCCAGAAAGACAAGGTTAAGGGAGAATCCTCTGCGAGCATGACTGATACCCACAACTGAAAGAAAACTCTACAAATTCAAGGATTAGATACAGGAGGACTTTTGCTCAAAAAATGTACGCCACCAGAACAAATTCTCAGAATAAGAGAGTTGCAAGGGGAAAATTTGGAGATTTTCTAATCCAACACCCTGATCATTTCTGACAGTTGGTTGTCCACTCTCTTGAGTGATGGAGCACCCACAACTTCTGGAGGAAAGCAATTCTACCGGTTAATTGTTCTAACTGCCAGGCAATTTCTCCTTAGTTCTAGGTTGCTTCAATCCTTGATTACTTTCCATCTGTTGATTCTTGTCCTGCCTTCAGGTGCTTTGGAGAATAGCTTGACTCCCTCTTCTTTGGGGCAGCTCCTGAGATATTGGAAGACTGCTATCATGTCACCCCTAGTCCTTCTTTTCATTAGACTAGCCACATCAGTTCCAGCAACTGTTCTTTTTTATATATTTTAGCTTCCAGTCCCCTAATCATCTTCGTTGCTCTTCTCTGCACGCTTTCCAAAGTGTACCATCGTGCCTCCCATTCCTGTCCTATTGTCCCCATTTAATCGTACCTATTTTTTGTATTCTTACTCATGCTTATACTTATACCTATTATCTTGTAAGTGATTGACAAATCAAATAAATAAAAAAAATATATTGTGGTGACCAAAAATGGATGCAATATTCTCATTGTAGTTTTATCAAGACAATATAGTGGTATTAACACTTCATGAGATCTTGATTTTATCTGTCTGTCTGTCTGTCTGTCTTCATCATCATCCATTCATTATTATAATTATAACTATAAACATGAGTCAGAATACAGGAAATAGGTACAAATAAATGGGGACAATAGGACAGGGATGGTAGGCACGATAGTGCACTTACAGACCTCTTAGGAATGGGTTGAGGTCAATAGTGGTTAGTTTGAGGTTAGTTATGACTCCCCCTCCTCCTCCTCCTCCTCCTCCTCCTCCTCCTCCTCTTCTTCTTCTTCTTCTTCTTCTTCTTCTTCTTCTTCTTCTTCTTCTTCCTTCTTCTATCCATCAATCTATATTTATCAATCAATCAATCAATCTAATCTATATCTATCTATCTATCTATCTATCTATCTATCTATCTATCTATCTATCATTTCTCCTCTTTCCTGGGTGCCTGGGTGTGTGGTCTATGGTGGTATTATCCAACTTACTGATTTCCAAGCTAAGCAGTTCACACACTACCCACTCCTTCATTCTTCCAACTTTTGTAAAATAATTTTTAAAACCCACAGTGCATGGAAACCGTGTTTTTAAAGCTAGAAACAGCATTACGTCTCCCTCTCATGCCAATTAAGGAAACTAACAAAGCTTCCTGGAATTCTGGAAGCTCAAAGGGGGTCAATTGTTTTTTTTTTTCCTCTGGAATAAGAACCAGGTCATAAAAATAACAGAAAGGAGGAAGAGGGAAATGTGATGAACTTGTACAAGGTGGCAAAAATGAGCTCATTAAGACCTTCCTTTAGGATTTACTTGGGAACCTTATTAAAACTAGATTCATTTCACAGCAGCTGTGTAGGAAAGTGGAGGTGTCTGGTTTATAATAACTACAGTGACTCGATTTAAGGTCAAATATATCTGACCCAGATGTTTCCCAGGCTTACAGTTCCCTGTAGAAATCTGAGCTTGTTCTTTAACTATATATTCCAGTATTGATCGTGTGTGTGTGTGTGTGTGTGTGTTTCTATTCCCTTGTTCTTGCTGGTCTACTCAACTGTAAATGTCCACCTGTCAAAAAAAGAGAGAGGTATATATACTTATTAATTTCTCTGGGACATACTGCTAAAAAAAAAACCAAAGGTATGCTTAGAATTAGAGATCAGATTATTACAAAAAATATTTCTGGAGAATCTATAGTTTTCAGGACTTGGTATTAATCAATAAATCAATCAGAATAGAGCTGGAAGGGACCTTAAAGATCTTTTAGTCCAACCCCCTGCTCAAGCAGAAGTCCTTATACCATTTCATATAGATGGTTGTCCAGTCCTTTCTTAAAACCCACAACTTCTGAAGACAAGCTGTTCCAACTGGTCAATTGTCCTCACTGTTAGGAAGTTTCTCCTTAATTCCTGTTATTACTCATTCAACCATCTCCACTGTGTGGATCCCCAAGCTGACTGGCAAACCCACTCTTTAGGCCTTTATGAAAAGGTAGGAGTGTTGGGGACTTCTTCACATGGGGGAATGTTCCAGAGGGCAGGAGCCAGAGGTGGTATTCAGCAGGTTCTGACCAGTTCTGGAGAACTGGTAGCAGAAAATTTGAGTAGTTTGGAGAACTGGCAAATGCCACCTCTGATTGGCCCTGCCCACATCTGTTCTCTGCCTCCCATTGAGTCCCAGCTGATTGGCTGGGTCTTCTTTGGTAGCCCTGCACAGGAGAACAGAGCTGGAAAGCAGGTTAGTGGGATGGGGAGGCAATGGGGATTTTGCAGTAACCTTCCCCTGCCACGCCCACCAAGCCATGCCCACCAAGTCATGCTCACAGACCGGTAGTAAAAATGTTTGAATCCCATCCCTGGCAGGAGCCACGGCAGAGAAAGTCCTTCTCCTCAACTCCACCAGCTGGAATCATCAGGCTGACGGGGCCCTCAACATGCCTCCTCTGCCTGCAGAAATAGTACAGGTCAACCCTAGCAGAGTGAGATGTGTAATGTATGCAGAGTTTGAAATGATTGCTTATTGAAGTACAGAGTTTGAAATAATTGGTTGTAAAAAGTGCGGGAAATCCCTGCACAGCGATTGGCTAGCAGCCGTGGCAGCCGGCTATAAATAGCTGCCGCGCTAAGCCATTCGGGTCCATTCAGAGCTGAAAGTCACAATAAATAAGAGCTGAAGCATTCCGCGTCCTGTCTCTCTATGCGAACTTAACAAGATGGTTCCCCAAGTAACCTGGATCCTTGCCATGAAGGGTTTTAAAGGTGATCACCAATACCTTGAATTCTGGAGTGTTCTGCTGGGGGTTCGCAGGGGTTCGGGAAAGCCCCTAGCTAAGATTCTGTGCAGTTCAGAGAATTCCCAAATCCCACTCCTGGTTGGCCCCTCCCACCCCTTCCTGCCCCTCCCAGGAGTTCCCACATGGCCTGTTTTGGATGCAGGTAAGTGCAGGGCATGTGCAGAGGCTTGGGGAGGGTGAAAATGGGACTCCTGGAAGTTTGGGAAGGCTGGAAATGGACCCATTTCCAGCTTACAGCTTTTGCTCTCCTGGAGGCTTGAGAAAAGCATTTTTGCCCTCCCCCCACCATGGTGCAGGAGGCCGACTAGGCCACGCCCATTATGGCCATGCCCACCCAGCAACTGGGCCAAGAACCCTTTGCTAAAATTTTTGAAGCCCACCCCTGCTTGTATTGCACTCGGAAGCAGAGGGCAACTAATGAAGTTCGTGGAGCAGTGGTGTTACAGAAGCCATTGTTGGGCCCCCAAAAAACTGCCTGCATTGCCACATTCTGTGCCAGTTTAGTTTAGTTTAGCTTAATTTATTTTATTGTCATTGCACCTCGTACAATGAAATTAAATACCATCTTCAGTTGTACACTGTAACTATAAAAATAAAACACAAACACACATCCTTCACACTCCACACAATTGAATCCCGATATTACATTAATATTGCACTATACAGTAGAATTCAATATAGTTACTGCCCTGGGATAGAAGCTGTTTTTCAGCCTATTTGTCCTTGTTCTTATTGTCCTGTACTGTCTGCCAGATGGTAATAGTTAAAAAAAGGGTTCCCAGGATGAGATGGAGCTTTGAGAATGTTTTGAACTTTCTTAAGGCAGCGGGAGCTATAAAGCTCTTCCAAAGAGGGGAGAGGGCAACCCATGATCTTCTGGGCAATGACGTTCACCCTCTGGAGCGCTGTCCTATCTGCCCCTGTGCAATTGGCAAACCATACAGAGGTGCAGTAAGTTAAGATATTCTCTATGGTGCAGTGGTAGAAGGTCACCAGCAGTTTTCCATTCAGTTGCTGTTTTCTGAGAAGTCTCAGGTAGTATAATCTCTGCTGGCCCCTTTTGACCAGGGCTGCAATGTGAGCACCCCAGGTCAGGTCCTCTTCTATATGATAACACCCAGAAACTTAAAACTGGCCACTTGCTCCACTCCATCTCCATTGATAAGCAAGGGCTGGATGTCTGATCTGTTCCTTCTATAGTCCACTATAAGCTCCTTGGTCTTATTGGTGTTAAGGACCAAGTTATTGTCTCCACATTTATCATGCTAAGACAAGGTGGTGTTTATCAAGATTTACTTTCTTTTGCTCAAAAAAAGAAATGAATGTATCAGTGATGCAGCCGAAGAAGAATGTTGTGCACAAACAGAGGCAGTTTTGTGGGGAGTGGAGGAAAAAGAGAGAGATTATATTTGTATTTTAAAAGATTTTCAACTCCCCCCCCCCCCCGAGAAAATGCATGCTAAAAAAGTGTTAGGTTTATTTGCATTTAAAAAAAATCAGGAATTTACATTTAAATCTGCATCCAACAGGGGAAATCGCACTGAAGAAAACCCCTTGATGCTACACACATTGCAAATGAAAATGGGGCTTTTTCTCCTCCCTAATAACCTTTTGATTTCAAATACATTTTTGATTTCAAATACATTTCAAATACAGTCAGATCAGAATGCCGTCCTACAAAATAGAGTTAAATTCACCCACGTGTTCCTGAAACCTGCTTGGAGATTCCATCTGAAAGGAGAACATTTCAACTCCATCAACAAACCAAGTCCTACCTCCTGTTGTGGATCTGTCTGTGTGTGTATCAATGCCAAAGAATTTACATGTGAATAAGAAATAATTATCTGTGAGGCCACGGGCTGGGATTTAATCATTATTTTTTATTCCCCACCAACAATATAGCCTTATCTTTATGGAAGCAGTACAAACCATCAAAGAGCTGTTGCCGATGAACTTGCTAATGAGTTTCCAATACTTAACCTTGTAGTTTGCTTCATTACAGAAAGAGCATTCCCATACAGATGGTTCGTTTAGAATCCCGGCAATCTTCCAGGGCTGGAATTCTCCTTTATGTATTTATTTATTTATTTTTATTCATTCAGGAAAGACTGAATGGGAATCGTGTTTGTATCTGCCAAGGAGACACATGAAAACTTTTCAATGGCATTGTCTGAAACCAGGAAGGCAGGAAGGCAGGAAGGCAGGAAGGCAAGAAGGCAGGAAGGCAGGAAGGCAGGAAGGCAGGAAGGAAGGAAGGAAGGAAGGCAGGAAGGCAGGAAGGAAGGAAGGAAGGAAGGAAGGAAGGCAGGAAGGCAGGCAGAAGAAGGAAGGAAGGAAGGAAGGAAGGAAGGCAGGAAGGATAAGGAGGAAGGAGGAAGGAAGGAAGGAAGCTGGAAGGAAGGAAGGAAGGAGAAGGCAGGAAAAGGAAGGTGGAAGGAAGGGAAGGAAGGAAGGGAAGGAAAGAAGAAGGGAAATGGAAAAGGATAGACAGCAGATGGAATGGGGAATAAGTATAATGGGAAGTAAGCAATGGGGTACCAAAAGGTTCCATCTTAGGCCCAGTACTCTTTGATATCTTCATAAATGACTAAGATGGAATAGAAGGGAAATTTATCAATCTGCAAATAAGATTAATCTGGCAGGAATAATCCAACACCTCAGAAGACAAGCTCAGGACCCAAAAAGATCTTGACAAACGTGAACAATAGGCCCTATTCAACAAAAGATGGCTAGTCTAGAGAAAAGAAGAACTAGGGGTGACATGATAGCAGTCTTCCAGTATTTGAGGGGCAGCCGCAAAGAATAGAGGGTCAACTTATTTTCCAAAGCACCAGAAGGCAGGACAAGAAACAACAGATGGAAACTAATCACGGAGAGAAGCAACCTGAAGCTAAGGAGAAACTCCCTAATGGTGAGGAGAATTAACCAGTGGAATGGTTTGCCTTCAGAAGTTGTGGGTGCTTCATTGCTGGAGGCTGTTAAGAAGAGACTGGACGGAAACACCACAATATAGTGCGCTTTCTGAAATTCAGGAGTTAAGGAAGTGATTTCAGCCAGATTATTCTCTTTATCTTACTATCTACAGGAGTGGTGGCTAACCTTTTTGGGCTCCTGTGCCAAAAATTGAGCACGTGCTTGCACACTCACATGCCAGCACCCAGAAGGCAATGCACGCCCCCCCATGCCCCCTATGCATGTGCGCGCAATCACCACCAACCCACCCCCACTGCCCCCTTACTGGCACTGTGCCTCACGGGTGATTTTTGGCTGGTTTGAGGCCTTTTTCGGCCTCCCAAAGGCTTGAGGAAGGCTTCTGCAGGCTTTGCAGGCCGAAAACTAGCCCCGTTTCATCACTTCCTGTATTTTCAAAAAAAAAAAACAGGAAGTGACAAAACAGGGCTAGTTTTCGGCCTGCAAAGTTTGCAGAAACCTGCAGAAGCCTTCCTCAAGCCTTTGGGAGGCCGAAAAAGGCCTCAAACCAGCCAAAAATCAGCTGTGAGGTGCAGGCATGCCCAGTGAGGTAACTTTGCCTGCAGCTCGCGTGCCAGCACAAATGGCTTTGCATGCCACCTGTGGCATGTGTACCATAGGTTCACCATCACAGATCTAGAGGAAAAGTTTTCCAGCTCAGGAGACTGTAATATTCCATTTGGGATTCTCTAAGGCCATAGAAGAAGGTGATGTCTAGGATGCATGGAGAAGTGAAGAGCAATGCATAGACTATGGCAAGCAAAGCACAAATGTCCCCTTTCCAACCTGAAAACAAGGATTTTCTACTCACCTGTTACTCAAAGGATCCAAAAAAACTTTTCAGGTCTCTGCCTGGTTCAAACCACCTTTATGATAAACCTCCACATAATAACTGGGATCCTTGAAAATTGCCATCCATTTGCATTCACCTATCTGGTTCCAGAATGAGCACAATGACTATATATCTATTGTATCCTTGATCAAAAAGCCCAACTTTATATTCTTTCATTTTATTTCTAACAGTCTTGAACTCTGATGCCTTCAAATTATGTTCTAGAATTATCTCTTTTCATTTTTTTCTTTGTCCCTTCTCACTAAAGCTTTCAAAATTTGAACAATTTTCTTTTGTAATTCCAATATAGGAAAGTTATCTAGGTCATTCTTTTCATATGTATATTCCTTTTAACTATTATCACATCAGCTGGTTTCATTTGTATATCCAGTGAGGCATTTTTTCAACATAAAGTTCAACCACTCTGAGATGTTACAAAGAAAAGCTGATGAAACACTATCATAATTTCAAAATGCTTATTAATCAACAACAATGATTAGGGGACTGGAGGCTAAAACATATGAAAAAGAGTTACAGGAACTGGGCATGTCTATTTTAGTGAAGAGAAGGACCAGGAGAGAAATGATAGCAGTGTTCCAATATTTGAGGGGCTGCCACAGAGAGGAAGGGGACAAGCTATTTTCTAAAGCACCTGAAGGAATAATGGATGGAAACTGAACAAGGAGAGATTCAACCTAGAAATAAGGAGAACTTTTCTGAGAGTGAGAACAATCAACCAATGGAACAGAAGTTGTGGGAGCTTCATCACTGGAGGCTTTCAAGAAGAGACTGGATTGCCATCTGTCAGAAATTTGTAGGGTCTCCTGCTTGGGCAGGGGTTGGACTAGATGACCTACAAGGTCTCTTCCACCTCTGTTAAATCTGAAGTGATTAGTCACCTGCTTGGATCATAGAAAAAGTGAAAGGAACCAAAGGGATTTCTTGTTTTCATATCACAAATAGCGTAGACTCACAAGCTTTTCAATTATGGATTACATCATGAACTCTGATTGCCCAACTACAGGATATCTTACCTTCTTTTTAGAAGTTATTTTAAGTATAACTTAAAATCCATTTCTTTCATGGCTTCAAACTTCAGGGGGAGATCAAAGAGTTCTAAATTACATCCTCAAAACCTTTACGGTATTGGATTTTGGGACCAATCATGCAAAGGGATTCCTTATTACAAACATAAATATGATAATAAGAAGTCCTTGATGCTTTCTGAGCTTGGTTGTTTTCTTGCATTACCCCAAAGGTGATTTGCAAGAGGCAACTGAACTAACCAAAAAGTCCAACTGCCTCTTGAAAATCGCCTTTGGGACAACCATGACTTGGATGATTGAGAATCTCCATAAACACTTTCTTGCATTACTCAACTAGGTAACATCATCAGTGCTAGAAAGGAGTGGGGTTTGCATACATGTATGTGGGGTTTGTATGAAGGAGGTGGAGGTAGAGGTGGAGGAGGATTATTTTGGGGTCCTTGGTGCTCTCTGAGCTTGGTTGTTTTCTCGCAGACATTGATTACCAAAACTAGGTAACATCATCAGAGCTAGTTAGGAATGGGACATGCTCTGAGTGTATATTTTAAAATCTTGCCATGTTGATGGGATGGTCTTAGGTTTTTTTTTTTGATTGGGTTGATTACTGTTAGCTCAGTTGGGAAGAACTGGACCAAGGAACTGTCAAACAAGCTAACAGTAAACAGCCCAACCAAAGAAATTCCAAGGCCACTGCCATCAACTAAGAACTCAATAAAGTTCCTTATTTATTTATTTATTTATTTATTTATTTATTTATTTATTTATTTATTAATGGGACTTGTATGCACGCCCCATCTCGAAGACTCGGGCTCACAACTAAAAACAGCAACAATAAATAGTCAAGAAAAAATTAAACTAAACAAGCCCCAAGAGAATACAAATACAAAATAAAAGAATAAAAGAATAAAACCACCCCACCCAAGAGGGTCGCAACCCGGATTGGTCAAACAACCAGGTCTTCAAATCATGACGGAAGGTGCGGAGGTCAGGCGCCAGGCGGAGCTCCAAGGGAAGTTGGTTCCAGAGGTCAGGGGCCACGATAGAATGTTCTAAGCATTCTTCTTCAGTGATGGGATTCAAACATTTTTACTTCCGGTTCTGTGGGCATGGCTTGCTGGGCGTTGTGTGGCTTGGTGGGCATGGCGGGGGAAGGATATTGCAAAATCCCATTCCCTCCTCACCCCACTAACCTGCTTTCCAGCTCCGTTCTTCTGTGGAGGGCAACCAAAGAAGACGCAGCTGATCAGCCGGGACTCAATGGGAAGCAGAGAATAGATGTGGGCTAGTCACAGGTGGGATTTGCCGGTTTTCTGAACTACTCAAAATGTCCGCTACCAGTTCTCCAGGAGTGGTCAGAACCTGCTGAATACCCACCTCTGTTCTTCTTTCTGAGGGGTCTTTGATGCTCTCTGAGCTTATTTGTTTTCTTGCAGACATTTCGTTATCCAACTAGGTAACATCACCAATGTCAGTCTCATTCTTCTCTCTATGGAAAATTGTGTGACCAAAATTCAGCCCAAGATTTCTGTTGCTAAGTGAGACTCAGTTGTTGAATGAGTTTTTGTCCCATTTTACAAACTCTCTTACCGCAATTTTGAAGATAATCACTGCAATTGTTCAGATAATAATGCGGTTATTAAGTTAATCTGGCTTCCCCATTGAACCAGTGGTGGGATTCAATATTTTTTACTACCGGTTCTGTGGGTAGCTTGTGGCAGGGGAAGGATGCTGTAAAATCTCCAGTCAGAGGTGGTCTTTGTCGGTTCTATGAACTATTCAAAATTTCCGCTACCGGTTCTCCAGAACTGGTCAGGGACCTGCTGAATACCACCTCTGCATTGAACCATGCTTGTCAGAAGGTTGCAAAAGGGGATCACATGACCCCAGTACACTGCAACTGTCATAAGTACAAGCCAGTTGCCAAGCATATGAATTTTGATCACGTGACCATGGGGATGCTGCAATGGTCGTAAGTATGAAAAATAGTCATAAGTCACTTTTTCCAGGGCTGTTGTAATTTTGAACAGTCACGAAACAAACTGTTGTAAGTAGTGGATTACCTATATAAGCCACAGTGGCGCGGTGGTTAGAGTGCAGTACTGCAGGCTACTTTTGCTGACTGCTGGCTGCCTGAAATTTGGCAGTTCAAATCCCACCGAGGCTCAAGATTGACTCAGCCTTCCATCCTTCCGAAGTGGGTAAAATAAGGACCCAAATTGTTGGGGGCAAGAGGCTGACTTTGTAAACTGCTTAGAGAGGGGCTGTAAAGCCCTGTAAAGGTGCTAAGTTCTATATATGTTTCCCCAAAAGGGAGAATTCTATCATCTCTCTAGAAAACCTTTCCTTTTTTGGAAAAAAAATGCTGTTTATAATTTGTTGTTCTCATTTCCAGACCCACGAGGACAATAAAAGACATCAAAGTGGAGATACTTCTATTAACATTAGAATTAATGGACAAGAGCATGTTAGTATCTCTTTTCTTTACAGTGGTATTGAATGTGTGATCTAATTACAGATTGTTATGTTCCTGAAATTAGCAAGCAATTTGTAAATTATGGAGGGAAAAAAACCCAGATTGCAGAACTGCAGAAACGATTAAGGGGAAGAAAAACAGAAATGGCAGGAGGAAAGAATTCAGACTGAGAACTGTAATTCAGAGCAGTTTGCAGGATCCAATCTGGGTGGGTCACTGGGACCAGAGGTTTAATCTTCTGAGCTTTTGGACTGTTCCAGGAGTCTATCCTCAGGGAACTTCTCTCTGTAGCAGAGTTTGTGCTTTGGGTTATTCTGTGTAGAGTTGTCAGTCCTGCCCCAGTCAGGTCCCTTAGGAAAGAAAAACCTTCAACTCCATTTGGTTGAAGTGAAAGGTTTTTTTAATTAAAGGCTGATGGCTGCAGTAAAGTCAGACTAGAACTAAATTTCCCATGCCAAAAAGGTTCAGTTCCCCACCCCCCACTTCATCCCAGCCTTCCCCCATGATGAGTTCATCTTCAGCCAATCGAGAGTATCTTAAGTGTTTTGAGAACACTGAGATGTTTGGGGTGATTCCGATCTCAGGGTGCATGGCCTTGAGTGCTGACACAAACTGGTCCCGTGCTTTGTTAAGCTGTCAGTCCGCTCCCTATTTCCCATCACATCCACATACATGTTTATTGACCATTCATCCTCCTCTCCCTCCTTAACCTTTGAGGGCAGGATGCCAGCAAGGTACCAAGCTGAAGATGGTAGACTTGATTATTTATATGGTGCCTGGTTATGTGTGGCTTTTTGATTGTTGACACAGTGTTTTCCTCCTCCTCCTCCTCCTCCTCCTCCTCCTCCTCCTCCTCCTCCTCCTCCTCCTCCTTGTATCCTCACTCCCTTTGAGTACTGATGATGTTACATAGTTGGGAAATGAAATCTCTGCAAGACAACAACCAATCTCAGAGACCACCAAGGACCCCACAGTTCAATCCTGAACTACAGATCTTCCCTCCTATTGCAATATTCTTTCTCTGCAATTTTTGGGACCTCAAGACAGTCTTCCCTAGAGGTGAAATTAATATACTTGAGACATATTAATTCTCAATGTAAAATCTCTTTCTTTGCCTAGAACGTGTTTTGCAGTTTAATAATACAATGGCATTAGCATAGAAATAGCCTCATGTCTTCATTAGTTATGCTGATTAATGACAGATTTTTGATACAACAGGGAACATATCTTATTACTTCTTGGGACCTCTGAAAACAATAACAATGTTTCAGAACTTCATAGGAGAGTCTCCATGCAGAAACCAGTTCTCAGGTAGAAGAAAACCTAGAAAGTCAGATCAAGTTGGGTTAAAATAACCAGAACAAAACTAAAAACTCTGAAATCTGGAAATTCCATTCAATTTATAATTTCTGTTAGGTAGTTAAAATCCAACCTGGTGTAATGGTGGCATTCACACAGCAGGCTTCAGATCAGGGAGGAATCTAGTTGACTAATTTGCATATCATGCCTAATTTGATTAGTCTGGATATTGTTTTTTAATTAATTTTCTTTTCTTATTATTTGTTTTGTGAAGCATAAGTTGAGCAAACACGACCCATCTGGTTATAGTTTATGATGGAGCACAATTGTGAAAAGCCAGAGGATCTGTTGGTTCAATAATCAGGGTTAGTGTCAGGATTCTGGTAATTACTCCAATTAAATCATGAGTCTCGAGCCAGACTTCCAAAACTTCAAAAGGATTTATTGGGAGTTAACATTCTGGCACTGCCTGGGTGTAGCCAACTCTGAGACACATCATTCATTGTCACCCTTGACCTTAGTTTTCCCCCACCCCCTGGGTGTATCATAATTCATATTCTCCAATGAGGCACATCCATAGCCAAGAGTCATCAATCATGCTCTCCAGTTAGATTTTTGCATGGCAGAAACTTCAGTCACCTAGTTACAATCTCTGAAAAACTATGTATGGAATGTACTTTCGATTTCCAAGCTGCCACACTGCTCTTTCAAACCCCTTTCCCCCCTCATTTCTGTTGACAACTATAAAATGGCCATATAAATGTTTTATGAGTAGACAGTGTGTTGTGTTCATACAACCATTTTATGATCTCGAGCCAGTCACTTCTCTCAGCCCGTACTACTTCACGAAATGTTATCTGGGGAGAAATTCTTGTATACAGTCTTTGAATGACCAGGCAAAATGCAAGACGAAAATGTAATAATAAAAACTTTTGGACAGGTTGACATTACAAAGTCCTTATTGGTATCATCACCATGATACATAAGCACTCATTTATCAATTTGAAAATATCGGTGTGTTTTTGGTTGGAGTCTAAAGTGTCAAGAGCAGATTAACAACTGAAAATTTGTGCAAATCTCAATCCATTCTACTCCATTCTGTAATTCGTGTGCTGTCCATGACACTCAATAAAATTCCCAGTTCTTAGCATTCTTCTCTCTGTGGAAGATTGTGTGTGCAATACAGATAGTCCTTGTGATGACCTGGGACAAGGCACAAAGGTCATACAGCCAGCTGAGAATTCAAACTCCCCTTCAATGCTCCAAATGTCCCCCCAAATGCTCCCATGCTCTTGGCAAGTCCCAGAGCAAAGCCTGCATGCAAATGCACACATACACACACACACCCGGCAGCCTCTGGCTGCACCCAGTCCACCAAAACAAAGGAAAGGAAAGTGAGTCCACAAACCAAGGAACAAACTGAGTCCACGAAGTCTGGAACAAGGTACTGAGTCCACAAAGTCAGGAAAAAGGCACTGAGTCCACAAGCAAAGAAGAAGCAAGCAGTCCTCCAAACTTCAAATGTCTGTACCGGCACACCAAACTCGACCAATTCAGCATTTGTTCCCAACAAATGCCCCTCCCCACAGCATTTCCTTAAATCTCAGTCCCCAGGTGTGCCTTGTGAAGAGGGGCATGGCGCTCTCCTCCCAAGTTGTTGGGTTGGTCTGTGCTGTTCCTACTTTCTATCCACTCTCCCTGCCTGGGGATCAGGAGCGGGCAGTCCTTGCTCATCGCCTGAGCTCTGTCGCTCCTCATGTCTACTGCTTGTCCTCTCTTGGTCATCCTGCCCTCGTTCTGCCCTGCTAACAAGCTGTCCCAATCCTGAGGGGCCCTGGGCTGCCTCCTTCTGCTCCTCCCCACATTCCTCCAAAGCCAACAAAGCCACCACCTCAATCTCTGTTGCTGTGGCTTGTCCTCTTCTGCAGTTTCAGGCTCCGACAAGGACATGACTGTCCTTGACTTAACAACCACAATGGAGTCCAAAATTTCTGTTGCTGTGTGAAACTTTGGTTAAGACGTACATTTTGCCCCATTTTACTACCTTTCTTTCCACCATTGTTAAGTGAATCACTGCAGTTGTTAAGTGGTTGTTGAGTGAATCTGGCTTCCTCCTTGACTTTGCTTGTCAGAAGGTTACGAAAGGGGATCACATAACCCTGGGACCCTGTAACCGTCATAAATGTGAACCAGTTGCCAAGTGTCTGAAATTTGATCATGTGACTTTGGGAGTTGTGATGACCCAGAGTGGGATACAAAATAAACACAGTCATGAAAACAGGTGAAGCCCCTTTTATTCCTTCACTTTGCTTCAAAGCTCCAAATATCCTTGACTGGAGACAAAAAAAACTCCCCCACAAGCAGTTACGAAAAGGAGGAAATGCCATTTAAACTAAAAATGCCTATAAACTATAAAGAGTAAAAACAACACAAACCACACTGAAGCAATTAAGGGAACCAGGCAAGATAAGGGCTTGAAGATGTCCACAGATATCGGAACACACACTGGGAAGGATGCCAAACTCAGAGAGGAACAACAGACTAGAGATATTTCCATGCTTTGTTTCCAGCACTGGCCCATACACATGTCTGTTCTTTTAACCAGTTCTCACAGCTGCAGCCCATGAAGAGGATCAAGGCCTTTTCCTCCCCTGTAGACCACACCATTCATGTCTCTCCCTTATCCTCTCCTCCTGCATGCCCTAGGATGGAGAAGGGATGGGCCTGGGTCCTCCTCTGACTGCCCAGCTGGCCTCTGCCCTTTCCCAGCCTCCTCCACAACTTCCAGAGCCACACTTCCACTCCTTGTCAGCTGTTCCTCCTCTCCCTCAGAGTCAGTCTCCAACAGGGGCATGACAGGAATGCTGCAACAGTCATAAGTGTGAAAAATGGTCATAAGTCACTTTTTCCACTGCTGTTATAATTTGGAACAATGGCTTAAGGAATGGTTGCAAGTTGAGACTCATTATCTCCTTCCATTTGAAAAATGGTTATACATTGGTTAACTGAAATGGAATGGCATTGCTTTTAATGCAATCCATCTTCATTCCTATAATTCTGTAATTCACTCATTAAACTCAATAAAGTTCCCAGTTCTCAGCCTTCTTCCTTTTTTTGGAAGACTGTGTGTGCAATATATTAAAATAGAAATAGCAATGGTGCTGCGGATATCACACCATCTATTCCTTTCACCCAAATGAAAATTAATATAAATATATTTAGAATGGCCAAAACATCTTCCAAGTTTTGGCTGGTTCTAAATATTATTTATATTAATTTTGTTTAATGTAAATGAATATCCTCTTACGTGCCGGCATCTCAGATCATCAGTGAACAATATTTCACAAAATAATCTTGGGTGATTTATTTTATTTTTTCCTTTCCCCTTATACCTCCTGAAAATTTGGGATGAGAAATCAAACATGTCAGAAGATTTAAGACATTTTGATGCTGGAGAGATCATCAAACCTTTTAATGAATGTAGTGTTCTCCTATCTGAGCATTTCCAGTTCTGGATATATGATGAAATAAATTATTGGGAGTGCTTTATGGCCCTTCACAAATATAAAATACTTACGGGGAGTATAGAGCTGTCAGGGGTGGGGTGACCCATAGTGTCAGATTGATGGTGTTGAAGCTCAGAAGCTTCAAATACTGGTGAGGCATCAACAATGATATCATCGGATGTACGCTATGTTGAGTATTCTTTCAGCCTGGAATCCAAACCAGAAGTAAGCTTATTGTTCTCTATTAATACTAAGTTGGATGGGAGATATTGAACTACACTGAATTTATTTTGCAAATTAAATGGATAGTAGACTTTGTAAAGTCCTTGGACTTGAGGGACTGGGAGGCAAAACATAAGAACAATTGAATGAATTGGGCAGGTCTGCTTTGATGAAAGTAGTCCTGCTTTGAAGGACTAGGACAGTGGTGGCTAACCTTTTTGGGCTCCTGTGCCAAAAATTGTGCCGCGCTCGCATGCCAGCACCCAGAAGGCAATGCGTGCCCCCCACACCCCTATGCATGCACATGCAATCCCCACCCACCCACCCCCTGCTGCCCTCTTATCTGCACTGCACCTCACAGCTGATTTTCAGTGGGTTTGAGGCCTTTTTTGGCCTCCCAAAGGCTTGAGGAAGGCTTCTGCAGGCTTTGCAGGCCAAAAACTAGCCCCGTTTCATCACTTCCGGTATTTTCGGAAAAACATAAAGTGATGAAACAGGGCTTTCAGCCAAAATGCAAGCATGCAGAAGCCTTCCTCAAGCCTTTGGGAGGCCAAAAAAGGCCTCAAACCCACCTAAAATCAGCTGTGAGGCGCACATGTACAGTGAGGTAAGTTTACCTGCAGCTCGCATGCCAGCACAAATGGCTCTGCATGCCACCTGTGGCACACATGCCATAGGTTCGCCATCACAGGACTAGGAGGTGACATAACAATCTTCCAATTTCTAAGGGGCTGCTATAAAGAAGATGGGTTGAACCAATTCTACAAAGCACCTGAAGGCAAGACCAGAAGCAATGGGTGGAAACTGATCAAGGAGAGATGCAACCTAGAAACAAGGATAAATTTCCTGACAATTAGAACAATTAATTAATCAGTGGAACAAACTTGCTTCCAGAAGTTGTGAGGTCTCCAACACTGAAGGTTTTTAAGAAGAGATTGGACAGCCGTTTGTCTGAAATGGTATGGCTTCAGCAAGGGGTTGGACTTGAAGACCTCCAAAATCCAAACACCCTTCCAACTCTGCTGTTTTATTAAGGTATCATAGATGAAATGAGCAGAGTTCCATAGATTTTGAAATGCTTGATTGGTCCAAAGACACCTGAAATCCATAATTGTAACACATACACAGAGTCAATATTGGAATCACAAGAGTTCTATTTTGCAGAACATTATCATTTTTAATGCTGCTAAAAGGGAGTCTAGCCAAATGAAGATGTGCCCCTTATTAACTGGGTGACATTTCTGAATATCAGCTGTTGAATTGCCAGTTGCGAAAACGTGTCATTTCTTAATCGAGAGCACTTGTTAAAACTGGAAGCTAATAATTTGATTTGTGGGGGAGGCCACAACTTCACAAGAGTCCTAACGTTCAAGATGCATCTTTTAGGGCCCTCAGATGTTGGTTCAAGGTCACCCAAACCATAGAATAGAGTAACAGAGTTGGAAGGGAACTTGGAGGTCTTCTAGTCCAACCCCCTGCTTAGGCAGGAAACCTCAGCAATCCACATTGATCAAGCAATGCTGCATTGACATCTTCCATTCTCAACTTTGAGTCTCGGATCCTTTTACGTTGTTTCTATTTGTGTTACCGTTAGGATTTGTTTTTGTCAAACAATAGAAAGGAGTGTCTGGGGAAAAAATCAATCTTTAATAAGTTACAGTAATGTTTTCAATTTGCTGTCATCTGCTTTAAAAGTACATGTGTTCTCTGTCATTTCTCATCACTTTCCAAATCCATCTTGTTATCAGCTTGGTATAACTTAATGTACAGCTAACTCATTCTTAAATTACACACTACCTGACCTTAAATAATACTGTACAACTACCCTGGAGGCTTCTTCTACCAGTCATTCTTTCTTAGCTATGAAGGTGAGAGAGATAACGAAAAAGGAGCGATGGTGGACATCAAAACTTCAAGGGGTACTTTGGTCCTTGGGGAAAAAAAACTTGCCAGAAGGGTCTATTTCACTGTAGTGATGATGGTGTGGTTGATGATGGTTGGTTGAACTTGGAAAAATCAAAGGTGGTAACTCCAACCATTAAATTAGCAGGCATAGCAACAACATCACAGGATTCAGCAGCTCATTTGCATCAGAAAGACAAAGCTCCCTCTTTTTATTTATTTTATTTTTATTTATTTGATTTGTCAATCACTTACAAGATAATATATAAGTATAAACATGAGTAAGAATACAGGAAATAGGTACAAATAAATGGGGACAATAGGACAGGGACGGTAGGCATGATTATGCATGCCCCTTACAGACCTCTTAGGAGTGGGGTGAAGTCAATAGTGGATAGTCTGAGGTTAAAGGAATGCGGGTTAGAGGATGTAAAAACAGACTCAGGTAGTGCATTCCAGACATTGATCACTCTGTTGCTGAAGTTGTACTTTCTGCAATCAAGTTTGGAGTGGTTAGCATTGACTTTGTATCTGTTGTGTGCTCTTGTATTGTTGCAGTTGAAGCTGAAGTAGACATTGACTGGTAGGACATTGTAGCAGATAATTTTGTGTGTACTGTCTTAGTCCAACTGTGGCTGGTGTAGTTCAAGGTTGTCCAAGCCCAAAATTTCAAGCCTAGTGATATAGGGTATTCTGTTGTATATTCTGTTCTTTTGAAGATAGCAAGGTTCACCTTCAGGACAGAGAGGGTCACTAGTATGAAAGAGGAGTCAAAGATCTTAAGAGCCAGGGTGGCATTGGTGGTTAGATTTCAGTACACAGGCTGCTCTGCCTTGATCCAAGAGTTGTTGAGCAGCTCAAGTCCCAAAGGTTCTTTTTCAAAGACATTTTGCTTCTCATTCCAGAAGTTTGTGACTGAAAGGTGGAGAGTGGAAGGATTTATATTCCTTGAAATCATCTGGTCATTAACACTCCTTCTGAGAGTTATTTCTAACAGTGAGGACAATTAACCAGTGGAACAGAAGCTGCCTTCAGAAATTGTGGGTTCTTCATCACTGAAAGTCTTTAAGAAGAGACTGGACAACACCTTGTCTAAAATGGCATAGGATCTCCTGCTCAAGCACAGGATTGGATTAGAAGACCTCCCAGATCCCTTCCAGCTCCCTCGTGATTGGTTGAGTGGTGGAGGAACGCTTCTTTGCCAGACGCAGCTGAGATCAATGTTAAGAGCTGTGATGGCGCAGTAGTTGGAATGCAGTATTTGCAGGCTAATTCTGCAGACTGCCAATTGCCAGCAGTTCAGCAGTTCGAATCCCACCGGCTCAAGTTTGACTCAGCCTTCCATCCTTCCCCACCATTCAATCAGAACTGAAGAACCTTGCTGGATGAGAAGTGAAACGTGGGGCTAAATAAAACATGGGGCTACTCAAGGAGAGAAGCAACCTGGAATTAAGGAGAAACTTCCTAACAGTGAGGACAATTAACCAGTGGAACAACTTGCTTCCAGAAGTTGTGGGTGCTTCATCAATGGAGGTTTTTAAGAAGGGATTGGACAGTTACTTGTCTGAAAGTGTCTCCTTCTTGAGCAGGGGGCTTGACGAGAAGACCTCCAAAGTTCCTTCCAGCTCTATTCTGATTAATTAACATTTTAAAAAAACTAAAAGGGTATAAACTGTCTGTATAAATACATTCCTGGCAATGTTAAGAAAGTGTTCTTTTTGTTCCCATCGACTCTGATCCCATCTCTGTCTCTTGTGGGGATTTCTCTTGTGATTTTGAGTGACATAAAATAAAATAATAATTGCTACTGAGTGTGAAAGATTTTCTCTGTCTCTCACGTCTGTTGGACCACCATTTTGGAAAAGATGAACTTTCCACATTTGGATTTATTATGGATTAGCGAGCAGAGAATTCTTGGGCAAACTTGAATATGAAATCCTGAGAGATTAATTGCTCTTTCCAGGATGCTGAAAGGACAATTCCCTCCCATGCAGATTTCTTCCTTCAATTCATTACCAGTTGGCACTTAGAGATAACGTGAAGAAAATGTTTGTTTCTCTGTGTGCATTTAATTGCCTCCCATATTAGGATGTGTCTTTTGGATGGAGACAAATGCCATTTTCATATACACAACATGTTCAGTTGGAAATTATTTACTGTTGTAGGATACTCACCAATGTTTATGAGTTTCAATATAACTCATTCAAAAGGCTCTGGAGATTTGTATCTTGTCAGCAAACTTCTGCTAAACAGATATTAGGTTTCAGAGAAGCATCAAATTCTTGCTTTTTTCTCTTGCAAAATTTGGAGCTCTCCTTCCAATGTATACTAAACTAATGAGTTGAATTCCAAAGTTGTTTTCATTTGCCATTGAAGAAAGGAAAAGAAAGAAAGAAAGAAAACAGGAAGGAAGGAAAAGTGTGGGGAGAAAGGGGAAGGAAGGAGGGAAAGCTAAGGAAAGAAAAGAGAGGAAGGAGGATGGGAAAGGGGAAAAGGGAGGGAGGGAGAGAATGAGGGAAGAAAGTAGGAAGGAGAGATGGAGAAAAAAAAAAAGGAAAAGAAAAGGAAGGAATGTTATGTATGTAGGTTTAAATGTTATTGGTTTATTTGAACTGGTCTTGTAAAATGTCAAATGGTATTGGTTTAAATAGTCGCGGAAGAAACCCTGCACTCCCATTGGCTAGCAGCTACGGCTGCAGGCTATAAGCAACAGCGTAGCCTTACCGGACGGGTCCATTCGAGCTGTTGTCATTAATAAAGCCTTTTGCTGGAACTCCTCGCGTCTCTGACTCTCATGCAAACTTAACACTGGCGTGAAGGTGGGATTTCCCTGAAGAAAACGGACGAACGAACGAACCAACAGAGTGAGATGGCTGCGCTGAACACCCCAGCACCGTTCGATCCGGCTGACGGAAGACTGGAATCGTATGAGCCGGTTCCACATGTTCCTGGAAGGCGATCTCGCCCGGCATCCCGAGAGGCGGAAGAGGCGGTCTTTCTCACACTCTTGGTCCGGCAGTCTTCAAAATAAGCGAAAGCGTTGGCGAAACAGCAGTGAATTGAAGGTAATGGAATGGCCCGAATTAGAAAGACTTTTAAGAGCCCATTCGCCCCACAAGTATGCCTCATTAAGAACAATTTTACCGTCGGGATCAAGGGGATAGCGAGTGTTAATGACTTAGTGGCAAGCTTAAGGGACATTGGGGTGCTTGTGACTTTACCAATAGAAGAGGCCATCGTGATCGGTTTGTTTTGGGCCTTAAAGATAAGATCTTACAAAGCAAACTGTTAATGAAACCAAAATCACTTAAAGAGAGGCTATTGAAGAGGCTGTTTCAGCAGAAGCCACCAAGTCCTCAGCTGCGGCCATGAAAAAGATTAACAAGGCCTCGAGCCAGGCCTCAAGCCATTCTGATGGGGAAAAATCCTCAACAACTCATTGCAAACAAATAGACTCTGATTCGGATAGCAGTGAGGAAGAGGGGGATTTTTAAGCTCAGAATGGAGAAGAAAAGAAAGACTCTGAGAAAAACAGGCAAGGATCTATTGCAGAGGATGTGGGGGCCACCCGCACTGAATGCAAGTTCTTTGACTCCATTTGCCTACGTTGTGAGAAAGCGGGGTCATATAGCCAGAGTCTGCAAATCATCCAGAACTCCACCATTTAGGAAGAAATTTCCTGAGGAAGATTTTAAGCCCAACAATTTAATTGGAAAAATGGGGTAAAATTTAAAAGCAAATGGCAAAGTGAAACTCACCAAATAACCATTGGTCATTCTTCACATTTAAATAGCAGAAAAGTACATGTGAAGGTGTTTATTGAAGGGAGACCGTGCCACATGGAAGTGGACTCAGGCTCTTATTTATCTATGGTGTCATGGGACACTATCCAGAACTCTTTCCAAAATTCAGAAAAACATTTCCAGCAAGCACTGACCCTCAAAGACTACCAAGGGAACAAGATTCCAGTAGTTGGGCAGGGAATTCAGCGTGCAGTTTAAAGGCCACACCAAGCGTTTGCCACTGACCATGTGGACAAGGATGCCCAAGTTTGCTGGGACTTGAGTGGTTCAAGCCACTTGGCATCGAGGTGACTGGCATCCATCACGTGAGCAGTTCTGACTGGGAAGAGTCCTTGAAGTCTGAGTTTCCAGAGGTCTTCAGCGAAGGACTGGGCAAGTATGGGGACCCCTATTGCTTTCAGTTTAGACCCCAAGGTGCCCCCAATTCGTTTAAAGCCCAGGAGGTTCCATTTGCTTTAAAGGAAAAATTGATGCACAATTAGATAAGCTCATCGCCCAAGGGGTTTTGGAACCTACTGACCACTCCAGATGGGAAACACCCATAGTCACACCAGTCAAGGCTGATGGGTCAGTGAGAATCTGTGGTGACTACAAGGGACACTTAACCATCGCTGCAGCAGAAGCATACCCTGTACCTGTTGTGCATCATCTGCTCCATTCCCTTGGCAGGGGTACAGTATTTGCTAAACTGGACTTAGCTCAGGCATATCAACAATTAACAGTTGATGATGCCACTGCAGAGAACAAACAATTGTGACTCATAGAGGTGCCTTCAAATGTAAAGACTACAATTTGGGTAAGCGTGGCACCTGGCATTTTTCAAAGTCTTATGGAAAGAATGTTGCAAGGACTGCCAGGGTAGTGCCTTATTTTGATGATGTGTTAATCTCTGAAAATGACACTCAGCTTCAAGAGAGACTCAGAAGAAGTCCTTACCAGATTCAGAAAAGCAGGTTTGAAAGTCAAGGAAGACAAATGCACTCTCAAAACAGACAGAGTTGAGTTCTGGGGTACATGATTGATAAACAGGGCATCCACCCCACTGATGCCAAGGTTAAAGCGATCAAGGAAGCCCTAAACCTCGTTGCAAGTCAGATCTGCAAGCCTTCCTTGGCCTTATTAACTTTTATCACATGTTTCTACCTCACAAAGCATCTATTGCTGAACCCTTACATCGTTTACTTGATAAGAAGGCTGCTTGGATCTGGGGGCGGAAGGAACAGTCAGCATTTAACAGTATTAGAGACTAATCACGTCTGATGCTGTGTTGATTCAATTCTCTGAGAATTTGCCTGTTGTTCTGACTTGTGATGCATCCCCTTTTGGAGTGGGAGGGTTTTGAGCCACAGGCTTCCCAATGGCAGAAGCCCCAATTGCATTTACTCTCGCACGCTGTCCAAAGCAGAGAGGAACTACAGCCAATTGGACAAGGAGGCCTTAGCAGTTGTTGCAGCTGTTAAAAATTTCATGAATATCTGTATGGCAGGTCATTCACCATTGTTACAGATCACAAACCTTTGCTTGGCATCGTGGCAGGAGACAAACCTACACCTATTATCCTGTCACCAAGATGCTGAGGTGGACTGAATTTCTTGCAGCCTACTCCTACAAACTGATTCACAGGCCTGGCAAGGACATTGGACATGCTGATGCACTGAGTCGTTGCCCACTACCTTGCCACAAGGAGGACTTTGAACTTGAGACTCACACCTTTTCCTGGAGACCGTTGCTAAGCTTCCAGTCCATGCTGCTGAGATTGCCAGAGAATCTGCCAAAGATGCTGTGTTGGCACCTGTTATGGGCTGGATTAAGAAAGGTTGGCCTCTTCAAGATCTACCTCACTTTGCCCAACCTTTCAAATCCAGGCAAACTGAATTATCTGTATTAAGAGGATGTATTTTGTGGGGTAACAGGGTGGTTATTCCTGCAAAACTGCAAGGGAGGTTTTGGAAATGTTACATGAGGGTCATCCTGGGATTGTAAGGATGAAAGGTTTGGCCAGGAGTTATGTATGGTGGCCAGGTATTGACAAAATGGTTGAAAACTGGGTTGCCTCTTGTCCCAATTGCCAGGTAGTCAGGCCTGCCCCACCTCACGCCCCACACAGGAATGGGAATGTCCTAGGGGCCCATGGTCTAGAATCCACATTGATTTTGCAGGCCCTACAAGGGCACACGTTTCTAGTAATTGTAGATGCATACTCCAAATGGCTAGAGGTTATTCTCATGACTTCTACTACTACTGAGGCTGTTATCAAGCAGCTCAGAAAGCTCTTTGTAACCCATGGGTTACCAGATGTCCTTGTCTCTGACAATGGCCCTCAATTCACGTCTAACATTTTTGAATCCTTTCTAGCTCAACAGGGCATCAGACATGCCCTCACAGCCCCTGGGCACCCTTGACCAGCGGCCGGGCTGTGTGTAATATGCGGCTTTACCAAAAGAAAACTTCAGCAGCTGGGTCCTGGGGACATCACTGAAGCTTGAAAAGCTTCTTAGTGTTCAACACATCACTCTAGCCCATCAACTAACTTGTCCCCAGCAGAGTTGTTAATGGGCAGGAAACTTAGTCTTCCCTTGACCGACTTCATCCTTATGCACCCAATACACCACTGGATTCCACTTCCAAAGTTCGTTCTTTTAGTGTGGGAGATTCTGTCTATGCTAGGAACCTTACAGGTGAACCTTTGTGGATTCCTGCTGAAATAACTCACATCACTGGCCCTCTTTCTTACAGGGTTCAAACAGAGGATGGCCTCCTCTGGAGCAGGCACATTGACCAACTTAGATCCCGGTTCCTCAGGAACATCGCCCTGTCTCTCTCTAGGTCCCTCATCTGATGTCTCTTCTGGGGAAGGGGAGGAACAGGAGGAATATCAGCAAACAGGAATCAACCCTTGTGTAACGAGCCATTGGACAGGAACCATCGAACCCTGTCACAATGCCAAGATCCATCCTTAGAAGTAGAGTCATTACGACAGGAACCATCGAACCCTGTCACAATGCCTAGATCCATCCTTAGAAGTGGAAGATTGTACATCACTACCTGACTTGGGTGTTGACATTGGAATGGAGATGGGTTGGGAGGAGAGACCAGATTCTAACAGTCTAACAGGGTCTTCTTTCACAGAAGTCCTAACAGGGAAATGTCAGCAGACACATTTCCCTCTCACTGGGTGAGAACAATAAAGATTCTGAACCACGAAGGTCTCAGCATTACTGCGTAGAGCCCCACCTATTTAAAGGAATACATTAGATAGGTTGGGGTTTGGTATGAGACTGAACCTAGTGGGGAGGGGTGTTATGTATGTATGTGAGTTTTAAATGTTATTGGTTTATTTGAACTGGTCTTGTAAAATGTCAAATGGTATTGGTTTAAATAGTCTTGGAAACCCTGCACTCCA
>CM019149.1:303068056-303155766 GCA_009733165.1 Naja naja
GGCAATTGTGCAGCTGTCAAGAAATTTCCATGAATATCTTTATGGGAAACATTTACCATTGTCACAATCACAAACCTTTGTTAGGCATTGTGGCAGGAGACAAACCTACACCCACTATCCTGTCACCAAGAATGCTGAGGTGGACTGAATTTCTTGCTGCTTATTCATACAAACTTATCCACAAGCCTGGCAGGACATTGGACATGCTGATGCCTTGAGTCATTGCCCACTTCCTTGTCACAAGGAGGACTTTGAACCTGACACACACCCTTTTCCTAGAAACTGTTGCCAAGCTTCCAGTACACGCTGCTGAAATTGCCAGAGAGACTGCCAAAGACACTTCATTGGCTCCTATTATAGGCTGGATTAAGAAAGGTTGGCCTTTTCAAGATCTACCTCACCTTGCCCAACCTTTAAGTCCAGGCAAACTGAATTATCTGTATTAAGATGATGTATTTTGTGGGGTAACAGGGTGGTTATTCCTGCAAAACTGCAAAGAGAGGTTTTGGAAATGTTACATGAGGGTCATCCTGGTATTGTAAGGATGAAGGGATTGGCCAGGAGTTGTGTATGGTGGCCAGGTATTGACAAAATGGTTGAAAACTGGGTTGCATCTTGTCCCAACTGTCAGATAGTCAGGCCTGCCCCACCTCTCGCCCCCAAACAGGAATGGGAATGTCCTAGGGGCCCATGGTCTAGGATTCACATTGATTTCGCTGGCCCTACCAGAGGGCACACCTTCTTTATTATAGTAGATGCATATTCCAAATGGCTAGAGGTAATCCCTATGGCATCCACCACAACTGATGCTGTCATCAAGCAGCTCAAAAAGCTTTTTGTAACCCACAGGTTACCTGATGTTCTTGTCTCTGACAATGGCCCTCAATTTACATCCAACCTTTTTGAATCCCATTTAGCACAACAGGGTATCAGACATGCCCTCACTGCCCCTGGGCACCCTTCGGCGAATGGCCGGGCTGAACGCATGGTACGTTTTACCAAGGAAAAGCTTCAGCAACTGGGTCCTGGGGACATCACTGAGAAAGTTGAAAAACTTCTTAGTGTTCAGCACATCACTCCTAACCCATCTAATAACTTATCCCCAGCAGAGTTGTTGATGGGTAGGAAACTTAGGTCTTCCCTTGACCGCCTTCATCCCACTTACGCACCCAACGCACCACTAGATTCCACTTCCAAAGTTCGCACATTCAGTGTGGGTGATTCTTTTTATGCTAAGAACCTTATGGGTGAACCCTTATGGATTTCTGCTGAAATAACTCACATCACAGGCCCTCGTTCTTACAGGGTACAAACAGAGGATGGAGTCCTCTGGAGCAGGCACATTGATCAGCTTAGATCCAGATTACCTCAGGAACATCGCAATTGTTCCTCTCTAATTCCCTCACCTCATGTTTTTTGTAGGGGGGAAGGGGAGGAGCAGGAGGATAATCAGGAAACAGGAATCAACCCCATGTGTAATGAGCCATTACAACAGGAACCATCCCAAAACCTGTCACAATGTCAAAATCCAACCTTACAAGTGGAAGATTGCACATCACTACCTGATTTGGGTGCTGACATTGGTTTGGAGATGGGTTGGGAGGAGAGACCAGATTCTAACACTCAAACAGGGTGTTCTGTCACTGGAAGCCTGAATAGGGAAATGTCAACAGACACATTTCCTCTCTCACTGGGTGAGAACGTTAAAACTTCTGAACCACGAAGGTCTCAACGTACACATAAGAGCCCCACCTATTTAAAAGAATACATTAGATAGGTTGGGGTTTAGTATGGACTGAACCTAGTGGGGAGGGGTGTTATGTATGTAGGTTTGAATGTTATTGGTTTAGTTTGAATTGTTCTTGTAAAATGTCAAATATGATTGGTTTAAAAAGTGCGGTAAAACCCTGCACTCTGATTGGCTGGCAACTGCGGCTGCTGGCAATAAGTAGCAGCCGCAGCCCAGCCAAATCAGGTCTGTTATGAGCTGTAGTCACTAACAAACTCTTCACTGAAGCACTCCGTGTCTGACTCTTCATGCAAACTTAACACTTTGTCTGGCTGTGCTTTGGAAAATAGGTTGTCCCACTCTTCTCTGTGACTGCCCCTCAAATGTTGGAAGACTGCTATCATGTCATCCCTGGTCCTTCTCTTCATTAGACTAGACATGTCCAGTTCCTGCAACCGTTCCTTGTATGTTTTAGCCTCCAAGCCCATAATCATCTTGGTTGCTCTTCTCTGAACTCTTTCTAGAGTCTCAACATCTTTTTTATAATGTGGTGAACAAAACTGGGTGCAGTATTCTAGGTGTGGTCTTACTAAGTCTTTATAGAGTGGTATTAATACCTCACTTGATCTCCATTGTGTCCCTTTGTTAATGCAATTTAGGATTGCATTAGCTTTTTTGGTGGTGGCTGCACATTGCTGGCTCATATTTAATTCATTGTCCACTAGATCCCTCTCATAGTTACTGCTATTAAGCCTTTTTCACCTAATCTATATGTGTACTTTTGGTTTTTCTTGCCTAACTGTAAGATTGTACTTTTCTCTACACTGAATTTTGTTTTGTTAGGTAGGGCCCAGACAGGGTTTAAGTCTTTCAAGCTCCATCTGGATCTTGAGCCTATCATCTAGGTTGTTGGCTATTCCTGCCTCCTTTGTGTCATCTGCAAATTTGATAAGTTCCCCTTCTATTCCCTCTATCAGCATGCAAGCTGCACCTCTACTCTTCTCCGGCTTTCATTCCCAAACCTTGAATAAACCACAGTTTTTCTATTTGAGCCAATGTTTTTATTTATTTAATTAATTTATTTAGTTTCAAGACCGTTCTTGCCTCAAATTCTTCCCCTGCACTTTTCCTAACCCATTCTCAATGGGAGTCAACAGCTGTAGTTGCAGCATAAATAATGTATTTTAGATTTCCCTCCTCCCCACTCTTCAAATGAGGAAAATCAAACTTCCATTCCATATTTGCACTTGAGAAGTAAAAAAGAAAAAAAGAAAGAAAAGAAAGAAAGAAGGAAAGGAAGAAAGTCCTGGTTACAAAGGCTAAACCATTCCAATAAAATAATTCTAACAATAATAATTGAAATATTGTTACAAATGAGACCAGCTTTTGAGTTCTCCTTCTGATTTTCTGCATTTGTGTGTGCATTAATGTGGCTGTGTGTGTGAGTGCATACTGTTATGCAGCCAAATTAAATTCTGCATATTATATGGCCAAAAACGCAAAGTAGTAATAACCATTTCTCTCTTGGCATTTTCATTCCAAGTTTTTTTTGGGTTTTTTTGCCTTTCCCTCTTTTCCTTCTTTGTAATGAATTTTCCCTGAGGATATTCGCAAAAGTAAGCATTTGTTTATTATTATAGGCAATAAAACAACCACCAACTCAAGAACCGTCCAGTGTGTGTGTGTGTGTGTGTGAAAAAGATGGAATAGTCCAAGCTACAACAAAGCAATCTCCCATGGGAAAAATGAATGCAATTGTAGTGTAAGAGTAACGCTTTGGCAAAATGAAAATTTGGAATGAGAAATGATTGAAACGAAAGGGTTTTATTTCGTCTGGTTTGGAAGATCTCCTGATGGAGACAATCAGAAGAGAGTTTATAAATCTGCAGATAGTTTGCCTCTCAATAGGCATTAACGCTTCCAAACTGTACTCTCTGTATTTGCAGCTGGAATGTCTCTAAACACCAGGGAGCAGAGAGAGATTGAGGGAAGGAGGGAGGGAGGGAGAGAGGGAGGGAGGGAGAGAGAGAGAAAAAAAATAGAAAATAGAATAATAAGATTGGAAGGGACCTTGGAAGTCTACTTGTCCAACCCTTTAAGAACACTTGGGAAACCAATATATATTTCAGATATTTTTTCCAAGGAAGCATTCTTGGATTAACCCAATATGGATCAGAAATCATCACCCAGGCATTGGGGTGTGCATCTTAGCATGGGGCCTCTCTGCCTTGGATTATACAGATTAATGGAAGGGACCTTGTAGGTCATCTAGTCCAACCCCCTGCCCAAGCAGGAGACCCTACACCATTTCTGACAAATGACAGTCCAATCTCTTCTTGAAGGTCTCGAGTGATGTAGCTCCCACACCTTCCGAAGGCAACTTCTGTTCTATGGGTTGATTGTTCTCACTGTCAGGAAATGTCTCCTTATTTCCAGGTTGAATCTCTCCTTGATCAGTTTCCATCCATTATTCCTTGTCTGGCCTACAGATGCTTTGGATGTAATTTCATGCTTTTATTAAGAATGAAGTTTTAGTTGTTTTTTTATTTTGGGTGTGTGTGTGCATTTCTTTAATGAAATTCCCTGACAACCTATTTTCCAAGGCACCCAAAGGCCAGACAAGGAACAATAGGTGGAAACTGATCAAGGAGAAATTCAACCTAGAAATAAGGAGAAATTTTCTGACAGTGAGAACAATCAACCAATGGAACAACTTGCCTTCAGACATTGTGGGTGCTTCATTACAGGAGACTTTCAAAAAGAGTTTTTTTCTTTCTTTTTAATAAATTCACAGAGATTTCTAAAATTCTGCTTTCACTTTGTCTCTATAGTGCAAATTAATGAGAAAAAAATGAATTTCAACAACTGTGGGATCAGGTTGCAGCATAACAAAATTGACAACAGTGAAAGGGTCTGAATACTTTCTGAATCCACTGAATATTTCACCTCCAACATCCAACAAATAAAAGAAAAAAATCAAGAACTTGCAACTTAAAAATCCGGACAGACTACGCTACCAGTAATGCTGTTAACATGATAAAAATCTTGCTTTAATGGACCATTTGGGTAGAGAATGTGTCTGTTATTCCCAAAAGTCCATTAAACCCAAAAGTATATTATTTGCATAATAGCATCATTACACAAATGATGTACCTTGATGGAACTGAGATAATACTATGGATATTGTAAAGTAAGAAAAAATTAAAGGAAACCACCTTATCTGAATTATTTCAGATAGAGTCGATTTGTCTACTATTTTTGCAAAGTAAGTTTCCCTGTTCTAATTATATCCAATTCTGTGGTAAAATGTTCATCTCCATTTCTTGGCTGAGGGAACTACTGTTGTCCGAATACATTTTCCATGGTAATGTGGCCAGCATGGATATACACCAAAGGTACACGGAACACTGTTACCTTCCCACTGAAAGAACCTTGGTGGTGCAGGCTGTTAAATGCCTAGCACTTAATTCCAGCTGCCTACAACTGCTGTAGGCTCGAATCCCACCAGGCTCAAGGTTGACTCAGCCTTCCATCCTCTCAGGGTAGGTCAATTGAGGACCCAAGATTGTTGGGGGCAATTAGCTGACCTTGTAAAAATGCTGCTTAGTAATAAGCAGGCATATACAATGGAATGAAGGCTATTGCTGAGCACATTGGGTTGCGCTCCAAAAATTGTAAGCTGCCCTGAGTCTCCAGAGAAGGGCAGCATATAAATATGAATAATAATAATAAATAATAAATGGTACTTATCAATCTACTCACATTTGTGTGTTTTTGAACTAATAGGTAGGCAGCAGCTGGAGCAAGGAATGGGAACTTACTCCATTGGGTGGCATTTGGGTCTCAAACCTGGGCTCCCAGCTTTCCAGCTGACAAACTCAGCATGTTGTTTGCTCTTCCAATGACAGCTAAATGGTTGCCTTAGTGGTGAATATCTCTAGCTTGGGTGTAGGTTGAGGGTGAACATCCATTCTTCGAGCTGCTGGATTGGTTTCTGAATGTTTCTGTTGACCCTGAAGCTGACCTGACTGGAGCCATGTTGAGGCTTCAGTGGTGCCACACTGGAGCTGAGGGATAGAAAGGGGAAATTGAGATAGCAACTAAGAAGAGCAACTAAGATGACTAAAGGCCTGGACACTAAAACATACGAAGAACAGTTGCAGGATTTGGGTATGGCCAGTGTAGAGAAAAGAAGGACCAGTGGGGACATGATAGCAGCCTTCCAGTATTTGAGGGGCTGTCACAAAAAACAGGGGATCAAATTATTCTCCAAAGCACCAAAGGGTAGGACAAGAAACAGTGGATGGAAACCAATTAAGGAGAGAATCAACCTGGAATTAAGGAGAAACTTCCAATAGTGAGAACAAAACCGCCCATAGAAAAGAATTGGTTCATTTAACGACGGCAGCATTCACTTAAAAATCAGGCCAGTGGCTTTATGACCATAAAGCATTCACTGAACAACTTCTGCAATCAATCAGTCTTTGTTTATGGTCACAGACCAGAATGAAAAATTAAAAATAAAATAAAATGGAGCAGGTCTCAGTCAAAGATGGATGTAAAATCCTTATAAATGGGCAGACTTCATTACGGTCATAAGTTAAGGACTCCTTGTATACCCAACTGACAGTCGGCAGAATAATGGCCATCAATGCATTCAAGTTCTTTCATTCTTCTCATTCCACTACATCTTGAACTAGCAGGAAAAGTTTATTTATTTATTTATTTATTAGTGGGACTTGTATGCCGCCTCATCTCCGACGACTCGAGGCGGCTCACAATTAAAACAATGACAACAATAAATAATTAAAAAGAATTAAACTAAGCAAGCCCCAAAGAATATAATTACAAAATACAGAAATAAGAACCATCCCACCCAAAGGGTCACAGCCCGGATTGGTTAAACAACCAGGTCTTCAAGTCATGGCGGAAGGTGCAGAGGTCAGGGGCCAGGCGGAGCTCCAAGGGAAGTTGGTTCCAGAGGTCAGGGGCCGCGACAGAATAGGCTTGTTGTCGGGGGACCAAACCAACTGGCATTGCCCGGCCAACGGGACCCCAAGGAGTCCTTGTCTATGTGCTCGCACAGGGCGGTTAGTATTTGATGTCGGCAGGAAACGCTCCCTTAAATAATAAGGACCCATGCCATGAAGGACTTTGTATGTTAAAGTTAAAACCTTGAATCTCACCCGGAGTGCAACCGGCAACCAATGCAGGCAGCGCAGGAGGGGGGTAACATGGGAGAACTGGGAAACTCCCATCACCACCGCGCCGCGCATTTGCACCAGCTGCAATCTCGGATGGTATGCAAGGGCAGTCCTAAATAGAGAGCGTTGCAATAGTCAAGTCGCGAGGTAACAAGGGCATGAGTGACTGTACGCAGGGCATCGGTCCAGAACGGGCAAGCTGGCGAACCAGCCGGACCTGGGCAAAGGCCCCTGGTGGCGGTCCCCACCTGCTCCTCCAGCGGAGCCGTGCATCCAGGAGGACCCCAGGTTCCTCGCCCTATCCACAGGGGCAACACCACTCCCCTATGGTCAATGGTGGACATTCCTGACTGGACGAGATGCCGGTATGCACAGCCACTCCGTCTTGGCGGGTTGAGCCGAAGCATGTTTCCATCCATCCAGATCCATATTGCATCCAGACAGCGAGTCATCACGGAGAGGGCATCACTGATCTGGTTTGGGGTGGAGATATATAACTGGGTATCATCAGCATATTGATGATACCTCACCCCAAAACCATGAATGATCTCACCCAGCGGTTTCATGTAGATATTAAATAAAAGGGGGAAGTGGACCGACCCCTGGGGGACCCCACAAGTGAGTGCCCTCGGGGCCAACCTCTGCCCCTCTGCCAACACCGATTGCGACCGCCCTGAGAGGAAGGAGGAGAGCCACCAAAGAATGATGCCCCTCACCTGCAACCCCCTGAGGCGTCACAAAAGGATATCATGGTCGATGGTATCGAAAGCCCCTGAGAGGTCTAATAGGACCAGGACAGAGGAAAAGCCCCTGTCCCGGGCCCTCCAGAGATCATCCATCAGTGCAACCAATGCCGTCTCCGTGCTGAAACCAGGCTGGAAGCCCGATTGGTATGGATCCAGGTAGTCTGCTTCATCCAGGAAAAGTGGAAACTGCCGAGCCACCACACTCTCAACAACCTTCGCCAAAAAGCGAAGGTTGGAGACTGGACGAAAGTTGTCTAACACGGTCAGGTCCAGGGCAGGCTTCTTCAGGAGGGGTCTCACCACCGCCTCCTTTAAGGCGGAGGGAAAAACACCCTCCCTAATGAAGCATTGACAACTGCCCGGATCCAACCGCAGGTGACCTCCCTGGCAGCATAAGCCAACCAGGAAGGGCACAGGTCCAACAAACATGTGGTGGAACTCAGGCGCCGCATAATCCTGTCCACTTCATCCTTGGAAACAGGATTGAACTCATCCCAGAACACACTGGCCAGACTGCCTGTATCCCGTTCCTCAGACCACTGCAAATCAGAGGACAACCCACTCTGAATTCGAGCAATCTTATCTGACAGATATTGACCAAACTCCTCAGCCCTTCCCCGCAATGGGTCCGCCCCCTCCTCTGGACGAAGGAGAGAGCGTGTAACCCGAAACAGGGCAGCTGGGTGGTTATCTGCGGACGCTATGACGGCGGAGAGATAAGACCTTCTCGCCACCCTCATAGCTCCCAGGTAAGTCCTAATATGGGCTCTTAGCTGGGCTCGATCGGCCTGGGAGCGGGTGGACCTCCACCTGCTCTCTAAGCCCCTCCGATGGCGTTTCATCTCCCGGAGCTCCTCCGAATACCAAGGAGCCATCCGGGATCCGCGACGTGTGAGGGGTTGCATGGGGACAACCCTGTCGAGGGCATCCGATGTGGCCCGATGCCAAGCGGCCACCAGATCCTCGACAGAGCTGTGGGCAAGGGAAGAGGGAAGAGGCCCCAGTTCTGCCTGGAACCGTTCAGGGTCCATAAGGCGCCTGGGGCGGAACCATCTAGGCGGTTCCTCATCCCAGCAGTGGGGGGCGGCCTGTTGGAAGACCAGCCATAGGAGATAGTGATCAGACAATGGAACAGGCAAAGCCATAAAAGTGGCTTGCCCTCTGTCACTACGCCACCACTCAGAGACAAAAACTAGGTCGAGAGTGTTCCCCCCTCATGAGTGGGGCCATGAATTAATTGGGTCAGGCCCATGGCTTCCATAGAAGCCATGAATTCCTGGGCCAATCCTGACGCACCCCACAGGGAAGGCAAGTTAAAGTCCCCCAGGACTATAAGGCCGGGAACTCCACCCCGAGAGGACATCAAGAAGCCCAGGTAGGGCTGCTGTCACACAGCTGGAAGAAAGGTATGGGAGCAGCAAGCCCACCTGACCGTTAGGCCCGCACTTCAGGAGGAGGGTCTCACTTCCGCCTATCTCTGGGATAGTGACCTCCCTTGGAAGCAAGGTCTCCCTAATAACCACAGCCACCCCACCACCCCTTCCCTGGGCTCTGACGGTGCACAACCCGAAACCTGGAGGGCATAATTCAACCAGAGGGACACCACCCTCTGGGCCCAACCAGGTCTCAGTAATACAAGCCAGGTCTGCAGCCTCCTCTTCAATAATCTCACGGAGGAGGGTAGACTTGTTAGCCACGGACCTGGCATTAAAATAC
Organism: Naja naja; assembly: GCA_009733165.1. Classification (NCBI taxonomy): domain Eukaryota; kingdom Metazoa; phylum Chordata; class Lepidosauria; order Squamata; family Elapidae; genus Naja; species Naja naja. The sequence continues at coordinate 303,077,452 of CM019149.1, forward strand.
ACCAGCCTAAGCCCAGGGGTCCCAATTCCCAAGCTCCCTAGGGAGGAGGCCATAGGGTCAGAGCGAGAAACCACACAGAGATGGTGGCTGCGCGCTCCCAGTATATGATGTGGCCCTATGCCTCGCCATCTCCTGAGTTTTGCTCTCAGTTGAGTTTGCTCTCATCTGTGCAAATGTTAACTGATATCAAGAAGAATTCTAAATTACTCACATTAGTCTGGATCATGCCAGATTTCAATTGCATATCTGTTCATTGTGCTGCTAATTTTAAAATATGCTTTGGACGTATTTCAGCATATTTTGGCATGAGCTGTCAAAGGGAGATTATATTCAAAATGAATGCTTTTTTTTGAATGGAAATCTTCAGATGTTTGGGCAAAATGAGAGGTGGGGGACGTCTCTTTGACAGAAGAAAGATATATATATTTTAAAAAAGAGAGATCTGTCTCCTGTAATTTTCTTCTCTACTTTTTCTCTTTAGTTGCTGTAGAAGTAACCCGAGACGGTGTAAATCAGATTGAAACCCCATTGCCTCTGTCTGGGGTAGTTAGATAAAAATGCAAACATTGTGCAGAATGGACCCTATTAATTATAATTATTTTCCTTCCCTGATGCCCCATCTTTTTTCAAACGTTGAATGTATGCTAATAAGGTATACCAGCAAAGAGTTATTTAGCATGGATGAGCTGACATTTTCTTTTTTAAAAAAAAATACTACTAAAGGGAAAGACACATAACATTTATAGAACAATGAGACTGATTGAGAAGGATCCTGCTAAATTTGATTTCTCTATTCTGTCACGCTGCAGTGGTTAATTTTAATACAGGGAGGAGTGATCTACTAATTGTGCTACTTGACTGATTGATGGATGGATGGATGGATGATGTGTCATCAAGTCATTTCTGACTCCTAATGACTACAAAGATAGATTTTCAATCAGAATAGAGCTGGAAGGGACCTTGGAGGTCTTCTAGTCCAATCCCCTTCTCAAGCAGGAGACCCTATACCATTTCAGATAGGTGGCTGTCCAGTCTCTTCTTAAAAACCTCCAATGATGGAGCACCCAAAACTTTTGATGGCAAGCAGTTCCACTGGTTAATGGTTCTTACTGTTAGGAAGTTTCTCTTTAATTCCAGGTTGCTTCTCTCCTTTATTAGTTTCCATCCATTGTTTCTTGTCTCACTCTTTTGCTGCTTTGGAAAATAAATTGACCCCCTCCTCTTTGTGGCAGCCTCTCAAATACTTGTTCTGATCCACACCCTTTTTCCAACAAATCAAACACAATCCAAAGGGAACAGAAACCTTGTAATGCTTCTGCAAAATAATTAGCTGTGATAAGCACAAGCCTTGCCAAACTGTGCGAGACTTGTCCAAAGATAACAGACAAGAAATAATTTGCAATATAAGAATCTTCAAATACAAACTCAGGATACTGGAATGTCCACGAGGCTGGAATTTCAAAACGTCTTTGCTTCCTGCAAAGAACGTTCGCTGCACAGCTGGCTTTTATCCTGAGGGAGTGCCATTACCTTGCAGCCTTACTCCCAAGTCACCCATGCTGTTGTAGCTGCTCTTTCCTGCAAGCAATCCTGCGTGCACGCGCACTTGGCACAGGCTCCTCGGGAACCTCCTGATCGCTGCTGCCAGCCCCCACAATCTCTGAAGGCAGCAGTCCACTCCCTGATGGTCCTGGCCCCTCATCTGAGTCCTCGCACTCCTCAGCTGTCTGCACCTGCTGCCGGCTAACCACAACAATACTGGAATACTGCTATCATGTCACCCCAGTCCTACTTTTCACTAGACTGGTCATACCCAAATCCTGCAGCCATTCTTCATATGTTTTTGTATTCAAGTGTCTAATCATCTTAGTTGCTCTTCTTTGCACTTTTTCCAAAGTCTCAACATCTTTTTTGTAATGTGGTGACCACAAGTGGATGCAGTATTCCAGATGTGGCCTTACTAAGGCTTTATAAAGTGGTATTAAGACTTCACCTGATTTTGATTCTATGCCTCTGTTTATACAACCAAGGATTATATTAGCTTTTTTTGGCTGCTTCTGCTCAGTGCTGGCTCACATTTAACTGATTGTTGATTAAGACTCCAAGGTCCCTCTCATAGTTAATGGTTTGGAGCCAGATTTTGCCTAATCTGTACTTGTACTTTTGGGGGTTTTTTTCTGCCCAGGTGTAAAACTTTGCTTTTCCCCATGTTAAATTTCATCGTGTTGTATAGGGCCCATTGTTCAAGTCTGTCAAGATCTTTTTGGATCGCAAGCTTGTCTTCTGGGGTGTTGCCTATTCCTGCCAGCTTATTGCCATCTGCAAATTTGATGAGTTCGCCTTCTATACCCTCATTTCAGTCATTTATAAGGATATTGAAGAGTAGTGGGCCTAAGACAGGAGTTTGTTGTATCCCACTGCTCATTTTTCTCCGTTTAGATGTAGTATTGTAGGAAGTTAGCACCCAACTCTCTCCTAGAAAATTGAAATATCCTAGGAAATATTAAAAAGGCAGAATATTTCCCCTAAAAAGAGTAGAAACTCAAGAGCAGAAATACCTGAGAAGCAGAAGCTCACCCCCACCTTTGTTAATGGGTGGGCCATTAAGGCCTGGTTCAGAATACTTTACAAAACAAAGATCTCCAGGTAAAGCTATAGCAGTTGTTCAAAAGTCCTTTTCAGTGCATCATCCTCCAGCAAGGCTCAACCAAGCCTGGAACTCAGGACAGCCTACAGAGTTGCCCCTGCATGGCCCCATGGGAGTCTGACAACCAATCAGAATACAAGCTTCAATTCAAATCCCAACAAAGGTTATAAAACCCAGGTACTCTCAGCCTATCAGCCCTTCTTGATCTTTTCCTTCACCTTGAAGCATGTGATCATCCTTTTCACCTTGGAGCTTCAAGCCATGTGGTCCTGCTGTCCACCATTAAACCATCTTTCCTAACAGCCTACATGTTTCCAGTATCTTTTTCCCCACTTGGAACTGAACCCAGAAGGACATTTTTTTTCCTACAGTACCATTAAGGAGTACAATTTGTCAGCCAGTTACAAATCCATCTGATGATGATTGTGTCTATCCCATGTTTTTCTAGTTTACCAAGAAGTAGTTTTCTCCATGACAGTCCAACCCTATCATGTTCTTTCAAGTGGGTCTATGACAACTTGCCATGGCCAACTTGTTACAGTCAATTTGCTATGGTCAACTTGCTGAAAGGACAAAAGTTACACTAATATCTGTCAACCATGAAGCTGGAGCTGAGGATCATGGATGGGGGGATTTGAGATAGAGGGACTTTTGTAGCCAAAACAAAATACTTTATCTTGGGAACCAAGGACATTCTCACATCTTGTTCTGATCCAACCAGGTTCCCAGAGAGCAAACACAGACAAAGGAAGCAGCCCCCACCTTTCAAGGTTTAATCACAATTCTGTTCCTTTACAGATAAAAGGCTGCTTTCCAACAATTCGCTCAGACAAGAAAGAGCCTTGCCAAGTTGTTTGTCAAGGCTGCCAAAAACCCAGAGATAAGAACTAATTTACAAGATTCTCCAAACACGAACTAAGATGTCCACCAGTTGAACTTCAGAGCTTCTTTGCTGTCTGCAAAGAACGCTTTTCCAAACCTGGCTTTTATCCTCTTGAGGGAGGGGCCATTACCTTGCAGCCTTACTCCCGAGTCACCTGTGCTGCTGAAATTGTTCTTTCCTGTGAACAATCCTTCATGAACATGCACTTGGCACAGGCTCCTCGGGAACCTCTTCAACACTGCTGCCAGCCCCCACAAACTCTGAAGGCAGCAGTCCACTCCCTGATGGTCCTGGCCCTTCATCAGAGTCCTCGCTCTCCTCAGCCATCTGCACATGCTGCCGGCTAACCACAATGCATCTGGTTGGAAGCAAGCAGAGTGATGCCCCCCAGTTGTCAGACTACACGATAAAACTTCTGTCATTGAAACTTCCATAAATACTAGGAAGATGAGGACAATTAACCAGTGGAACAGTTTGTCTTCAGAAATCATGGGCGCTCCACCACTGGAGGTTTTTAACAAGAGTTTAGATAGTCACTTGTCTGAGATGACATACGTTCTCCTCAGTGGTAGGATTCAATTATTTTTACTACCGGTTCTGTGGGTGTGGCTTGGTGGAGTGGCTTGGTGGGCGTGGCAGGGGAAGGATACTGTAACATCTCCATTCCCTCCCCACCCCACTAACCTGCTTTCCAGCTCCATTCTCCTGTGCAGGGCAACAAAAGAAGACCCAGCCAATCAGCTGAGACTCAGGAGGTAGAGAAGAGATAGGGGCAGGGGCAGTCAGAGGTGGTATTTGCCGGTTCTCCGAACTACTCAAAATTTCTGCTATTGGTTCTCCGAGCTACTCAAAATTTCCGTTACCAGTTCTCCAGAACTGGTCAGAACCTGCTGAACACCACCTCTGGTTCTCCTGCTTGAGCAGGGGGCTGGACTAGAAGACCTCCAAGGTCCCTTCCAGCTTCTATTCTATTCTATTCTATTCTATTCTATTCTATTCTATTCTATTCTATTCTACTCTACTCTACTCTACTCTACTCTACTCTACTCTACTCTACTCTACTCCACTCCACTCCACTCCATTCCATTCCATTCCATCCCATCCCATATTTTCTGTTCTATTCTATTCTATTCTATTCTATTCTATTCTGTTCTGTTCTGTTCTGTTCTGTTCTATTCTATTCTATTCTATTCTATTCTATTCTCTACTCTATTCCATCCCATGCTATGGGGATAATAATAATGAAAAAGAACTTGCTTTATATCTCACCTCACCTCACTTCAAAAATGAAACAAGCGAACCTTTCTCCACCCATGACCAGATTAAGAATGCACGGTAGTCGTACACAATTGGAGAAAATGTTAATTCATTACACTTATGAATCAACATCATTGTACATGTGAACCAATTATAATGAATCAGAAAAGGAAGGGGCTCTATGGAGAAATTATTGCCTCAATGCTCATCACCATAAAAAAATTCCTGTCTAGGCATCCATCCTCACCTTTGACAGAAGGAACCCTGGAAAAAGCATTTCATAAATAACTACAATGAAAAGAAGCATGGACCAGTTTTGGCAGGTGACAACCACAATTAACTTATTTGTGTATCCTCATAGCAATGGTGTAATATGATGCAGTAATATATAAACAAATATGATAACATCAATCATATTATAACATATATTATCTTCCATTATAGTATCCATTATATAGCCATCAGAAATATTTACTCATCTGTTTTTCTTTCTGCTATAAATCATATTTCACCTAATGCCACTCCTCTAACCTCAATATCTGTCATTTCACCATTTATAAAATTGTTCCCATGTTATGAAATAGTCCGAACCTTCTTTTCCTTTAATTTTTTAGGGTTGACCTGACCAATCTCTGCTCATTCCAGAATTTTTTTGATTATAATATCATCTGCAGGGGTTTCTGGGTTTCTTCAACATTGTGCATATGTAATCCTAGCTGCTGTTAGGCTGTGTAGAACCAGATATGTGTTATCCTTATTGTAATTTTCAGCAGCCACTAAACAAATGGTTGTAGGTTGGATGGAGTAACGGAGAATGTCTACTCTTCAGTACCTAGACAATAATAACAGTAACAGAGTTGGAAGAGGCCTTGCAGGTCATCTAGTCCAACCCACTGCTAATACAGGAGACCTATATTATTTCTGATCAATGGTTGTCCAGTCTCTTCTTAAAAGCCTCCATAGATCGGGCACCCCAACTTCTGAAGGCAAGTTTTGGAACCTGATTCTGAAATAAAATGAGTTATTGTTCTGACCCAAACCTGGTTCCAAGAGAGCAAACACAAGACAAAGGCAGCAGTACAACCTTTTTATGTTTCAGCTAAGAATTCTGTTTCTTCACAGATAAAAGGCTGCTTCCAACTAATTAACTCGACAAGAAAGAACCTTGCCAAGTTTTTTCAAGTCTGCCAAAACACAACAGATAAGAAATAGTTTACACTACAAGAGTCTTCAAATGCCAACTGTAATGTCCACGAGGCTGAGTTCAAAATGTCTTTGCCTTCTGCAAAGAAGGTTAGTTTCACAGCTGGCTTTTATCTTCTTGAGGGAGGGGCCATTACCTTGCAGCCTTACTCCTGAGTCTCCCATGCTGTTGTAACTGTTCTTTCCTCTGAGCAATCCTGCATGCACACGCACTTGGTACAGGCTCCTCAGGAACCTCCTCATCACTGCTGCCAGCCCCCACAATCTCTGAAGGCAGCAGTCCACTCCCTAATGGTCCTGACCCCTCATCTGAGTCCTCGCTCTCCTCAGCCGTCTGCACCTGCTGCCAGCTAACCACAACAGTCATAGGAGAAATTTGTATGTTGAATTTTGGAAACCCCTCTCACAGGGCTGTCTTAATGCATGGGCTTGATGGGCACTTGCCCGTGGGCTCCACGAGCATAGGGGCCCCATACTGATCTGTGTATGTTAACCCTTCAATGCACCTTGTATCATATAAATACAACAACATATTTATTACGTATTTATTTGTTGGAAGTGCCAATAAAATAAATATATGTTTGATTTTATTGACCATTTACATTTTTATTCCCTGTGAGTAGTTGTCATAGGGGCCCCAGTGCACTGCTTTGCCCAGGGCCCATAATGCTGTTAAGATAGCCCCAACCTTTCATGATGCCCCATGATTATAGAAGTACGATGTGAGACACAGGGCTCAGCAGAGATTATACTACCTGAGACTTCTCAGAAAACAACAGCTGAATGAAAAACTGGTGGTGACCTTCTACCACTGCACCAGAGAGAATATCTTAACTTACTGCACCTGTGTATGGTTTGCCAATTGCACAGTGGCAGATAGGACAGCACTGAAGAGGGTTAATGTCATTGCCCAGAGGATCATGGGTTGCCCTCTCCCCTCTTTGGAAGAGCTTTATAGCTCCCACTGCCTTAAGAAAGTTCAAAACATTCTCAAAGATCCATCTCATCCTGGGAAACCTTTTTTTCACTATTACCCTCTGGCAGACAGTACAGGATAATAAAATCAAGGACAAATAGGCTGAAAAACAGCTTCTATCCCAGGGCAGTAGCTCTACTGAATTCTACTGCATAGTGCAATATTAATGCAGTATCAGGGGTTTTCAATTCAATTGCATAGAAAGTGAAGGATGTGTGTTTGTTTTCATAGCCATAATGTACACCGAAGGTGGTATTTAATTTCATCGTACAAGGTGCAATGACAATAAAGTAAACTAAACTAAAAAAAAACATACAAAACTAAACTAAAAGTGGTCCTAGGAGACCCAAAAGATGACAGTTCTAAGATTCCATGTTCCAAAAGCTGAAAGCTAAATAAAGGAGATGACCAGGAGAAGCCATTCCTCGGCTGACAATGGCTTGATTTTCACAGCTGCTATTCCTGCATCAGCTGCTGTGTGGCATTGCTTCCCTTCAGATGGCTTTGCTGAGCCTTTCTTTTCCGTGCTATAAGTAGTAGATTCCACAAACACCATCCTCTCCTCCACCTTTCCTATCACTGCACCAAACTAATTGTTTTGTTGAGTATTACAGCTCAAAACAGCCATGTTCCACTGCTGTTTCAAAATTGTTATCTCTCTATTTCTGGAAAGCTACAAGGTGTGAAAAAACCATCCCAATGTTTATTTTTTATTATTTTTATTATTTAAGACAGGGAAGTCTGCCAGGGAAGTCTTTTTTAGAAGGCACCATCTTTTTATGAAATCTATTTCGCTTAAAAGGGGACACACATTGATGATAAGGGAAAGTCCAGTGATGTTTCCCTACCCCTAAAACATATGAAGAACGGTTGCAGGAATTGGCTATGGCTAATCTAGAGAAAAAAAGGACTGGGGTGGGAGGACATAATAGCAGAGTTCCAGTATTTCAGGGGCTCCCCCAAAGAAGAGGGGGGGGTGTCAATCTCTTCTCCAAAGCACCAGAAAGCAAGACAAGACAGAATGGATGAGAACTAATCAAAGAGAGAAGCAACTTTTTACAGAGGCACGATTGAGAGCGTTTTAACAAACTGCATCCCTATTTGGTTTGGTGCCAGTAGTGTCTCAAATAGAAAGTCCATACAGAGAGTGGTGAGGACAGCAGAGAAGATTATAGGAAGCTCACTTCCCATTATTCAGAATGCCGCTTACAAGCACTAAATTCTTTGGAGCTCAAAGCATTGTTAGACACTCCACACACCCACTTCATGGTCTGTTTCTATTGCTCCCATTTGGGGGAGGTTTCAGAGTATTTCTAGCAGGACCACCAGATTCTGTAACAGCTTTGTTCCTGATGCCATCCATCTGGTAAACTTATAAAATTCGTTTTTCTCGCTATGTGCATGTACACACCTGAACTAGTCTGTGTTGTTTCTCTGTGTTATACAATATATGTGGGTATATGCATAATTATGTATGTATGTATGTATGTATGTATGTATGTATTTATTTATTCATTTATTTAGTCATGTTTATGTATTGTATATTGGAGATTGTGACCCTTTGAGAGCTGTATGCAACAAAATTTCATTTTAATAGTATGCCGATATTGTTTATTCTGACAATAAAGAATTCTATTCTATTCTGTTCTGTTCTGCTCTGTTCTGTTCTGTACTGTTCTGTTCTACTCTATTATATTCCATTCCATTCTATTCTATTCCACTCCACTCCATTCCATTTCATTCCATTCCACTCCATTCCATTCCATTCCATTCCATTCCATTCCATCCCATCCCATCCCATCCCATCCCATCCCATCCCATTCCATCTCATCCCATCCCATTCCATGGTTAGCAACACGGTTATTAAGAAATCTGGCTTCCCCATTGGCTTTGCTTGTCAGAAGATTGCAAAAATGACCCCAAAACACTGCAATCAAAATAAATACTTGCTGATCATCTGAATTTTGATCATGTGACCTTGGGGTGTTGCAACAGTCATAAGTGTGAAAAATAGTTACTTTTTACAGTACTGTTTGTAACTTTCAACAGTCCCTAAGTGGTTATAAGTGAAGGACTACATGTACTTCAGTATGAAAGGTAACTCATAGTGAAGATCTAATTCACATTGCTTTTTTTTTCATGGGTGGAATTTTCTCTCATCACAACTATCATATACAATACTTTGTCACAGCAATGGGTATGGTGTTGATGACAGCCCTACCCCTTTATATATATGTGTGTGTATGTGATATTGACACGTGTACTTTAATTTCTTTTTGTAACTATCTTCATGGTTTTATCAACATCCCCTGAGGATGCCACAGTATGTAAGAAAATTATGATAGGTTTCTGAAAAGTGCCTGGAAGGAGAAAACTAGATTTTTTTTCCTCTTTGACAGCTGAATCTGAGGAACTACTGAAGATGCTGAAATCTTGAAAATGCTCACAGCATAATTCTCAGGTTTTAATGCAGCCATGTCAGATTGGGAAAGTCTATCTATCATCTATCTATCTATCTATCTATCTATCTATCTATCTATCTATCTATCTATCTATCTATCTATCTATCTATCTTTAAAATCTACCTACCTACCTTCTTATCTACCTATCTACCTATTTACTTATTGATCGATCAATCAATCGATAGATGATAGATAGACAGACAGATAGATGATATTCAGCTCCAAAATCTGGAGAACTACAAAGAGTTTTATTTAATGTAATAAAACTACTACATTCACTGCTGTGGCTCTTTAACAGATAACTCATAAATTAATTCCTTAGAACTGTAAGTCAGAACTCACCCAAATAGAAGGAGTCCACTAGAGAATATACATAGCTCAGGGGCTGAGCTGTGGAGTTCCTGGTGCTCTCTAAGTTTGGTTCTTTGCTTGCAGATGTTTCATTATCCCACCAGGTGTAGAGGAAGAACAGGCAGAGCCTGAGGGTGGAGTCAAGTGAGAAAGCAGCCTAGAATCATTATGTTCCTACAAGGGGTCCAAGTTCAACCTCTCTTGAATTGCATTCTTATCTAGCATCAATTAAGTGCTGACCATTAGTGAACTAGATTTTTGTGTAGTCATGAGGAATAAATCAGCTTAACTGGAAATTAACCTATGGTCCTGCTTCTTCATGCCTGATGCTAGGTAACAACATCAGTGTAAGGGAGTGCAGGGTTCATACCATGCAGCTTTCCTTAACCAATCTCAAATTACTAAGCAGAGCCAGAGTTGGTTAGTACTTTGATAGAGGACAAACAGGAGTCACATATTTGTATCCTAGACTGCGAGATTTAAAAAACAGAAACAAAGAAGGAATTAATGAAGAATTACTTCTGCACTTTTGTCAAATTAATTATATGATCACCTTCATAAAGTAACAAGAAGACCTTTGCTTTTTTTCCCCCCTCAGGCCAGGAAAATGTCTCCTTTTGGGCACCAGAATCTTAGAACATAGAATAATAGAGTTAGAAGGGACCCAGGAGTTCTTCTAGTCCAACTTTGTACTCAAGCAGAAGACCCAATGTCATTTCATATAAAAGTTTGTCCAGTCTCTTTTTGAAAACCTCCAGTGATGGAGCACCCACAACTTCTGAAGGCAAGCTATTTCATTGGTTGATTGCTCTCACCATTTTAGGGAATTTCTCCTTACTTCTAGGTTGCTTCTCTTCTTGGTTACTTTCCATCCATTGCTTCTTGTCTTGCCTTTTGGTGCTTTAGAAAATAGTTTGACCCTCTTATCTTTGTAGGAGCCCCTCAAATATTGGAGTATGGGAACCTTGTTAGGTGGAACAACTTGTCCTTTTATCTGCTAGAATACATAGGATTTGCAAGACTGTGTTGACATTCTAGTTCAACACATAGTCTTTTTATGGTAATACAGTGTCTAGAGATTCCCATATCAAGATTCTCTCTCTCTGATTGCCTGCTCATTATCATGGTGATCCTTTGATTCCATAGCAACAATGATGCAGAAGAAGACAAAAAAATCAAAAGTTAATTCTTCCAGCTTTTCGAGTATGCCCTCTCCAACTCTTCTCATGCTCACCTTAATTTTAACTGTTGCCATGGTGACAGAAGACAGCATTACCAAATGTACAAGCTGTTGAACAAGTGGAGAAAGCCAGAGAATCAGAGACCAAGCAAGTTTGAGAGGAATAGAGAGAAGGAGAGCATGAGAATCAACTTTGGGGCAAGTCTCCAATGCACTCCAACCAGCTGTGGTTTGACCGATGGATAAGCTCAATTGTCGGACTCATTTATTTTAGGAAAATTGGCATGGTTCAACTTTACAGTCTTCTTCAGTTATTACCTTCTTGCCTTCCCATAGAGCAAGGATCTTCAAACTTGGGAAGTTTAAGACTTGTGGACTTCAATTCACAGAATTCCTGAGCTAACATGACTGGAGGAGGAATTCTGGGAGTGGAAGTTCACAAGTCTTAATGCTGTCAAATTTGAAGACCCTTGCTATAGAGCATAAAGCCAACAAGAATCATGTTTCAAAACAGGAGGACTTCGTATGATGAAGCTTTTGAGACCCTCAGATAGTACTTGGAATATATGGAGATTTGTTTGAATGAAACTATCAACTTTGGATTGCATTCTCTTTCTCTTATACACAGACAATACAACCACTAATAACATCCAATTAGTTTACAGAATGCCTTACCAATTTTGGTTCACAGTCACTGGGACACACAGGTAGTCTTCTACTTACAACAGTTCATTTAGTGACCTTTGGAAGTTATGACAGTACTGAATAAAGTGACTTATGACCATTTCCCACACTTAAGACTGCTTCAGCATCCTCACAGTCATGTGGTCAAAATTCAGATGCTTGGCAACTGACTCATCTTTATGAAGGTGTCAACTGGGACTGGGCATGGTTAGTCTAGTGAAGAGAAGGACCAGGGGAGACATGATAGCACTCATCCAATATTTGAGGGGCTGCCACAGAGAGGAAGGGAATAAAGCTATATTCCAAAGCACCCGAAGGCCAGACAAGGAATAATGGATGGAAACTGATCAAGGAGAGATTCAACCTAGAAATAAGGAGGAATTTTCTGACAGGGAGAGCAATCAACCAATGAAACAGAAGTTGCCTTTGGAAGTTGTGGGAGCTTCATCACTGAAGGCTTTCAAGAAGAGATTGGATTGCCATTTGTCAGAAATAGTGTAGGGTCTCCTGCTTGGGTGGGGGGTTGGATTAGATGACCTATAAAATCCCTTGCAACTCTGTTAATCTAAACTAACTGTCCAGTTGGTGAATCCAGAAGAAGGAACTCCTGGGACATTATTTTAGCAAGAGTATAAAACTTTACTGAATAAATCCACATTGGCATAGAAGAAGTGAAACCAGATCTGCATTTCCTATGCAAAAGCAAACATAGTTAATTCCTCCTTTTCCTTATTTGCCCCTCACAGTCCAAAACATCCACCAATCTCTTCTGTTCATTTCATTGTGGGGAAACAGCCAGCCACACAGAGACATCTGCTTGGTGTGTCCTTGAGATGATAGCAATGTCTCATGGAAGCTGACAGATGCTTGCATACCATTCTCACACCCCTGCATTCCATCCATCCCCCTCCCTGTTATTGTCAAGCTATAAGCAAGGGAAATGTGGATATTTTTCTGGGATCGCATCTGCAAGGCAAAGGCTACATCAATGGTGATGTGTGAACAAGGGTGAATGCAGCCTGGATGCATTGGTGAGAACTCACCAGTGTGTTATGTGACAGACAAATGCCAACCTGTTTTAAATCTAAGATTTACAAGACAACCACCCGCCCTGTTGCAATGTATGGCACTGAATTCTGGGCAGCAACAACAGGGACTAAAAGCTATCTCTATGCCACGGAAATGTGAATGCTTCTTTGGATATCAGGCCCCTTCTTTCTTGACCACATCACAAATGCCACCAACATTTTTCTCAGAGTATATTCATTAACTGGCAGAGACATGGTTAACAAAGTCAGCAAGTGAGTAAGCATGGCAACAGATCAGCCAGCAGGAGCTGACAGCCAGGGTGTGGTTTGGCTCTGTGCTTTGCTGAGAATTGAAACTGAAACTAGAGATCTGCTCTGAGCTGCTGCTGCTTGTGTTTTTGCTTATCTTACATTGAAAGAATCTACAAATGGTATTCTAAACTTTACTCATATTATTATGTTTATAAAGAAGTTAATGATCCTGCTGAATCAGTCATCTGTGTGTTTTCTGGACTTGAATTTATGCTGCAAACGCTAACAATTTTGATGTGGCACCAATTATAGAGAAGATGAGAGAAGGCCAGCTCTGCTGATATGGACATGTCCAGAGAGCAGCACCTTCCACCCTGGCCAAGACTGCCTACCAACTAGAAGTCAATGGCCAGCAGCCTCATGGGCATCCAAAACAGAGATGGCAAGACACCATCAACAAAGTTATGTAAGCCTCAGGCCTGCGTCCTGGAGACACAGCTGATCATGCAAAGTGGCATTCAATGATCTGAAAAGTGGACCCTGCAACTGTGGGAATATACGAGGAAGCAGAAGAGAAGAAGCAGCAGCTAAGGAAAATGTAGGTGAAAGTGTGAGTCAGTCTTGACAGAAATTTGCAGTAGTGTTCTGGAGATGTGTAATCACTTTTTGGAACCTTCTGACAAGGAAAGTCAGTGGGGAAGCCAAATTCACTTAACCCAGGGGTGGGATTCAATTTTTTAAACAACCGGTTCTGTGGGCGTGGCTTAGTTGGTGGGTGTGACTTGGTGGTCATGTGACTGGGTGGGCATGGCCAACTTGACATCACTCATGTCAAGGGGGCTTCTCCTCACCTGGCCTCTTATGACAGTGGGGAAGCTGCAATGGTCATAAGTGTGAAAAATGGTCATAAGTCACTTTTTTCAGTGCCATTGTAACTTTGAATGGTCTCTAAATGAACTGTTGTAAGTCAAGGATTACCTGTACAAAAATACAAAAAGCTTCTTTGCTTGCAAAAAGCTCCCCTAAATACCAATCATTAGATTAAAAATACCTGCAAGCCAGAGTTACAAATCAGGCAGGGTGCCAGAGCACCTTGAGGAATTAAAATAGTTAAAATGAAGTGGTAACTATCAGCAGCCAACTCTTACTCATAAAGTGAAACCCTTTAGCAGAGAGGTCATTTAAGTTGTCCAGGAAAAGCACACCCAGGAAAAGCAATCCTTAGATCCATTTGCACCACTTAAAAATACCAGCTCGTCTCACTCACTTCACAAGATATCCTAAGGAAATCACCAGATTTAAGGAAAGGTCCCATGCCCCTCAGAAAGGCAGTAAAAAAATCAGTGCCAATCAGTGGCAGTAAAAAAATCAGTACACCCCAAAAGGACAGTGCCAGATACCACTAAAGCAGTGAAGGAAGACCCCCTCCCCAGATAGAAAAAGAAACCATGAGGCAGGAAAAAAATTCAAACACAATACAAATAATTAAATCACAACAGTAGCTGTTGATTGTTGAAGATAAATAGGAAAATTATCCCATTAATAAACACAGGATTAAAGCTCACTAAGCACAGAATTAACCATCACCAAAAACCAGTTTTAGGCCAAAACTCAGAAAGGATATGTAAACTGATGTTTGAATGTCAATCTTTCTAGCTAGCCAAGAAGCCTTGCTGCATGTCACTCATCTTGGTTCCCTGTCATTAAAAGCTTCTTTCTGACAGCTCTGCTTCATTATTCAATTATTTCTTTAAAGTGCTGATTGTCCACGGAAGTATTTCCTCCCAACAGCAGTGTAAAAATCTTAAAACAACCCTTCTCCTTTAAGAAATCCTCAGAAGCTCTGGAGACAGGAAGTCTAGGCTGTCTGCCAAGAGTGTAATAAGGGTGGAAAAAAACAAACGGAGATTGGTTCTAACCACCGGTTCTCCGAACTGCTTAGAAAGTTAACAAGAGGTTCTATAGAACTGGTCAGAACTGGTAAAATCCCACTCCTGACTTAACCACCTTGATGCTAACTTCTCCTCTCCTCTCCTTTTTTCTTTCTTTCTTTCCTTCCTTCCTTCCTTCCTTCCTTCCTTCCTTCCTTCCCTCCTTCCTCCTTCCTCTTCCTGCTCCTCCTCCTTCCTGTTCCTCCTCCTTCCTCCTTCCTCCTCCTCCTCCTCTTCCTCCTCCTTCTCCACCACCACCATCATCTGGAAGAAGGCCAAGGAAAATAAAATAACCACTGAACAATTGCCTATTATCACTACATATCCCTATATGCCTCTAAGGTGCTTTTTTCAACAGGCAACTGGACTTTCTGGTTTTGCTTTTCATTTTGCTTCTCATCCAAGAAGGTTCTTCAGCTCTGAATCCAGTTGCCTCTTGAAAAAAAAAACACCTTTGGGACAACCATGACCTGGAAGACTGAGAGAGTCTCCATAGACGAATTGCCCATCATGGTATTGATTAGACATGTCCATCTAGCTGAGGACAACACCTCATCCAGGGGTGGGCTCCTGGGGATTTGCAGGGGTTTGGGAGAGCCCATAGGTAAGATTCTGTGCAGTTTGGACAACCCCCAAATCCCACTCCTGGCTGGCCCCACCCTGCCCACCCCTCCCAGGAGTCCCCATGCAGCCTGTTTTAGATGCAGGTAAGTGCAGGGTGCACATGGGGGTTCAGGGAGGGCAAAAAATGAGCCTCCCAGAAGTTCAGAGAGGCCAGAAATGGGTCCATTTCTGGGTTCCAGAAAGTCTCCGGAGCCTGTGGAGATTGTTTTGACCCTCCCAGAGACTCAAGGAAAGCCTCTGGATCCCAGGGAGGGCAAAACCCCTGCTGTAGTGCAAGAAACTGACTAGGCCATGCCCACCATGGTCACACGAACCCAGCAACCGGGCAGAGAACCCTTTGCTAAAATTTTTGAAGCCCACCCCTTGCCTCATGCTGAACATTTATGAACTTGTCCCCCAGCCCTCCCTCATCCTGCAACTGAGGTGATTCGTTCAATACCTATGTCCTGCCATACCCTTCCTGCACCAAAAGACAATATCTTTGGTGAAAGAAAAGCTAGATTAATGGACAAGCTGTATCATTTAGAAATCCGGAGGTTAATTGAAACAATTAGCCTGTGGTCACTCATGTAGACAGCACAGAAGCTACCATTCCCCAGACACCAACCCCTGCCTCATGGAAGCTCCTTTAAAATCCTTAAATAATGGTGCACCAGAAGTGGATGAATGACTGGCATCAGAGTTTCAACCATGGTAGAGGTGATCCTGAGTTTTGTGGGTGTTTGTTTGTTTGTTTGTTTGTTTAAAAAAACACCCCTGCCCTATACCATTCTGGACAAAGGGGTGGGTGGGTTAGATGATTTTCTATAAGATACATCTTTCTACACATACTTTTTCAAATAGTGTAATGTCATAACCCCTGCAATTTGTTTATTTATTTATTGAATGGAGATATACTAGCAAAATTTCCTAAACATATCTAGATGGGAATTTCCCCCTTCCCTCCTTCCTTCTTTCCTTCTTTCCTTCTTTCCTTCTTTCCTTCTTTCCTTCCTCCCTTCTTTCTCTTTTCCTTCCTTCTTCCTCCTTCCCTCCCTCCCTTCCTTCTTCCTCTCTCCCTCTCCTTCCTTCCCTTCTTTCCTTCTTCCTCTCTCCCTTTTTCTTCCTGCCCTTCCTTCCTCCCTCCCTCCCTCCTTTTCCTCCCTCCTCTTCCTGCCCTTCCTTCTTCCTTTCTTCCTTCCTCTCTCCCTTCTCCAGCTTTCCTTCCTTTCTCCCTCCCTCCTTCCCTTTTTGGTGACCACAGACATTTTTCCTTAGTAAATGCCATTTTTGGAAATGCAAACTGTTCCACAAGATTCTGAAGAGAATAGGGCTGGTACTCAAGCACACCCTTCTTTCTTGTGGATTTATGAAGAAGAGATGGTGTACATTTCATTAAAAGTGAATTTCCTCCACCCTTAACCCCAAGGACGACAGTCAGAACTTACCCGTTTTCAAAACCAGCATTTTGAAACTGAACTTTCTGATTTTAATCTTAGAGCTCCTCACTACTTTGGTCCTGGAGTTATCAGAAAGCACTCCCTTGAAAGACAGATAGAGAAATGAAAGATAGCGAACATGAAAACTTCTCAGATGTTATTGAACTCCTACTTCCGAAACTTCAACATCTCTCCTTAATAGCGAGGGTTACTGTGGTTCAGCAACATCTGCAAAGCCCCAGATTCCAACGTCTGTGTTAGTTGAATATCTGTGTCTGGAATTACAGAGTCCTACACCATTTTTCCTCATTATCGTTCTTTTACAAGGCTGCAGTGATCCAGTGAAGTTTTGGGGACTACCAAGCTGAAAGTTATAAAGATCTGGAAATAAAACCTGGATAAGCTCTCAAATCAGCCTTATTTTTAACTTTTCAGAAATCTATCTGATGTATCAATTAGCTATTCATTAAAGCTTTTGTTTCTTTTGAAATCGGGACCCATGGTGCTGTGCAACCCAACACCAAAGAACAATTTTGCTCAAGGCATTTTGGAGAAGGAAGCACATCTTTGAAGTTTTGGACTGCATGCATTCATGCACATAAGCATATATACATATGTATACTGTGCACAAGGGAGCTGTTCCATAACGTTTGGTCTGTAACACTTTC
Source organism: Naja naja (assembly GCA_009733165.1). Lineage (NCBI taxonomy): Eukaryota > Metazoa > Chordata > Lepidosauria > Squamata > Elapidae > Naja > Naja naja. The sequence continues at coordinate 303,095,016 of CM019149.1, forward strand.
AAGTTTTCACAGTAGCTGCATGAACCCGGCAAAAGACACAGTTGCTTTAAAGTACTGCAGAAAGGTGCTGTATATTACCATTTGGAGATGGTAGACCACCTATCTCCTGTTCACAACATGCTCCTTTCAGCATTTCCAAGAAAGGCTCTACACCCCTTATTTACTCTGAGGGCACAGATAAACCTCCAAGTGGTCTTAATGACTGGGATGACCCGGGGCATGGCACAAAGGCAACACAGCCAGAATAATAAGTAGGGGTCTCTTTATTAGCTCCAACTTTGCCCCCAATGTCTCAGTTACCTTCCGGTCTGGAGAAAAACTCTCCCAGGAACCTGCAACGGCCTTTGACTACACATATTTCAGTCCAAAATGTTATAAACAGAAAACTTTAAACTATGAATTCAGCAAGACAAGATAAAGTAATAAATCCAGCAGGGCAAGATAAGAAGTTCCAGAAGTGAAGTAACATGGCAGTTAAATCAAACCAGTTGGGAGGATGCCAGGAACTCACATAACAGCAGCCAACATGAGATAAACACAACATTTGTTTCTGACAAATGCCCCTCCCAAACCACCTCTCCTTTAAACTCCCTCCCCAGGTGTGCCTTGTGAAGGGAATCAGGGCCCTTTCCTCCCTCATAAGCCATGCAACCCACATTGCTCTCTTCTCCGTTCTTCCCTGCGTGCCCTAGGATGAAGAGGGGGTGGGCCTTGGTCTTCCTCTGAACCCCTCTCCCATGTTCTACCTCTCTCCTGCTCTGCCCAGTTTGAAATCCTTCTTTTTCCATTGATTTAGTTGTTCATCTAGGATGGTGAAGTGGCCTTTCCCTAGTAGCACCCAGTCCTTAAAGGTCATATCCATTGACAGACATGACTTCTAGGAAATTGTCCAGATCACTTTTGAAGCTCATTCACCTACCATATCCTGACATCTTGTGGCAGCATATCTATAGGAGAAGGAGTGGCAGAATCTGGGGGTGGAGTGAAAAGAGGGATTAGTCTAGAATTCTTACATAGTCACAAGCAAACAACCTCCAATCTTCCTTGAATTCTGTTGACCCAGATCTAAGCAGGTGCTAACTGTGAGTTAAGGATATTAATGTCAGGCATGAAAAACCAGGTCAACATGTTAAGATCCAATGAAACCAATTTGTTGCTACTCATATCTATACACAGGAGTCTTCTCAACTAACAGCACCTGCTTGGAATTAGATAGGACTCAAGGAATTCACTTGAATACTTTGGCTACCAAATGAGAAGAGAGGACTCCTTGGAAAAGACCCTGATATTGTGAAAGATTGATGGCAAAAGGAAAAGGGGACATCAGAGGATGAAATAGTTAAATGGCACCATTGACACAATGAACATGAATTTGGGCAAACTTTGGGAGACAGTGGAGGATGGGAGAGGGGGTGGGGATGGCATGCTATGGTCCATGGGGTCATGAAGAGCCAGACATGACTTTGCAACAATGATGTAATTCAAGGGAGGTTGGATTTAGTTCACTTTGTGGCTATGTAGGGATTCTAGACTGATCCCTCTTTTAACTCTGCCCTCAGGTTCTGCCACTCCTTCTCTTACAATATCCCATAGATTGATTACATGTTGTGTAACACAACACAAATAGGCCATTGTATCTGACTAAACAATACACTAACTAGCTAAACCAGGGGTGTTAAACTCAAGGCCCGCAGGCTAGATACGGCCTGCAATATGGTCATATCCGGCTCATGGGGCTGTCCTGGAAAATGTAAGGGGCCGGCCCATGTTGCTTCAGCCCAGTCTACCCAGTGCGAAGAGGAAAGATTGGGCCAGTGTGGCTTCGACCTGGTCTACTCAATGCAAAGAGGAAACATGCCAGCAGTTTGGGGAGTGGCGTCAAGCTGGCCACACCCACCAGTTGGCCATGACCCATGAGTGGTGTACAGCTGGCCACACCCACCCAGTTGGTCACACCCACCCAGTCGCCCACGCCTGGCCAGCCCCTCAAGGTCAACCACAATCCTCAATGTAACTGAGTTTGACCCCCCCGAGCTATGCAATAATATAAAGATAAAAAAGGAATAGAAGAATAGAAGAATGATGAATAGAAGAAAACCAGAATGAAATTCCGAAAGGATAGTGATGGCTCCCATCAGTAGAAATCCACTGAAAAATAGTACAAAAAGTGTTTATGCATCTTTTTTTTTAAATGGCAGCTGGAGGTTGTTAAGGAGATAAGATATAATTATCCCAACTGGACCTTGGCCAGGTCACCAAGGTTAATCATTTACCTTCTGGAGGGAAAAAAAAAAACCAGAAACTGTTAATGGCTGGAAATACAGAGTGAATGGATATCAAATCAACAGCCCTTCCAGCAGCTTTGTGGATCACACTGTGGTGCTATTACGGTGTTCATCTGTGGACCCAGAGGGCAAGCGATGCGCGTGGCTTTATAGCCCACAAAATCAGAGTGCACCGTGCCTGCCATTGCTATGCAAACACACTTCAATTAAAGTGCATAAAAGAAACATGGTATTCCATCGAGGCCTATCATCTCTTGTAAACAGTTTATTCCATGCTCAACATAAAACTCTCAATGTGGTTACATAAGATTTTTTGGAGGATGGATTTATGAACATCTGAAGTTTCCTTCCGATGCCACTTATGTTCTCCAATTTTTAAATATATTTTTATCGTCTCTCTGCTGTGCAAGGAGGGATTCTTCCAAAGCAGGGTGAGTCTATACTGCTTAAAATTCCACGCTCTTCCATAGATTACTCCATTAAGCACAATGTTTTCCAGCCTGTATAGATTAGAGTAATTAAACTTGTCCTCAAAGACCTAAGCACTTTGCTTAGGAAATTGTTCTTCCGCCTGGAGCACATTTGAGGTGATTTGCTATAATATTGTCTTTGAGAATTTAGTAGCCATAATGTTGCAAAAACAGAAAGATATGGAGCCCAGAAAATAAGACATGGATGCTTATGAATCTGATTTTATTTTTATTTAAAAAAAATGTACACCATGTACACGTTTTAAAGTTTTAAATAGAAGTTTTGGTCCTTAATTCTTAAGTATAAAAGTAGATATATTTACATGAAGGTGTCAGAAACTTCCCCAGAAACCAAGAAAAATACATGGAATAACTTTTGAGTAGTTTTGTTTTAAAATGTTCTTCTGTGGACAGAATCTTGCCAAACTAAAGCAATTATTCACATAACTATAGATAGACTCCAAGAATCGCTAGGGAGGAGCTGTTTTAACCCTCTTCCTGTCTATCTGACATTCCAAGCTTCACTGCCTTTTTGCCCTCTGTAATGCATCCCCTCCCTTCTGGGAATCCAGGCTACATTCCACTACATCATGCCATCAATAACTCTGTTGTGGGTCACATACATAAAGGAAAACTCACTCCAGTTTTAAACCAGTTCTCTAAACTAAGAACAACTTAGACATGCCCCAAAATGTCCAGATTGAAGTGTATCTGAATCCACATGGCAGATGATTTTTCCATGATTTGGCTTTATGCCACTGTACAGTATCCTAGAAAATTCCTGACTGGGATCATGCAAAACTCTAGTTAATGTTAATAGCCATCCTTATGATTGCCCTGTACCCTGCAATGATCTGCATTTGAGGAATGAGTGAACTTGCTTGGTTATCCAAAGATAAGGCAAGAATAAAAGAGAGCGAGGTATTTATTTATTTATTTATTTTAATTACATTTATATGACGCCCTTCTCCGAAGACTCAGGGCGGCTTACAATTTTTGGGATACAACCCAGTGTGCTCAGCAATAGCCTTCATTCCATTGTATATGCCTGCTTATTACTAAGCAGCATTTTTACAAGGTCAGCTAATTGCCCCCAACAATCTTGTGTCCTCAGTTTACCTACCCCGAGAGGATGGAAGGCTGAGTCAACCTTGAGCCTGGTGGGATTTGAGCCTACAGCAGTTGTAGGCAGCTGGAACTTAAGTGCAGGCAATTAACAGCCTGAGCCACCAAGGCCCTTGTATGTCTAACCTATGAAAGACAGGATTAGGAGGGACATCATAATTGTTTTCCAGTACTTGAGGGGATGTCACAGAGAAGAGGGGATAGACTTATTCTACAAAACGCCAGAGGGCAGGACAAGAAGCAGTGGGTAGAAGCTTGTTAAAGATAGATCCAAACACACTTCAATTAAAGTGCATGGAGAAGAAATTTCCCGACAGCAAGAACAATTAATCAGAATAACAGTTTGTTCAGTTTCCATCCATTGCTTCAAATCAGTCAATCCTAAAGGAAATCAACCCTAACTGTCCTTTGGAAGGACAGATACTGAAGCTGAAGCTAAAAGATTTTGGCCACCTAATGAGAAGGGAGGACTCCTTGGAGAAGATCCTGATGTTGGGAATGATAAAAGTCAAAAGGAGAAGGGGACAGCAGAGGATAAGATGGTTAGATAGTGTCATTGATGCAACGAACATGAATTTGAGGAAACTCTGGGAGGCAGGGGAGGGCAAGGGAGGGACCCTGATGTGCTATCGTCCATGGGGTTGAGAAGAGTCAGACTTGACTTAGAGCCTGTCAGAGCATTTGCAGTGTGACTACCATTATGAGACAACCCAGGAACAAAGCACAGCACACAGCACACATTTAACAGTGCTTTATATACAACAGTTATATACATATATATAGTAGGCAAAATACCTTACAAGCAATCTTTCTTCTTCTTAACTCTACATGGAGAACTCTGCAATGAATATCGGACACAAAGAGAGAGCACATGCCCTCTAATGGCTGCCTTTATGTAAACACCTCTTAAAGGAATAGAACCCATTCCCAGTCTTAAAGGGGTAGTACCAATGCTGATTCATCTTCAGTTGCATCAGCCCTATATTGCATCAGCTTCACTGCTGGTCAGCTCTTAAATCCCAAGACCTTAACAATGACTGAACAACAACAAATTCTGATTGAGTGTTCGAAAACACTAGATTGAGTGTTAGAATTAACAACAATTGGACAATGGAAACAATGACAGAGATATTCCAAAGTTGCTTTTTCAAGAGGCAACTGGACTTTCTGGTTTTCTTTGAAGATATTTCACTACTCATCCAAGAAGCTTCTTCAGCTCAGCTGAAAAATGAGCTGAAGAAGCTTCTTGGATAAGAAGCGAAATGTCTTCAAAGAAAAACCAGAAAGTCCAGTTGCCTCTTGAAAAAGCAACTTTGGGACAACCATAACCTGGTTGACTGAGAACTTCCATAGACATTTAGACCAAGAAAGATGGTGGGCTTTCTTTGACTAGATGTGTTCAAACATAGCCTTGACCGGCTATTCTTCTGGAATGTTTTATTATTATTATTTTTAATTGATTTTTATTATACATTTTCCAACATTTACACCACATTTCCAACCTTTACAGTGCTTCAGCATCAATATCTCTCATAATTTTATAGATATTTACATTTTTCTTTCTTTCCTTTTATATACTATTCCTATGGTAACATTTTTACATATATATATATATATATATATATTGCCTTTTTACAAGTATCTATATATATGTTTCCTTTTTTTAATAAAAAGTTTATTTTTATAACAAAAACAAAAAATAAAATAATCTTTTAGTTATACAGTATGTCAACTGGGTACATATATCTCGTGCACAGATTAATATTTGTATACATTTCTTACTAAGTTTACATTCATATTATAGCCTATTCGGCATTATATATCATTATATATCATTATATCAATATCATTTAATTTCTTACATTATTTTCCAACCATTTATAAAATAAATCCCAAATCATATAATACTCCATTTCTTCTTGTTCTCTAATTGCCAATGTTAATCTGTTCATTTTGGCACATTCCAATATTTTCTTAATCACCTTCTCCTCCACCGGAATCTTTTCATTTTTCCGATTTTGAGCAACTACAATTCTGTTTCCTATCACTCTTGAATAACCCTTATACATAGTATTTACCTTTATTCTCTAGCCACTCATACCATGTGTCCCAAATCCTGTAGTATTCCATTTCTCCCTTATCTTTTAGTTCCAACATTAGTCTATTTATCTCTGCACATTCACATACTTCCTTTATCACTCTACCCTCTGTGGGAGTATTGTCCTGTTTCCAATTTTGTGCAAAGACAATTCTAGTGGTCATTATCATATGAAATATAATATACTGAGTTTTCTTACTTATTTTACCATTTATTATGCCTAATTAAAAAACTGGTTTCATCTCAATATTTTGCTTTGTAATTTCCTCAAGCATTTCTTTATTTTAATCCACTATTTCTTAGCTTCTGTACACGTCCACCACATATGAAAAAATGTTCCTTGTTTATGCTTGCATCTCCAGCTGGAATGTTTTAATATAGTTTTCTACATTGAGACAACTAAGTGTCCCTCAAGTCAGCTTCATTGCCAATTTCCTCCATGCCATTCATAATATTACAAATCCTGGTTCTGTCCTCACCAATATTTCCTTTTTTCTAAGCAGACGCTCCAAAATGTCATAATCTTTCCTACAAGGAAGGTTTTTAAAATCCTTTTGGGTTGCTCTTCTCCACGTTGGCCAGCCAGGTATGTCCTTCTCCTCCACCCCTCCAACTGCAGCCAGTACTTCAGGTGTGGATGTACAATAGATTAAGTTAAGTACATTACGGTGTTGGCAGTTTTATTTTCGGTCCATTTCCTGATGGCCCCAGCATGGATTGTGCCTTTTTCAAGGCTGCCACATACTAAGTTGACATCTTCATTGCACTTTCCATTGTGACCTTCACTGTGAAAGTGGTACTTTCAGAAGAAACAGTTGAAATGGTTTCAAGAACCAGCTTGGTGTCTTTAATGCATTCAGCTACTCAAAAGACTGAAAGATTTTCAATAAGAAATGTTACTCACTACAAAGGCCCATTTCTTAGGCATTCATCAAAATTATTTCTGATCTTTCTTTTCCTCCTAGCAGGAATCTTAAACTCCCCTTTAAAAAATGTAGCTTTGTGAGAAAAAGAGAGACAGAAGGAAATGAAAGATTCCATATTTTTGTTGTAAGGTAGCCTACGGTTAGGAACTTCAAAAGTCTTTTAGATGATCTTGAACTTTCTTTCGATCTTTCATTACATAAGAAATTTGGAAATTTTGACTAAATAAATCCAGCTAACACACTAACATTTGCATGCAGGATGCATCATGATTATAATGTTAATAAAAACAGAATAATAGAATAACAGAGTTGGAAGGGACCTTGGAGGTCTTCTATAACTCTATAACTGTCTGGTTTGGTTCTGCAAGCAAACAAGACAGACAACAGACTTCAACAGATAATTAAAACTGCAGAAAAACAATTGCTACCAACCTACCTTCCATTGAGGACCTGTATACAGCATGAGTCAAAAAGAGGTTGTGAAAATATCCTCACATCCCAGACATAAACTGCTTCAACTCCTACCCTCAAAACAATGCTATAGGGCACTGCACACCAGAACAATTAGACACAAGGACAGTTTTTTCTCGAATGCCATTACTCTGCTAAACAAATAATTCCCTCAACACTGTCCAACTATTTAGTAAGACAGTATTACTATTCTTCTTCTTATCCTTCCTATTAGCTATCTCTTCCCACTTATGACTATAACCATGTTGCTTGTATCTTTACAATTTATATTGTTTTATTTATTTCCTAGTATGATTTGATTGCTTATTAGTAACCTATGACTATCACTAAGTTTTGCATCTTATGATTCTTGACAAATGTATTTTATTTTTTCTTTATGTACACTGAAAGTCTATGCACCAAAGACAAATTCCTTGTGTATCAAGTCAGACTTGGCCAATGGAATTCTATTCTGTTCTTTCTGTTTCTAGTTAGATCCCCTATTCAAGCAGGCAATTCTATACAACTCTATTTATTTTATTTTATTTGTTTGTCAAACATGTAGAAGATAACAAGTATAGGCATGAACATAAACATGAACAAAGAAAGTGAATCATGGAACAGTAAAACAGGGATGGTAGGCACGGTGGTGCGGTTATGCACACCCCTTGATGGACTTCTTAGGACTGGGGTGAGGTCCACAGTAGACAGTTTGAGGTTGAAGCTGTGAGGAGGTTGAGGTTGTACCATTCTGTAAAATTCTGGAGAACAGGCTGTCCTGTCGCTTCTTAAAAACTTCTAGTGATGAAGCTGTGATGACCCGGGGCGTGACACAAAAACAACACAACCAGAGAACAGGTCCAACTCCCCTTTATTGCTCCATCTGTGCCCCCAAACATCTGCACATTCACTACAAGTCCTGGAGCAAAGCTCTTACATGCACCTTCAGAAGCCTCTGGCTAGGTTAACCAAACAGCAACCAGGACCAGCAGTCCAATAAGGCAGGTTAACCCAAACATTAACCAGGTCCAACAGTCCAATAAGCCAGGTTAACCCAAATATTAACCAGGGCCAGCAGTCTAATAAGCCAGGTTAACCCAAACATAAACCAGGGCCAGCAGTCCAATAAGCCAGGTTAATCCAAACATTAACCAGGGCCAGCAGTCCAATAAGCCAGATTAACCCAAACATTAACCAGGACCAGCAGTCCAATAAACCAGGTTAACCCAAACATTAACCAGGGCCAGCAGTCCAGTAACCAGCCAGGTTAACCCAAACATTAACCAGGACCAAGCAGGCCAAACCAGGTTAACCCAAACATTAACCAGGGCCAGCAGTCCAATAAGCCACGTTAGCTAAACAGTAACCAGAGCAAGAAGGTCAGTGAAGCAGGCAAACTGACAAGCCTCACAAGACAGAGCATAGCAGATTCCAGACTTTGGCAAATGCACACGTGGCTCCACAGATTCAACGCTTGTTCCTGACAAATGCCCCTCCCATTGGCACCTCCTTATATCTTAGTCCCCAAGTGTACCTTGTGAAAGGGGGCGGTGCACTCTCTTCCCTCGTAGCCGGCTCAGCCTGCGTTGGTCTTGCCGTCTCTCTTCCCCCTTGCCCTCAGATCAGGAAGGGTGCTTCTTGTTCTTCTCCTGAGCTCTCCCTGTCTGCAGGTGTTCCTAAGTCAGAAAAGGCTTGCTTGGATGGACTCTGCCCTTTCCCAGTTTCCTCCAAGGCCAACAGAGCTGCCCTCTCAATCTCTGGTGGTTCTTGTTCCAGCTCATCTTCCCCCACAGATTCTGACTCTGACAGGGCATGACAGAAACACCCACAACTTTTGGAGACAAACTGTTTCACTGATTTATTGTTCTGATTATCAGGAAATATCTCTTCAGTTCCAGGTTGCTTCTCTCGTTGATTAGATTCCATCCATTGCTTCTTCTCCTTCATTCAGGTGCTTTGAAAAATAGGTTGACCCCGTATTCTTTGTGGCAGTCTCTCAAACTTTGGAACACTGCTATTGTGTTATACCTAGTCCTTCTTTTCATTAAATTAAGACATACTTACTTTTGTTATTTTATTAACCTACAATAGATCTAGAACTAAGGAGAACAATGAATCAGTGGAACAACTTGCTCCAGAAGTTGTGAATGCTCCAACACTGGAAGTTTTTAAGAAGAGATTGGATAACCATTTGTCTGAAATGGTATAGGGCAGTAGTGGCTAACCTTTTTCGGCTCCCATGCCAATAATTGTGTGCGTGCTCGCTTGCATGCGCTCGTGTGCTAGCACCCAGAAGGCAATGCATGCTGGCCCGCCCACGCTCCCTGCACAAGTGTGCACCCCCCTTGCACGCCGTGCATCTTTGTACATGCACGCATGACTCCCACCTCATGCGTCACGCACCTGTGCATGTGCGCGCATTTCCCTCTCATGCTCCACACTTCTGCGCATGTGCACACATTTCCCTATTGCGTGCAGCACGTCTGCACAGGAGCAGACAATCCCCTCATGTGCAGCGCATCCCTGCGCATGCACTTGCATCTCCCGTGCACCCCCCTCTGCCCCTGCACATGCACATCACATACCTGACAATCAGCTGTTGGGTGGCAGCACACGTGCGCATGTGCAGTGGGGGTCTTCTAGGCGACCTCTCGCATGCCGGGGGAAATGGCTCTGCGTGCCACTTCCGGCACACGTGGCATAGATTCGCCAACATGGGTATAGGGTTACCTGCCTAAGCAAGGGGCTGGACTAGAAGACCTCCAAGGTCCTTTCCAATTATTCTATTCTATTCTAATATGGTATAATTGGCTTTTAACTTCCCTGAATGGACTCTGTCGCCACTACCCTTGCAAAAGCCTTAGTCTGATCATTAATCAGCCCCCAGTCATTAAATACATTTAAATGGTATAATCAGAGTTATAATTATTGGTAGATTAATTTTTGAATTATTAATTAAAAAATGTTAATTAAAACTTTTTAAGCTGTGTGTACTAAAATTTGACTAATCATTTACAGTTTATTCAGTGGGCACTAATACCACATTCATTTACATTACAGTTTAGTAGCTCTCTACTGATTTGAAGCTCATCAAGACATTAAGCCAACATTATTCCCTTTTAACATAACAATGAAAGTAGGATGTTCCAGGCTTTTTTCCAACTTGATACTCGATAATGGAAGAGGAATATGGACTTTAAAATTTGTTTTAGGCACAGGGAGCGTTCAAGAGAAAAGGGAACTTGAAACTTCAATGGGGCATACAGCTGAAGGAGTGCTGAAATTGCTGCCTATATTTTGCTGAATTTCCTCAAACCGCTCCATGAAATAATATGCTGGAAATATTAACCATGTTTACTTCTTCTAAGTTATAACTGGAGATCTAGTTGCAGATCAGTGCTGATTTCCAGGCAAGGATTTTGCCAGATCTGAGGGCTCCAAGGAGAAATTTCCTTAACAGTGAAAACGATTAGCCAGTGGAGCAGCTTGCCTTCAGAAGTGGTGGGTGCTCCATCACAGGAGGCTTTTAAGAAGAGATTGGACAGCCACTTGTCTGAAATGCTTGAGCAGGAGGATGAACTAGAACACCTCCAAGTTCTTTTCTAACTTTCTTATTCTATGTTCTACAAACGCTGAAACATTATCTTAAATCAAAAACAATCTGACAGAATAATCAATTATGGAACACTTTGCCTCCAGAAGTTCTGAGTGCTCCATCACTGGAGGTTTTCAAGAAGAAATGGGACAGCCATTCATCTGGAACAGGTCTCTTGCTTGTGCAGGCGGTTGGATTGAAGACCTCCAAGGTCACTTCCAACTTTATCGTTCTATTCTATTCTATTCTATTCTATTCTATTCTATTCTATTCTATTCTATTCCATTCCATTCCATATTTTCTATTCTATTCTATTCCATTCCATTCCATTCCATTCCATTCCATGTTTTCTATTCTATTCCATTCCATTCCATCCCATCCCACTCCATTCCATATTTTCTATTCTATTCTATTCTATTCTATTCTATTCTATTCTATTCTATCCATTCCACTTCCATTCCATGTTTCTATTCTATTCCATTCCATTCCATTCTATTCCATTCCATTCCATTCCATTCCAGTTTTTTCTACCATATTCCTATTCTATTCATTCATCCCATCCCACTCATTCCATATTTTCTATTCTATTCTGTTCTATTCTCATTCTATTTCCATTCTGTTCTAATTCCGTTCCATTCCATTCCATTCCATTCCATGTTTCTATTCTATTCTGTTCTATTTCTATTCTATTCCATTCCATTCCATTCCATTCCATGTTTTCTATTCTATTCTGTTCCATTCCATATTTTCTATTCTATTCCATTCCATGTTTTCTATTCTATTCCATTCCATTTCCATCCCATCCCATTCCATTCCATGTATTTTCTATTCTATTCTATCCTATTCTATTCTATTCTATTCTATTCTATTCTATTCTATTCTACCCCATTCCATTCCATTTTTCCTCTTCTCTCTTCTCCTATCCCATCCCACATATTCTATTCTATTGTGTTCTGTTCTGTCCTGTTTTGTTCCTTTCCATTTCATCTACTCTCCTCTACTCTCCTCTACTCTATCCTACAATATCCTATCCTATTCAAGGTGTCCTATTTCGCAGCTTTCTTCAGTGAAAACTTTCTGCAAGAACTTTGGGGCCAGTAACATGACAATGGAGTGTAGACCAGAACTGGAGGAGGGAGGGTCTGTTCCCAATGGAGCAAAGAGACAAGATATCTTGGAATTTTGGATATTTAGGAAAAGAGTGAAGGTAAACTCCCCCTAGCAGTTGACAGAATATATCTAATAGTTATTGCAGTTAAGTGGTTTAGTTTGGGAAGATTCCTATCTATAAGTGAGCAACAATAAAGAAACTTCTCTCAAATAACAAGTAACAAGTCATCCTTGGTCCTTTGAGTCCAATATTTACCTTCCTACATCATCCTGTTCTGAATCTAGGACACATTGGATTCAATAAAGACTACATGTTGGACTACATTTCTTAATTGTGCAAACTTCTAAGTCATATAAGAAAATGCCTATGTGGTTTCATAATAGGCAACATTGTTTTCTCTTCCCCTAGATAAACAGCAGCATCCCCATTTCATGGTCAGCTGGAAACACTTGATGGAGAAATGAGGATTAAACAAAATAGATGAGCAGAATTGAGATGTATGTAATCGGATGGATGGATGCAGAGATGGTATTCATTCCGTTCGAACCAGTTTGGGCATACCGGTAGTGGAAATTTTGAGTAGTTCGGAGAACTGGCAAATGCCACCTCTAGCTGGCCCCACCCATCCGCCACACCCTCGCTCTTTCCTGCCTTAAATTCTCTTGTTTTTTAGCTCAGCTGATTCGCGTGGCAGTCGATTGCTATGCCTCAGCTGAGCTAAAAAACAGTTCACTTCACCAGCACTGACACTGAGGGCGGTGTTTGAGTGCTGCACTGCATGAAGCACGCTCTCATAGAACCAATCACACCACAGGCTGGCCCCACCCACTCCACCTCACCCCACCCTATATATTTTCCCTTTACCATGTGGCCCAGCTAATCTTCATGCCTCACCGCCATGCCTTGCCTCCTCTACTCACCAAAGGTAAGCAATGCATGCTGCCCACTTGCTGGTCACCTCAGCTGGGTCAGGGAATGTACCATTCCCCAGCTCTGGCCTTGCCCCAGAGCCTCTGCCTGCTGGCTGTTCACCTCAGCCGGATCAGGGAATGCACCATTCCCTGCCTCTGGCCTTGCCCCGGGCCTCCACCTGTATGCAGCCCCACCCCAAACTCAAATTATGGCCGCATGGACCAAAGCAATTTATTTGGAAGGGAGTAGACCCCAAAAACACTGCTCCATCGAGCCTTGCCACACAGTGAAAGATGCAAAAGATTTATTTATTTATTTATTTATTTATTTATTTATTTATTTATTTAGAAACCTACTGGATGGATGGGTGGATAAATGGAAGAAGGGAAGATAGATAGATGATAGGTAGGTAAGTAGGGAGAGAGAGAGAGAGAGAGAGAGAGAGAGAGGAGTGGTGTGGTGGCCTAGAGTGGAGCTCTTGCCTCACAATCAGAAGGCTGTGAGTTAGATCCTATATAGAGGCAGATATTTCTCTCTCTGAGAATATATCTGCTGAACAACACTCCACATTGGTGACAGGAATGGCATCCAGTCATTAAAACACTCTGCTAGCTCCATTAAAACATGCTAGCTCCATTCAGTTGCCCAGATTCCACCCTGAAAGGGATTATGGGGTTGTTAAATGAAGATGATAGATAAATAGATAGGAGAGAGATGTGAGATAGATGAGAGATAGATACACAGACAGAGAGAGACAGACAGATAGAGATAGATAAGTATATAGATGAGAGAGAGAAAGAAAGAGAGGGGGAAATCAATCAGGTATATGCCAACCACCTACAAAATGAAAAATCAAATGAAGCCAATTGCAATTGACCACTTCAATTTGATATCAGGGACCTCTTAATAGCAAACTGGTTGCTGACGAGATACAAAAGATACAATAGATACAAACTCAAGGTAAATCACACCAAACTTGATGGCAGGAAATACGACTTCAGCAACAGAGTGGTCAATGTCTGGAATACTCTACCTGACTCTGTGGTTTCTTCCCCAAACCCCCCAAAATTTAACCTTAGACTGTCTACTATTGGCTTATTACCCCTATTCCTAAGAGGTCTGTAGGGGGTGTGCATAAGTGCACTAACATGCCTACCGTCCCTGTCCTATTGTTTCTTTTATTTTTCTTATATGTATCCATGTATTCATAACTATGTTTATCCTTATACTTATTATCTTGTAAGCGATTGACAAATCAAATAAATAAATAAATAAATCAAAGATCAAATAGATCAAAGCATTATGGGTCACAGAAATGGAAACAGAATGTCTCATCTCTTCACTGCTTCGTTTCAAAACAACATTTCCATTTTAGCTCTGACAAAAGAAAAACATGTATTACAGATTGTACGGCTGTAGAAACGGTGATGAATAGAATGGATTGCTTAGGATAAATAAAGCAAAGTAAAGGTTAGGTGGACAGAAAGTGTAAACACACTTTGTTATGTATGTAGGTTTGAATGTTATTGGTTTATTTGAACTGTTCTTGTAAAATGTCAAATGGGATTGGTTTAAATAGTCTTGAAGAAACCCTGCACTCCCATTGGCTGGCGCTACGGCTGCAGGCTATAGAGCAGCATTAGCCCAACCAACTGGGTCCATTCGAGCTGTAGTCACTGAATACTCTTTGCTGGAACTCTTCCTCTGACTCTTCATGAACACTTAACACCTTCTAATATAAAGAAGTAATAAAAATGGAGGAGGGAAGAGGAGGAAAAAGTGGATGTAGAGTTAGAAATAAAGGAAGAAGGAGGAAGAAGACAATCTTTGAATAACTAATCTTAATAATTATGATCTTATGAAATAAAGAAGAAAATAAAAAAAAAAGAAAAAAAAAAAAAAAAAAAAAAAAAAAAAAAGAAAAAGGAAGGAAGGAAGGAAGGAAGGAAGGAAGAAAAAGGAAGAAGGAAAAGGAAAAAAAAAAAAGAAAAAAAAAGAAAAGAAGAAGGAAGGAAGAAGGAAGGAAGGAAGGAAGGAAGGAAGGAAGGAAGGAAAGAAAAAAGAAAAAAAAAAAAAGAAGAACCAGTAGCAAGGTGTAAGTTGCAGTGAAGGTGGCTGTACTTTTAGAAGACCTGAATAACCAGCCTGAAGAGAGATTGTCCTGGGGGAGAGGAATCTATGTGACTGCTAAGAGTCAGCCCAGACACATAATCAATGATTCTGTTATTCTACTTAGGCTATGAAAATGAAATTTCACTTGACTTAATGACACTATGCACCTTTTAGATCCGAAGGCAAAAAGGAACTTGGGAATCTGTTGGTGTGTGCCTGGAACATTTGTCTAACCCTCTTTTTCCCAAGGATTGTGCAGCTGTGTCATGCCCCCATCGTAATCTGAATCTGCAGGGGAAGATAAGCTGAAACAAGAGCCAACTGAGATTGAGAGGGCGGCTCCTTTGGCCTTGGAGGAAACTGGGGAAGGGAAGTGTCAGTCCGGGCAAGGCTTTTCAGTATTAGAAAGGCTTGCAGACAGGGAGGAGCAGGAGAGAGAGAGAGAGAGAGCTCAGGCCAAGAGCAAGGAGCACTCCCTCCTGATCCAAGAGCACGCAGAGAAGAGAGAAGGCGAGACCAACTCAGACCGACCCAGCTACAAGGGAGGAGAGTGCCCTGCCCCATTTCACAAGGCACACCTGGGGACTGAGAGGTAAGGAGGTGCCAGTGGGGGGCATTTGTCGGGAACAAGTGTTGAATTTGTGGAGTCTTGTGTGCACTTGCTGACCTGAAGATTACTGTTTGAGCTAACCTAAGTTACTGGACTTCTTGCTCTGGTTACTGTTTGGCTAACTTGGCTTACTGGACTGCTGGCCCTGATGATCGTTTGGCTAACCTGGCTTATTGGACTGCTGGCCCTGCTGGTTACTGTTTGGCTAACTTGGCTTACTGGACTGCTGGTCCTGATGATTGTTTGGCTAACCTGGCTTATTGGACTGCTGGCCCTGCTGGTTACTGTTTGGCTAACTTGGCTTACTGGACTACTCGCAGCAAGAGGCTGCTGCAGGTGTGTTTGAGAGCTTTGCTCCAAGACTTGTAGTAAACATGGGGATGTTTGGGGCCAAAGTTGGAGCAATAAAGGGATGTTACATCTATTCTTTGGTTGTCTTGCTTTCATGCCATGCCCCAGGTCATCACAACTACATGTGTACTGTTATTCTTTCCATGCTGCCATTTGCTTCAATACACCGTTTTTGCCTTCACACCCCAACCCACACAGTCCTCCTGCTTAATAACAATGAAGAACTGAAGCACAACTAGGGGATTATATTGCATTAATTAAATAATAATAATAAGTTTCAAAACAGCTGTGTCATGTCTTGCAAATAAGTATTTAAGTATTTCCACCAATGGAGAGGGCAAAGTAATAACTACACTTCCAAAATGACCTCAGCAAAAATTGCACTCAATTTCTTTTTTTTGGCACTTCTAGCAGCTCTCCTTTGATCTATGAGCTCCCAGTTGTGTTGACACCACATCCAGCAAAGTTAGATAGCCTTGCGAAGTTCGTGACATATTTTGGACACCAGATGAGCTGAAATGCCAAGGAAGAGATAACAAAAGATGGGGCTCGCTCCATAAATTTACTTTGTGTCAAACCTCGGTGCTCCTGAGAGTGACAGGAATCAATATCTTCAGGACTAGCCAATCGTCAAACAAATAGATAAAGCCTTCTCAAAATATCAAATGAGCATGGGCCCAGACACATTTCTCAGAAATAAAAAAAAAAAACTCCACAACTGCAAAACTTCAGTTCTCAAAACGATGTGATGCTGTGTCTCACAAGGAACCCTGTCTTGACACATTTGTCTGTTTGTTTGTTTCCATGTCTGTTCTGTCCATACAGAAGTATGGTTATATTGGGTATATTTTAAATATATATTTAACCCCATGACCACACCTCTCTGTTTAGAGTGTTACACCATTATTAAATTAAAGATTAAATAAACAGCATTGTGTTAAATTATGATATAAATCAATAGATGGCATTAAATTCTTCCGTCCATAAGGATCTGTATTGTTGTTGTCTGTCTCTTTCTCCTTCTCTTTCTCCTTCTCTTTCTCCTTAACCTCCTCCTCCTCCTCCCCTCCTCCTCCTTCTTCTTCTTCTTCTTCTTCTTCTTCTTCTTCTTCTTCTTCTTCTTCTTCTTCTTCTTCTTCTTTTTCTTCTTCTTCTTCTTCTTCTTCTTCTTCTTCTTCTTCTTCTTCTTCTTCTTCTTCTCCTTCTCCTTCTCCTTCCCTTCTCTTCTTCTTCCTCTTCCTCTTCTTCTTCTCCTCCTCCTCCTCCTCCTGCTCCTCCTCCTCTTCCTCCTCTCCTCCCTCCCTCTGTTCCTTCCTTTCTTCCTCCTCCTCCCCTCCTCCCCTTCCTTCTTCCCTTCCTTTCTTCCATCCCTCCCCTCACAACTACAAATAAATAAGTAAAAAAATCCAACAATCAAAAGCTTACAGCCAAACATGATCATGGACAACTACAAATAAATAAGTAAAAAAATCCAACAATCAAAAACTTACAGCCAAACATGATCATGGACAACTACAAATAAATAAGTAAAAAAATCCAACAATCAAAACTTACAGCCAAACATGATCATGGACAACTACAAATAAATAAGTAAAAAAAAATCCAACAATCAAAAACTTACAGCCAAACATGATCATGGACAACTACAAATAAATAAGTAAAAAATCCAACAATCAAAACTTACAGCCAAACATGATCATGGACAACTACAAATAAATAAGTAAAAAATCCAACAATCAAAACTTACAGCCAAACATGATCATGGACAACTACAAATAAATAAGTAAAAAATCCAACAATCAAAACTTACAGCCAAACATGATCATGGACAACTACAAATAAATAAGTAAAAAATCCAACAATCAAAACTTACAGCCAAACATGATCATGGACAACTACAAATAAATAAGTAAAAATCCAACAATCAAAAACTTACAGCCAAACATGATCATGGACAACTACAAATAAATAAGTAAAAATCCAACAATCAAAAACTTACAGCCAAACATGATCATGGACAACTACAAATAAATAAGTAAAAAAATCCAACAATCAAAAACTTACAGCCAAACATGATCATGGACAACTACAAATAAATAAGTAAAAAATCCAACAATCAAAAACTTACAGCCAAACATGATCATGGACAACTACAAATAAATAAGTAAAAAATCCAACAATCAAAAACTTACAGCCAAACATGATCATGGACAACTACAAATAAATAAGTAAAAAAATCCAACAATCAAAAGCTTACAGCCAAACATGATCATGGACAACTACAAATAAATAAGTAAAAAATCCAACAATCAAAAACTTACAGCCAAACATGATCATGGACAACTACAAATAAATAAGTAAAAAATCCAACAATCAAAAACTTACAGCCAAACATGATCATGGACAACTACAAATAAATAAGTAAAAAATCCAACAATCAAAACTTACAGCCAAACATGATCATGGACAACTACAAATAAATAAGTAAAAAAATCCAACAATCAAAAACTTACAGCCAAACATGATCATGGACAACTACAAATAAATAAGTAAAAATCCAACAATCAAAAACTTACAGCCAAACATGATCATGGACAACTACAAATAAATAAGTAAAAAAATCCAACAATCAAAAACTTACAGCCAAACATGATCATGGACAACAGCCCTTTAAACTTCAAATAGCCAGTCCTTGTATCTTCACGGCCTTCCTAAAAGCTTACCAAAGTGGGGACCATTTAGTCCTAGAAGTGAAAATTCCTCCTCCACCTCTTTTCTTTTTCTTTTTCTTTTGTTTCTAGTTTTCCTTCTTTTTCTTTTTCCTGAAACTGTTGCTGACATCCCCCTCCCCATGCCACCCCTCCAGTGTCTCAGAACGCCTCTCCATCACAGAAGTTTTGCTGCACCCGATGTTCTGGTCCACTGCTTCTGCTTCTTAAATTATAGCCCAAAGAAATAGTTGTTATTTTTGTTTTAGTTTGTTTCTTCCCTGAGATATTACTGGAGGTTCCCCCTCCAGAGTTTTCTCCCCTTCTAGGAAAGTGTTTCTCAGCATTTCTTTGAACACAAATAGGAAGGAGAATTTGGAAGGGCCATCCACACTCATCTCTGGATCTGCAGATGCCTTTCAAATTGGTTTCTAAGGCCATCAGAGTCCTATTTCTCTGAGTCACAGCAGTTTCATTATCAGCCCCCCACACACACATTCTCTCTTTCTCTCTCTCTCTCTCTCCCCTCTCTCTCTCTCTCATTCTCTCTCTCATGTTCTCTCTATTTCTTGCTTTCTTTCTCTTAGTCTCTCTCTCGTTCTCTTTCACTTTCTTATTTTCTTCCTTTCTCCCTCATTCTATTTTTTGTCTCTTCCATTCTCCCTCTCTCATTCTTTCTCTTGTTCTCTATCTCCTTTTTTCTCCATCTTTCTTTTTCTTGCTTTCTCTGTTATTCTCTCTCTCTTTCTTGTTCTCTTGTTCTGTCTCTTTCTCATTCGTTCTCTCTGTCTCTTTCTCATTCTTGCTCTTTCTCATTTGTTCTCTCTGTCTCTTTCTCATTCTTGCTCTTTCTCATTCACTCTTTCTCACTCTTCCTCTTTTTCTATTTCTCTCTCTCATTCTCATTTTCTCTTATTTTCTCAATTTCTTTCTTTCTTTCTCTCTCTCTCTCATTCTCTCTCTCTCTTTCACTTTTTATTCTTTCTTTCTCCCTCATTCTTTTTCTTTCTCTCTAATTCTCCCTCTTTTTCTTCCTTTTTTCTCATTTCTCTCTCACTCTTTCTCATTCTCTCTCTTTCTCTTTCTGTCTCTCCTCCCCTTCCTCTTTCTCTGGGAAAGCATGGGTTTTTTTACATGCTCAACTTACACGGAACCAAACTGTACATTGAAACATCCAGTATATGCAAAATCAAGCTTTTATTTCATGTTTTCAGTTTTCCCCCGGAGGTGTGAGGGTTGATACTAATCCATTTCATACTCTCTTCTTCAGCCTTCCTTATCTCTCCAGAGCATTCAAATAATAGTGGGCATGTGTGGATGGTGCTCGCACCCAAACAACACACACTTTCAGTTATTCTGGCACAGCTTCCAAAGCTGGAATCTATTGATCATGGAAGGTTAGAAGAATTCCATTAAGTTTATAAAGAAGAAAAGCTGATATGGATGTTACAGGTTTGGAGTTGCTGTTCCAGATGAAATTTTTGGTCCAGTATTTGAGGACACACAGAGCAATGAGAATGCTGTTCTCCAAAATTATGGAGGGCAATACAGAAATAGAAATAGAAATAGAAATAGAAATAGAAATAGAAATAGAAATAGAAATAGAAATAGAAATAGAAATAGAAATAGAAATAGAAATAGAAATAGAAATAGAACAGAACAGAACAGAACAGAATAGAATAGAATAGAATTCTTTATTGGCCAAGTGTGATTGGACACACAAGGAATTTGTCTTCAGTGCATAAACTCTCATTGTACATAAAAGCTATAAGTGATAAATCATGATCATAGTCATCATAAAAATGCATTCATCATAAATCATAAGGTACAACACTTACTGATAGTCATAGGATACTAAATAAGCAATCAAATCATACTAGGAAACTAAATAAAACAATGTAAATTGTAAAGATACAAGCAACAAGGTTATAGTCATAAGTGGGAGGAAATAGGAAATAGGAAGGATGAGAAGAATAATAGTAATACTACAGTCTTAGTAAATAGATTTAGTAAATACTTAGTAAATATTTGAGCTGTTTCGGAAAAGAAGGAGTAAATTGTGGATCTGATGTTAGCTATGTATAAAATGGAAAGCAGCAGTAAACCAAACAGCTGCATCAGCATGCATTGCAATGATTATTATAATTCTTCTTAGCCAAAAAATAATTGAGCTTATAAATAGTACTCAACATATGGCCACAATTGAGCCCAACTTTTCCATTGCTAAAGGATACAATTCTTAAGTGAGTTTTGTCCCATTTTATGACCTTTTTGGCCACTTTTGTTAAGCGAATCACTACAGTTGTTAAGCGGGTAACATGATTAAGTGAATTTGGCTTTCCCATTGACTTTGCTTGTCAGAAGGTGGCAAGAGGTGATCACATGACCCCAGAATACTGCAACTGTCATAAATAAGAGTCAGTTGCCAAGCATCTGAATTTTGATCATAGAACCATAGAATTTTTTTATTGGTCAAATGTGATTGGACACACAAGGAATTTGTCTTGGTGCAAATGCTCTCAGTATACATAAAAGAAAGATACATTCATCAAGAGTCAAGAATCATAAGGTACAACACTTAATAATATCATAGGGTACCAATAAGCAATCAAATCATACTAGGAAACAATAGAATAGAATAGAATAGAATAGAATAGAATAGAATAGAATAGAATAGAATAGAATAGAATAGAATAGAATTCTTTATTGGCCAAGTGTGATTGGACACACAAGGAATTTGTCTTGGTGCAAATGCTCTCAGTGTACATAAAAGAAAAGATACATTCATCAAGAATCATCAGGTACAACATTTAATGATAGTCATAGAGTACAATAAGCAATCAAATCATACTAGGAAACGGTCAATATAAATAATAAGGATACAAGTGACAAAGTTACAGTCCTACAATCACAAGTGGGAGGGATGGGTGATAAGGAGTGATGAGAAGATTAATAGTAATATTAGGGCAGACATTGTAAATAGTTGGATAGTGTTGAGGGAATTATTTGTTTAGTAGAGTGATGGCATTCAGGAAAAAAACTGTCCTTGTGTCTAGTTGTTCTGGTGTGCAGTGCTCTATAGCAGTGGTTCTTAACATTATTATTATTATTATTATTATTATTATTATTATTATTATTATTATTATTATTGAGACTTGTATGCCACCCCATCTCCGAAGACTCGGGGCGGCTCACAACTAAAACAACAGAAACAATAAATAATTAAAAAGAATTAAACTAACAAGCCCCATTGAAATATAATTACATAAATACATGATAAAACCATGAAAGAATCACCCCCTTGAGCCATTGAGGAAGTTGTCATTGCCCCCCTCCCCCAACATAACTGCCCCCCTGCCACGTTTTAGCATCCCCAGGGGGGTGTTCGAGGCGCTGGCCCTGCAGGCTCACCCCATTGACTGTTGTACCGCACCTGAATCAGTGCCTCGAATGCGGCAGCATGTTGGGAAAAGCCGCCACCACCACTTTCCCAAAGGGCTGCCGCTCTCGCATTCTTTCTGTCTGTCCGTCTGTCTGTCCATCCATCCATCCATCCAAAAGGTCTGTCTGTTTGCCTGCCTGCCTTCCTGCCTATCTACCTACCTACCTATCTATCAATATAGATCTCTCTCTCTCTCTCCCCCAATATATCTTGCTCCATCATCCCCATATCACCCCCCCTTCCATTCCTTTGCCCCGTCGCCCCTTTTCGTTCCATCGCCCCCCTGAAAAACAAAATCTCCCCTTGGGGGGCGATATCACCCAGGTTAAGAACCACTGCTCTATAGTGTCATTTTGAGGGTAGGGTTGAAACAGCTTATGTCCAGGATGTGAGGGGTCTGTAGATATTTTCACAGCCCTCTTTTTGACTCGTGCAGTATGCAGGTCCTCGATGGAAGGCAGGTTGGTTGCAATTGTTTTTTCTGTAGTCCTAATTATCCTCTGAAGTCTGTGTCTGTCCTGTTGGGTTGCAGGACCAAACCAGACAGTTATAGAGGTGCAGATAACAGACTCAATAATTCCTCTGTAGAACTGGATCAGCAGTTCCTTGGGCAGTTTGAGCTTCCTGAGTTGGTGCAGAAAGAACATTCTTTGTTGTGCTTTTTTGATGACGTTTTTGATGTTAGGTGTCCATTATTATTATTATTATTATTATTATTATTATTATTATTATTATTATTATTTATTCAACTTGTATGCCGCCCTACTCCCTAAGGACTCAGGGTGGCGAACATTAAAAACAGAGCAAATTTACAATAAAAAACAATTAGATAAAGCAAGTCAAATACATTAAAACATTAAGAAAAGATTAAAAACCCTAACTCCCCGAGTCATTCCAGGCCAGCCTGTTGAAACAACCAGGTCTTCAGGTCTTGGCAGAAGGAGAGGAGGTCAGGGGTGAAACGGAGATCCACAGAGAGCTGATTCCAGAGGGCAGGCGCTCCCACAGAGAAGGCCCTAGCCCTGGGAACCACCAGCCGACAATGCCTGACCGACGGTATCCCAAGGAGGTCATGTATTATAATAGAACCTAGAAATTTGAAGGTCTCTACTGTTGATACTGTGTTGTCTAGTATTGTAAGAGGTAGTAGTATGGGAGGGTTTCTTCTAAAGTCTACCACCATTTCTATGGTTTTGAGTATGTTCAGTTCCAGAGTGTTCTGGTTACACCACGAGGCAAGTTGTACAACCTCCTGTCTCTTTGAGGATTCATCATTGTCTTGAATGAGACCAATCACTGTTGTGTCATCTGTAAACTTCAGTATTTTAACAGATGGATCGTTTGAGATCATGTGACCATCGGGATGCTGCAATGATCGTAAGTGTGAAAAATGATCCTAAGTCACCTTTTTTCAGTGTTGTAAGTCAAGGAGTACCTGTAGTTTGGAGTACTAGGGTGAGGTTAGGAGGCTTTAAGCTGTGAGAAAATATGGAACACATAACTCATTTCCATTGTTCCATGGAAAAAGAGAAAATATTGATAATTCTTTCCCCTGAATTTCCAATTATTCCTTAAAATGGTTTGCCAGCCTTCTGAATGGTATGAATAGGAAAAATTCATAGAACATAGAATAATAAAGTTAGAAGGGACTTTGGAGGTCTTCTAGTACAACTCCCTACTATTCAAGGCAAGAGACCTTATAACACTCTTGACAAATGGCTGTCCAATCTCCTCCTGAATAACAGAGTTGGAAGGGAACTTGGAAGTCTTCTAATCTAACCCCGCTGCTCAAGCAGGGAATCTTATGCCATTTCAGACAAATAGAATAGAATAGAATAGAATAGAATAGAATAGAATAGAATAGAATAGAAAATATGGAATGGAGTGGAGTGGAGTGGAGTGGAATGGAATGGAATGGAATGGAATAGAATAGAATAGAATAGAATAGAATAGAATAGAATAGAATAGAATAGAATAGAATAGAATAGAATAGAAAATATGGAATGGAGTGGAGTGGAGTGGAGTGGAATGGAATGGAATGGCATGGCATGGAATAGAATAGAATAGAATAGAATAGAATAGAATAGAATAGAATAGAATAGAATAGAATAGAATGTGTGTGTATCTCCTCCTCAAGTATATGTGTATGTCCATATTTTATCTAGATTTATCATATCTATATCTAGATATCTATATCTACCTCTCTCTCTCTCTCCATCCATCCATCCATCCATCTCTATCTCTATCTATCCATTCATCTATCCATAGATACACATACACATACTTGATACGTTGCTTGTGTGTGTGTGTGTGTATGTGTGTGTATTGATTTTATTTCTATATATTTATAGAAATATATTCATTTAATGCTATCCTTGGCATATAATGCTATTAATTATAGGTTTTTTTTACTGCATTTGAAATATGAATTCCAGCTGCTTGCTTCAGAATGAACAGTTGGAAGATAACAGAGCTTCTCCATGGATCTGAATGAGGTCCATATGTGAGTTGGCTTTCTCGAGAGTCCATTGATCACCAATGGACAGTGAGTCAGTGAGTCCATTAATGTCCAACAAGTCAGTGAGTCCATTAATGTCCAATGGACAGAGAGTCAGTCAGTCCATTGACAACTGATGGACAGAGAGTCAGAGAGTCCATTGATGACTAATGGAGAGAGAGTCAGTGCATATATTTATTTCTATATAGGTATATGATGACCAATGGACAGAGAGTCAGAGAGTGCATTGATATCCAATGAACAGAGAGTCAGAGAGTCCATTGATGTCCAATGGACAGAGAGCCAGACTGTCCATTAATGTTCAATGGACAGAAGGTCAGAAAGTCGATTGATGGGTCATATAACCATCGATGGTACAGGGGGTAGAAAGACTTGTCCAACTTTATGCTTTCCTTACCTGGTTGTTGAAGATCATTAAGGCAAAGGTGGGTCACTACTCTGGGTTGTTTCCATCATCATTATCACACACACACATGGACATGCCCGAGTCTTGTGCTTCTGCTGTAGGGGAAGATAGCTCGCAAGCTTGCATTAGAGCTCATGACCTCATCCATGCAAGAGAGCAAGAAGTTTGGGGATTAAGCCATTAAGCATTTCCTTCACATAGTTCTTTCCAGGATTGGCTAATGATTAATCGGTGGCACAAGCATGTTCTTGACATCAAAGGTGTGTGTAATAGACATTCTTAATAGTTGCTGGAAAGCTCATCTGTTAAAAATAGTTATGGATGGCTGCTGGGCTTCAAGCAAACAGGCTATTGACCTGAAGTCAAATCTCCCATTGGAGGTCAATGAGTTCAGAATCTC
Source organism: Naja naja (assembly GCA_009733165.1). Taxonomy (NCBI): domain Eukaryota; kingdom Metazoa; phylum Chordata; class Lepidosauria; order Squamata; family Elapidae; genus Naja; species Naja naja. The sequence goes on from CM019149.1 coordinate 303,120,535, forward strand.
ACAGATTGTTCTCATCAAGTGATGGAAGCACATATGCCCTGGTGGCTAATTAACTAATTAATAATAGGCACTCCAGAGGAATATTTCTTTGCACACTTTTATAGCAATCATACTAGATGCTTTCTGCATGCCAGATTAATCTGATTGAAATACACATTAACCTGTGGCTCTCACACCTCCAAAAAAAGAAAAGAAAAAAAAAAGAAAGAAGAAAAAGTCTGCATTTTTATAAAAGGAGCTTGTCCTAAACCAGAGAGAGACAAACACAGCTGAAGGTTCCACTTATTTATCTATTTTATTTTAGAGACAGCTGATTTGACCTCAGCAGCTGTGATAACCTTTCCCAAAATTGTCTTTCAAACTTCTCCCCATCTAAACCTCTCTCTGAATTTTGAAGTTCTGAATTACTAAATCCAATTTTCAAAAGTGGAACCAAACATTCTATTTGAAAGGGAGGGTGGGGTAATTTTTTTTTATAGAAAGAATTGTTTCATGACTTTCCTGCCCTTTGATTTTATTTATTTGTTTTTTTCTTTTTCAGCCCTCTTCTTCTCATCTTCTGGGTGGTAGGTATGAATGGAAAAATCACGGTGAAAAAGTAAACAGGGTCTGGTGATAGGCAGGATTGGATTGGGATCATTGTTACTCAGAGGATAACAAGTATAATGGTAATACACCAGAAAGGCTGAAAATAAGAGGGACCTTGGAGTCCTAGTGGTTGATCACTTAAACATGAGTCAACAGTGTGTGGCAGGAGCCAAGAAAGCTAATACAATCCTTGGTTGTATAGAATAAATAATTAGAATAGAATAGAATAGAATAGAATAGAATAGAATAGAATAGAATAGAATAGAATAGAATAGAATAGAATAATAGCATTAGAAGGGAACTTGGAGGTCTTATAGTCCAAACCCTATACCATTTCAGGTAAATTGTTATCCAATCTCTTCTTAAAAACTTCCAGTGTTGGAGCACTTACAACTTCTGAAGGCAAGTTGTTTCACTGATTAATTGTTCTCCACTGTCAGGCAATTTCTTCTTAGATCTAGGTTGCTTCTCTGCTTAGTTACTTTCCACCCATTGCTTCTTGTCCTGCCTTCAGGTGCTTTGGAGAATAGATTGACTCCCTCTTCTTTGTGGCGACCCCTGAGATGTTGGGAGACTGCTATCATGTCACCCTCTGGTCCTTCTTTTCATTCAACTAGCAACTGTTCTTTATATGTTTTAGCCTCCAGTCTCCTAATCAAATATAAGCAGAGGCATGCAATCAAAATCATGTGAAGTATTAGTACCGCTTTTATAAATCCTTAGTAAAACAACATCTGGAATACTGCATCCAGTTTTGGTCGCCACATTACAAAAAAGATGTTGAGACCTTTGGAAAAAGTCCAGAGAAGAGCAACTAAGATGATTAAAGGCCTGGAAATAGAACATGAAGAACGATTGCAGGAATTGTGTATGGCCAGACTAGAGAAGGAATAGGGGCGACATGATAGCAATATTCCAATATTTGAGGGGCTGCCACAAAGAAGACTGGGTCAAGTTATTTTCCAAAGCTCTAGTGGGCAGGACTAGAAGCAATGGATGAAAACTAATCAAGGAGAGAACCAATCTAGAACTAAGGAGAAATTTCCTGACAGTCAGTGAAAAGACTTGCCTTCAGAAGCTGATAGAATCTGAAATGAAAAACAAAGATGAATCGACATACTACGCAATTTTGGATAAATTCTATCATTGGTGGAAGCAGAGAGGAGGTTTTAAGTTGGGAAAGGAGTTGTTGAAAGGATAAATGATTGGATGAGATGAAAAGAAGACGAATGATGTTAGAAATGTATTATATGAATGAACAAATGTATATATGTATATAGTTGAACAATTGTTTATAGGAAAACATATTTGTATATATATATATATACAAATATATATGTAGGTCTTGGTGTATTCAGGTCTTGTCCCGTGTAAGATTGAGAATACCTTGGCGACGTTTCGATGAGATCCCACTCGCCATCTATGGCACAAGCACAAAGCCGAAGACACCAGCCTGAAGATGGCGAGTGGGACCTCGTCGAAACGTCACCAAGATACTCTCAATCTTACACGGGAGAAGACCCAAATACACCAAGACCTATATACCTTTACCCATGAAAATATACGAATATATATATATTCGTATATATACATTATATATATATATATATATATATTTGTTTTCGTAGAAATACACGTAGAATACACCAAGACCTACATATATATATATATATATATATATATATATATATATATATATATATATATACATATATATATATATGTCTTGGTGTATTCGGTCTTGTCCGTGTAAGATTGAGAATACCTTGGCAACGCTTTGAAATCTCATCCGTCATCTTCAGGCTGGTGTCTTCAGCTTCGTTCTTCTGGGAGAAGTGCGGATCGTGGCTGTTTTTCCCTTTTAAACTCCAGAGTTGGCTGTGTTGTTACTTCTTGATTGGTTGATGGAGTTGATGTATGCAGATTGGATGGCTTTTTCCTGAGACCCTGTGTGGCTGAGGTGCTGGCTGTGTGTCTCTCAGCCTTTTGTGTTGTAACGACCTGGGTAATGGGCTGTGTGATGACCTTCTGAGTTCTATTGTTGTGACGTCCTGGGTGTGGTGCTGTAATCTCCTGGGTCGTTGTCTGTGTTGCAACCTCCTGATGTTTTGTGTTGTAATCTCCTGAGTTCTGTGATGTAGTATCCTGGGTGGAAGGAAAAAGCCATCCAATCTGCACACATCAACTCCATCAACCAATCAAGAAGTAACAACACAGCCAACTCTGGAGTTTAAAAGGGAAACAGCCACGATCATGCACTTCTCCCAGAAGAACGAAGCTGAAGACACCAGCCTGAAGATGACGGATGAGATTGTCAAAACGTTGCCAAGGTATTCTCAATCTTACATGGGACAAGACCGAATACACCAAGACCTACATACCTTTACCCGTGAAAATCTACGAAAACATATATATATATATATATATATATATATGTAGGTCTTGGTGTATTTGGGTCTTGTCCGTGTAAGATTGAGAATACCTTGGCAACGTTTTGACGAGATCCCACTCGCCATCTTCAGGCTGGTGTCTTCGGCTTCGTTCTTCTGGGAGAAGTCTTCTGGGAGAAGTCTCAATCTTACACGGGACAAGACCCAAATACACCAAGACCTACATATATATATATATATATATATATATATATATATATATATGTACGATATTGACACAAAATCACGTCAAACCAACCTCACCATTTTCAATGTTTTAATTGTTTTGTTTAACAAAATGTTTTTTTTTTAAAAGAAGTTGATAGAATCTCCTGTGTAAGCAGGGGGTTGGACTAGAAGACCTCCAAGGACCCTTCCAACTCTGTTATTCTATATTCTATATTATTTTCAGTTGTGCTCTCTATGCAGGCTTGTTATACTTGTTCAATATTACTTTGTCAATCTTATTAATCCTCATGCCTGACTGACTGCATCCAGGATGTTATTCGCTACATATTTTTCCTGCTAATCACCAACCTTTTTTTTTTCCTTCCTTTTTTTTTTTTTGGCAGTGTAATCAAATGATAATTGGGTAGTTCAACACACATTTAAAAAAAATGACTGAAACGGACAGCATCCTTTTCAATTGCTTTTCCCGAGAGCGTGGAGAAGAGTGTTTTGATTTGAATGGACTGCTGGAAAGCTTTGGGGAAGATTGGTTAAAAGTGTGATTATTTTTTAGGAGGGCTTTTCTGACGTCTCTGTCCCTGTAATTGGAGAACATTTATGCAAAGAACACTTTGCCTTCCTTCAGCTACTTTCAGGTAGTCCTTGATATACAACGGTTCATTTAGTGACCATTTGATGTTACAGCAGCACTGAAAAAAGTGACTTACGGCCGTTTTTCACACTTAGTTAGTTTACCTTATTGTCACTGAACCTCGTACAATGAAATCAAACACCATCTTCAGTGCACATCATGACCATAAAAATAAACACAAACATACATCCTTCACCTTCCACACATTGAATTGAAAACCCCTGATATTGCATTAATATTGCACTATACAGTAGAATTCAATAGAGTTACTGCCCTGGGATGGAAGCTGTTTTTCAGCCTATTTGTCCTTGTTTTTTTTTATTCTGTATCACCTGCCAGATGTTAACAGTTCAAAAAAAAGTTTTCCCAAGATGAGATGGATCTTTGAGAATGTTTTGAACTTTCTTAAGGCAGCGGGAGCTATAAAGCTCTTCCAAAGAGGGGAGAGGGCAACCCATGATCCTCTGGGCAATGACAATAACCCTCTTCAGTGCTGTCTTATCTGTCACTGTGCAATTGGCAAACCACACAGAGGTGCAGTAACTTAAGATACTCTCTATGGTGCAGCGGTAGAAGGTCACCACCAGTTTTTCATTCAGTTGTTGTTTTCTGAATATAAATAAATCCATATAAATCCAAATAAATCAAATCAAATCAAATCTGAGAAGTCTCAGGTAGTGTAATCTCTGCTGGGCCCTTTTGACCAGGGCTGCAATGTGAGCACCCCAGGTAAGGTCCTCTTTTATGATAACTGTTATGTATGCAGAGTTTGAATATGATTGGTTGTTCTTGTAAAGTGTTTGAAATCATTGGTTCAAAAGTGCGGGAAAATCCTGCACTCTGATTGGCTGTCAGCCGAGGCAGCCGGCTGTATATAGCTGCCACGGCTAAGCCAAATTGGGTCCATTCTGAGCTGAAGTCACAATAAACTTTGAGTTGAAGCACTCCGCGTCCTGCCTCTCTATGCAAACTTAACACTGGCGACGAAGGTGGGATTTCCCTGAAGAGAAGGCAACGCGGAACAGAGAAGAGCGAGATGGCTGTGCTGAACACCCCCCCAGCCCTATTCGACCCGAAGAATGAAGACTGGGAGTCATATGCAGATCGGTTTTAGATGTTTTTGGAAGGAAGTGATCTTGCCGCCATTTCTGAGCAGCGGAAGAGGGCGGTTTTTCTCACATATTGTGGTCTGGCAGTTTTCAAGATGGCGAAGGCATTAGCGGGTGCAGCAGACGTGAAAGTAATGGCATGGTCTGATCTAGAGAGGCTTTTAAGGGCACACTACGCACCCTAAGTATCGTGCCTCGTTAAGAGACACGAGTTTTATCGCCGCGATCAGGGGGAAGATGAAAGCATAAATGACTTTGTGGCAAGTTTAAGAGACATTGGGGGTGCGTGCGAATTCAGCAGCTTAGAGGAGGCCATGCATGATCGTTTTGTTTTAGGCCTTAAAGACAAGGTTTGCAGAGCTAATTACTGATGAAACCCAAGATCACGCTGAAAGAAGCCATAGAGGAAGCATCTTCAGCAGAAGCCACCAAATCCTCAGCAGCAGCCATGAGAAAGATGAACAAGATTACGGGCCATTCAGATGGGGAAAAGACCACTACAACTCATTTTGATGAACTTGAATCTGAGTCAGAATACAGTGGAGAAGAAGAAGAAATCAGCAGACTCAGAATGGAGCGGAAAAGAAATGACCTGAGAAGGAAGAGGCGTGATTTCCACTGCATAGGTTGTGGGGGAAACCACCCCCGCACTGAACGCAAGTTCCTGGACACCATTTGCCTCCAAATGTGAAAAAAGAGGGCACCTTACAAGAGTCTGCAAATCATCCAGAACTCCACCAAACAGAAGAAAGTTTGCTGCAAACAACAAAGACAGAGAAGTCAAGCCAAACAACACCAGTGAGAAAATGGGGTGCAACACAGAAGCAAATGGAAGGAATGAAACTCATCAAACAGTAACTAATGGCTGGAGCCCACAGACCACTCCAGGTGGGAAACACCCATAGTCACGCCCGTCAAGGCTGACGGTTCCATGAGAACCTGCGGGGATTACAAGGGGACATTGAACCATGCACTACAGCAGAGCACATATCCGGTTCCAGTGGTTCATCATTTATTACATTCCCTAGGTGGGGGCACAGTCTTCGCCAAATTGGACCTGGCCCAAGCATACCAGCAGTTAACAGTAGATGATCTAACTGCAGAAGCCCAAACCATTGTAACCCATTGAGGTGCATTCAAATGCAAGAGGTTACAATTCGGAGTAAGTGTGGCGCCAGGCATCTTTCAAAGCCTCATGGAAAGGATGCTACAAGGGTTGCCAGGGGTGGTGCCTTTTTTTTTTTAATTACATTTATATGCCGCCCTTCTCCGGAGACTCAAGGTGGCTTACAATTTTTGGGATGCAACCCAGTGTGCTCAGCAATAGCCTTCATTCCATTGTATATGCCTGCTTATTACTAAGCGGCATTTTTACAAGGTCAGCTAATTGCCCCCAACAATCTTGGGTCCTCAATTTACCTACCCCGAGAGGATGGAAGTCTGAGTCAACCTTGAGCCTGGTGGGATTCGAGCCTACAGCAGTTGTAGGCAGCTGGAACTTAAGTGCAGCAATTAACAGCCTGAGCCACCAGCCTGATGACGTTTTAATCTCTGCTGAAAATGACACTCAATTACACGAGAAATTCAGAGAAGTTCTAACCAGGTTCAAAGAAGCAGGGTTAAAAGTCAAAAAAGAGAAATGCACACTAAGAACTGACAAAGTAGAATTCTTGGGTTATATGATTGATAAACATGGCATCCACCCCACAGAAGCCAAAGTTCAGGCAATCAAAGAAGTCCCCAGGCCTAGATGCAAAACTGATCTACAAGCATTCCTGGGACTTATCAATTTCTATCATATGTTTCTACCTCAGAAAGCAACCACTGCAGAACCCTTACACAGACTGTTGGATAAGAAATCTGCATGGGTCTGGGGCAGAAAAGAAGAAGCTGCTTTTAACAATATCAAAAGACAAATCACTTCTGATTGTGTGCTGATACAGTTTTCTGAGAATTTACCTGTTGTACTAACTTGTGATGCAACCCCTTTTGGAGTGGGGGGAGGTGTTGAGTCACATGCTTCCCAGTGGAAGGGAAGCCCCTATTGCATTTTACTCTTGCACTTTGACCAAAGCAGAGAGAAATTACAGTCAACTGGACAAGGAAGCTTTGGCAATTATGGCAGCTGTCAAGAAGTTCCATGAGTACGTTTATGGGAGAAGTTTCACCATTGTGACAGATCACAAACCTCTCTTAGGCATTGTGGCAGGAGACAGACCAACACCCACAATCCTGTCACCAAGAATGCTGAGATGGACTGAATTTCTTGCTGCTTATTCATACAAACTCATCCACAGACCTGGAAAAGACATTGGGCACACTGATGCTTTGAGTCGCTGCCCACTTCCTTCTCACATTGAGAACCCTGCTCCTGAATCTTACACCTTTTTTCTGGAAACTGTTGCCAAACTTCCAGTCAATGCTGCTGAAATTGCCAGAGAGACTGCCAAAGATGCTGTGTTGGCACCTGTTATAGGCTGGATTAAGAAAGGTTGGCCACTTCAAGATCTACCTCAAGGTTCCCAACCTTTTAAGTCCAGATAAACTGAATTATCTGTATTAAGAGGATGTATTTTGTGGGGTAGCAGGGTGGTTATTCCTGCAAAACTACAGAAAGAGGTTTTGGAAATGTTACATGAGGGTCATCCGGGAATTGTCAGAATGAAGGGATTGGCCTGGTGGTGGCCAGGTATTGACAAAATGGTTGAAAACTGGGTTGCATCCTGTCCCAACTGTCAGGAAGTCAGGCCTGCTCCACCTCTCTCCCCCAAACAGGAATGGGAATGTCCTAGGGGCCCATGGTCCAGGATTCACATTGATTTTGCTGGCCCTACCAGAGGCCACACTTTCCTTATTGTGGTACATGCATACTCCAGATGGTTAGAGGTTATTCCTATGGCATCCACCACAGCAGATGCTGTTGTCAAACAGCTTAAGAAACTTTTTGTAACTCATGGGTTGCCAGATGTTCTTGTTTCTGACAATGGTCCTCAATTTACTTCCAACCTTTTTGAATCATATTTAACACAGCAGGGTATCAGACACACCCTTACTGCCCCTGGGCATCCTTCATCTAACGGCCGGGCTGAACGCATGGTATGTTTTACCAAGGAGAAATTCCAACAATTGGGTCCAGGGGACATCACTGAGAAAGTTGAAAAACTACTCAGTATCCAACACATCACTCCTAGTCCATCCACTAACTTAACTCCTGCCGAGCTTTTGATGGGGAGAAAACTCAGGTCTATCCTAGACTGCCTTCACCCCACTTACGCACCCAAAGCACCCCTAGATTCCACCAGCAAAACTCGCACATTCACTGTGGGTGATTCTGTTTATGCTAAGAACCTTGTGGGTGAACCACTATGGATTCCTGCTGAGATAACCCAGGTTACAGGCCCCAGGTCTTACAGAGTTCAAACTGAGAATGGTGTGTTATGGAGTAGGCACATAGACCAGTTACGATCCAGACTGCCTCTGGAGCATCGCCCTTGCTCCTCTCAGGATTCCATACCCTCAGCCTCTTCTAGGGGGGAAGGGGGAGATAATAATGGTAATCAGCAAGTGAGAATCAACCCCATGTGTGACGAGCTAACATGACAGGAACCATCCCAAAACCTGTCAGGGTACCAACAACCATTTGTGCAAATAGAAGATTGCACTTCACTACCTGATTTAGGGGGTGACATTGGGTTGGAGATGGGCTGGGAGGAGAGACCAGGTTGTAGTAACCAAGTAGGTTCTACTGATTACAAGAAGTTGCCAGATACATTTCCTTCCTCAAGTGAGAGTCCCAAAACACCTGTTGCCAAGAGCCCCACCTATCTACAAGAATATATTAGATAGATGGGGTTTGAGTATGGACCAAACCTAGTGGGGAGGGGTGTTATGTATGCAGAGTTTGAATATGATTGGTTGTTCTTGTAAAGTGTTTGAAATCATTGGTTCAAAAGTGCAGGAAAACCCTGCACTCTGATTGGCTGTCAGCGAGGCAGCCGGCTATATATAGCTGCCTCCTAAGCCAAATGGGTCCGTTCTGAGCTGAAGTCACAATAAACTTTGAGTTGAAGCACTCCGCGTCCTGCCTTTCTATGCGAACTTAACAATAACACGAAACTTGGCCAACATAGTCCTGATCTGATAGTCCACTAACTTACAATTGTTGCAGGATCTTGTCGGTTACATGATCAAAATTCAGACACTTGGCAATGGAATCATATTTATGACAGTCCTGGGGTTCTGTGATCCCCTTTTCTGACCTTTTGACAAGCAAAGTCAATGGGGAAGCCAAATTTACTTAACAACCATGTTGCAGACTTAGCAACTGCAGTGATTCGCTTAATGACTCAGGCAGGAAACATCATAAAATGGTACAAAACTCACCTAACTACTGTTTCGCTTAGCAACAGAAATGGGGGGGGGGCTCAATTGTGGCCATAAGTTGAAGACTCCCTGTACTTGGTACCTCTTTCAGTCACAAGTAGAGGTGGGATATTGCTGGTTCACATTGGTTTGGGCAAACTGGTAGTTAAGATTCTGCACAGTTTGGTGAATTGGTAAATCCAACTACTGGCTGGCCCCACCCCTGCTCATTTTTAGGCCTGTTTTCAGGGCCATTTTTGGGCTGTGTTCTGGGCCAACAATGCCCCCAAAATGGCCTGAAAATGCCCCCAAAACCGAGGCACAAAATAATAAAATGGCTCTCAAAAATGGCCTGGAAATGGCCCCCAAATGGCCTGAAAACAGCCAAAATACAGGCTGAAAAATGGCCTGAAAATGACCCAAAAGGCCTGAAATGGCTAAAAAAACAGCCTGAAAACAGTCTGAAAATGGCCCCCAAATGGCCTGAAAATTGCTCAAAAACAGCCTGAAAATGGCCCCAAAACGGCCTGAAAATGGCCCAAAAAACAGCCTAAAAACAGCCCCAAAATGGCCTGTTTTTTGAACATTTTTCAAGCCAAAAACAGCCTGAAAAATGGCCAAAAAACAAACCTGAAAACAGCCCAAAAACCAACCTCAAAACGGCCAAAAAACAGGCCCAAAAACGGTTGGGGGCGGGACCAGCCAATGGTGGGATTAGCCCCAACTGGCTGAATCTTATCTCTTCCTTTGAGGTGAGTGGCCGGGAGGCAGGGCTGGGTGTGATGAGTGACATCAACCACCCAGTCACATGATCAACCAGCCATGCCTACCCAGACAGAGAACTGGTTGTTAAGTTATTCAAATCCCACCACTGGTCACAAGCCCTGTTTTGCCATTTTTCAACTCCGAGGACATCCTCCAGGAATCTTCAATCAGATGTCCCAACCCCATGGGACAATCTACAAGTAAAAACTGACAATGTGGAAGCATCTGATGAGAATATGAGGCAGAACCAACCTAGAACTAAGGAGAAATTTCCTGACAGTGGAGAACGACTTGACTGCAGAAGTTATAGGTGCTCCAACTGGAGGTTTCATGAAGAGGTTGGGCGGACATTTGTCGGAAAGGCAGTGATGGTGAATCTTTTTGGCATTGAGTGCCCAAATTGGAACACGCATGCATGTGTGTGCATGTGTGCATGCCAGAATGCCGGAAACCCAAAGACCAGCTGGCTGGTGGACACATGCCTGTTTTTTGATGATTTGGGGGGCTGTTTTCAGGCTGTTTTGGGGGCCATTTTCATGTAATTTTTGAGCCATTTTCAGACCATTTTTGAGTCATTTTCAAATCATTTTCTGGGCCATTTTCAGGATGTTTTGGGGGGCATTTTCAGGCCATTTTTTCCACTGTTTTCAGGTTGTTTGGGGGCAGTTTCAGGCTATTTTTTGGACCATTTTGGCCCAAAATGGCCTGAAAACAACCTGAAAATGCACAAAAACAGTCTGAAAAAGGCCCGAAAAATGGCCTGGGTTTGGGACATTTTGGGGGTATTTTCAGGTCATTTTGGGGCCATTTTCAGGCTGTTCTCTGGGCCATTTTCAGGCCATTTTCAGGCCATTTTTGGTGCTCTGGCGCCCATGAAAACCAGCAGGCCAGAAACCAGAAGAGCAGCTGGTGATGGCACGTGTGCCCACAGAGAGGGCTCTGCATGCCAACTCTGGCACGCATGCCATAGGTTCACCATCACGGGTATAGGGTTTTCTTCTCGGGGATGGCATTGGACTGGAGGAATTCCTGGGCCGCTTCCAACTCTGTTATTCTGAACTATTATTCTGTTCTATTATTCTTTCTATGTTCGCATGTACTCCTTCAATCCACCCCAAAGAAATTCTGGATTGCTATAGAAGGGTTGGACTAGAAAACCTTCAAGGTCCCTACCAATCATGTTATTCTATATTCCATGTCCTAAGACTGTGATGAAGACTTCTTTCAAGATTAATATGTTTCCTTTCTCCCTGTTCTCCATCCCACCCCTTCATAAGATCAAGGCTTCCGGGCCAAAGTTCCTTCAGGAGCTCAAGTGAGATTACGTGTGTGTGTGTGTGTGTGTGTCCTGCTACCGCAGCTCCAGCCACCTGTCATTTGGAAAAGAAAAAAAAATAGGAATAACAACCTCAACATTTGAAGCAAGCGAGAAAGACAAATTGTGGTTTCTTGTCCATATCTGTCCATTGCCGATTTCACTCGAGCAGAATTTAAGCTTTGGGGTCAAGAAGGACAAAAAAAATTATTGTCCTTGATTTTTTCCTCTGCAGATATACAACAATTGCTTCACTATGAGAAAAAAGGACTACCAGCCTCCAGGGCTTGTATCCCTTGCCTTTGCATATGTGAAAATCAAGTCTAAATAACAAGGCACGCTTGTTATAAACCCTCATATATCATTCTCTGCTCTCCAAATAAGCGGCTTTCATAATAATGGTATGCAAATAGCATTGACAGAAGTCATGCAAATAATTTGGTTAGTAAATCATGGTAATAAATTCTGGTTTGACTGAAGTAGTCCCAATAATTCTAGGAAAGAAGGAAACAAAAAAACAAAGGGATTGTAAAAGGAAATGGATTGGAAACATCATTCCATTAACTACCTAGATAGATAGATAGATAGATAGATAGATAGATAGATAGATAGATGAGATATGAACAGACAGACAGACAGATTATAGGTAGATGAGTAGATGGATACATAGATGGATGGATAGACAGATAGATACATGGACACATAAAGATTGATAGATAGACATTAGATAGATGGAGATAGATGACCGATGGTTAGATAGATAGGTAGATAGGTAGGTAGATGATAGATAGAGATAGATAGATAGATAGATAGATAGATAGATAGAGATAGACAGACAAGACAAGAAGAAAAACAGATAGATGTTAGATAGATAGAGATAGAAGATATATTTAGACAGATAATAGATGGATAGGGATAGATGGATGGATAGGTGTATAGACAGACAGATAGATAAGTATTAGATATAGATAGATGATAGATCAATAGAGAGAGCAAAAATATAGTAGAGAATAAATTAAATTAAATTAATAAATGAGAGAGGGATTTGGATAATTCTGAAGATGTCATTTCTTGACATTTGATCTTCGGGATTGGTAAATTTTGCAATAGCCTCATTACTTGCAAAAATTGGAGAAATGTTTTTTTTTTTTTTATTATACTTATATGCTTCTCCGAGACTCAGGCTTACAATTTTGGATACAACCCAATGCTCAGCAATAGCCTTCATTCCATTGTATATGCCTGCTTATTACTAAGCGGCATTTTACAATCAGCTAATTGCCCCAACAATCTTGGGTCCTCAATTTACCTACGAGGATGGAAGGCTGAGTCAACCTTGAGCTGGTGGGATTAGAGCCTACAGCAGTTGTCAGCTGAACTTAAGTGCAGGCAATTAACAACCTGAGCCACCAAGGCCCTTTGCTGTTGCTACTAAATGGCTCCCACTGAACTGCTCCTTTGTCTGAAATGGTCCCAATGAATTTGGCAGTGTCTACTGGAAAAGAACATCCTGGAGTTAGAAAGAGAAAAATAATTTTGACTAGCAAGAAATCTTGAAAGGCCACCGAGATAACCTCATAATGAAATTTCCATTAGAATCTTAATTCTTGTTAAACAGTGGCAGAGATGAATATATTATAGGGGGAGACAAATCCAGAAAGAATTTCTTCTATAAACTGCTTTGAATTTCTGAAGCAGAAAAAAAAGGGCTCTAAATCTGAGAATGAAAGCAAACAAGCAAAATTTCAGAGGTCTCTGATAGGGGAAGAGATCCATTTACAAAACAAAGCTTCACAATTGCTATTAACCCTGCAACTACAGCTGAGAGGCCAGACAATTGTTTCAAATAAAGGCAGGTAATTTCATGCTCTACAGTATATGTTTTGGATTTCAATTTCTATCAATTCTGTCTAACGGGAACAATGACGTGGAATTGTCAAAACTGCAATCTTAATATCGAGAGGATGTTGGGAATTTCCAGCTCAAAAACCAACGATTGTTACTAGAATGAAGTGAAATGTATACTGAATACAGAATAATAGAGTTGGAAGGGACCTTGAAGGTCTTTTAGTCCAGGGGTCTCCAACCTTGGCAACTTGAGTCTGGAAGACTTCAACTCCCAGAATTCCCCAGCAACTTGAAGCCTGGAGTTGAAGTCCTCCAGGCTTCAAGTTGCCAAGGTTGAAGACCCCTGTTCTAGTCCAACCCCCTGATCAAACAGGAGACCCTATACCAGTGATGGCTAACCTTTTAGTCATCACGTGCCGAAAGTGCCTGCACCCATAATGCAATGCATGCGTGACACCCCCTCGCCCCCTGCACATGCATGCACCCCATGCTCTCCCTGCCTCCCTGTGCATGCACATGCAACCCCCCTGCATACCCCTGCACATGCACGCATGACTCCTCCATGCACCAAGCCACAGCACATGTGCGTGTGACCCTCCCACATGCCCCCTGCCTCTGCGCATATGTGTGCATTTCCCCCGTGTGCCCCACCCTCCACGCATGCACAGCAGATACCTGACAATCAGCAGGAGGCACGCACGCATGCACAGTGGACCTGATCTGGACTGACAGCTTGTGTGCCAGCAGAGATGGCTCTGTGTGCCACTTCTGACATGCGTGCCATAGGTTCGCCATCATGGCCCTATACCATTTCAGACAAGTGGCTGTATAGTCTCTTCTTAAAGGCCTCCACTGATGGAGCACCCACCACCTCTGAAGGCAAGTTGTTCCACTGGTGGATTGTCCTCACTGTTGATAGACTCAACAGTTCTAGTTATGTTTAATCTTGCTTCTAACTTTCCCTTTTTGGAGATAAGAAGTTCTTCTTTGCCTTTAGTGAGAAGGGCAGACTAAAATAATAGAATAATAGAGTTGGATGTCTTGTAATCCAATCCCCTGCTGGAGCAGGAGATCCTATACCCTTCCAAACAAATGGTTGTCCAATATCTTCTTATTGTTGTGGTTAGCCGGCAGCAGGTGCTGACGGCTGAGGAGTGCGAGGACTCAGATGAGGGGCCAGGACCATTAGGGAGTGGACTGCTGCCTTCAGAGATTGTGGGGGCTGGCAGCAGTGATGAGGAAGTTCCAGAGGAGCCTGTGCCAAGTGCATGTGTGCGTAGGAAAGAACAGTTACAACAGCACAGGTGACCCAGGAGTAAGGCTGCAAGGTAATGGCCCCTCCTTCAAGAAGATAAAAGCAGCTGTGAAGTGAACGTTCTTTGCAGGAAGCAAAGACGTTTTGAAACTCCAGCCTCGTGGACATTACAGTATCTTAATTTGGTATTTGAAGACTCTTGTGTTGTAAAATATTTCTTATCTGTGATTTTTGGCAGTCTCGTACAGTTTTGGCAAGGTTTGTGCTTATCAAAGTTAATGAGTTTGCAGCAGCCTTTTAACCGGGGATTCGTAAGACTCATTAAAAGGTTTCTGTTCCCTTTGGTTATTGTTTGTCTTATTGGAAAAGGGTTTGGGTCAGAACAATACCCTTTCAAACAAATGGTTGTCCAATATCTTCTTATAAACCTCCAGTGTTGGAGCATTCACAACTTCTGGAGATAAACTGTTCCACTGATTGATTATTTTCTCTGTCAGAAAATTTTTTCTTTAGTTCTAGGTTGCTTCTTTCCTTGATTAGTTTCCACCCATTGTTCTTGTCCTACCCTCAGATGCTTTAGAGCAGTGGTGGCTAAACTTTTTGGGCTCCTGTGCCAAAAATTGTGTGCACGCTGGTGCTTGTGCACTCACGTGCCAGCACCCAGAAGGCAATGTGTGCCCCCCCATGCTCCCTGTGCATGTGCACACACCCCCCCCACCCCCCTTACCTGCACTGCACCTCACAGCTGATTTTTGGCTGGTTTGAGGCCTTTTGGCCTCTCAGAATCTTGAAAAAAAGCCTCTGCAGGCCAAATAGGCCCATTCCATCACTTCCGGTATTAACAGGAAGTGATGAAACTGGCCTATTCTGCCCACAGAGGCTTTTTTCAAGCCTCTGGGAGGCCGAAAAAGGCCTCAAACCAGGCCTCACAGCTGATTTACGGCTGGTTTGAGGCCTCAAACCAGCCGAAAATCAGTTGTGAGGCACGCGCATACGCAGTGAGGTAAGTTTGCCTGTGGCTCACGTGCCGGCACAAATGGCTCTGCATGCCACTTGTGGCATGCATGCCATAGGTTCATCATTATGGCTTTAGAGGATAGGTTGACCCCTTCTTCTTTGTGGCAGCCCCTAAAATGTTGGAAGACTGCTATCATGTCAACCCTAGTTCCTCTTTTTACTGGACTAGCCATATCCACATTCCTGCAACCGTTCTTCATATATTTTAGTCTCCAGGGTCTTAACGAGTAGAATTGTAAGGATTAGAATAACCAGTTTTGACACATTGAACGTTTCGAAAAGCAATGAGTGAGCCACGAGGCAATAAATAAAATTGATACAAGGAATGGCCAAGAGCAACTGACAACTAGTGTTTGTATCCAGGGTCAGTGGTAGATGTCTGGACAAAGACTTCAAAGAAATTAAGTATTTTGGGCGATGCCAAGGATATGTCAGAACAAATAAAATTAACACATCTGAACTCAACTGATGAGCGAATTGTCTTTCACATTACAGACAAAATGGATCATTATTTCCACATCTACATTACTACCATTGGTTATAATGCATTGTATTTCAATTATTTACCATCTCAAGGGTCCATGTTGGTCAATTCAAGATTTTTGGGCTTGGCCCAGTCGAAAATTTGCTGTATATGTTCATTCACAGGACAGCCGTGTTTAAATCATATGTGCAATGTAAGAATAAGGCTTCCTTCTTAAAAACACCCCTTCAGTGTTGTTTTCCTTCTCTTAGATCCAAAGAGAAGAAACTGCCATTCAACAGACACAATGGATTCATGTATCATCATGTTGTATCTCCTTAAAGTAACGGCACCTTTTCTTAAGGTCACCTGGCCTTAAAGTGGAATGGAATAAATTCATGGAAACTCAATGTCTATGGTGATTCTCAGTCCTCCAGGTCACGGTTGTCCTAAAAGTGCTTTTTTCAAGAGGCAACTGGACTTTCTGTTTTTTCTTTGAAGATGTTTTGCTTCTCATTCAAGAAGCTTCTTCAGCTCTGAGGAAGCTTCTTGGATGAGAAGCAACACATCTTTAAAGAAAAGCCAGAAAGTCCAGTTGCCTCTTGAAAAAAGCACCTTTCATGGAAACTCGGACCATTGGTTATCTCCAGGTGGGAGCAATGTCTTTCTAAATGTCAGTTTCAGGGAATAATTGTACAGACAGTAATGGATCACCTTTTCCTCCTTGTGCATAGAGCTAGTTTGGTGTAGTTGTTAAGGCACCCAGCTAGAAAGCAGGAGAAGGTAAGTTCTAGTCCCAACTTTGGCACAAAAACCAGTTTATCAGCAAATTTAGAAGACACAGCTCTGTCATGCACACACTTACATATCCCACCTAAAATGGAAAATGGATAGTAAAAGTGGAGATTAAGACATTTTGGATTTATTTATTTGGTTGGTTGCTTGGTTTTGTGAGTGGTAGGTAGGTAGGTAGGTAAGTAGATCCTTTGAGTCATTATCAACTCCTCGTAACTGCCTGGATAGGTTCCTCCAACTTGATAAGATTTTGGAAATGCTTTGCCATTCCCTCCTTCACAGGACTCAGAGAAAGAGTGGCTGGCCCAAGGTTACCCAGTTAGTTTTGTGACCAAGACAGTACTAGATCTCACAACCTCCTAGTTTCTAGCCTAGTGTATTAACCACTACACCAAACTGACTTTCTGGTCAATAATTTTGTATTGTTGATTCGCTAAGCTGTGTTTGACTCTTCTCAATGCCATGGACCATTGCACGCCAGTTCTTTCTGACCTCCACTGTCTTTTGCAGTTTGCCAAATTTCATGTTCGTTGTGTCATTGATACAATCTAACCATCTCATCCTCAGCTGGTCCCTTTCTCCTTTGCCTTTCACCTTCCCCAACATCAGGGTCTTCTCCAAGGAGTCCTCTCTTCTCATTTGGTGACCAAAGTATTTGAGCTTCAGCTTCAGGATCTGTCCTTCCAAAGAAGAATCAGGGTTAGTTTTCTTCAGGAGGTCAAGAATTACAGAAGACCCATTTTCCATGAGGTTCTTCCACTCAATCTTCTTTTTGTTCACACGTCTACTGCTTGGTTATCGAAGATTGTCTCCTTCCCACCCAGTGTTTTAATTTTTTTTTTTTAGGTGAGCGAGATGCTAATCAAGCAGCCACGGAAGCTGATGAAAATAATCAAACCCAAATTTGTCCAGAGGGAAACACACTCAACTTTGAAGTAGCAGAGAGGAAATTGTCACGTCGAAGCCATCGGAGGCAGCCTTCCTGTAACAACAAAAACCCTGGAGAGAAGGTTGCTGATTTCCTCCTAGTCTGCTTGGCATCTCAGTGACAGGGCAAATGTAATTAGAAGGAACCAAATGTGAACAATGCCACTTCCTTACATTTATAATCCAGACAGGATTTTAAAAAAAAAAAAAGAAAGAAAGAAAAGAAGCACACCACATTTTATTTAAATTAGAATGGAGCTCCGTCAGCCAAACCAGCATGCTTAAACGTAACTTGTTTCTCCCTCTGGGGACAACTTTACATAAAATTCAGATCAGTCTCCAAGGAAGAAAGAAATCAGATGCAGGCATTGGGATCCAGATGTTCGCACTGGTGGGGGGAAGCATGAGCCGGGGTAAAAATCACAGATTTGGTTTGACAGCAACTTCGTTGGCAGAGTAACAAGGTTTTCCAATGAACAAAACTTAACTTTTGTAATTGAGAAGATAGTTCTAGACTCAACCGACCTGGAAACTTTCAATCTTGCCTCTAACTTCCCCTTTTTGGAGAGAAGGAGTTCATCTTTCCTTCAGCGACAAGGACAGAATACCACAGAGTTGGAAGGGATCTTGAAGGTCTTCTAGTCCAACCCCCTGCTCAAGTTGGAGACACAGGAGATAACATTTCAGATAGTTTGTCCAATCTCTTCTTGAAAGGCTCCAGTGTTGGAGCACCCAAATCTTCTGAAAGTAAGTTTCTCCACTGGTTGAATTGTTCTCACTGTCAGGAAATTTCTCCTTAGTTCTAGGTTGCTTCTCTCCTTGATTAGTGTCCATTCATTGTTTCTTATCTTGCCTTCTGGTGCTTTGGAGAATAGGTTGATCCCCTCTTCTTTGGGGCAGCCCCTCAAATATTGAAAGAGTGCACCTGAAGGCAGGAGAAGAAGCAATGGATGGAAACTAATCAAGGTGAGAAGCAACCTAGAACTAAGGAGAAATTTCCTGGCAGTTGGAACAATTAATCAGCGGAACAAGTTGCCTCCAGAAGTTGTAAATACTCCAACACTGGAGGTTTCTAAGAAGAGATTGGACAACCATTTGTCTGAAAAGGTATAGGGTTTCCTGCCTGAGTAGGGGGTTGGTCATCTAGTCACTAGATGACCTCCAAGGTGTCTTCCAACTATTATTCTGCTATCATGACTCCCCTACTCCTTTTTTGCACTGTGTTGCACTGCCTCTTTCAATTCCTAGATGTTCATCGTTATATCATAGGTTTGATATTATCAAGCCAGTTGCTTGCCCCTTCTTCTTGTTCCATTCACCATTCCTAGCATCGCCGACTTTGCTGATAAATTTGCACGCCTGACATGATGGCCAAGGTAAAGAAAGAAACAAAAAACAATAGGACAGGGACAGCATGTTGGTGTGCTTATGCATGCCCCCTACAGACCTCTTAGGAAAGGGGTGAGGTCAATACTAGACAGTCTAAGGCTCAAGTTTTTGGGGTTTGGGGAAGAAACCACAGAGTCAGGTAGAGTATTCCAGGCATTGACCACTCTGTTGCTGAAGTTGTATTTCCTGCAGTCAAGTTTGGTGTGGTTTACCTTGAGTTTGTATCTATTGCGTGCTCTTGTATTGTTATGGTTGAAGCTGAAGTAGTCATTGACAGGTAGGAAATTGCAATATATAATTTTATATACTATACTTAGATCAGATCGAAGGCGGCATAGTTCTAGATTTTCTAGGTCTAGAATTTCAAGTCTGGTGGCATAAGTTATTCTGCAATGATTAGAGGAGTGGAGATCTCTTCTTGTGAAATATTTCTAGACTTTCTTAACTGTATTAATATCAGATATGTAATGGGGGTTCCAGACTGCAATGAGTAGAGGAGTGGAGAATTCTTCTTATTTCTGGACGTAATCTTATGATTTTGTCTTGTAGAGATGCATCTAGTTTTATATGATTCAGATGCATTTTCTTACTGAAATAAATAAATTAAACTGAGATAGTTACAGACTTGATTGCAATCCCTGACCCAGAAATTAAGCAGGACTCTCTCATCAAAGCTTTGTATAGCCCACATGTCTAATCACAATTGAATAAGCAACACAGCATGGGGAGAATTAAGCTGCATTATTTTTTGGGAAGGTGTACATTTTCTAATTTTCAAGATCTATCCAGACATGGACATTATCCATGGACATTTATCTATACAGGTTTGCATTCCGAATTCAGAAGATCCAGAGAAACAAATAGAGATTATCCACATTAGAAGTTGTATATTACTCTGTCAACTGCTGGATGTCTATGGAGATTTCAATCATCTAGGTCACGATTGTTCTAAAGGTGCTTTTTCAAAAGTCAATTTGAATTTCTTGGTTTTTCTTTTTCCTTGAAAACATTTCACTTCTCATCCAAGAAGCTTCCTCAGTTCTGAAGTTTCATGGATGAGAAGCAAAACATTTTCAAGAGGGAAAAAAAAACAAGAAAGTCAGGTTGCCTTTTGGAAAATCACCTTTGAGAGATTAATTACTGGGGATTATTTTTTTGGCAGACCTGGGTTTATTCCAGGTTAAACAATAATGAAGTTGGCTGTTTTGGCGGATCCTGAAAACTGGAAAAGGGAAGAGAGATATCAATGGCTTTTTATCATTACTCTACCGTTTCTACTGACAAACATTTAATTATAGGAGAGCATATTTTTCATGTACTTTTTGTTTATTATATCCTCTGCAACCATTCCATTTGGTTCATTCCTTGTGCCTTTATTCATAAACCATTTGGGGAATTCATGAAATTAATTTTCAGAATTAAAAATCACCATTTTTCATTCCCTTGGTTATCTCTGATGTGTAGGTCCATTAATTCTATTACAGTGTGATTAACCGATCTCTGGGAATTGTTAGCATTACTTATTGATTGATTTTTCCAATGAACTAATTTATAACCTTGATTGCTTATTACATTTTGCACCCTACAATACCTTGGGGGTGGAGTTTGTGGGAAGCTTAGAAATAAAGGTGAACTACAGATTAACAGAATTGGAAGGGATCCTGCAAGTCATCTAGTCCAACCCCCATTTGTGAAACCTTTAAGCATCTTATATACCATTTTATTTTTGAATTTCCTTGTTTCTTACAAATCCACCCTTTCTATTTTTCATACACTTCATAAAATAAAACATTACTTCTGTAATTCTTTTAAGCTTTCTCTAATTTCTTCAACATTTTCAAATCTTATAATCGCTTGGCTCTTGATCTTAGGATCAAAACACAGTGAAATGTGCTGTAGTACAGGTAGTATAACTTGTCTTATTATGTGCACAGGTAACCTTATAATATGTATGGTACTTTAAAGTCTGTATGATCTTAGAACCAGTTTTGGTAGTAGTAATACAGAAATTGCAACTTTTCTAAATTGCAACTAAAAAAGCATATGTTAAAAAGAGTAACTCAGCAACCCAAACTCCACATGTACTATAAGGCAAAAAAAGGTCTGGGTAAATTTCCAGATTGCAAAAGTAATCTAAAGCCTTTTTGTTTTTTTGGTAAACTGCCTGGTTTACAAAAAAACAAGATGTGAGTTGGGTGTCTATATAAATCTGTTCAACAAATGAAATGAAATCAAACAAACCTTTTGAAGCTTAGATGTTACAGCCTCATTTTAAATGTAGGAAAGATCATTGTCGATTTCAGACAAGGCAGCTACAGCCACACACACCTCTGTGTGTTAATGGTTCACCTGTGGAGGTGTTTCTGGGTGTGCAGCTAACGAGTAGGCTGGTTTGGTCACTCAACACCGAGACCCTGGTGAAGCTGGGCTACAAGCAGCACCTGCATTCTCTGCAAGAAAAGCACATCTTCCACCCCCTGTCCTCACCACTTTCTATAGAGGGACAATCGAGAGCATCCTGTCCTATTGTTCTGACCAAGGCATCCTATAATTAAGCACAGACTTAGTCCAAACAATTCTTGTTTTATTTCAACAGCTGGGAATTATTTATTTATTTATTTATTTATTTATTTATTTATTTATTTGTATTTATATGCCTCCCCATCTCCAGGGGGACTCGGGATGGCTTACACAGAAATATATATACAATAAATACAAAATTTATCAAATTAACTCTAATCCAATTATAATAAAATCAAATTAAAATACCCTTAAATTAAAATTCCCAACCCTGCTCAGTCCAGACCGGCCTGTGCAAACAGCCAAGTCTTGAGATCACGGTGGAAGGAGTGCAGGTCCAGGGCCAAATGCAGCTCCAGGGGTAGCTGATTCCAAAGGGTGGACGCCCCCACAGAGAAGGCCCTCCCCCGGGGGACCGCCAACCGACACTGTCTGGCCGACAGCACCCCCAGGAGGGCCTGCCTGTGGGAGTGTACCGGGCGATTGGACCTCGATGCTGGTGTGTTCATTCCCAGCCTGTAATGAGTCCCAAACAGTCTCTCAAGATAAACACCCACCTTTATCTCCTTTGAATTGCTGTCAACAACTAAAGTGCCAAATTAACTGTAAAAAACCAACGGAAGTACAAAATCCACACACAGCTTCAAGGTTTAATCCAAACAGAGCAAATGACTTTGCTTCCTGCAAAGGTTTCTCTACCTTTGCACTTCCTTTATACCTTAGGGGAGAGGCCATCACCTTCAGTCCTTACTCTCAAGTTGCCCCTTTTGTCTTAACTGTTCTTGCCTTCTGGCAGCTCTGCACACATTCACACTGGGAACAGGCTCCCCTTGTTTCTCTGCCTCGCTGCTGCCAGATTCTGGAAGCTCCGGACTCAGCACATAACTCCCAGATGGTCCTAGCCCCATCTCTGTATTGGATGCAGAACTCTTGTCCAAGTCCTCTCCAGACTCCCGGACTGGTCCCATTCTTCCCCATTGTCCGATTCTGCTGTCGTCTGCACAGGCTGCCGGTGAACCACAACACCTATGGCATTTAACAGTCTGGTTTGGAAGTATCACTGCTTCATACAGAAAGGCAATGCAGAGAGTGGTGAGGACAGCAAAAAAGATCATTAGCAGTTCACTCCCTTCTATCCAGGACATAGCATATAAGTGATGCTTGAGCAGGTTCCATAGAATTGTCAGGGACGCCACACATCCACTTCACAACCTGTTTTTCCTTGTTACCTTCTGCGATGGGGCTTCATGGTATCCGAAGCAGAACATCCAGATTTGGTCACAGTTTTGTTCCATATAGCATCAACCTTGTGAAGTCTCAAGTTTCCTCTTTCCAATATGTATTCAAAATATATATTGTGAAGTGTTGGGGAAATCAGGAGTTTGAGGCCGTTCAAATGAGTATAAAGATTTATTGCAAACTTAAACTCCCTGCAAGAATCTGAACTACTAACAGTTAAGGGAAATGAGTGGGAGACAAGAAGAGCATTCAAGATGGGCTGGATTTAGATCTCTTGCGGGCATGCACGGACTCATGACTGATTATGCATTTGACCCCTCCCTCAGGCTCAGCCTGGTCATCTCCTACAGCCATATGCTAAATAAATAATAAGTACACAGGACATGAGAATTCATAAATTGGTGGCATAGTGGTTGGAATATAGTACTGCAGGCTAACTCACTGGTCACTTCAGGAGTTCAATTCTCACTGGCTCAAGGCTGACTCAGCTTTCCAGCCTTCCAAGATGAGTAAAATGAGGACCCAGATTTTTGGGGGCAATATGCTGAATATGTAAAGTGCTTAGAGAGGCCTGTAAAAGTGCTTTGAAGTTGTATATAAGTCTAAGTAAGGTAAAGGTTCCCCTGCACATACATGCTAGTTGTTCCCAACTCTAGGGGGCAGTGCTCATCTCCATTACAAAGCGAAAGAGCCAGCGCTGTCCGAAAATATCTCCGTGGTCATATGGCCGGCATGACTATATGCCAAAGGTGCATGGAATGCTATTACCTTCCCACCAAAGTTGTCCCTATTTTTCTACTTGCATTTTTACATGCTTTTGAACTTCTAGTTTGGTAGAAGCTGGGACAAGTAACAGGAGCTCACTCAGTTATGCGGTGCTAGGGATTCGAACCACTGAACTGCCGACCTTTCTGGTCAACAAGCTCAACGTCTTAGCCACTGAGCCACCACATCCCTGCATAAGTCGAAGTACTTATGCAGTACTTATGCAGTACCCAGGATGGGTGCTCCCACAGACATGGCCTCTTTGGGGTACCGTCAGCTAGATAGTGTCGGCTGGCGAGCCCCGGGGGTAGGGCCTTCTCTGTGGGAGCACCTGTCCTGTGGAATCAGTTGCCCTTGGAGCTGCAGTTGGCCCCTGACCTCTGTTCCTTCCGCCATGGCCTGAAGACGTGGCTGTTCCAACAAGCCGGCCTGGACTGAGGGGTGGTGGTTTTTAGATGTTTTAGGTTTTAGTGTTTTTGTGGGTTTTAGATATTGATTGGGTTGGGTTTAATAATATTTTAAATAACTTTTACATTTTGTAATGTGTGTTTTTATGATGTGAGTCCTTCAGGAGATAGGGCGGCATGTAAGTCCAAACAATAATAATAAATAATACTATACTATTAATGGCAGAAGAGTGACATAAGCCAGATTCCTCCAGAGTTGCAGAAGTTAGATGGAAGGAAAGTGTAACGTGAAAAATCAGGGCCATCTGCAAATTTGCACATTTGCTGCCTTATTGGGCAGGGAGGGAGGGAGGAAAGGAAGGCATGGAATTATTCTGAAATACCAATGAGAAAGTTGCAAAGATAGGAGAGGCTGGAGAAACATCATCCAAAGGAGTGCTGTTTTTTTCTGATAAAACCGAGGAGAAATGGTAATTTCCATTTATATATTTCTCCACTACCATCACCTTCCTTTAAATGCCATCTTTTCCCTTTCCCAAGGGAGCAGTAAAATATATATTCACCCTCCAATACTGAAGCCCTCGGTTAAACAATGCATCTCGATGACCATGTTTGTACTGTATTTCTTGCATGCTTCCTAACATTCAAAACCCGTCACGTCTCTATTCGTGGAGAAAATAATGTTTTTTGGGGAACCCAGCTGTCATGAGTGACAGGCATCTGGGGACAGTATATTAAACTTGGATGCCATTCAATAAAAATACATCAAGGGAGATGAAAACCTTTGCAATTCGCCAACATTCTTTCCCCGCTCAACCAGGTTTTCAAAAACAAATAAAGAGGAAAAAAAGAGGAGGGGAAAAAAAGGGGAGAAGGATGAATGGATGAACCTGGGGGGGTCACCGCTGAACAAACTGAAATGTTTCATCAAGCATGTCTTCTGAAAAATCTAACCTGACAACTTTTTTTCATTTCTTGTTGCTTTCACTTGAAAAGATGTGCAAATGAGATTGCTGCTTCCTCTCCTCATCCTCTTCCTCCTCCTCCTCTACCTACTGTCCTCCTTCCCCTCCCCTTCTCCTTTCCCTTCCATTTCCCCTTCCCTTCTCCTCCTTCTCCCTTCTTCTTCTTCTTCTTCTTCTTCTTCTTCTTCTTCTTCTTCTTCTTCTTCTTCTTCTTCTTCTTCCTCCTCCTCCTCCTCCTTCTTCCTCCTCCTCCTCCCCTCCTCCTCCTCCTCCTCCTCCTCCTCTTCTTCCTCCTCCTCCTTTTCCTGTTCCTCCTCCTCCTCCTCCTCCTCCTCCTCCTCCTCCTCCTCTCTTTTCTTTTCTTCTTCTTCTTCTTCTTCTTCTTCTTCTTCTTCTTCTTCTTCCTCCTTCTTCTATTCTTTCTTCCTCTTTTTCTTCCTTTTCTTCTTCCTCTTCTTCTTCTCCCCCCTACTCCACCTCCCTTTTCCTCTTTCTCCCCTTCTCCTTCCTCTTCCTCTTCCCCTCCTCCTCCTCCTCCTCCTTCTCCTTCTTTATCCTTTCTTTTCCCCTTCTCTGCCCCCTGCCTCCTCCTTCTTTTTTCCTTTCCTTCCGTGTGAAAAATAACATTTATTTTAATGACTGAGATGCCACCTTTTCTTCCATTCCAAAGAGATGCCTTTTGGACCAGGTTAAAGAGGCATGGGAGTGTTTGACTGCTGCCATTGAAACCAGAAAGACACACCTTCTCTGTTGGTACACCTACCCTTTAAAAAAAAAGACATTCCCGCCCATTCCCTCTGCAATCCAGACAAGCCCAGAGGATTGGAAAAGAGCTGATGTAGTTCCCATCTAAAAAAATAGATCCAGGAAACTAAAGACTTATCATCCTGGCCTGATCAATATCTGGGAAGAATCTGGAAAATATTATCAAGCAATGCGTCAGTGAACACCTAGAAGCAAAAAAGCCATACATGGGTTTGTCAAAAACAGATCCTGCCAGACAAATCTTACTGCATTCTTTGACAAAGTGACAATTAATCAAAATCTTCCTATATTTGAGGGGCTGTCACAAGAAAAGGGCATCAATCTATTTTTTCCAAAGCACCAGAAGGCAAGACAAGGAATCACAGATGGAAATTCATCAAGGAGAGAAACAACCTGGAATTAAACAGAAACTTCCTAACAGTGAGGACAATTAACCAGTGGAACAGAAGTTGCCTCCAGAAGTTGTGGGTGCTCCATCACTGAGACAGACAGGACAGCCACTTGTCTGGAGTGATATAGGGTCTCCTGCTTGAAGAGGGGGTTGGACTAGAAGACCTTCAAAGTCCCTTCCAATTCCGTTATTCTATTATTCTTATAACTTGTTTAGTTTTGTTTTTTATTAAAACTCTTGAACCCATTTGGCTCTTTCAACCATAAAAGAGGGAAGAATCATTTATAAGAATGGCAAAAGGTATAACATTAGACCCTGCCCCCCATTTTCAATATCCATGCTGCATCGAGCTATCTATTTTTCAATTTGCCACAGTAGCCCAGCATCTAATATCAAAAGAGATGTCTGCAGCTGGACTCTAAAGGAAAAGGATCTATTGCATGTTCTGTTCCCTCCATAAATCATCCTCCTGTCTACCACTTGGCAGTTGACACAATCTCAAAGAATGTTAAAAGACAGAATAAAATGGAATTTCAGTGAATATGATCTCTTTATTAATACTTGCTTGTTAAGGGCTCATCAGGAGATAATCGACCTTGTCAATGTTTCGTGTCTTCTCCATGCTTCAAGATCTTTCAAGTCCCATCATGCTTCATTGCAGCCTTAGAAAACATGTAGAATTAAATTCTGTAGGCTTTTCCCCAAAATATAATGGGCCTTGTTGTCTTAGATGAATAAAATGCCTAATGTACCATATGTATCAAGAGAGGTTTCTTTCCTTGAAATAAATATAGATATAGATATAGATATAGATATAGATATAGATATAGATATAGATAGATATGTATACACATACATAGCTTTAGTCAACCTCTTCTCCAAATCACCTGAAGGCAGAACATGAAACAATGGATGTAGAACCAACCAGAGGTGGTATTCAGCAGGTTCTGACCAGTTCTGGAGAACTGGTAGCAGAAATTTTGAGCAGTTTGGAATACTACCTCTGACTAGCCCTGCCCCCATCTATTCTCTGCCTCCCAAGTCCCAGCTGATTGGCTGGGTCTTCTTTTCTTGCCCTGCACTGGAGAATGGAGCTGGAAAGCAGGTTAGTGGGGTGGGGAGGGGAGGGGATTTTGCAGTATCCTTCCCCTGCCACGCCCATCAAGCCACGCCCACCAAGCCACGCCAGGCCCACAGTACTGGTAGTAAAAAAAGTTGAATCCCACCACTGGATCCAACCTAGGCATTTTTGTGCAATTTTGTTTTTCCAAAACTCACTCCCAAAAAAAGAACCACAGGCAGTTGTGAGTCAGGATGGAGAAAATGTAAGATAAAAAAACCTGTGTGCATTCAAATTCACTCTAGTGGGGAGTGATATCTGAAGTGCTGACACCATCATTGGTGAATTACTGTGTAGAAAGGAGCCATGGATGGAATGATTTAAAGGAAGAACTGCCATTTGAGATGAAGAATACCTCTACAATATATATATATATGCATATATATATATATATATATATATATATATATATATATAGATATAAAATATGAAATAAAATATATGATATAAAAAGATGTTGGGATTCTAGAAAGAATGCAGAGAAGAGCAGCAACAATGATTAGGGGATTAGGAGGCTAAAACAGTGGTGGCTAACCTTTTGGGGCTCCTGTGCCAAAAAATTGCATGCATGCTTGTGCGCGCACCCTTGCGTGACAGCACCCAGAAGGCAATGTGCATGATCCCCCCACCCACTGTGCCTCCCAGCTGATTTTTGGCCCATCTGAGGCCTTTTTCAGCCTCCCAGAGGCTTGAGGAAAGCCTCTGCAGCCTTTGCAGGCCGAAAAATGGGCCCGTTTCATCACTTCTGATATTTCCAGAAATATAGGAAGTGACAAAACAGACCTATTTTTTGGCCTCCAAAGGCTGTAGAGGCTTCCCTCAAGCCTCTGGGAGGCCGAAAAAAGCCCGAAAATTAGCTGGGAGGCCTGCACATGCACAGTGAGGTAAGTTTGCCTGGGACTCACGTGCTCTCACAAATGGCTCTGTGTGCCACCTGTGGCAAGCATCCTGTAGGTTCACCATCACGGGACTAAAACATATGAAGAATGGTTGCAGGAATTAGGTATGTCTAGTTTAAGGAAAAGAAGGACTTTGGGATGACATGATAGCAGTACTCTAATATTTGAGAGGCTACCAGAAAGAAGAGGGGGTCAACCTATTCTTCAAAGCACCAGAAGGCAGGACAAGAAACAATGAATGGAAACTAATCAAGGAGAGAAGGACTAAGAAGAAATTTCCTGACAATGAGAACAATTAATCAGGGGAACTACTTGCCTCCAGAAGTTGTGAATTCTCCAACACTGGAGGTTTTTAAGAAGAGACTGGACAACCCTTTGTCTGAAATTGTATAGGGTCTCTTGCTTGAGGTTGGACTAGAAGACCTCCAAGGTCCCTTCCAACTTTGTTATTCTGCTACTCTGTTACATACTGTATCTACATAGACAAACACAAGAATAATATTGTCAGATGCGACTGAATACCTATTTGGTCCCAAGGTCTGTTCTTATAATGGTTAAAAATAATAGAAAGTTCCTTAATTGCACAACCCATGGACACACTTCATCTGGGAAACTGTGAGCATCCTAGACGAAGCAAAATCCAAAATGCTAGAGAATTCCTGGAAGCCTGGCACTCAAATAAATCACTCATCTATAGGCATGGGATAACAGAACAGAGTTGGAAGGGACTTTGGAGGTCTTCTAGTCCAATCCTCTGCTCAGACAGGAAACCCTACACTACTTTAGGCAAATGGTTGTTCAATCTCTTCTTAAGAACTTCCAGGGTATTTTTGAATAATGTACTTTTTTTCTTCCTCCTTAAAGCATAACTTCCCTTGTTCATTTCTTAGTTTGGTGACCCACCTCTTTTCCTTCTGTTTCTTAAGTCTAGAGGCTAACCAATCAAAAAGTCAAAAAGAAAGCAAGAAGATAAAAACATATCCTTGCCATCAATCAACTACTCAGATGAGCAGAGATTCACATCAAGGTTAAAATTAGACCAACAATCAAGACATAAACAATACCCCAATAAAGGAACTATCAAGAACACCCAGGGGTGGGCTGCTGGGGGTTCGCAGGGGTTCAGAAGAGCCCCTAGCTAAAATTCTGTGCAGTTTGGAGAACCCCCAAATCCCACTCCTGGATGGCCCGCCCCCTCCCCTCCCAGGAGTCCCCACATGACCTGTTTTGGATGCAGGTAACTGCAGGGCACACATGGAGGCTCGGAGAGGGTGAAAAACAGGCCTTCCAGAAGTTCGGGAAGGCCGGAAATTGGCCCATTTCTGGCTTCCAGAGAGCCTCCAGAGCCCCGGGAGGCCATTTTCTCCTTCCCAGAGGC
This sequence comes from Naja naja, assembly GCA_009733165.1. Taxonomy (NCBI): domain Eukaryota; kingdom Metazoa; phylum Chordata; class Lepidosauria; order Squamata; family Elapidae; genus Naja; species Naja naja. The sequence goes on from CM019149.1 coordinate 303,150,066, forward strand.
CCCTTGCTAAAATTTTTGAAGCCCACCCCTGAGAACACCCCTACCAACATTGCAGGGCATGCCATTTGTATATAAATAGAGAGCAAGCCCCATTCCCTTTCAGCACTGATGATGTTACCTAGTTGGGTAATGAAATGTCTGCAAGAAGATCACCAAGCTCAGAGAGCACCAAGGAACCCACCCATTCTCTTCTTTCTTTCTCTCATACTGTCTCTATATATCCCTTTCTTTTTTTTATCCTCAGTGATTCCTGTTATGTATGTAGGTTTGAAGTCATTGGTTTAGTTTGAACTGTTCTTGTAAAATGTTGGAAATGATTGGTTTAAAAGTGCTTGGAAAACCCTGCACTCTGATTGGCTGGCAACCGCTGCTGGCTATAAGTAGCAGCTAGCCCAGCCAAATTGGGTCTGTTCTGAGCTGTAGTCACTAATAAACTAAGATCTTTAAGCACTCCACGTCTGTCTCTACATGCAAACTTAACACTGGCTAGAAGGTGGGATTCCCCTGAAGAAGACGGCAACGGAACAGAAGGAAGCGAGATGGCTGCACTGAACACCCCCCCAACCCCATTCGATCCGATGGCAGAAGACTGGGAGTCGTATGCAGATCGTTTCCAAATGTATCTGGAGGGAAACCATCTTGCCGACATTTCCAAGAAGCGGAAGAGGGTGGTCTTTCTCACGCACTGTGGTCCGGCAGTTTTCAAGATGGCGAAGGCATTGGCGGAGCTGCAGACGTGAAGGTAATGGACTGGCCTGACTTAGAAAAACTGTTAAGAGCCCATTATGCAACACAAGTATCGTGCCTCATTAAGAGACACAAGTTTACCGTCGTGATCAAGGGAAAGCAGCGTAACGACTTCATGGCAAGTTTAAGAGACATTGGGGTGCATGCAAATTTAACAATTTAGAAGAGGCCATGCGCGATTGATTTGTTCTGGGCCTTAAAGACAAGGTGCTACAGAGCAAGTTATTACTGAAACCTAAGATCACGCTGAAGGAAGCAATAGAAGAGGCCTCTTCAGCAGAAGCTACCAAGTCCTCAGCAGCAGCCATGAAGAAAATCAACAAGGCCACAAGCCATCCTGATGTGGAAAAGTCCACAACAACTCATTGTGAGCAAATAGATTCTGAGTCAGACTGTAGTGAGGTGGAGGAAGGAATTTACAGACTCAGAATGGATGGAAAAAGAAAGACCTGGGAAGAAAGAGGCAAGATTTCTACTGCAGAGGTTGTGGGGAAGCCACCCTGCACTGAATGCAAGTTTTTAGACACCATCTGCCTCGTTGTGATAAAAGAGGACACCTAGCAAGAATCTGCAAATCATCCAGAACTCCACCCAACAGAAGAAAGTTTGCTACAAGCAAAGACAAAGAATTCAGGCCCAACAATCTCAGTGAGAAAATGGGGCGCAGCACAGAAGCAAATGGGAAGAATGAAACTCATCAAACAGTAACTATTGGTCATTCATCACCTTTAAGAAGGAGAAAAATGCACACTTAGAACAGATAAAGTGGAATTCTTGGGTTACATGATTGATAAACATGGCATCCACCCCAGAGGCAAAGGTTCAGGCAATCAAAGAAGCCCCAGGCCAAAATGCAAAACAGATTTGCAAGCATTCTTGGGACTCATTGACTTCTATCATATGTTTCTACCTCAGAAGGCAACCATTGCAGAACCCCTACATAGGTTGCTGGACAAAAATCTGCTTGGGTCTGGGGGAGGAAGGAACAAGCTACATTTAACAATATCAAGAGACTAATCACGTCTGATGCTGTGCTGATACAGTTCTCTGAGAACTTTCCTGTTGTTCTGACTTGTGATGCTTCCCCTTTGGAGAGAGGGAGGTTTGAGCCACATGCTTCCCAGCAGGAGGGAAGCTCCTATTGCATTTTACTCTCGCACCTTGACTAAAGCAGAGAGGAACTACAGCCAACTGGGCAATCGCCTTGGCGATTGTAGCAGCTGTCAAAAAATTCCATGAGTATTTATATGGGAGAACATTTACTGTTGTCACAGATCACAAACCTCTTTAGGCATTGTGGCAGGGACAAACCAACGCCCATGATCCTGTCACCAAGAATGCTGAGATGGACTGAATTTCTTGCTGCTTATTCATACAAACTGATCCACAGACCTGCCCACTTCTTCACACATTGAGGACCCTGTTCCTGAGACTCACACCTTTTTCTAGAAACTGTTGCCAAACTTCCAGTACATGCTGCTCAAATTGACAGAGAGACTGCCAAAGACACTTTATTGGCTCCTGTCATAGGCTGGATTAAGAAAGGTTGGCCTCTTCCAGATCTACCTCAACTCCCAACCTTTTAAATCCAGGCAAACTGAATTATCTGTATTAAGAGGATGTATTTTGTGGGTAACAGGGTGGTTATTCCTGCAAAACTACAAAAAGGGTTTTGGAAATGTTACATGAGGGTCATCTGGGAATTGTCAGAATGAAGGGATTAGCCAGGAGTTATGTATGGTGGCCAGGTATTGACAAAATGGTTGAAAACTGGGTTGCATCTTGTCCCAACTGTCAGGTAGTCAGGCCTGCCCCACCTCTCGCCCCACACAGGAATGGTAATGTCCTAGGGGCCCATGGTCCAGGATTCACATTGATTTTGCTGGCCCTACCAGAGGGCACACTTTCCTTATTATAGTTGATGCATATTCCAAATGGCTGGAGGTTATCCCTATGGAATCCACCACAACTGAAGCTGTCATCAAACAGCTTAAAAAGCTTTTTAACTCACTGGTTACCTGATGTGCTTGTTTCTGACAATGGCCCTCAATTTACACCCAACCTTTTTGAATCATATCTAGCACAACAGGGTATGAAACATGCCCTGACATCCCCTGGGCATCCTTTGGCTAACGGCCAGGCTGAACGTATGGTATGATTTACCAAGGAAAACTTCAGCAATTGGGTCCAGGGGATATCACTGAGAGAGTTGAAAAACTTCTCAGTGTTCAGCGTATCACTCCCAACCCCTCAACTAATTTAAACCCAGCTGAATTGTTGATGGGTAGGAAACTCAGGTCTCCCCTTGCCACCTCCATCCCACTTACGCACCCAATGCACCACTAGATTCCACTAGTAAAATTCGCACTTTCACTGTGGGTGATTCTGTTTATGCTAAGAACCTCATGGGTGAACCATTATGGATTCCTGCTGAGATCACCCAAATCACAGGCCCCAGGTCTTACAGGGTATAAATAGAGGATGGTGTCCTCTGGAGCAGGCACATTGATCAGTTAAGATCCAGATTGCCTCAGGAGCATCGCTTTTGCTCCTCTCTGGTTCCATACCTACTGCCTCTTCTAGGGGAAGGGGAGGATTATGAGAGTAATCAGCAAGTAAGAATCAACCCCATGTGTAACGAGCTAACATGACAGGAACCATCCCAAAACCTGTCACAATGCCAAAATCCATCCTTACAAGTGGAAGACTGCACATCACTACCTGACTTAGGTGCTGACATTGGGTTGGAGATGGATTGGGAGGAGAGACCAGGTTGTAGTAACCAAACAGGTTCTACTATTACTAGAAGTCCAAGTATGGAAATGTCAGCAGACACATTTCTCTCTCACTGGTGAGAACATTAAAACATCTGAACCACATAGGTCTCAACGTACATAAGAGCCCCACCTATTTAAAAGAATACATTAGATAGGTTGGGGTTTGAGCATGGACTGAACCTAGTGGGGAGGGGTGTTATGTATGTAGGTTTGAAGTCATTGGTTTAGTTTGAACTGTTCTTGTAAAATGTTGGAAATGATTGGTTTAAAAAGTGCGGAAAACCCTGCACTCTGATTGGCTGGCAACTGCGGCTGCTGGCTATAAGTAGCAGCCACAGCCCAGCCAAATTGGATCCGTTCTGAGCTGTAGTAAAAACTAAGAGCTAAGAGCAGCTGTACTAATAAACCAAATAAGAGCTTGAAGCACTCTGCATCTGTCTCTTCATGCAAACTTAACAATTCCTGTGCAATTTACAATGATTTCCTTTCAACTCGGATGAGGATTTTCACGAGGAAAAAAGCCACATTCTATTTTGGCTTTACTAAGATAACAACTGTTGATTCAACAGCCCCCACCATGCTTAATTTTTTCCTTTCACTTTCTCCATTTTCTACTATTTGTCTCAATGAGGTGACATGGTAAAATGAATATCTCCAATAATTACTCATAGTGTGTTTGGTGCATGAAGTCCAGAAAACAAACAAACAATTTATCCTGTGGATAAGAGGATTAGAAGATTATAACATTAGAAGTTTGACATTTTCAATGTTTTAATGCATTTAGTGTTAAATTTTCGTATAACTATATATTCAGGTTTGGTTAGAAGATAGGTGGCTATTTAAATGTTTTAAATCTATTTATTTGTCCATCCATCCATCACCCATATCTCTCTCTCTCTCTCTCTCTTGTCTCTGTCATGCCCCTGGTGGAGACTGACTCTGAGGGAGAGGAGAACAACCACAGGAGAGGAGTGTGGCTCCGGGGGTTGTGAAGGGGGCTGGGGAAGGGCAGAAGCCAGCTGAGCAGTCAGAAGGAGACAGGCCCATCCTCTATCCATCCTAGGAGGCACGCAGGGAGGAGGAGATAAGGGAGATACATGGTCTACTCAGGAGCAAAGGGCCTTGATCCTCTTCATGGGCTGCAGTTGAGAACTGCTTTCTGGCAAACTGGGGGAGACAAGTGTGTGTTTTATTTTGGTTTGAGGTTACCTTGGTTGGCGTCCTTCCAACAGACTGTGCCTTGTTATCTCCTTGAATTTGATAAATACTTCTCCTGTTCCGTTGTGGAAATTTCATCATTGTAGTTTGTTTGTTTTTATTTTCACCTCTATCTGCTCATTAAATTTGGACTGTATTGCTTTCTTTTGAAGACTATTTTTGAGTATGTTTATCACCAACTGAGAATTATTGAACGGTTGGGGCCAATGGAGGCATTAAGGACATTTATTTATGTTTTGGATTTTGTTACGTTAGTGTTACATTCTGGGTGATCACACTGTCTGTCTCTCTATCTATCATCTATCTATCATCTGTCTCAGTGGTGGGATTCATTTTTTTAAATTACCAGTTCTGTGAGGGCTTGGTGGGCATGGCAGGTGAAAGATACTGTAAAATCTCCAGTCAGAGGTGGTGTTTGCTGGTTCTCCGAACTACTCAAATTTTTCCGGTTCTCCATTTGGTCAGAACCTGCTGAATACTACCTCTGTTCCTGACTTTCATCTATCTATCTATCTATCTATCTATCTATCTATCTATATCTATCTGTCTATCTCTATCAATATCTAGATCTATCTATTTATCTATCTATCTAATTCTATCTATCTAATTCTATTCATTCATAACATGAATAAGCGGGATGATACTTCCGCCTACCAGACATCTGAAACTAGCCCTAATCAACAAACGAGTCCCAGCCACAAAAACAACACCAGACCCAAAATAACACATGATGCCACCACCAATCTCCTTCACCAGACTCAAACCCAAGCCCACGCATACAGATGAAAGGCAACCACCATCCAGAAACCAGACCATGGCTGCAACACCAGCTGCTACACCCCTCTCGACCCCCAAACTAAACAAACTGACACCGCTATAAACACATAGCCAGACCTCAAACTCGGAGCCAAACCAAGGCCCAGAATGTCACATCACAGCCTTCCACCCAGGATACTACA
>CM019149.1:303156766-303168715 GCA_009733165.1 Naja naja
TCTCTATATATCCCTTTCTTTTTTTTATCCTCAGTGATTCCTGTTATGTATGTAGGTTTGAAGTCATTGGTTTAGTTTGAACTGTTCTTGTAAAATGTTGGAAATGATTGGTTTAAAAAGGGAAAACTCTGATTGGCTGGCAAACCGTGCTGCTATGGAAGTAGCAGCTGCAGCCCAGCCAGCCAAATTCGTCTGTTCTGAGCTGTAGTCAATAAACTAAGATCTTTAAGCACTCCACGTCGTCTCTACATGCAAACTTAACACTGGCATACTAAGGTGATTCCCCCTGAAGAGCTAAGCGGAATGGAAGGAGAGCGAGATGGCTGCACTGAACACCCCCAACCCCATTCGATCCGATGGCAGAAGACTGGGAGTCGTATGCAGATCGTTTCAAATGTATCTGAGGGAAACCATATCTGCCTATTTAGCGAAGAGGGTGGTTCTCTCACGCACCGGTCCGCAGTTTTCAAGATGGCGAAGGCATGGAGCCAAGACGGAAGGGTAATGGACTGGCCTGACTTAGAAAAACTGTTAAGAGCCATTATGCAACACAAGTATCGTGCCTCATTAAGAGACACAAGTTTACACCGCCGTGATCAAGGAAAGCAAAAACGAAACCACTTCATGGCAAGTTTAAGAGACATTGGGGTGCATGCAAATTTAACAATTTAGAAGAGGCCATGCTGCATTGATTTGTTCTGGGCCTTAAAGACAAGGTGCTACAGAGCAAGTTATTACTGAAACCTAAGATCAATGCAAGGAAGCAATAGAAGAGGTCTTCAGCAGAAGCTACCAAGTCCTCAGCAGCAGCCATGAAGAAAATCAACAAGGCCACAAGCCATCCTGATGTGGAAAAGTCCACAACAACTCATTGTGAGCAAATAGATTCTGAGTCAGACTGTAGTGAGGTGGAGGAAGGAATTTACAGACTCAGAATGGGCCCGGAAAAAGAAAGACCTGGGAAGAAAGAGGCAAGATTTCTACCTGCAGAGGTTGTGGGGAAGCCACCCCTGCACTGAATGCAAAGTTTTTAGACACCATCTGCCTCGTTGTGATAAAAGAGGACACCTAGCAAGAATCTGCAAATCATCCAGAACTCCACCCAACAGAAGAAAGTTTGCTACAAGCAAAGCACAAAGAATTCAGGCCCAACAATCTCAGTGAGAAAATGGGGCAGCACAGAATAAATGGGAAGAATGAAACTCATCAAACAGTAACTATTGGTCATTCATCACCTTTAAGAAGGAGAAAAATGCACACTTAGAACAGATAAAGTGGAATTCTTGGGTTACATGATTGATAAACATGGCATCCACCCCACAGAGGCAAAGGTTCAGGCAATCAAAGAAGCCCCCAGGCCAAAATGCAAAACAGATTTGCAAGCATTCTTGGGACTCATTGACTTCTATCATATGTTTCTACCTCAGAAGGCAACCATTGCAGAACCCCTACATAGGTTGCTGGACAAAAAATCTGCTTGGGTCTGGGGGAGGAAGGAACAAGCTACATTTAACAATATCAAGAGACTAATCACGTCTGATGCTGTGCTGATACAGTTCTCTGAGAACTTTCCTGTTGTTCTGACTTGTGATGCTTCCCCTTTTGGAGAGAGGGAGGGTTTGAGCCACATGCTTCCCAGCAGGAGGGAAGCTCCTATTGCATTTTACTCTGCACTTGACTAAAGCAGAGAGGAACTACAGCCAACTGGGCAATCGCCTTGGCGATTGTAGCAGCTGTCAAAAAATTCCATGAGTATTTATATGGGAGAACATTTACTGTTGTCACAGATCACAAACCTCTTTTAGGCATTGTGGCAGGGGACAAACCAACGCCCATGATCCTGTCACCAAGAATGCTGAGATGGACTGAATTTCTTGCTGCTTATTCATACAAACTGATCCACAGACCTGCCCACTTCCTTCACACATTGAGGACCCTGTTCCTGAGACTCACACCTTTTTTCTAGAAACTGTTGCCAAACTTCCAGTACATGCTGCTCAAATTGACAGAGAGACTGCCAAAGACACTTTATTGGCTCCTGTCATAGGCTGGATTAAGAAAGGTTGGCCTCTTCCAGATCTACCTCAACTCGCCCAACCTTTTAAATCCAGGCAAACTGAATTATCTGTATTAAGAGGATGTATTTTGTGGGTAACAGGGTGGTTATTCCTGCAAACTACAAAAGAGGTTTTGGAAATGTTACATGAGGGTCATCTGGGAATTGTCAGAATGAAGGGATTAGCCAGGAGTTATGTATGGTGGCCAGGTATTGACAAAATGGTTGAAAACTGGGTTGCATCTTGTCCCAACTGTCAGGTAGTCAGGCCTGCCCCACCTCTCGCCCCCACACAGGAATGGTAATGTCCTAGGGGCCCATGGTCCAGGATTCACATTGATTTTGCTGGCCCTACAGAGGGCACACTTTCCTTATTATAGTTGATGCATATTCCAAATGGCTGGAGGTTATCCCTATGGAATCCACCACAACTGAAGCTGTCATCAAACAGCTTAAAAAGCTTTTGTAACTCACGGTTACCTGATGTGCTTGTTTCTGACAATGGCCCTCAATTTACACCCAACCTTTTTGAATCATATCTAGCACAACAGGGTATGAAACATGCCCTGACATCCCCTGGGCATCCTTTGGCTAACGGCCAGGCTGAACGTATGGTATGATTTACCAAGGAAAAACTTCAGCAATTGGGTCCAGGGATATCACTGAGAGAGTTGAAAACTTCTCAGTGTTCAGCTCCCCCAACCCCTCAAGCTAATTTAAACCCAGCTGAATTGTTGATGGGTAGGAAACTCAGGTCTCCCCTTGGCCACCTCCATCCCACTTACGCACCCAATGCACCACTAGATTCCACTAGTAAAATTGCACTTTCACTGTGGGTGATTCTGTTTATGCTAAGAACCTCATGGGTGAACCATTATGGATTCCTGCTGAGATCACCCAAATCACAGGCCCCAGGTCTTACAGGGTATAAATAGAGGATGGTGTCCTCTGGAGCAGGCACATTGATCAGTTAAGATCCAGATTGCCTCAGGAGCATCGCTTTTGCTCCTCTCTGGTTCCCATACCTACTGCCTCTTCTAAGGGGAAGGGGAGGATTAGAGAGTAATCAGCAAGTAAGAATCAACCCCATGTGTAACGAGCTAACATGACAGGAACCATCCCAAAACCTGTCACAATGCCAAAATCCATCCTTACAAATGGAAGACTGCACATCACTACCTGACTTAGGTGCTGACATTGGGTTGGAGATGGATTGGGAGGAGACCAGGTTGTAGTAACCAAACAGGTTCTACTATTACTAGAAGTCCAAGTATGGAAATGTCAGCAGACACATTTCCTCTCACTGGTGAGAACATTAAAACATCTGAACCACATAGGTCTCAACGTACACATAAGAGCCCCACCTATTTAAAAGAATACATTAGATAGGTTGGGGTTTGAGCATGGACTGAACCTAGTGAGGGGTGTATGTATGTAGGTTTGAAGTCATTGGTTTAGTTTGAACTGTTCTTGTAAAATGTTGGAAATGATTGGTTTAAAAAGTGCGGGAAAACCCTGCACTCTGATTGGCTGGCAACTGCGGCTGCTGGCTATAAGTAGCAGCCACAGCCCAGCCAAATTGGGTCCGTTCTGAGCTGTAGTAATAAACTAAGAGCTAAGAGCTGTACTAATAAACTAAGAGCTTGAAGCACTCTGCATCTGTCTCTTCATGCAAACTTAACAATTCCTGTGCAATTTACAATGATTTCCTTTCAACTCGGATGAGGATTTTCACGAGGAAAAAAGCCACATTCTATTTTAGCTTCACTAAGATAACTAACTGTTGATTCAACAGACCCCCACCATGCTTAATTTTTTTCCCTTCACTTTCTCCATTTCTACTATTTGTCTACAGTGATTGACATGGTAAACAATATCCTAATTATATGCCAATTGTGTTTGGTGTAATAGTTCTATAAACAAACAAGCAATTTATCCTGGATAAGATTGGATTAGAATATTAGCACATTAGAAGTTTGACATTTTCAATGTTTTAATGCATTTAGTGTTAAATTTTTCGTATAACTATATATTCAGGTTTGGTTAGAAGATAGGTGGCTATTTAAATGTTTTAAATCTATTTATTTGTCCATCCATCCATCACCCATATCTCTCTCTCTCTCTCTCTCTTGTCTGTCTGTCATGCCCCTGGTGGAGACTGACTCTGAGGGAGAGGAGGAACAACCGACAGGGAGAGGGAGTGTGGCTCCGGGGGTTGTGAAGGGGGCTGGGGAAGGGCAGAAGCCAGCTGAGCAGTCAGAGGAGGACCCAGGCCCATCCTCTATCCATCCTAGGGCACGCAGGGAGGGGAGGATAAGGGAGATACATGGTCTACTCAGGAGCAAAGGGCCTTGATCCTCTTCATGGGCTGCAGTTGTGAGAACTGCTTTCTGGCAAACACTGGAGACAAAGTGTGTTTTATTTTGGTTTGAGGTTATCTTGGTTGGCGTCCTTCCAACAGACTGTGCCTTGTTATCTCCTTGAATTTGATAAATACTTCTCCTGTTCCGTTGTGGAAATTTCATCATTGTAGTTTGTTTGTTTTTTATTTTCACCTCTATCTGCTCATTAAATTTGGACTGTATTGCTTTCTTTTGAAGACTATTTTTGAGTATGTTTTATCACCAACTGAGAATTATTGAACAGTGGGGCCAATTTGGAGGCATTAAGGGACATTTATTTATGTTTTGGATTTTGTTACGTTAGTGTTACATTCTGGGTGATCACACTGTCTGTCTCTCTATCTATCATCTATCTATCATCTGTCTCAGTGGTGGGATTCATTTTTTTTTAAATTACCAGTTCTGTGGGCGGGGCTTGGTGGGCATGGCAGGTGAAAGATACTGTAAAATCTCCAGTCAGAGGTGGTGTTTGCTGGTTCTCCGAACTACTCAAATTTTCCACTACCGGTTCTCCATAACTGGTCAGAACCTGCTGAATACTACCTCTGTTCCTGACTTTCATCTATCTATCTATCTATCTATCTATCTATCTATCTATCTATCTATCTGTCTATCTCTATCAATATCTAGATCTATCTATTTATCTATCTATCTAATTCTATCTATCTAATTCTATTCATTCATAACATGAATAAACGGGATGATACTTCCCGCCTACCAGACATCTGGAAACTAGCCCTAATCAACAAACGAGTCCCAGCCACAAAAACCAACACCAGACCCAAAATAACACATGATGCCACCACCAATCTCCTTCACCAGACTCAAACCCAAGCCCACGCCACAGATGAAAGGCAACCACCATCCAGAAACCAGACCATGGCTGCAACACCAGCTGCTACACCCCCCTCCGACCCCCAAACTAAGCAAACTGACACACGCTATAAACACATAGCCAGACCTCAAACTCGAGCCAAACCAAGGCCCAGAATGTCACATCACAGCCTTCCACCCAGGATACTACATCACAGAACTCAGGAGATTACAACATAACATCAGGAGGTTGTAACACAGACAACGACCCAGGAGACTACAGCACCACAACCAGGACGCACAACAATAGAACTCAGAAGGTCATCACACAGCCCATTACCCAGGTCGTTACAACACAAAAGGCTGAGAGACACACAGCCAGCACCTCAGCCACTCAGGGTCTCAGGAAAAGCCATCCAATCTGCATACATCAACTCCATCAACCAATCAAGAAGTAACAACACAGCCAACTCTGGAGTTTAAAAGGGAAAAACAGCCACGATCACGCACTTCTCCCAGAAGAACGAAGCTGAAGACACCAGCCTGAAGATGACGGATGAGATTTCGTCGAAACGCGTTGCCAAGGTATTCTCAATCTTACGGGACAAGACCGAATACACCAAGACCTACATACCTACCGTGAAAATCTCTGAAAACATATATATATATATATATACATACATATATATATATATATATATATATTTCCAATGGTTCTCTACTTCTTGAAGTCAGATGAAAAACAGCTGTGGATTCTCGCATTTTCCAAGCAGAATATTATTTAATTCTGCTATATGTGAGCCGGGTGCCTGTTTAGGAAATAAAAAGAAAAAAATAACTTGGTATGGCATGCACGTATTCCTTCATCTCTATCAAAGTACAAAGCCATGCAGATCATTTTTTTAAACATTCATCGTTTCCTGCCTCAAAAACTGATTTTATTTTTTTAATGAATTAGGAGAAAAAAAATAATCAAGGAGAATCCTTAAAAGTAATATGTTCTGTTAGATATTACAGCCTCTGGGTAATAGCTGTTCTTTGAGGTGGCAAAGAACACACAGATCCATTGCCAATTTTTTTTTCTGACTCAGAATCTATGCTGAAGCCTCTGTAAATCGGGTATTGCAATATCAACACACACAAACACATAAATTGTGTTTGTGTGTGTGTGTGTGTGTGTGTGTTTTGAGTCAGTAGTGACTGCTGGCAACTCCCTGGGTAAGTTCCTGCTCCTTTCTTAGGAAACATTAGTCTTGTTAAAAAAAAGTTTGGTCTTGAAGTTAAGACGCCAAGCTGGAGACTGGGAGTTCTAATCCCACTTTAGGCATGAAAGCCAGCTGGGTGACTTTGGGCCAATCACCAGGAGATGGTGAGTTCTAGACCCGCCTTGGGCATGAAAGCCAGCTGGGTGACTTTGGGTGAGTCACTCTCTTTCAGCCCAATTCACCTCAGAGGTGAAGTAGCTGTAGGAAGAGGAGGAGGTATTAGATTTGTCTGGTACCTTGAGTTATTTATAAAAACAATAAAAGCAGAATATAAGTAAAGAAATAAATATTTCAGAAGCCATTTGTAATTGCCTTTTCCCTAGGGATGAGAGAGAGTGATGTGGTCACTTAGGTGGCTTTGTACCTAAGGCAGGATTAAAACTCATGGTCTTCTGATGTCCAGGATGGTGCCTAAACCACTGCCCCATATTCTCACTGAGAATATACCCAAGGGGTGGGATTCAAAAATTCCAGCAACTGGCTCGCTGCTTGGTTGCTGGGTGGGTGTGCCCATGGTGGGTGTGGCCTACCAGAACTTCTGGAAGGGCCATTTTTCACCTTTCTCAGGATCTGGTGGCTTCCCTCAGGACTCTGGGAGAGTGAAAATGGCCTCCCCCGGGCTCTGGAGGCCCTCTGGAAGCCAGAAACAGGGCCATTTCCAGACTTCTGGAACTTCAAGGAGGGCCGGTTTTTTCCATCCCAGAGCCTCTGTGCAGATCCTGCACTTACTTGCATCCAAAACAGGCCAGGTGGAGACTCCTGGGAGGGTTAGGGTGAGTGGCCGGGGCCAACTGGTTGGTTCAATTACTGGTTTGGCAAACCAGATGTAAATTTAACATCCGGTTCACCTGAACTGGTCCAAACCGGCTGAATCCCACCCCTGAATATACCCCCAAAATTCAGCATAAGACAGACATCTTATGGGCTACCTGATGTGAAACATTGGTACCACCCAATTCTGCATACTGATTCTGCAAATTCAACAAATCTTAATGTTGTATCACCAGAGCTTCTAGTAGTAATTCAATGGCTGAGGGTAAAGTGACCCATTAATGCTCTTATTCTTGACTTCAAGCGAAACTAAGTGAGATCATCGCCAAATGCAAATCTTAGATGTCAGAAAACAGGATTTTAGTAAACTCAATGTTCAAGAAAAGCCATTGTAGCTAAGAATCTGTGGCCTAAGAAGCTGAATGGGGCTCAGAACAGTTCAGGGCTTCTAAAAGGAGAATGCTAAAAATACACACTTTAGTGTTGTGTTCTCCCCGAGGATCAGAAATGGAGAATAGCATAAGAAGCTAAGATTGTTACCTCCAAAAGCTTAGTGATGATTTGAAAAGAAAAGGAGGACACAGCCAGGAACAAAACAAAAATCAAGTCACAAAGGAAAAAAAAATACATATAGGTAGCCTGGAACAACAGAACTCTTCTTGGGAAGTGAACATTCAGAAGAAGCTGAAATGGTGCAAAAAGATACTAAGAATAACCCAAATCTGCTTATTTATATAAGTTCAAAATATTTTTGTTTAAACCATCTTATACCAGCTGCTCACTAAACTTATCAAAATCTTAATAGTTAACAAAAAAGGCAGAGCGACATATAGGCCTCAATTTACAGCCACAATGGGGATTAGAATTTCCATTGCTAAGCAAGCTTTGTTAAGTGAGACATGCCCAATTTTACAACCTTCCTCCCTTCTTTATCCCTCCCTCCAAAATCAGGCAAAACATAACAACTGTCTCACTTATCAACAGGAATATTTATTTATTTTTATTTATTCATTCATTCATTCATTCATTCATTTATTTATTTTGTCAAGCGATTATAAGATAACAGGTATAAGTATAACATACCGTGTTTCCCCGAAAATAAGACCTACCCCGAAAATAAGACCTAGTGTGTTTTTGGGAGCCAAAAAAAATATAAGACAGTGTCTTATGTTAGGGGAAACACGGTATGCGATTTGTTCGTGGTTTCGTACATGAATAAATGTACATTGTTCTACATGAATATGGTGTTTTTCATTAATTATATATATATATATATATATATATATATATATATATATATATATATATGTTTTTAGATTTTCACGAATAAAAGGTATGTAGGTCTTGGTGTATTGGTCTTGTCCCTGTAAGATTGAGAATACCTTGGCAGCGTTCGAAATTCATCCGTCATCTTCAGGCTGGTGTCTTCAGCTAGTTATATATATATATATATATATATATATATATATATATATATATATATGTATTCGGTCTTATATATATATATATATAAATAAGACCTACCCCGAAAATAAGACCTAGTGTGTTTTTGGGAGCCAAAAAAAATATAAGACAGTGTCTTATTTTTGGGGAAACACGGTAGTTATGAATACATGAAATGGATACATATAAGCGAAATAAAAAGAAACAATAGGACAGGGACAGCAGGCACATTGGGGCACTTATGCACGCCCCCTACAGACCTCTTAGGAAAGGGGTGAGGTCAATAGTAGACAGTCTAAGGTTAAAGTTTTGGGGGTTTGGGGAAGAAACCACAGAGTCAGATAGAGTATTCCAAACATTGGCTGCTCTGTTGCTGAAGTCGTATTACCTGCAATCAAGTTTGGTGCGGTTTACCTTGAGTTTGTATCTATTGTGTGCTCTTGTATTGTTATGGTTGAAGCTGAAGTATTCATTGACAGAACTACCTGTAATTGTCTAGACACCACATGTTACACCAATGTAGGTTGGATTTAGAGTTAACTTTAGACCCAAAGGTGCTTTTTTTTCAAGAAGCAACTGGACTTTCTGGTTTTCCTTTGAAGACGTTTGAAGCTCCTTCAGCTCTGACTGGATGGTGGGGAATGGAAGGATTAATATGTGCTTGCTGCAGAAACAAAGCTGCACAACACAGTCCTTTCAGCAGTTCCAAGAAGGCTCCACACCCGTTTGCACTACTCAGGTGACCCTGAGGACATGGACAAACCTACAAGTGGCCTCAAGAACTAAAAGGATGCAAATGACCAGCTGTCCTGCAAGGAGTATAAATCCTTCCATACCCCACCATCCAGTCAGAGCTGAAGAAGCTGCTTGGATGAGAAGTGAAATGTCTACAAAAGAAAAAAACAAGAAAGTCCACTTGCCTCTTGAGAAAGCACCTTTGGGACAACCATGACCTGGATGACTGGGAATCTCCATAGACATTTAACTTTAGAAGTTTAGATGTAAATTAGATTTGGGGTTTGGTAGGTGGTGTGAACTTGATCGCTGAGCAACCATGTCGGGGGTCTCTATTTGCAGATAGCTTAGAGTTGAAGACAGCAAGCATTGGGCCCAATTAAGATCACATGAATTGTTAGTATCACTTTATAAAGCCTTAGTCAGACCACATTTAGAATATTATATCCTGTTTTGGTTGCCACTAGGTAAAAAATATAGAAAGAGAGTCTCTCTAGAAAGAGTACAGAGAAGAGCAACAAAGATGAATAGGCATCTGGAGGCTAAAATATAGGAAGAACAGTTGCAGAAATTGGATATGTCTTGTTTAATGAAAAGAAGGATTAGGCCATGACATGATAGCAGCCAATATTTGAGAGGCTGCCCCAAAAGGAGGGTAAAGCTGTTCTCCAAAGCTCCTGAAGGCAGGACAAGAAGCAATGAATGGAAAATAATCAAAGAGAGAAGCAACCTAGAACTAATTTTTTTGAGAAGTAGAACAATGAATCGGTGGAACAACTTGGTTGGACTAGAAGACTTATAAGGTCCCTTCCAACTCTGTTAATCTGTTAAAATCTGTTATATGGTGTAGGGTTTGCTGCAGTGGTGGGATTCAAATAATTTAATAACTGGTTCTCTGCCCTAATGATGTCTTCCAACAACCAGTTCACCAAACGGCTCAGAAAGTTAATAACCAGTTCTCCCGAACTGGTGTGAACTGGCTGAATCCCACCACTGGTTTGCTGCCTGAGCAGGGGATTGGATTAGAAGATTTCCAAGGTCCCTTCCAACTCTTATTCAATGTGAAAATGGTCATGAGAACATTAGGAAAACAGTATGTTTAAGTTTATTGGGATTTATATGCCACCCTATCTTCCAAAGGACTCAGGGCGGCTCACAACAGTAAAAACATATAGTACAAAAATTTAAAAGATATTAAATGAACATCCCAATAGTTCTAATTCAAACTGACAACAAGCCAATAAAAAACCAGTAAAAACTCCCCATCAGTCCAGGTCAGCCAGTTGAAAGAGCCATGTCTTCATGTTGCGGCGGAAGGATAGAAGGTCGGGAGCCATACGGAGCTCCCGGGGGAGCTGATTCCAAAGGGCGGGTGCACCCACAGAGCTCTCCCCTGGGGTTGCCAGTCGACACTGCCTGGCTGACGGAACCCTGAGGAGGCCCTGTCTGTGGGGCCTTGCAGTGATGGGGCGCTGTTGCTGGCAGTAGGTGCTCCCAAATATCAGCCAAGCATGCATGCAGCTCACACAGGAGGGGTGTAATATGGGAGTATCAGGATACTCCCATCACAACCCACGCGGCTGCATTCTGTACCAGCTGAAGCCTCCGAGTAGTCCTCAAGGGCAGCCCCATGTGAATTCATGAAGAGATAATATGATACTCCTCATTCATGATTTCCTTTCTAATCAAATTTGAAGCAAGGGTGGAACCCAGAACAGATAGATGTCCATCTGTGGTAGGTACCAGCAGCTAGAAAAATCATTCTTCACCTGGGACTTTGTAAGCTTAATAATAATAATAATAATAATAATAATAATAATAATAATAATAACAACAACAACAACAACAACAACAACAATAGAACCCTCTTTCAAATTGAACACAGAGTGTTTTATCAAGTAAGGAACATTACTGTCAAGAAATTACAACCCCAGAGTTGACATAAATGTTGACAACACCATTTCCACTGATAGCAATATCACAGCAGATGATTCACACAGGACAGCTCAAAGAGTGATGACTTAGATGAAATACTCCCAAATATGAAAAATCCTGTAAAGAAAATTGCAGATGACAAGGCTGTTATTGGCTCACTAGTCAGATGAAGGAATTTGGTCCATTCTCTACGTGGGACATTTTACTTTTGGAAATAAATAAGCTGCAATGAAAAGATCTTTCATAAGTTTACCATTGTATTACCAACCCTCCTCTATCCTCTCCTCTCCTCTTCCATCTCTCTTTTTTCTCTCCTCTCTTTCTCTCTCTCCCCATCTCTTTTTCTCTCTCCTCCTCCTCTTGCCTCTCCTCTCCTTTCCCATCTCTCTCTCTCTTTCTCTCTCTTTCCTCTCCCATCTGTCCTGTCTCTTTCTCCCATTTCTCTCTCTCTCCCCCTCTGTCTCTTTCTCTCACTCTCCTCTTTTCTCCTTGCCTCTCCTCTCTTACCTCTCTTTCCTTTCTCTCTCTC
>CM019149.1:303169715-303269547 GCA_009733165.1 Naja naja
ATGGATGAATATAGATAATGGATGATGGATGGATGGATAGATAGATAGATAGATAGATAGATAGATAGATAGATAGATAGATATAGTACAAGATGTAATGGATGGGAAACCGATTGAAAAGAGAAGCAACCTAAAACTAAGGAGAAATTTATTGCAAGTTAGAACAATTAGCCAATGGAAGAACTTGCCTCCAGAAGTTGTGAATTCTCCAACATTGGAAATTTTTAAGAAGAGATTGGACAACTAAATAGTATAGGGTTTCCTGCCTGAGCAGGGGGTTGGACTAGAAGACCTCCAAGGTCCCTTCCAACTCTGTATTGTATTGTATTGTATTGTATTGTATTGTATTGTATTGTATTGTATTGTATTGTATTGTATTGTATTGTATTCTATTCTATTCTATTCTATTCTATTCTATTCCATTCCATTCCATTCCATTCTATTCTGTCTACCCAGGGGTCTTTTTCAGTTCTTATGCTCAGAACCGAAGAAGCTTCTTGGGTGAGAAGCAAAACAGTTTCCAGGAAAGTCCAGTTATTATTTGAAAAAGCACCATTGGTACAACTGGAGCTCCCCTTGAAGACCATCAACATTGACAAATTTGCCACCTGTCAATTGCAAAAGGCAGCTTTATTCAGAAGAGCTGACATCCTGCAACAATATATTTATGTAACACCATCAAACCTCCAGATCTGTCTATCACAGGTCTTCGGAAAGGACTTGATAGATAGACAAAAATGCCAAATCCAGTTTAAACATCTGGTTGACTATGCGATGAAGCATAACAATAAAAGTTTAGGTAGAGAAAAATGGACAGCCTGGAATCAAAGAACAGCTTCCTCTTTCTCCCTAAACGGGGAATAACTCTTTCTAACTCATTACAAATGCAAGAGAAACACCTAAATGAATCTGGACTTTGATTTTACTATAATAAAGGTTTATATCTGATACACAGGAATTCTTTTATTTTGCCACCCTGTATTTATTTATTCAGAAGATTTATAGAGCTGCCAGCCCTATGTAACAAAGCCCTGTAGGGGCTCACAGCAGAATTAAAGTAAAGTAAATATAAAATAATAATAAAATAGAACAATAAAATAAAATAAAAATAAAATAGGATAAAATAAAATAATAAAACAAAATAAATAAAAATAAATAATAAAATAAAATAAAATAACAAAACAAAATAAAACAAAACAAAACAAAACAAAACAAAATACATCCACTTACCAAAGTTTTGTTATCCTTGGAAGACTATCCTTGCAATTTCTTGCTTAACCAGCCAAAAGAAATCTGACAGTTTGACTCATGGTGTATGGCAGGTGCATTCTTGAAGGTGAACAGGATAAAGGCTAATTCTGATTTAATTTAAAATTAATCTGATTAAATACGATTACTTCCAATGTGTTTAATACTTTCTCTCATCTGTCACATTAAAAATGTATAAGTCAGGGACAACTTTTGGAGATGGTATTACATAGGCAAACCTTGAGACACCCATTACTGCATGACTCATTTCATGGTGAACCAATTTATTACAGATATTACAGATTGACAGAGTTGGAAGGGACCTCGTAGGTCATCTAGTCCAAACCCCCACCCAGGCAGGAGACCCTACACCATTTCTGACAAATGGCAGTCCAATCTCTTCTTGAAATCCTCTAGGGATGAAGCTCCCACAACTTCTGGAGGCAACTTTTGTTCCATGGGTTGATTGTTCTCACAATTTAAGCTTCCAAATGTTCATCAAATCACAGGGCTGGATGAATCATAGTTCTAGGGCACATTTAACAGAACGACTGAGTTGGAAGGTACCTTGGAGGTCTTCTAGTCCAACCCCTTCCCCAAGGCAAAATTTCTTGTATCATCCTGGACAAATGATTGTCCAATCTTGAAAGCCTCCATTGATGGAGCACCACAAGTCCAAGAGGCAATTTCTTCCATTGATTCATTGATCTCACTGCCAGGAAATTCCTCTTTGTTTCCAGGTTGGACCTCCATCTGAGGAGCTTCCACCCATTGTCCTGACCTCAGGTGCTATGGAGAATAAATCAATACCCTCTTCCCTGTAGCAGACCTTCAAGGATTGGAAGATGGCTATCATGTCTGTGTGCCCCCCCTCCAGTTCCATTTTTGCTGACAGAAGGCTGAAGGAGGCCGTCACAGCCAAAAATGGGGCCTGGGGGAGGGCATTTTCACTGGCAGAGGGCTAGCAAAACAAACTAAAAACAAAACAAAAGGAGAAATGTTTCCCCTTTTTGCACTTGAGCATGCAAGAAGGGACAGGAAAAGAGAAAGGGAAAGAGGAAAGAAAAAGAAAAAGAAGGAAAGAGTGGAAGGAAGAAGAAAGGAGAATGAAGAGGGAGGGAAAGAGAAAAGAAGAGAAGAGAAGAGAAGAGAAGAGAAGGAAGGAAGGAAGGAAGGAAGGAAGGAAGGAAGGAAGGAAGGAAGGAAGGAAAAGGATGTCAGGAAGAAAGCAAAGAAGGGAGAGAGGGAGGAAGGAAAGAAATGGAAAGAAGGAAGGAAAGAGAGAAAGAAGGCAAAGGATGGAGGGAAGAAAGCAAAAGGAGGAGGAAAGGAGAAAGGAAAGAGATGGAAAGAAGGAAGGAAGGAAGGAAGGGAGGAAGGAAAAGGAGGAAGAGCAAAAGGAGAGAGGGAGGAAGGAAAGAAATGGAAAGAAGGAAAGAAAGAAAGAAAGAAAGAAAGAAAGAAAGAAAGAAGGAAAGAAGGCAAAGGATGGAGGGAAGAAAGCAAGGGAGGGAGAAAAGGAGGAAGAAAAGAGATGGAAAGAAGGAAGGAAGGAAACTATAATGAAAGTGAGGGAGGGTCTGAGGGAAGTCCTTCCTTAGCACTTGGCCACCACAGGTGCCCCCGACATGAGTGTCATCAAGCTGGCCACCACACCCACCCTGGCCATGCCCCCCAACCCCCATCCAAGGTCAAACCCAACTTGATGCGACCTTCAATGAAATCAAATTTGATACTCCTGTTTTAGGTAATGTGCAACAGTTATATTAGTGATTTTGGTGAATAGGCTGGACTCTGCCTATTTACCCCCAGCTAGAATTTACACAGAAAGCAAAATATGGGGGGGGACATTTGTCCCCTGGTAAAAGAAAAGCGAAGGGAGTTCAGTTCCAGGTAGAAGGATGATTTTTCTGATGGAGCTATGTGATATTACTCCAACTCTTGCATTATGAAAGCAGCACCTAAGCATTTTAAATCTCCAGCCCCCCTTTGAAATTACTATGAGTTTCAGGGTTGAAATGTACAGATGAGGTTGTGTACAACGTAATTTCATTTTAAGGCATCAAGTATGAAACCATCGGAAGCCTAGAGACTGGATTCTTATTATAATAATATAATATTATTATTATTTGTTATTCAGTGATTGACTCCAGATAGTGGCAAAGGAAGACAAAACACATGCTTGTAACTTCCATTCTACGAAATATCTCCAAGGCATCCAAAATAAATCACCCTCAAGGCAATTCAGTAACAGTAAAATATTCTCTTCTTTTCCTCTGGGCCCCTGACAGTTTCCTTCATTACTTTATGCTACAGTGTGTATCTATATATATATATAGATACATGAGAAGGGAAAGAAAGAAAGAAAGAAAGAAAGAAAGAAAGAAAGAAAGAAAGAGGGAGGGAGGAGGGAGGGAGGGAGGGAGGGAAGAAGGAAAGCTGAGAAGGGAGGACTGACAAAGGAAGAAGGGAATGAGAGGGAGGGAGGAAGGGATGAAGGAAGGAAGGAAGGAAGGAAGGAAGGAAGGAAGGAAGGAAGGAAGGAAGGAAGGACAAAGGAAGAATGGAAGGAGAGGGAGGGAGAAAGGAAGGAAGGGGAAGGGGAAGGGAGGGAGAGAGGCAGGCAGGCAGGAAGGAAGGAAGGAGGGTTATAAAGAAAAGACAGAGGAAAGGGGGATGAAAGCTAAAGGATAAAGGTAAAGAAGAATCATAAGGAACGACTGGAAGATCAGGATGGCTTGTAGCATTCTGCTAAATCTTTGAAGCTTTGAAGCTCATTGCATCAAACATGGCAGCTGCTCTGTGAATGAACCAGCCCCCAAGAGCCATCTTGTGAAAGCACCCTCAAGTCTGAAGCGTTCTCCATGGGCCCATCAACCCAACACATTTCAGAATCCCTGATACACAGAACTGATATTTTTGGGATGGTCCCCTGCAGAATCACAAAACATGCAAGAGCCTCAAAAAATTTGCTTGCCGTGTGTGAGTTGGGCAGCCATGTAAATTTGTTTAATAAATAAATAGAAGTCTGGTTGGTCAGGTTATCGGTCAGATGTTCAGACTGGATTTGGCATTTTAGTCCACCTGTCAAATCCTTCTCAAGGATCTAAAAGAGGCAGATGTTGTAGTTTGATATTGTCTCATTGCCAGATGTAAGCTACTCCAAGTAAACTTTCCTTTTGCATAGAAAAAGGATAAGTTGTTTCAGGATATGCAAACCTCTCCCGACATATTTTGCTAGGAGACCTTTGATTCCTCTTAAACTCAAAACATCAAAAGACAAGACAAGGAGCAGTGGATGAAAACTAACCAAAGAGAGAAGGTCCTAGCACTAAGGAGAAAATCCCCAATGGTTAGAGCAATCCACCAATGGAATAACTTGCCTTCAGAAGTTGTGGAGCTCCAACCCTGGCTGGAGGCTTTTAGAAAGAGACTGGACAGCCATTGGCCTGAAGTGGTATAGGGTCTCCTGGAATGAATGGAATGGAATGGAATGGAGCAAAATGGAACAGAACAGAATATGGGATGAAATGGGATGGAACAGAACAGAACAGAACAGAACAGACAGAAAAACTCTACATAGAATAGAACAGACAGAAAAACTCTACAATATATTGTAGGAAGCTAACTCTACAATATATTGTAAGAAGTTAAAAATAGATGGACAATCATGGAAAACAATTTGCAATAAAGGAAACTATAACTCATTGTTAATTATTTCTTCTCCTCCTGCTCCTGCTGCTGCTGCTCTCCTCCTCTTTTACACAGACATGCAGACTCCCAAATTGAATGTATATTTAAAACTATAAGATTTATTTTTCAATTCAATGCCCCAAAAGAAATAGTGAATAGACTACAGAGTCAATTTAGGCTCTCATAGCATTGCATTATACCCCAGCCTAAAGGGATGAGCTCTATCGGGCACAAGAGACTATGAAAGGTTCTAGTCCATTAGCCACCAATGGAGGGAGATAAAAGATCTAGCTACAGGTGAATCACATGCATTCTGATCATAGAACTGTTCTTCATTTCAAACATTTCTTTTAAAAGATTAATTGTTCTCTCCCAGTTGTTTAGAACCACAAATGCAGAATTAAAGGTGATCATAATAGCTTGTTTTGATGAACAAGCCTTGATGCCACAAAGTTTTCTCCTCTTCCTTTCTGGATTGTGTTATTTCTTGTCACCTTGTGACCTTACAGTTTCACCAGCGTTTGATTTGATTATATTCTGTCTCTCCCACTCCCTCCCTCTCTCTCTCTCTCTTTCTTTTTCTTCTATCTTCCTTCCTTCTCTCTTTCCTTCCTTCCTTCTTTTTCTGACCTTTCTTTCCTTCTTTCTTTCTTTTACTTCTATCTTCCTTCCTTCTCTTCCTTCCTTCTTTTTCATTACAAATTCCATGAATTTGTGGGCCTTGATTTTAATATGAATCAAAAAAACAAACAAAAGAAAGCAGGCAATAGTGGAGGACAGGAGGGCTTGGCATGCTGTGGTCAATGGAGGAATTGGACACAACTTAGCAACTAAATAGCAACAATCTTCAGCAATCATAGTATACTTCAGTGCGCTGATGATGTTTTCTAGTTGGGTAATGAAATGTCTGCAAGAAAACAAACAAGCTCAGAGAGCACCATGACCCCACAGTTATAACCTTGTCATTTGGGTATTCCAGGTGCACTCATCAACACTATAATTGAATTCTTCTTCTTCTTCTTTTTCCTTCTTGCTTTCCAAGCATTAGACCCTTTTCTTGAAAGCTCCATCATTACATAATATATCCAAAATAAGATACAAATATTCAAAGTTTCACAACTGATGATCAAGTGACTAGGAAGGGAGGAAAGAAATTCAAGGTCAAAAGCCTTTCAGAGGGAAGGATCTCAACAAAAATCTACAATGGACTTTTCCTTTCAACATCTTAATAGCAATAGCAGTTTTTTTAAATTACATTTATATGCCGTCCTTCTCCGAAGACTCAGGGCGGCTTACAATTTTGGATACAACCCAAGTGTGCTCAGCAATAGCCTTCATTCCATTGTATATGCCTGCTTTATTACTAAGCGGCATTTTTACAAAGTCAGCTTATTGCCCCCAACAATCTTGGGTCCTCAATTTACCTACCCCGAGAGGATGGAAGGCTGAGTCAACCTTGAGCCTGGTGGGATTCGAGCCTGCAGTAATTGCAGGCAGCTGGAACTAAGTGCTAGGCGTTTAATAGCCTGAGCCACCAGTTTGACTTATAGACCACTTTACGGTGCTTTACAGCTCTCTCTAAGCAGTTTACAAAGTCAGCACATTGCCCCCAACAACCTTGGTCCTTCTTTTACTCACCTTGGAAGGATGGAAGGCTTGACCTTGAGCTGGTCAGGATTGAACTTCAGACTGTTGGTAGAGTTAGCCTGCAATACTGCATTCTAACCACTGTGCCACCCAGACCCTAGCACTTAGACTTATATACCACTTCACAGTGCTTTACAGCCCCTTACAGAGTCAGCATCTTGTCCCCAACAAGCTGGGTCCTCATTTTACTGACCTCAAAAGGTGGGAGGGGTGAGTCAACCTTGAGCCAGTAAGGATCGAACTGCTGGCAGTTGGCAGAATTAGACTGCAATAATGCATTCTAACCACTGCGTCACCGTGGCTCCTTAACAGAGCACACATTTCTTTTTCAGAGGGAAGAAAATGAGGAAAAACACTTATCTTATGCAGGGCAGGTGTAGTTAAGAAATGCATTCATTCCCTGGCTTGAAAATTTTTTTGTACATGCTCTCTTCTCAAGTGAAACTGAGGGTGAAACCACATAGTATTTTGAAACTTCACAAGACTTCAGATTTTGTAACACACTATCTGAAACAGCTTGAAAAAGATACCCAAATATTTACAAACTGATTAATTTATGCTCAGGTATGTGTGCCACTGAAATTTGCACTAAAATGTGGATTCTCAACTATCATTGATGATAAAATGGATATGTTGCCATCAACCCTAGGGTTAGTCTTAGTCTTAGAGTTGGAGTTTGGGTTTGGGTTAAGATTACCTTTAGGGTTAGGGTTAGTGTTGTGGCCCCAGCAGCCAGCAGACCTGGTGGCAGACTTGGATAGTGAGGAGGTTGTGGGGGGAACATGGGCCAGTCCTGGTGTCTGGGGAAGGCTCTGACGAGTTCTCTGCATTGGAGGCAGAGTTGAAGCCAGGGCCATCTGACAGTTATCAGCTGCCTTCCGAGTCGGAAATCAGTGGGGCAGAAGAACAACTGGAGCCTGTTCCTGATGTGCGCATGCACAGAGCTGCCAGGAGAAGGGAACAGCTAAGGAACAAGGGTTGACTCAGGAGTAAAGACTCAGGTGGACCGTGAATGGCCCCTCCCATAGGGAATAAAGCGTGAAAGGGGGGATGTTTGCAGGAGACAATTAGTTCATTTAATTAGTGTGAAGATTTGTTCGTGTCTCTCAAGAGGCTCCTTGCCAAGTATTTTCTTGTACAGCGTTGCACTTGGAAGCTATTGGCCTGGCAGCTCTCCAAGTCGGATAAGGTCTGTGGTTGTAATTCACCCTTGAAACACTGTTTGCCAGGATTTTGCTGGATGTGAATGATAGGCATTCACATTAGCCTAATAAAAAGGGATTTTGTTGGGACAAGGAGATGATTCATGATTTTATGAAGCCTAGGTCAGAACAGTTAGGGTTAGAGTTAAGGGTTAATGTTAGGATTAGGGGTTAGGGTAGGGGTAGGGCTGAGTTAAGGTTATGGTTAGGATTAGGGTTTGGGTTTGGGGTGAGCCTAGTGTTTGGGTTAGGGTTGGGGTTAGGAGGTTTAGGTTTAGATTTTGACTTAGGTTTATTTATTTATTTATTTATTTATTGTTGGGTTGGGGTTAGAGGTTAGTAAAGTTTAGGTCATTTTGGAAGTTTTGACTTAGGTGATTAGGGCAGTTAGGGGCCTACAATATCTTAGAGGTTGGAGCTATGAGAGTTAGTGGTTAGAGTTGGGGTTAGGAGTAGGGGTAGGGGGTTAGGGTTAAGGTTGGGGTGGGGCTAATGTTGGAGTTAGGGGTTAGGGTTAGGTTTGTGGTTAGGATTGGGGTTGAGTTTAGGTGTGGAGTTAAGTTAAGGTGTGGGTAGAGGTTAGGGTTATGGTTGCAGTTAGCATTAGAGTTAAATTTAGGGTTGGGTTTGGGATTAGTTTTAGATTTTGATTCAGCAAAATTTCAATTAGATCATCCCACTGGAGCTTATTTCAATGAAATCAGGAATCCGTTTCACACCAGGAAATTGAATATGAGTGTAGAACTTTGTAGTCTTTCAATGGTTGCTTACATTTGCTGTTTATAAGACTACCATACTGTTCAATATCCAATGTTTATATTCTGTTCAAAATTGGAAACATTTGACATTACTCACAATGAAAGAATACTGCATGAAGATGATGGACCTTCTAGAGATGGCTAAAAGACAATATCCAAATTTATAGTTGAATTAAAACCCCTTGAAGAGCACTTCTTTTGCCTGAAATGGGGGAAAATGCACATTACTTGAAGTTTCAGTGATTAGGGAGGGAAGAGACAATAGAAAAAGTGAGACACACAAATATATTTTTATAATCATAGAGTAAGAGATAACTTTGTCGTATTTTTTTCAGATCAAATTGGAAGCTCCTTTTTATTTTTTTCTTACAGAAGTCACTTTGAAGTTCTGAATCTCATTCATTGAGAACAAGAGGAAGTGTAGAATTAAATCAAAGAAGTCATTAAGGATGTATATGAAAAGGGATTGTGAAAGAACAAGGAACACAAGAAAGCAAACGAGATGTCAGATTGAACTATGGAAATTGCCATGAAGGAGAAAACGTAGCGAAGAGAAGCAACGATTTCAAGAAAGAACTTCATAAAGAATTTCAGACAGATGTTAGAATGGGCAAGAAACAGTATTACAACAATATCTGTGGAAGATGTTGAATATGGAAACAGACGTGGAAAAACAAGGGAGGCCTTCCAAAGGATCTTTGATTTCATAACTGGTATGGTGAAGGATGCCAGCAGGCCATGCTATGCCAACAAATTGGGAGAGCAACACAAACAACACAGTAGCCCTCACACTGGAACAGATCACTTAGCATATCAAACACTAAAGAAAACAGACTTAATTGAATCGATCGCACAATATCCTTAATTTCACATTGTAGCAGAGTAATGTTTAGGATTGTCCATTGCTAAGATTAGAAGTGGCAGGTGTTCAGGGTGACTTTAGAAAAGACTGAGACATAATAGCAGTGTTCCAATATTTCAGCTGCTCCTACAAAGACGAGGGGGTGGGGGTCAAACTATTTTCCAAAGTGCCAAAAGGCAAGAGGAGAAACAATGGTTGGAAACTAACCAAGAAGAGGAGCAATCTAGAACTAAAAAGAAATTTCCTAATGATGAGAGCCATCAAGCTTGCCTTCAGAAGATATGGGTGCTCCATCACTGGAGGCTTTCAAAAAGAGATTAGACAAACATTTGTCTGAACCGGTATAGGGTTTCCTGTTCAAGCAGGGGGTTGGACTAGAAGACCTCCAAGGTTCCTTCCAACTCTGTTATTCTACATCATACGAGACATCATTATTAATGCATATTGAATGGTTGAAAAAGTCAAACAGTATAAGAAAGAAATCAATACGTGTTTCATTAATTAGATAAAGACCTTTGATGGTGTCAATCAGTCAATTTGCTCAGTATATATTGAAGAAACCTGGATTGGAAGAAGATGATTGTAGTTTTAAAAGTGGAGAAGGAAAAAATAATAACAAGGAGGAATAACAAGGCAATAATCAGCCAATTCGGTTTGGTGATTAAGGTCTGCTTTAGAAACTATGAGTTCTAATCCTGTTTTTCACTATGAAAGTCAACTGGGTGACTTTGGGCCAATGGCCAGGAGAATGTGAGTTATAGTCATGCCTTAGGCTTGAAAGATAAAACATTTCTATGCCTGTATTAGAGTTGCCATGAACAGAAGAGGGGGAGGGATAAATTTGAAGGAGCAGTGCAGCAGTTTGGAACTGAAAGTGCATTCCATCCTTATCTTGCAAAGATTATAACGAAGCTACTGAAATTTCTGCCAGGCAAATCTCTAGTTGGAGAACATGATTGATGACTCTCAGCTATGAACATGTTTCATTGAAGAATATGAGTTATGATACACCCAGAAGGGGGGGAAAACAGGGTCAAGGGTGACAGTGAATTACATGTCTCAGAATCGGCTTCATACAGGTCATGCTGACGTGTTCACTCCTAATAAATTCTTTGAAGTTTTTGAAGTTGGGCTCGAGGCTCATGATTTAATTAGGGCAACTGCCGGAATCCTGACAGATAGCTAATAAAGGCAGTTAGGATAGATGGGTAGGATAGGTAGGATAGGATGTCAGGACTCCAACAAATCCACCCCCATTCAAATCACAAGTCTCTAGCCACATCTCAGAGAATAGAAAATTGATTTATTAGAAGTGGCCATGTTGGTGATAGCCGGATGCAGCTGATACTAAAATACATCATTCATTTCCCCCTTGATCCTGGTCTTCCCCGCACCTCCTGGATGTGTATTCTCCAATGGGGCACATCCATCCCCAAGAGTCATCAATCATGCTCTCCAGTAATTTTCTTGTGCTCCAGATGATTATCTAGGCACTTAAGAAATGCACTGTTTTCCCCCAGTCCCTTTTTCTGGCAGCTAAAAAGATCAAAGGAGTATCTTTTTAGTTGACCTAGGATAGGGTAGGGTACGGTAGGTAAGGGTAAGATAAGATAAGGTATGTGAGAGTAGGTGAGGGTGGGGGAGAGGAAAAGAGGGGATGATGTAGGAGGACAGGATGGTACAGGACAAGAAAGGATAGACCTGGTTTTGCTGATAACATTAACATAGAAAAAAGAATATAGAATATAGAATAGAAATGTATAGAAAATAGAATAATAGAGTTGAAAGGAACTTCAAGGTCTTTTGCTCAAGCAGAAAACCCTATACCATTTCAGATTAATGATTGTGCAGTCTCCTTTTGAAAGCCTCCAGTGATGAAGCACCCACAACTTCTGAATGCAAGCTATTCCATGCTTGATTGCTTTCACTGTTAGGAAATTTCTTCTTAGTTCTAGGTTGCTTTTTTCCTTAATTAGTTTCCATCCATTGTTTCTTGTCTTGCCTTCTGGTGCTTTGGAAAATAGTTTGACCCCCCTCATCTTTGTAGGACTACCTCAGATAGCGGAACACTGCTGTCATACCATCCCTAGTCCTTCATTTCATTAGACTAGACATACTCCATTCCTGTGTCCATTCTTCGTATGTTTTAACTTCCAGCCCACTACACATTCTTGTTGCTCTTCTTTGCACTCTGAGAATATAAATGACCTCTAAGCTCTAGCAACAAAAATGAAAAATAGTGCTAAGATTAAATATAAAGATGATCAAACTAATAACAAGTATAGCTGCCAGCCTTAGTATTGACAATAAAATAGTGTAGAAGTGATAGTTAGCTTTTTGTCTTCTGTGACTGAAAAGAAGAGGTTGAACAATATTAAGGGAGATAGGTTTAATTAGGACAGAAATGGATGCATTATTTAAAGGTTGAAAGGTCTCAATTAGAGACAGATCATCCTGGAGAAAATTTATTTATATGGTTGCTGAGAGTTAACATTGATTTGATGGCATATGATCAATCGATTAGTCAGTCCAATGGACTGAATTTTCCTAGTTCATGACCAAAAACATTACATGAATGGCGCTAAAGTGGAATCAATATTAATTGATGTGTACTAGGCACAACTAAATGTAAAAAATAAATTTAAAAAATCATTTATAAATGGTTACACTAAGGTTTAATGAGGTGGTTTCTTTCTGATATGTAAATGAAGCACTGCATATGGGTAAGCTAAAAGAAAAGGTATCACTTGTACCTTGATGTAAAAGTAAACTCACAGCAAGACCGCACATGGTTTTACTTTGATTCCCGATAAATAATGTACCACCCACTGCTTCATTCAGAGTTTGTCCAAAGGGCTTGAAAGGTTGGTCTCATTTTTAAAAATTTACAAATCTTCAAGTATTTGGGTGAAATGGCCTTCATAAACTCTATTATTAAATAGCTCTCCAGACCAGAGTTCCAGTTGCAGAGTCAGCAAAGTATAGCATTGAAGTGCTACTACCACTTCACAATGCATTGCTATGACCAAACTTGGAATAATGCATCTGGTTTTGATCGCCATATTATGAAAAAAAAGTTGAGACTCTGGAAAGAATCCCGAGAAGAGCAACAAAGGTGATATGGGGAGTGGAGGCTAAAACATATGAAGAACGGTTGCAGGAATTGTCTACGTCTAGTTTAATAGAAAGAAGGGGTGACATCAAAGCAGTATTCCACTATCTAAGGGCTGTCATAAAAGAAGACAGGGTTAACTTTTCTCCAAAGCACCTGAAGGCAGATGAAGAAGCAATGGATGGAAGCTCATCAAGGAAAGAAGCAACTTAGAAATATCCCAAAGGTGCTTTTTCAGGAGGCAATTGGACTCTCTTGTTTTTCTTTTTTTAAAAGACATTTCACTTCTCATCCAAGAAGCTTCATCAGCTCTGACCGGATAAGCTGAAGAAGCTTTTTGGATGAGAAGTGAAATGTCTTCAAAGAAAAAAGCAAGAAAGTCCAGTTTTTGTTTTTGTTTTATTCACATTTATATGCTGCCCTTCTCCGGAGACTCAGGGCGACTTACAAACTTTGGAGCACAACCCAGTGCGCTCAGCAATAGCCTTCCTTCCATTGTATATGCCTGCTTATTACAAAGCGGCATTTTTACAAAGTCAGCTTATTGCCCCCAACAATCTTGGGTCCTCAGTTTACCTACCCCGAGAGGATGGAAGGCTGAATCAACCTTGAGCCTGGTGGGATTCGAGCCTGCACTAATTGCAGGCAGCTGGAGCTAAGTGCTAGGTGTTTAACAGCCTGCACCACCAAGCTCAGTTGCCTCCTGAAAAAGCACCTTCGGGACAACCATGATCTGAATGACTGAAAATCTCTACAGATTTCTAGCTATTCTATTTGGGATGACCACCCTTTGAATGGTGTGGGAGTAGGAATGGATTTCCAGAAAAAAATTGCAGACTACAGAAACCAGGAGCACCACTCAGGTGATCCTGAGGACACAGATAAACCTCTAAATGCTTCAATGACCCTCTAAAAGGATGCAAATGACCAGCTGTCTGCAAGGAATATAAATCCTTCCATTCTCCCACCATCCAGTCAGAGCTGAAGAAACTTCTTGGATGAGAAGCAAAATATCTTCAAAGAAAAAAAAACCCAAGAAAGTCCAGTTGCCTCCTGAAAAAGCACCTTTGGGACAACCATGACCTGGATGACTGAGAATCTCTACAGACTTTCAACTTGGAAATAGGAAGAAATTTCCTGATAATGAGATCAGTCAACCAATGGAATGGCTTGCCTTCAGAAGCTGTGAGTGCTTCATTCCTGAAGGTTTTTTTTTAAAGAAGAGATTGAACAACCACTTGTCTGAAATGATACAGGGTTTCCTGCTTCAGCAGGAGGTTGGACTAGAAGAGGTCCCTTCCAACTGTGCTATTCTATTAAACACAATTATATAACACATTTATATCCATTTCTATGATCTGTTTTGTGAGACCATTGTGAGCATTTTCTCCTGCTCCCAAAGACCTCTCTCTCCAAACAAAATTATTGAAATGAGAGAAGAATCTCTTAGACAGATTAAATATTTAATGGATAGACCCCTTACCAAAGTATAGACTGGAAATGCATCACGATCAGTTGGTCTGGACCTAATTTTGCTAACTTAAAGATTTCTCCATTAAAGTTAATATGAGCCCATTCTGCATTTTCAGGTTGCTCCAGCTTCTCTCTCTCTCCTCTCTCCCCCACCCGTGTGTGTGTGTGTGTGTGTGTGTGTGTGTGTGTGTGTGCAAATCTCTCTCAACACATCTTATTTCCATTTTGTCCTACCACCCCGAGGAATTCTCAAGTGACAAGAAGATGGAAAAATACAGATGGTATAATTATATATTTTGCAGTTGATTAATCACCGCAAAACATTAATCACATTTGGTAGAACAATGGATAATCAAAATCTTTATAGCCAAAATGAAGTTTCTTTCTGATAAGGAATGGGCTCCTTTAGGATATTGACATGGTATTTTCAGCAGCTGGTGGGCTTGCACCTCACATCTGCATTTGTTTGTCATGTGCTCTAGGGCATTGGCAAAGAAGATGACTTTCAGGCTCAGTGCCTAAATCCAGGCATACATGTTGACAATAGCAGAAGGCTGCATAAGAGAGATACTTCCAGATCAGATTCTTTCAAATATTTTGGCCCTTACTCCTTCCCTAGTTCTAATAAAATATTCATAGTGAAACCACTTTCTGCTTCATTTCCCGGACTAACCAATTCACATATGCTCACGTTTTTCCAAGATGAGCTAATTTGGGCCAAGAAAATGTTGAAAACGTGAACAGCATCCATTCTGAAAATTCATATCCAGTTTGCATAATCTAATTTTTCTGCACATTAGAGGGAACCTGAGGTCAGCCAGCTAAATCCCTTACACTAAGAAAACTAACAGGGCAGGATAACATATCCTAAACTAGCCCCTTTTCTTGATATGCTTATTTTCTAGATGGAGAAAAGTCCCCCCCCCCCACAATGGCTGAAGCAGAATATATATTTCTGAGATCCACTGTAGATTCCATACCATGCAAGGCATATAGAAAAAGAGAAGCAGGTCAAAGTACATGAGGCAGATTCAGACAAAGTTGGACAGGCAACATCAAAGACATGTGACAACACCATCAAACAACAATGCCTGAAGCCACCAGAAATGCAAGAACCAGAGTTTTGTATCTTCTTCCCAAAATGGAGGAAGAGGAAGTGGAGGAGGAGAAGAAGGAAAGGAGGAGGGAGAGGGGGAGGAGGAGGAGGAGGAGGAGGAGGAGGAGGAGGAGGAGGAGGAAGAGGAGTAGGAGAAGGAGAAGGAGAAGGAGAAGGAGGAGGAGATTAACCCAGAAATACATGGCCAAATCAACGGAACATTACAAGGATTATTTAAAATAAATATTTAAAGTTGATTTAAAACTTGATTTCTGTAGACCTTCATGCAATGTTCTGGCCACTTTAAGATTGTTGTTTTGAACAAGTAAACTCAACATGGAGATTAGTTAGTTGTTGTCCCTCAGCCATCGGGGGCTCAGATGTTTTGTGAACAAATCCTGGGATATGGAGCATACACTGATGTGCCCTAACTGTGTGTTTAGCTCTTGTCTTTGCATTGTTCTTGTTGGGATATTGTAATTCTATTTTCATGGTTGCTGTCTGCCCGGAGTTTAAGTTTGTGAATTGTGGCAGATGGGAAAGAATATAAAGGAGAGATGAAAGAATTTGAGGCAACTGGTGCACTGCCAGGAAACATGGAAAACCCCAATTAAGTTGGCATGTGCTTCTGTTGAGAATTCGGGAGGTCTGACTGAAGGAATGGTACAGAACAGAGAATTCACAGAATCTGTCAGAGTGTTTGCAGTGTGACTACTATTGTGAGACAACCCAGGAGCACAACCCAACACAGAGAGGTTTTGTCTTTTAACAGTTGGTTTATATACAAGACTGCTATATACATACATATATGTGTTAGGCACATACCAGGCAAGCAGTTAGTCTTCATTACTCTGCAGGGAGAACTACAATGGAGATAGAACATGAGGAGAAGAAAGATACGCCTTTCATGACTTAACTTATATAGACAGATTCTTAAAGTGGCAATAACTTTGCTGACCCAACATCAGTCTTAAAACGGCAATACCCTGCTGACTCATTCTCATTGCATCAGCATTTACAGCAGCCTTACAACAGCTGGTCAGCACTTAAATTGTCAATACCTTAACAGAATCGTAGGTCTGGAAGGGACCTCGGAGGTCATCTAGGCTCCATATTTGATATTCCTCAGAGCCACATCTTTGCTTCCTTCTGAATCAGTTTATCTAGGAAACTCACTATGATTGCTGAAGATCGTTGCTGTTCAGTGGCTAAGTTGTGTCTGACTCTTCACAACTTCATGGACAGTGATGGGATTCAAATAATTTAACAACTGGTTCTCTGCCCTAATGAATTCTTCCAACAACCAATTCGCCAAACTGCTCAGAAAGTTAACCGGTTCTCCCAAAGTGGTGCAAAAGATGATTAGGAGCAACATGTTCAGCATTAGCCTGTATGAAGCCAACTCTGGCATACGTAATTTACAGTCACCTGTGACCCTGTTTTCCCCCTCCCCCCTGGGTATATCATAAATCAGATTCTCCAATGAAGCACATCCACAGGATGGGTGCCATCAACCACGTTCTCCAATTGAGGATTTTCATGGGCAGAAGATCCAGTAGCTAAGTTACAATCTTTGTGAGATAAATGTGGAATGTACTTCTGATTTTAAACTGCCACCCTGCTTCTTCATATTTCCTTCCCCTCCCCACTTGTTTATGACAACTCTAAAGCAGGCATAGGAATGCTTTATGAGTTGACACAGGGTTGATTTCCTTCAGGATTGACTGATCTGATCTCCTTGCAATCCAAAGGACCCTTGAGAATCTTCTCCAGCAGAACAGTTTGGAAACATCAATTCTTCAGTGCTAAACCTTCCTTGTGGTCCAACTTTCACAGCTATATATTATGACTAGGAAAACCATTTGTCTATATGGGCCTTTGTTGAAAAGGTGTCTCTGCTTTTTAATATTAGGTGTTGCTGAAGATGTGACACCAAGAAAGATCAATTATAGTCCATGTTTACAACACAGATGAACACTTGTAAAGTGAAGCACAGAGAGAGCCAACCAAGGCACCATCTGTTCCTGGAATAGCCCATGAGGCTGAATAAGATGCAGAACACTGTCCAATATCAATAAATGAGAATATTTGTAGCTCAGGGTTGAAATGAGGGGTCCCGTAGGAGATGACCAGGCTGAACCTGAGGGATGGGTCAAAGGTATCATCAGTCATGAGTCCCTGTGTGCCCACAAGAGATCGAAGTCTAGTCCATCTTGAATGTTTTTCTTAACTCTCTCTTGACCGTTAGTAGCTCAGATTTTTGTAGAGAGCTTAAGATTGCAATAAATCTTTATACTGTCTGAATCTCCTGATTTCCCTAGTACTTAACAAGTCCTTGGTGTTCTCTGAGCTTGATTGTTTTCTTGCAGTGGAAACTGATCAAGGAGAGATTCAACCTGGAAACAAGGAGAATTTTCCTGACAATGAGAGCAATCAACCAATGGAACAGCTTGCCTGCAGAAATTGTGGGAGCTTCATCACTGGAAGCTTTCATGAAGAGATTGGACTGCTGTTTGTCAGAAATGGTGTAGGATCTCCTTCTTGGGCAGGGGTTTGGGCTAGAAGACCTACAAGATCCCTTCCAAATCTGTTATCAGTTAATCAGTGCTGATAACATGTCTAATTTGAGTATTGAAATATCTGCAAAAAAACAACCAAGCTCAAAGAGCACAACCAAGGACTCCTCACTGTCCAATATAATTGTCAACTATAAAATGTGTATATACAAAATGCTCTAATTGGAAAACATGATTGATGACTCTTGGCTATGGGCGTTTTTCGTTGGATGATACACCCAGAGGGGTGGGAGGTGGGGGAAAGCAGGATCAAGGGTGACAGTGAATTTCATGTTTCAGAGTTGGCTACGCCCAGGTTAATGTCGGACGTAGAATGTTAACTGCAAATAAATCCTCTTTAGTTTTGGGAGTGTGGTTCGAGGCTCACAATTTAATTGGAGTAACTGCTGGAATCCTGACAATAATATTATATTGGATGAGTGACACAAAAGTGACCCAAAGGTGCTCTTCTGAAAAGCAATTGGTTCTTGAGTTTTTTTTCTTTGAAAACATTTCACTTCTCATCCTAGAAGGTTCTTCAGTTCTTAAGAGAACTGAACTGAACTGGAAGAAGATTCTTGGATGAGAAGCAAAATGTTTACAAGGGAGGAAAAAAGAAGAATGCCCAATTGCCTTTTGGAAAAATAATAATAATAATTTATGAGACTTGTATGCTGCCCTCTCTCCCTAAGGACTCAGGGTGGCTCACAATATAAAAACACAATAAAATAATTTACTTAAAAAATAATTAAACAATACAAGCCCAATAATACACTAAAACTAATTAAAATTACTTTAAAAAGAACCTCCTGCTTGGTTCAGTCCAGGCCGGCCTGCTGAAATAGCGAGTCTTCAGGTCCTGGTGGAAAAAGCAGAGATCGGGGCCAAATGAAGACCCAAGGGGAGCTGGTTCTACAAGGTGGGTGCTCCCACAGAGAAGGCCCTACCCCTGTGTTATGTCTGCATGAAGAGTCAGACGCGAAGAGTTCCAGCAAAGAGTTTATTCAGTGACTACAGCTCGAATGGACCCAGAGTTGGCTGGGCTACGGCTGCCTCTTATAGCCTGCAGCCGTAGTTGCCAGCCAATGGGAGTGCAGGGTTTCTTCCCGCACTAGTTAAACCAATACCATTTGACATTTTACAAGAACAGTTCAAATAAACCAATAACATTCAAACCTACATACATAACACCCTGGGCATCGCCAGCTGACAATGTCTGGCTGACGGCACCCCAAGGAAGCCCTGCCTGTGGGAGCGTACAGGGCGATCAGAGTGTGATGCTGGCAGGAGACATTCCCGCAAAACATCTTTGGGACAACCACGACCTGGATGATTGAGAATCTCCACAGACATTTAGGCACAGGAGTGAGTTTCCTCATGCACCATGTCATCAATGTTCTCTATTCTTGGACACTGCCCTAGGATGGGCTGCTATGGCTTCGCCTCAGTTCAGGCGAACCGGTACCTAATTTTATCATTTTTAGTGACCAGTTTGGCAAACCAGAAAATCCCACCCTTAGATGGCCCTGCCCACCCCACCGCACCCCTCCCAGGAATCTCCACGTGGCCCATTTTGGATGCCAGGTAAGTGCAAGGCCTGCATGAAGGCTCAGGGAGGGCAAAAACGTGCCTCGTGGAAGTTCCAGAAGGCCGGAAATGGGCCTGTTTCTGACCTCCAGAGGGCCTCCAGAGCCCGGGGAGGCCATTTTCGCAATCCCGGAGGCTTGAGGAAAGCCTCCCGAGCCCAGGGAGGGTGAAAACAGCCCCTCTGCCATGGTGCAGGAGGCCAACTAGACCATGCCCACCGTGGCTATGCCCACCCAGCAACCGGGCAGAGAACTGGTTGCTAACATTTTTGAAGCCCACCCCTGCATGGCCTCAAATGTCTTCAGCTGCAGCGAGCAGTAAAAATGCTTCTCCCCAACCCATTTCTGCATCTCCTCTAAGCTTTGCAGGAAAACAGTCTGATCTTCCTTATAAGAGAATTATTTATGTCACAAGTTACAGCCTCTAAGCCATGCTGGAAAGCAGCCTTGTGAAATGCCTTCTCTACTCCCTTTGGTAAGTGATCTCCCCTCCCCCTCATCCCCTCCCCCTTTTTTCTTTCTTTCATGGCATCTTTTTTTGGGACTTGAAAACTGTCAACAGATCTCTCCTCATTTTGCTCTCCTCCCCACTTTTCCCTCCCAGCTAAACGTCAGAGGGGCCTTTCTTCTTCACTGAGCCTGGTGTGTACAAACATTTCATCAAACCTTCCTTCCTGCACTTGAGGAGATGCATAACTTCCCTTGTATGTTGAGGTTCATCAGTGAACCTTGCCACTGAAGTGTTGCCCCAAGTCCATTTTAAAGAGGACTTGACAGCTCCTGCTTGGGGTATCTGAAAGAAATGCAGAAAGAAAAGGATGGATAGATAGAGGAGACAGAAAATTAGATGATAGATAAAAGAGGGACTGGGAAAGAGATACAATAGAACAGAATAGAATTCTTTATTGGCCAAGTGTGATTGGACACACAAGGAATTTGTCTTGGTGCAAATGCTCTCATTGTATATAAAAGAAAAGATAAATTATGGATAGGTATGTAAATGATGGAGAGATAGATACTGTACATGGATGGATGGATGGACAGACAGACAGACATCTAGAGACAGAAATATAGAGATGCTAGAAGAAGAGAGAATGGAGAGAGATAAATCAGAGTAGGTAGACAATGGAGAAAGGGAGAAAGAGAGTAGAAAGAGGAAGATGGAGAGAGAGAGATAAATTATAGATAGGTATGTAGATGATGGAGAGGTAGATACTACATATGGATAGATAGACAGGCAGGCAGACCAAAGACAAGCAGACAAACAGAAAAAGCATTTTCTCTTTCTTGTAGCCTGATCTTATCCTTTGCTCATACTGGACTTGGCACATTATAATTTTCACTCATTATTCATTGGATAAAAAGTACCTAATTTTTCCAAAGGGTTCCATATAGTTTAAAGCAAAGCAACTGCTGCTCATAGAGTGAGAACTGGAGAGATCTGAAAAATAAGGAAGAGGGAGGGAAAAGACTAGAAGGGTACAAGGAAACTCCCAATGGAGCATTATGCATCCGGATGCCATCAGCATGTGTTGAGACTACAACTTCCAGATAACACAGCTTGCATGGGAGTAAGGCAGCTCTGCTTGTCTGCTTGGAAGGAAATACTTGTGATTGCACCTCTTCAGACAATTATGAGCTCTTTAAATGGAATTAAGGAAGAAAGCAATAGAAATAATGGATGGGATGAGTTCTCTCACAATATCCCTGTCTTCTGTCCTACATTATGTCAACTCTGAAGCTGACCTGGCTGAAGCCATCTTTGCCTGCCTCATAGTTGCCATGAACTTTGAAAGAGGGAAAGGAGGGGGGGAAGCAGATAGATCGGCTACCAGTCAAAACAAAAAGTTTTCTTGTAGGAACCAAGGTCATCCCAACAGATGGCAAGTGAAGGAGAAGAGTGACCAAGCAGCCTCCCAGTTACCTTCATTGGATGATGTGATTGGTGACAATTGTGGGGGGGGGATATTTGCTCTTTTAATTAGGAGAAAAACCATGAGGACCTTTAGAGTTGGTTTTCACTAACTGTGCCACATTACGTGTCCAATAAACATGTTCTTTGAGGAATCTACATGCCTTGGAGTTCTGCTTTTGGCAGATGCATTACTCAGAACATTGACACGTTATATCTCGGAACAAATCCTTCAACTTGCATCTGCCCTGTTAGTCTTTCCTTTTCTCAGGGATTCTGGAAATTAGCTCAGGGAATTTCTACAAGACTATAGCTGGACCAGAGGTGGTGTCAGCTTTGGAAGCCAATTTAGCACCAGACACTTCCACACTGCCGCTTTCTTGAGCCTGGGAAAATGGGAAGGAGGAATTTCTTGGTGTGTATGTGGTTAGACATAATAGCATTCTTCTTCTAAGTCAAGGTCATGTTATTTCTACACCTGGTTGACAGGACATCTCAAGCTGGGACGGATAGTGATTGGGGCATGTGATGCAATGATGGGTGCAGGGGGTGGATTTGTAGTTTTTACCTATTGCAAGGAACCCTGGAACTTTCAGATTTGGGATTTCCGAGATGTGCCAGTGTACTACTCTAATAAAAAGAACTTTGGAGAGGAAATCTATCTCAGAGTTATTTGTCTGGATTGGAGGTTTTCTGGAATGCTACAGGTGGCTGATGAGATTTCAATCTGATTGGATCACAGATGAGAAAAACTGGTCCCATCTCTCAGCCCAAAGTACAAATATCATATCATATTCTTTCACTGTTGATCTACCTTTTGCGATGTTTTTTTTTTTTTGCACATACTGCTCAGGTTTTGAACCTGGGAGGCTGGCTTACCAGCTGATAAACCCAGTGTCTTAACTGCTGAGCCACTGTGCCACCCCAATAATCGAAGATGCAGATATAATATCCAGGTGTCACAAATACCGTCATGGTTTGCTGCTAAAAAAACATCAGTTCTGTATGGAGAATTATATTCAAGCCTTAGAGTCAGTATGTGATGACCCAGGGTGGGATACAAAAGCAACAGATAACAGATAATCAGAGTTGGAAGGGACCTTGTAGGTCATCTAGTCCAACCCACCGCCCAAGCGGGAGACCCTACACCATTTCTGACAGATGGCAGTCCAATCTCTTCCTGAAGGTCTCAAGTGATGGCGCTCCCACAACTTCCAAGGGCAACTTCTGTTCCATTTGGTTGATTGTTCTCACTGTCAGAAAGTTTCTCCTTATTTCCAGGTTAAATCTCTCCTTGTTCAGTTTCCATCCATCATTCCTTGTCTGGCCTACAGGCGCTTTAGAAAATAGCTTGACCCCTTCCTCCTCTCTGTGGCAGCCCCTCAAATATTGGAAGACTGCTATCATGTCTCCCTTGGTCCTTCTCTTTACTAGACTAGCCAAGCCCAGTTCCTGCAACTGTTCTTTGTATGCCTTAGTCTCCAGTCCCCTAATCATCCTGGTTGCTCTTCTCTGTACTTTTTCTAGAGTCACAACATCTTTTTATAATGTGGTGAACAAAACTGGATGCAGTACTCTAGGTGTGGTCTTACTAGGGCTTTATAGAGTGGTATTAGTACCTCGCTTGATCTCAATTGTATCCCTCTGTTAATGTAATTTAGGATTGCATTAGTTTTTTTGGCTGCTGCTGCACACTGCTGGCTCATATTTAGCTGGTTGTCCACTAAGACTTCAAGATCCCTCTCACAGTTACTGCTATTGAGTCTGGTTTCACACAGTCTGTATGTATATTTTTGGTTTTTCTTGCCTAAGTGTAGGACTTTACTTTTCTCTACATTGAATTTCATTTTGTTAGATAGGGCCCAGTGTTCTAGTCTGTCAAGATCCATCTGGATCTCGAGCCTATCTTCTTGGGTGTTAGCTATTCCTGCCAGCTTAGTATCATCTGCAAATTTGGTAAGTTCCCCTTCTATTCCCTCATCTAACACGTTAATGAAGATATTGAAGAGTACTGGGCCTAAGACAGAACCTTGTGGCACCCCATTGCTTACTTCCGTCCATGTAGACTTAGACCCATTAAGGACTACTCGTTGAGTCCGGTTTGTCAGCCAGTTGCGTGTC
This sequence comes from Naja naja, assembly GCA_009733165.1. Lineage (NCBI taxonomy): Eukaryota > Metazoa > Chordata > Lepidosauria > Squamata > Elapidae > Naja > Naja naja. Next base: position 303,192,981 of record CM019149.1, read on the forward strand.
CATCTAGTGGTGGTGCTATCCATTCCACTTTCTCTAGCTTACTAAGAAGTAGGTTGTGGTCTATTTTGTCGAATGCCTTGCTGAAATCTAAATATATTATGTCCACAGTATTTTGCTGGTCTACTAATTTAGTCACTTTGTTGAAGAATGAAATAAGATTGGTTTGGCATGATTTGTTCTTAACAAACCCTTGCTGACTGCTAGTTATTACTTTACTTGTTTCTAGATGTTGGCAATGTCAAGCCTTTCTCTGCTACCATTTTCAAAGGCTTGGAAAAACCTTCTGCCAGGGAGTAAAAAAGCTTCCAAAACATCCCTGCTAATCAGAGGTGATAAACCGTGTCCTTCTCTGCTGTCAATGATGATAAAAATGAGACCCGGAAAGTAATCTAAAAACATTTTTATTTATAAAATAAGAAAACCTAACGGAGCTACATGTTTGCAACCTAATCTCCACCAAGGCATATAGAAAAAGAAGAAAGGAAAAGTACAACGGAAGTGACAGGAAGTGAGGTCAAAACTTCTTACACATGCGCAGTAAATCAAAACATTCTTATCTCATTACTATGGAGACAAGATAACACAGTGCTGGCTAGCAGACACCTGCTTGCTACAATATGAGCTTAGAAGCTTGAAAACAGACAAACCAAAAAAAAAAATGCAGTGACAGGCAGATCTGTTTTTTTATTATCTTTTCCAGTATCTTCCCGGGTATTGATGTTAGGCTGATTGGTCTATAGTTTCCTGGGTCTGTTTTTTTTTCCTTTTTTGAAGATGGGAACCACATCTGCTCTTTTCCAGTCCTCTGGTAGTTCCCCGGTGCTCCAAGATTTTTGAAAGATATGGTGCAGTGGTTCTGAGATGACCTCTGCCAGCTCCTTTAAAACTCTGGGATGAAGTCCCTTTGTTTCCGAGGATGAAGTGGACAGGACTATGCGGCGTCTGAGTTCCACCACGTGTTTGTTGGACCCGTGTCCTTCCTGGTTGGCTTATGCCTCCAGGGAGGCCACCTGTGGTTGGCTCCGGGCAGTTGTCAACGCTTCGCTGAGAGAGGGTGTTTTTCCTTCTGCCTTGAAGGAGGCGGTGGTGAGCCCCCTCCTGAAGAAGCCTGCCCTGGACCTGACCGTGTTAGACAACTTTCGTCCAGTCTCCAACCTTCGCTTTTTGGCGAAGGTTGTTGAGAGTGTGGTGGCTCGGCAGTTTCCACTCTTCCTGGATGAAGCGGATTACCTGGATCCGTACCAATTGGGCTTCTGGCCCGGTTTCAGCACGGAGACGGCATTGGTCGCACTGATGGATGATCTCTGGAGGGCGGGACAGGGTTTTTCCTCTGTCCTGGTCCTATTAGATCTCTCAGCGGCTTTTGATACCATCGACCATGGTATCCTTTTGCGATGCCTCAGGGGGTTGGGAGTGGGGGGCACTGTTCTTTGGTGGTTCACCTCCTAGCTCTCAGGGCGGTCACAATCGGTGTTGGTAGAGGGGCAGAGGTTGACCCCAAGGGCGCTCTCTTGTGAGGTCCCTCAGGGTTTGGTCCTCTCCCCTCTTTTATTTAACATCTACATGAAGCCGCTGGGTGAGATCATCCGTGGTTTTGGGGTGAGATACCATCAGTATGCGGATGACACCCAGCTGTACATCTCCACCCCAAACCAGATCAGTGATGCCCTCTCCCTGATGACCCGCTGTCTGGATGCGGTACGGATTTGGATGAACGGGAACATGCTTCAACTCAACCCAGCCAAGACTGAGTGGCTGTGCATACCGGCATCGCGGCCCAGTCAGGATTATCCATCTTTAACCATAGGGGGAGAGGTGTTGCCCCCTGTGGATAGGGCACGGAATCTGGGGGTCCTCTTTGATGTACGGCTCTGGTTGGAGGAGCAGATGGGGGCCGTCGCCCGGGAGGCCTTTGCCCAGCTCCACCTTGTTCTTCAGCTTTGCCCATTTCTGGACCAAGATGCCCTGCGCACAGTCACTCATGCCCTTGTCACCTCCAGACTCGACTACTGCAACACTTTCTATTTAGGACTGCCCTTGCATACCATCCGGAGATTGCAGCTGGTGCAGAATGTAGCCGCGCGGGTGGTGATGGGAGTCTCCCGATTCTCCCATATTACCCCCCTCCTGCATGGCCTGCATTGGTTGCCAGTTGCACTCCGGATTCAAGGTTTTGCTTTTAACATACGAAGTCCTACACGACATGGGTCCTCAATACTTAAGGGAGCAACTCCTGCCAATATCGAGTGCCAGCCACCCTGTGCGAGCACACAGGCAAGGACTCCTCGGGGTCCCGTCAGCAAGTCAATATCAGCTGGCGGTCCCCCGGTGACAAGCCTATTCTGTTGCAGCCCCTGACCTTTGGAACCAACTGCCCCTGGGGCTCCGCCTGGCCCCGGACCTTCGCATCTTCCGCCACGATCTGAAGACCTGGCTGTTCGACCAATCCGGGCTGTGACCCCTCCCTGGGGGGGGGGATGGTTCTTAAATTATTTTAAATTTTAACTTTGTTTAACTATTATTGGGCTTGTGATTGGTTTAATTCTCTTTTAATTATTTATGGTTGTTACTGTTTTAGTTGTGAGCTGCCCCGAGTCTTTGGAGATGGGGCGGTATACAAGTCCAAATAATTAATTAATTAATTAATTAATTCCTTCAACTTAGCTTCAAAGGTCCAATTATCATTGACTGGAGAAAAAACTCCCCCACAAACAGTTGCGAAAAAGGAAGAACTTCCGTTCAAACTCAAAATACATATAAATTATAAATAGAAAATCCACACACTGGGAAGGATGCCAGAACTCAGATAAGAACTGAAAGACTAGAATTATTTCACGCTTTGCTTCCAGCACTGACCCATGCGCAGTTTCTCCTTTTAAACAGTCCTCACAGCTACAGCCCATGAAGGGGGTCATGACCTTTTCCTCCCCCGTCTACCACACCATTCATGTTTCTCCCTTATCTGCTCCTCTCTGCGTGCCCTAGGATGAAGAGTGGATGGGCCTGGGTCTTCCTCTGAATGCCCAGCTGGACTGTTCCCTTCCCCAGTTTCCTCCACAACCTCCAGAGCCACACTCCCACTCCCTGTCGACTGTTCCTCCTCTCCCTTGGAGTCAGATTCTACAGGGGTATGACACAGTATGGGTTTTTCCTCTTCTATTCTTAAAACTCCCCGCCCCCAGAAAATGGAAGGATAATAAAGACCTGCTCCCCCATCCCCACCCTTTTGGCACACATTATTGGCTATTCCAAAAATAGATCCTTTCAGTTCTTTATATCTATATTATTAATATATATTAATATTATTGCTTATTTAGAAGGAATGTCTAGCTAGATCAAGAAAACATCAGGATTTCTCCTCACCCATTTTGCTAGATGTTGAAATTACGGACTTTCAAGGAGATAAAGTAGTGACTTGCAAGCAGCCCAATATTTTTTTTTAATAGGTTCCCCCCTTAAACCATTGATTGTCCTTAAATCAAATCTCTTTCTGTTGTTGACATACCTGTCGCCTGCTGATAACAATGGGGCTATGCAAACTGATGTTATCCTAGCTGAGGAGAATAATGTCAGCACTTACATTGTGGAGCTGTCATTGTACCATTTGCTTTGTTGAGGACAGTGCAAAACAATAATAGAAAGACCAACAGACTTATTGCAAAACGCCATCTTCCCCAGCAAAATCACAACTCTCTCATACATATAACAAAAAAAAAAAGGACAGAAATTTTCAGAGCAAGGAGAAAGAGAAAGAGAAGGAGAAAGAGAAGAAAGGAGAAGAAGAAGAAGGAGAAAGGAGGAGGGGGATAGAGGAAGAGGAGGAGGAGATGATGAGATGGAGGAGGAGAAGGAGAAAAGAGGAGATGAGGAGGAGGAGATGGGGGAGGAGGAGGAGAAGAGGAGAAAGAAGAAGGAGGAGAAAGAAAAGAGCCTTGGTGGTGCAGGCTGTTAAACACCTAGCACTTAGCTCCAGCTGCCTGTAATTATTGCAGGCTCGAATCCCACCAGGCTCAAGGTTGACTCAGCCTTCCATCCTCTCGGGGTAGGTAAATTGAGGACCCAAGATTGTTGGGGGCAATAAGCTGACTTTGTAAAAAGGCCAAGTAATAAGCAGGCATATACAATGGAAGGAAGGCCATTGCTGAGCGCATTGGGTTGTATCCCAAAAACTGTAAGCCGCCCTGAGTCTTCGGAGAAGGGCGGCATATAAATGTAATTTTAAAAAAAGAAGGATGGGAGAGAGGAGGATATGGAGGAAGAGATGGAAGAGGAGGAGGAGGAGAAAGGAGAAAGGAGGAGGAGGAAAAAGAAGAGGAGGAGACGCAGATGGAGGAGGAGAAGGAGAAAGGAGAAGAAAGAGAAAGGAGAAGGAGGGGAGAAAGGAGGAAGAGATGGGGAAGGGGAAGGAGAAAGGAGAAGGAGGAAGAAGGAGGATGGGAGAGAGGAGGAGGAGGAGGAGGAAGAGGAGGGGAAGAGAAAGGAGAAAGGAGAAGAGGGGAAGAGGAGAAGATCAGCCAACTTAACAGTTATGAGTAAATAGAGCTGATATTTTTGAGTTCCCTCTGGGGAGAAAGAGCCGAATCAAAATCGAAAGAAATACAAAGAGGACAAAGAAGGATAAAAGCCATTGCTGTCCAGAAAAAAAGACATCATAACTCATCTCAAGCTTGCCAGGGACTACTTGGATGACCCAGCAGACTTTGGAATGATGCTCTGTAGACAGATGAGATGCAAGTAAAACATTTTGGCATTAATAAGAAATGATGCATTGGGAGCAAACGAAGCATCACATTCCAATAAAAGCATATGAAGCATACAGATAGCAGTATTAGGGTTTGGGGGTGTTTTGTGGACTGAAAACCTGGAAGGCTCACAATCACAAAGTGGTCAATAGATTCTGACTGAACCAGCAAAACCTGCAAGGAAATATCCAAACCTTCACCCATGACTTGATGATTCCACGCATGTGGGTTCATCTCAAACACACCAACAAATCTACAACACAATGGCAACATTTAACCAATGTTCACCAATGGAATGGCTGAGTTAAAACTGTGAATCAGCTTTAACTCAATATCTATGTATTAGAATGGCCAAACAAATGGCAACTTCAAATCTCAACAAATAAATGCTCTGTCTTACATATTGACAAAAAACAAATCAGAAAATAAAATACAAGCTGAATAATCAAGATCTTGTTGATGATCCAAACTCTGTCAAGGACCTTGGAGTACTCATCTCTAATGATCTAAGTGCTAGAGCCCACTGTAACTACATAGCCAAAAAGGCATTAAGAGTTGTTAACCTAATCCTGCGTAGCTTTTTCTCTGGTAATATCACACTACTAACTAGAGCATACAAAACATTTGCTAGACCAATACTTGAATACAGCTCATCAGTCTAGAACCCATATTACATATCTGATATTAATACAGTTGAGAAAGTCTCCACTCCTCTATTCGTTGCAGAATACCTTATGCCACCAGACTTGAAATTCTAGACCTAGAAAAACTAGAACTATGACACCTTCAGTCCAATCTAAATATAGTATATAAAATTATACATTGCAATGTCCTACCTGTCAATGAATACTTCAGCTTCAACCATAACAATACAAGAGCACACAATAGATACAAACTCAAGGTAAACCACACCAAACTTGATTGCAGGAAGTACGACTTCAGCAACAGAGTGGTCAATGTCTGGAATACTCTACCTGACTCTGTGGTTTCTTCCCCAAACCCCAAAAACTTTAACCTTAGACTGTCTACTATTGACCTCACCCCTTTCCTAAGAGGTCTGTAGGGGGCATGTATAAGCACACCAATCTTGCCTACCGTCCCTGTCCTATTGTTCTTTTTATTTTTCTTATATGTATCCATTTCATGTATTCATAACTATGTTTATACTTATACCTGTTGTCTTATAATCGCTTGACAAAATTAATTAATTAATTAATTAATTAATTAAATCCTGTTTTTGTTTGAGAACCTTAGAGTACCACTGAGTAGAAACACTATGGTGGAGTTTGATGAGTTGGAAAAGAAAGTAGCCCAAAGACGAGGGTCATGGAAATTCATTTAATGACTCCTTCTTGTGCCTTATCCATCATCAGACACTGGCGATCATGTTGGTTATTCTATTTTTATCAATAGCTGCACAAAAAAGTACTGTTGAGTTTTGTCCAAACCAGTCCCTTAGATTTTGAAGCCATGATGTTCTTCTTCTGCCTGGACCTCATTTGCCTTCAATCTTTCCCTGGAGGATTAAGTGAAGGGTGCCATATTTTTCTGGATGTTTTGATGATTTCCCTTGGCTTTCCCTGGTGGCTTATCACCTCCTCATTTTGTCAACCCAGCTTGTATGTAACAGCTGCCTGTAAATCCACATTTCAAATGCTTCTAGTCTCTTCAAGTGGCTTTCTGTCAGAGACCAACTCTCCACTCCATAGAGCAGGATAGAAAAGATCTAGCATCTGACAAGCCTGGTTTTCAATCTTAGGCTTCTGCAGAAGACCTTTTTCATTTTGAAGAATGCTGTTCCAGCTTTCTCTATTCTTGTCTTTACTTCAGGGGTCATGCCTCAGCTTTCATGTAAATTAGAACCGACTACATCAATGACTATATAAATCAGTTACAGTCTAGATCTTTTTGAGAGCCAGGGAGAATCCTAACTCCAACTGGCTCTACAGAATGGCCTCCTTTTCTAGTCCTGGACAATACAATAAACTCTCTAGAATAACCAAGTTGTCAACTGCAGCTTTTGTTTTGTATTCTGACACCTCTTGCTGTTCCTTATAAACTTCTAGGAGCTCTGAAGAATCCTGAAAAACAATGCTCAAGTTTAACGGTATCTTTCTTCTTTTGTTTCCCACAGGTGACTTTATCTTCTGGGAAGAATTGAGCATAGCTGTCAAATGCTATGAGATTTCCATCTCACCAGCCTCTCTGTCTCTTTCTTTCAATTCCTCACTCTTCATGCTTTTCCTTCAGCTTCACAATGACTTGTCACTCTTTGGTAGTTTATCTTCCATAAATAGGCAAAGACACTTAGATATCACTCCCCCTCCAAGGCCATTGTATACAAATCCAGTCCACAAGAAGTCCATACTTCAGCAGAACAAGAATATGCTTCAGCAAGACAAGAAACAATGGATGGAAACTAATGAAGGAGAGAATCAACCTACAACTAAGGAGAAATTTCCTAACACTGAGGACAATTAACCAGTGCAACTGCTCATCTCCAGAAGTTCTTGGTTTTAAAAGAGATTGGACAGCTACTTGTCTGGAATAGTGTAGGGTCTCCTGCTTGTGCAGGGGGTTGGACTAGATGACCTCCAAGGTACCTTCCAACTCTGTTATTCTGTTATTCAAAAAATAAAGATGGCAAATCAAGTCCTTTTTTCAAGTGGCTAAACTTATCTTTGGCTAAAGTCCACATGTTTAGTTATTTGCTATAGGTGCAGTAGGAAATTCCAAGGTTCAAGAACATATCCAGGTTAATGTCTGTGGAGATGCTCAATAATGTAAGTTATGGTTGTCCCCAAGGTGTCTCTCCCCCTGCTCCCCCTGCCCCCCCCAAAAAAGCAACTGGACTATCTTGGTTTTTCCTTCAGAAAGTGCTTTTCTTCTCATACAAATAAGCTTCTTCAGTTCTTATCTGGACATCCAAATAATGACTTTTGTAGTGGAATGATAACACCTTATCATTTGATAACCCATGGCTCTATTTTCATGGCACATTTTAAGATAAGATGTTAGTAAGATGAGATGAGATGAGACAAAATGAGATGGATGGATGGATGGAGATGGATAGAAGGAAGATGATTGATAGATAGATAGATAGATGATAGATAGATAGATAGATAGATAGATAGATAGATAGATAGATAGATAGATAGATAGACAGACACAGACAGACACACACACACAGATGATAGAGGATGATAGAGGATGATAGAGGATGATGATGATAGATGATGATGATGATGATGATGATGATGATGATGATGATGATGATAGAGACAGACAGACAGACAGACAGACAGACAGACAGACAGACCAAGGGGCCGCATTACAAACTTATATACAGCATGCTTTCAATATGCAGATTCTTCTACTGTATATTCATGTAGAACACTCTGTATCTTTGGGCAAATAGTTTAAATGTGGAAGAGATTGCTCGAGGGAAGCTCAATGGCCACATCATTTGAAATGGTTGGCTATTCTGAACAAAGATTAGAGAATAATCCTCCCAGAGAGAATTTTAGCACATGCCCAAAGGAAGGAAGTCTTCAGCTTAGGAATGTGTTTGATGATTTGCATGCATATATGCTTAATAGTCTTCCATATCATGTGTCTACCTCAGGCCAAGTAGCAGAGATCTCAGGATGCTTTTAAATGAAGCCGGGCCATTCATGTAGTCCAGGGATACATAATGTTTTCTGGGTCAAGGATCAACTTTGCTATTGTGGGAGTCCTGCAGAGCAAATCCCCCCCAAAAGGTAGGCAAAGTGAGAAGAAGGGAATAATATCATTGAGTTAAATTCAAATTAAGCTAATACAATCAGTTCTCCAACCATGTAATGAATGTGTCTGGCCTTGTGTGGCACTCAAAATTGCAAATTGATAAGTTTTGTGGGGTTTCTAGACGGTTCCCTCTGAACTTTTAGAGACCTCACCCATCAGAGCTGAACCTTTCTAGTATTTCCTCATCTTCAACCCTACCACAAAGTCTTCTGCCCCAAATTTTTACTATGAAGGGATTAAAACAATAACATTTTGCCCATCGTTCTCAAGGTCCATCAGTTTTGTGAAATTTTCGAGTCTCCTTTTTCTCAAGGGGAAAAGAGAAAAGAAAATTGCATAGTGGGGTGAGTTTACTGCATTGTAGCCAAGACAATTAATTATTTTTAGGCTTTTCAGAAAAGATGTAGCATTTTCACACACACACACACATCCAAACAGACTTGAAATTCTAGACCTAGAAAATCTAGAACTACATCGCCTTCGGTCCGATCTAAGTATAGTACATAAAATTATATATTGCAATGTCCTACCTGTCAATGAATACTTCAGCTTCAACCATAACAATACAAGAGCACACAATAGATACAAACTCAAGGTAAACCCACCAAACTTGATTGCAGGAAGTATGACTTCAGCAACAGAGTGGTCAATATCTGGAATACTCTACCTGACTCTGTGGTTTCTTCCCCAAACCCCAAAAACTTTAACCTTAGACTGCATACTATTGACCTCACCCCTTTCCTAAGAGGTCTGTAGGGGGCGTGCATAAGTGCACTAACGTGCCTACTGTCCCTGTCCTATTGTTTCTTTTATTTTTCTCATATGCATTCATTTCATATATTCATAACTATGTTTATACTTATACCTGTTATCTTATAATCGCTTGACAAATAAAATAAAATAAAGACAATTTTTCTATTATACTGCTGGGGATCATTGTGCAGTGACACATTTTCAGATGAATGCTTGAAGTGTTGTTTTATTCTTTTGGAAAGAGAGGGTCCTTCAACAATTGTAGAAGAACTTCATTGTTAGGCCATCAAAGGCCAGAAAAGCTGATACAAAGAGGCTGGCTTCAGTTGGTAGTCTTCATTTTGTGGTTCCATTGCTTTTTATTTTTATTTTTCCTGAACTTTGTGGATTCCATTGCTTTTCTTGGTTTCTTTTTTTCTTTACATTGAGAGGAAGGAGAGAAGGAAGGAAGGAGAAGGAAAAGGAAGAAAGGAGAAGGAAGGAAGGAGAAGGAAGGAAGGAGAAGGAAGGAAGAAGAAGGAATATGAGAGAAAGGAAGGAAGGAAAGAAGGAAGGAAGATGAAAGGAAGAAAGGAAGAAAACACAAAGTATGTTAAGGAAGAAAGCGAATGAAGGAAGAATGGAGAATGAAGGACGAGAGAGGAATAAAGAAAGGCAGGCAGGAGAAAACGGGAGAATGAAGGAAGGAAGACGGAAAGGAAGGAATGAAAGACGAAAGGAAGAAAATGAAGGAAGAAGCGAAGGAAAAGGATGGAAATGGAAGGAGGGGAGAGGAGGAAAGAAGATAAAATGAAGGAAGGATAAAAAGTGCAGAGAAAATGAAAAATGGAAAAAAAGAATCTTCTCATCTCTTCTGAGCAAATATATTTATTTATTTATTTATTTATTTATTTATTTATTTATTTATTTATTTATTTATTTATTCGACATGCGCCTATTCCCTAAGGACTCAGGTGGCGAACATTAAAACAGAGAAAATTTACAGTAAAACAGAATTAAACAAGTAAACAAGCCAAATAAAGCTAAAATAAACCAACCGGGTCATTCGAGGCCGGCCCGTTGGAACAACCAAGTCTTCAGGTCCCGGGAAGGAGCGGAGGTCAGGGGCCAAACGGAGATCCATGGGGAGCTGATTCCAAGGGCAGGTGCTCCCACAGAGAAGGCCTAGCCCTGGGGACCGCCAGCCTACAATGTTTGACTGACGGCACCCCAAGGAGGCCCCTCCTATGAGAGCGAACAGGGCGATCGGAGAGTGATGCTGGCAGGGCGTTCCGCAAGTACCCTGGACCCAAGCCATTAAGGGCTTTATAAGTTGTAACTAATACCTTGAAGGTATTATAATATTAGCTCACTTACGAATACAGAAAGCTCAATTTTTTATTAACTTTTTTTTGTAATGATCAAATGTACAAACCATGAATGCATTTTTTTTCTTTCATGCAAAAACTCTATAAGGGATTTTCAGTTAACCATGAATGTAGGTGCTACAAAAAATTCATTCAGTGATCGTTCTAAGTTACAATGGCCCTGAAAAAAGAGACCTATGTCAATTTTCCACACTTGCGACCTTTGTAGCATCCCCATGGTCACATGATCATAATTTGGGTGCTTGGCAACTGACATGTACTTATGATGGTTGTCGTGTTCGGGGGGGGGTCACATGATCCGCTTTTGCGACCTTCTGACAAGCAATGGGGACGCCAGGTTCACTTAACAACCGGGTTACCAACTTAATAGCAGCAGTGACTTGCGTAGCACCTGTGGCAAGAAAGGCTGCAAAAGGTGGGGGGAAATCCACTTTACAACTGTCTCACTTAAATTTTTGGGGTCAACTGTGGTCGTAAGTCCAAGCCTACATGTAGGTCTTGATAGGTCTTTCCGCCCTTGTCATCTTTTTTTTTTTTGAAATTCTATCTTTCTTATAGAAATATAGGTGTCAGGTTTCCGGCATTTACCCCAATTAAATCATGAGTCTCAAGCCGAACTTCTAAAACTTCAAAAGGATTTATTGGGAGTTAACATGTCCAGTACTGCCTGGGTGTAGCTGACTCTGAGACATGTAATTCACTGTCGTCCTTGACCCTGGTTTCCCCCACCCCACCCCCTGGGTGTATCATAATTCATATTCTCCAATGGGACACATCCATAGTCAAGAGTCATCAATCATGTTCTCCAGTTAGATATTTGCATGGCAGAAACTTCAGTCACCTAGTTACTATCTCTGAAAAACTATTTATGGAATGCACTTTTGATTTCCAAGCTGCCACACTGCTCTTTCAAACTCCTTTCCTGCCTCCCTTTCTGTTGGCAACTCTAAAAAGACCATAGAAATAGGATAGGGCAGGGGCAGGTGGGTGGGCGGGACCAGCCAGAGATGGTATTTGCTCGTTCTCTGAGCTAGTCAAAATTTCCGCTACCAGTACGCTAGAACTGGTCCGAACTGGCTGAATACCACCACTGGCTATGTCCTGGGTAGAAGGGAGTGAACTGCCAGTAATGTTTTCTGCCAACCTCACTGTGGCAAATTTAAGGGCTCCCAATGGTGATAGATGTGGCATTCCTTGTGTCACTCTATGGAAAGGAAAGTTGGACCTCAAAGAAGCAGGATAGGAAGAGCATTGACACCTTGATCTTTGATGTTGGAGAAGACCGTGGACAACCAAGAAAACATACAAAGGTATGAAACATATAGATGGGTCATTAAACAAATCAAACCAAATGTTTCACTCAAGGCACAAAGGGCCAGAGTCAAATTATCCTACTTTGGATACATGATGCAAAGACCCAGCTCTCTGAAGAAGGCTTTAATGCTGGGATAAGTGGAAGGAAAGACAAGAAGCAGATGGTCAGAGCAAGGTAGATGCAGGGCTGGGCTGCTGGGGATTCGCAGGGGTTCGGGAGAGCCCCTAGTTAAGATTCTGTGCAGTTCAGAGAACCCCCAAATCCCACTCCTGGCTGGCCCCACCTACCCCACCTTGCCCCTCCCAGGAGTCCCCACGCAGCTCGTTTTGGATGCAGATAAGTTCAGGATGCAAATGGAGGCTCGGGGAGGGTGAGAAACGGGCCTCCCAGAAGTTTGATAAGGCTGGAAATAGGCCTGTTTCTGGCTTCCAGAGAGCCTCCAAAGCCCAGGGATAGCAACCCCCCAACCCGGTTGCGGTGCAGGAGGCCAACTAGGCCACACCCACCATGGCCACACCCACCCAACAACCGGGCAGAGAACCCGTTGCTAAAATTTTTGAAGCCCACCCCTTGGTAGATGGACTTGATGGTGGTGGAGGAGTGGTGATAGTTGTACTTTTGGAAGTCTTGAAAGAATAGTTTAAGGATACATCTCAGTACTTACACGGCTACTAGGTCTTTCTGCCATTGTCATCTTTTTTTTTCTTTTTAAAAGTTCCATCTTTTCTTCTTCTTCTCTTGAACCTCTAGTGTTGCCAGCTGTGAGCCGAGAACAAACCAGCCTAAAATAATGTATGAGAATGGGGAACGTGTTCCTATTATGCACAGATCTCTTTCTCATGTTAAAATACGACCTGTACCCCTGCTTCAAGTTGTCATGGGCCGGAGACATAAATAAGCTTGTAATATCTAGTTTGGTGCTATAAATCTCTTTTTTCTCCTTCTACTTATCTCCAGAAATATACATAAGTCCATTGTCCCCTGCAATTCTTTATGTCTCTGAAGTCTTATGGCATTCCTACCTCCCTGTTCACCTTAATGCTAGCTTTCCTGACTAAATTATTTATTATTTATTTATTTATTTGAACTTGTATGCCACCCCATCTCCGAAGACTTGGGGCGGCTCACAACTAAAAACACAGAACAATAAATATTTAAAAAACCATTAAACCAAAAACAAGCCCAAATATAAAAACATGATGATAATATACATTAAAACCATCCCTCCCCCAGGGAGGGGTCACAGCCCGGATTGGTCGAATAACCAGGTCTTTAATTCACAGCGGAAGGTGTGGAGATCAGGGGCCAGACGGAGCTCCAGAGGCAGTTGATTCCAGAGGTCAGGGGCCGCAACAGAAATGTGTAAAGAACATTTATGGAACAGTGGAGTGCCACAAGGTTCTGTCTTAGGCCCAGGACTCTTCAATATCTTCATTAACGTCTTAGATGAGGGAATAGATGGGGAACTTACCAAATTTGCAGATGATACTAAGCTGGCAGGAATAGCCAACACCCAAGAAGATAGGCTCAAGATCCAGATGGATCTTGACAGACTAGAAGACTGGGCTGTATCTAACAAAATGAAATTCAGTGTAGAGGAAAGTAAAGTCCTACACTTAGGCAAGAAAAACCAAAAGTACCCATATAGACTGGGTGAAACCAGACTCAATAGCAGTAGCTGGGAGAGGGATTTTGAAGTCTTAGTGGACAACCAGCTACTGTAAATAGGAGCCAGCAGTGTGCAGCAGCAGCCAAAAAAGCTAATGCAACCCTAAGTTGCATTAACAGAGGGATACAATCGAGATCAAGTGAGGTTCTAATACTACTCTATAAAGCCTTAGTAAGACCACAGCTAGAATCCTGCATCCAGTTTTGTTCACCACACTATAAAAAAGATGTTGAGACTCTAGAAAAAGTACAGAGAAGAGCAACCAGGTTGATTAGGGGACTGGAGGCTAAAACATACAACATACAACAGCCTAGCAAACAGTCTTGCAAAGGTATAATTATTTGAAAGCTGCTCGGTGAATATTTCCACACACAGTGCTGACACACAGTGCTGACAGGGAAGGGCTTCTGTGTGCCTCTAGATTACACAGACAAATCTTCATGAGGCTGGAACAAATGAACAAACAGATTGTTTCCTCCCTTTTGCTCCTCTTTTAGTCCTGATGTGAGGGGCCATTCCTCGCCCACTTGTAGCCTTACTCCCCCGTCAACCCCGAGTTCTTAATTGTTCCTTCCTTCTGGCAGCTCTGCGCATGCAGGCTGGGAACTGGGTCCAGAAGCTCCCCTGCCTCACTGCTGTCTGAGCCTGAAGGCAGCTGATGACTGCCAGCCTGCCCTGGCCCCATCTCTGCCTCTGACACAGAGCCCTCATCCGAGCCTTCCTCAGCTTCCAGGACTGGCCCAGGTTCTTCCTCAACCTCCTCACTGTCTGACTCTGCTGCAAGCTCCTTTAGCCACTGGAGGGCCACAACACAACTTTCCTCTGCTATAATTCAGTTTTTCATCATATCACCTTGCTCTCTGTCTTAATTTCTCACCCAAGGAAGTACGAAACTAATTCATTAGGAGAGCTTTAGTGGAAGGGGAAAAATGTGATGAGTTTTCTTAACACAGTGTACGATGGGGAGAGATTGTGATCGACGATAACGTTGAGATATTTGAATAACTGGCCATTAACTGGAGGTTTTCCCCCATCAGTCTGCTGGTAATTATATCTTCTCGCTTCCCCCAATGGGACAATATAATGTTCCCAAGACAGAAGATTTAGGAGGATAAACAAAACCACCACAACAACAGTATCTGGGAGATTTGAGGATGACACAAAGTGTGGCATTGACTCGGCCAACTCCACAACCTGCAAAATGCACACCTCTGCAATATGGTAAATGGCTCTTTAGTTTTGGGGAACTGGATAAAGGGCAAATGAATGTTTCTCGCGAATGGAGTTGGCAGAGGAATATCATTCTCTCGGCGTAATTATCCCTCATGTTAAGTGGGCCCAGAGTTTCGCTGAGTACATTTTTGTGAGCTATTATGTAAATGACTTTCAAAACTCACCATGGGGTAATAATGAAGGCTGTAGAAAAGATCTCGCAGAGAGATAAAGCTCTTCCCCATCTCCTCCTCCTCCTGCTCCTCTCTCTCTCTTCCCACGTGGCCTTTAAAAGAGAGAAGAAAGAGAAGGAAAATAATTGCTTTAGATTTCTACTAATTAATCCATCATTTTGCTGACGCGTTTCAGCTTGGCAATCAAGCGAGGAAACACAAACAAAGAAGGACGGGGTAGGCCAGAAAGTGGGGCACCCCTAAAACAATTCTTGTTGTTTCCACTAAGTTTTCCAGGCCCGTCCCACCTCCCCCACTAACCTTTTAAAAGCCAAGCATTAAAATCTCACCCACGTAATCAACACCTTATCATTCTTTGGGCATTTTCATTGCGGTTCTATTTTCTTGTTTAAGAGAAGCTCGCTGTGCAGCCCATCATTGTTTTAGATTCATTACTTCTTTTTGAAAACTCAATTTGCATTATTCACCACCCCTTCCCCCTGAAAAAAAAAAAAGAACACTGTGTGCAGCTAGATGGCATCTTGGCATATCTCGAGGCCTCGAAGCCCCAGCGGAAAATATTAAGATCGAAAAATTCCATTGATAAACAAAGATAATGAGACTCTGGAAAGTGTGCAGAGAAGAGCAACAAAGAAGATTGGAGGGCTGGAGGCTAAAACATATGAAGAATGGTTGCAGGAATTGGCTATGGCTATAATGGACTAAAGGTGACGTGATAGCAGACTTCAAATATTTGAAGGGCTGCCACAAAAAAGAGGGGGTCAACCTACTCTCCAAAGCAGCAGGAGGCAGGACAAGAAACAATAGATGGAAACTAACCAAGGAGAGATCCAACATAGAACTAAAGAGAAATTTCCTGACAGTAAGAACCATCAACCAGTGGAACAACTTACCTCCAGAAGTTATGGGTGCTCCAATATTGGAGGCTTTTAAGAATGGGCTGGACAGCTTTTTGCCTAAAATGGTATATGATCTGCTGCTTGAACAGGGGGTTGGACTAGAAGATCTACAAGGTCCCTTTCCAATTCTGTATAAGAGTTGAGTTCTGGAAAGTTTAATTCTACAAACTCCCAAAGATCCTTTTTCAAGAGGCAACTGGACTTTCTTTGTTTTTCCTTGGAGATGTTTTGCTTCTCATCTTGAACTGAAGAAGCTTCTTGGATGAGAAATGAAATGTCTTCAAGGAAAAACCAAGGAAGTCATGTTGCCTCTTGAAAAAAAAACACCTTTGGGACAACCATATTCTGGTTAGACAACTCTATAAAGTGTTGCTTTGTAGACCTAAAGGTGATATAGAAGCCATTAAGGGGTTGGTTTGATTGTTGTCACCAGGGGGTTGATTTGTTTAATTTCATCTGAACTAGAGTCTATTGGAATGGAGTGGGCAATAAGCACTAAAATTCCACCTTTAGATAAAAATGAAGAAACACCTACTCAGCTGACACTGGTTGTCTTTGTAGAGCAAAGAAAGGTTGCAACTGGTGACCTCTTTGATGGGAGACTCTTGTCAAATTCTCAGGTAATGGGCTGGATTGGGGAGAGCGGCATGGTGGTCTAGTGGTATAGACACTCACCTCCCACTCAGAAGGTTGAAAGTTCAATCCTAGGTAGCAACAGATGTTTCTCTTCTAGGGTGCACAGAAAAATTATGTGTTATGAACTCTGCATAGGAGTCAGGAAGGGCATTTGGCCAGTAAATGCTCAGCTCCATCCAGTTGCTCTGACTGTATCCCAAATTAAGGGATTACAAGATCATAAAGGGTGTGTGTGGATTGGGGAATGAAAAAACAATAACAGCAACCCCCCCCCAAATAAGAAGAGGACACTTCTGCATTTTTACCAAGAAAACTATGTAAAGATGCCTGTGGAATCAGGAGTACTGAGGGGTGTTCAAAAATGATGTCTGACATTGAAAATGATACATAAAAATGAAGTGCAGAAGAATAAACATACAAAATGTGCATACTAGGAGAAACACACACAAAAATGTAGATAAATGGTTATGGCAGCTTTTTTTTAAATCTCACAAAAAAATAGAATGAAATTGATGAGTGCCCAACACTCATTTATATCAAATTAACCTTACAGAACATTGAAAGCAGACCCAAAGTGCAACCTAAGATTTTGCAACCCATTCATAAGCAGAATTATTCCAGTGTATTTGTTAAAATTTGGAGGGGGATTTCCAAAATAAACTTTCAAGGGAATTCTCCATATGTTTTAGTCTTCTTCTTCTTCTTCTTCTTCTTCTTCTTCTTCTTCTTCTTCTTCTTCTTCTTCTTCTTCTTCTTCTTCTTCTTCTTCTTCTTCTTCTTCTCCTTCTCCTCCTCCTCCTCCTCCTCCTCCTCCTCCTCCTCCTTCTCCTTCCTTCTTTTCCTTCTCCTCCTTCATCAAAATTTGATAACCCAAGGCCTGGGAAAACAACCAGCCTTTGATAAAAAATATGGAACATGATCAAAGTGATATGTAATCTTATAATTTCATGTTCTTTGGTTTTTGTCTTTTGATCTTCTAATGTAAACGAAGCATTTTTACTATTTCTCAACATGCACAGATATGTACACTGCTTGAGATATTTTTACGTCTGGTTTGGTGGTAGAGTGGTTAGAATGCAGTATTGCAGGCTCATTCTGCCAATGGCCAAGCAGTTTGATTCTGACTGGTTGAAGATTGACTCAGACTTCTATCCTTTCAAGGTCAGTAAAGTGAGGACCCAGATTGCTGTGGGCAATAGGCTGACTCTGTAAACTATTGGGAGGGGCCTGTAAAAGCATGATGAAGTGGTTTATAAGTCTCAACTAAACAGGACAGGGACAGACTCCAACAGATAGATAGGACTGCAGAAAAAAAACCAATTGCAACTAGCCTGCTTCCATTGAGGACCTGTATTCTGCATAAATCAGAAAAAGGGCTGAGAAAATATCTACAGACCCTTCACATCCTGGACATAAACTATTTTAACTTCTCCCCTCAGGACACTGCTATAGGGCATTGCATGCCAAAACAATTAGACACAAGAACAGTTTTTTTCATCCATGCTATCACTCTGTTGAACAGCTAATTCCCACAGCTATGTCTTATGCCTAAGGATATCTAAACATGTAGTATGACTGTATTATTATTATCCTTCTCATCTTTCCTGTTACCTTCTCTTATTACTATCTTATTACTAACACTTTGCCAGTTGTATCTTATGATTTATGATTGTATCTTATGATTTATGATCTATCACATTGTGGCTTGTATTTACTATACACCGAGAGCTTATGCACTGGAGACAAATTCCTTGTGTGTCCAATCATGCTTGGCCAATAAAGAATAAAGAAGAATGAATGTAGAATGTAAAGAACAAATGAATGTAGAAAGTTTGTGCTTTTATCATTATATTCCTCACCCATATAAGTATAAAACTTTGACTAAAAAAAGCAAACAACTCCCAATCTTTCTTTCCTAAGGGCAGAGGCCCATGTTCAATGTCTGTCTTAGATTCAATTTGATCTAGTTTAGCTTAAACTTTATCTAACAAGTTTATACCAGTTATGTAAGATTCCTTTTGGGATGACATCTCCAAGAAATGTTGACATTAAAGATCAAAGATTTGGCTGGTCATCAAATCACCTTTCTGTGGTCATCATAGACTTTATAAATGATGATAATTAAACTTTCCACAAAGCACCAATTTGAACTGAACATACACATTTCTTCCTGGGGAGCTGCTTTAAAAGAATGAATCAACAGATCAATAGAATTCTTTATTGGCCAAGTCTGATTGGACACACAGGGAATTTTGTCTCCGGTGCATAAGCTCTCAGTGTACATACAAGCAACAAGTGATCAATCGTGATCCTAAATTGTAAAATACAATCATCGTAAATCATAAGCTACAAACTTGGTGATAGTCATAGGATACTAAATGAGCAAGCAACATAAAACACAATGGGATACTAAATAAAGGCAATCAACATGAATCATGAGATACAAAGAACAAAGTTATTGTCATAAGAAGCTAAGTTCCAAAAATGTTCAATGAACACAAATTTCTTATCTTCTGCAAGGCATCTAAGCAAAACTTGTTGCAATTCTTCATTGGCCAAGTCTGATTGGACACACAAGGAATTTTGTCTCCGGTGCATAAGCTCTCAGTAAATATACAAGCAACAAGTGATCAATTGTGATCCTAAATTGTAAAATACAATCATCCTAAATCATAAGCTACAAACTCGGTGATAATCATAGGATACTAAATGAGCAAGCAACATAAAACACAATAGGATACTAAATAAAGGCAATCAACATGAATCACGAGATACAAAGAACAAAGTTATAGTCTAACTTTAAGTATAGTCTGTACTCAAAGTTACATACTTTGAAGCTAAGCTCCAAAAATGTTCAATGGACACAAATTTCTCATCTTCTGCAGGATATCTAAGCAAAACTTGTTGCACTCTAGGTTAACTCATTTAAAGGCCTAATATGCTGTGTGAAAGGATTTTTTGTTCTCTCCCCCTCTCCCTCCCCCTCTTTCTCTCCTAATCCCTGATGACTCATCAGCATGAAAAATTGCTACCTGAAAACTAGGACAGTGTCAAATGTGCAACAGTAGCCTCGGAGACAAGGAAGGTCACCATTTTTGCTCACTCGGCAGCAATGGAGAAAGCATGATAAGCAGGCTGCTGATTTTTTTTCAACCTCTGGTCCTCCACCAAGTATATTAATTAATACAAACACCAGGGATTTTAAGGGTATGAAGAAGTTGAACGCAAGAGATCTTTCATGAGTGCCTGGAAAACACCAAACGAGCTTGGTAATGGGTTTGCTAGAAGAAAGAGGTCAATTGCATGTATATAAGATGCTGAGCTTGTCAATCAGAAAGGATGGTAGTTCGGCAATTCGAATCCCTAGCGCCGCATTATGGAGTGAGCTCCCATTACTGGTCTCAGCTTCTGCCAACCTAGCAGTTCAAAAGCATATAAAAATGCAAGTAGAAAAATAGAGATTACTTTGGTGGGAAAGTAACAGTGTTCTGTGCACCTTAGGCATTTAGTCCTGCCAGCCACATGACTGTTGAGACGTCTTCGGACAGCGCTGGCTCTTCGGCTTTGTAACAGAGATAAACACCACCCCCTAGAGCCAGAAATGACTAGCATGTATGTGCAAGAGGAACCTTTACCTTTAATTGTAATATGTTTGTGGTGCTCACTTCGGAAGGCTGTGGACTTTGCTGTGGAACAAATTTTGGGATCTTGAATCAGATTATAATGATTAGGACTACTTTTGCAGTTCTGAAATGTACTTGGATCCCATTAGGAAATTCACACATCTTCCATTGCTTCTTGCAGCTTCTAAGCTTTAGAATCTAAAAGACTCCAGGAACTATTTATCTGGTTTCTAAAGAAAGTCATCTAAAGAAGACCTGACAATGAAGTTTCATAATAATAGTAGTATGTTGAGAAATTTTGCTTCTGAGTTTAAAGGACAAAGAAAACTTTGTTGTTCTACACGTTGACAGGGGCAAGAATGCTTTATGCACAAAAAATGGAAAGATACTACATGTATTATTTCCCACAATGAAAGAATGGTTGGAGACACTGATAAAACTAATGGAGATGGCCAAATTAACTGCTTTAATTAAAGAGAAAACTGCATCTAATGTTGCTTCTATTGGGAAACTGCTTCTGGATTTTGTGTTTGAGATAGAAAAAAATGAAACTTTGATTTGAGGATTTACTGATTATAGACAAGGGATTTTTGGTATGTGTTATAAAAATGATTAGTAAATACTAGTACAAATGACTAGTGAATACTCAAATAAATATTTGAGGCTGTAATGTTGTTATGTTCCTTCTATTGCACTGAAAAGAATGGGAAGTTATAGACAGAATCTTGCCAGACTAAAACAACTATCTGCATAACGACAGATGTACTCTCATGAGGTCTTTTTTCCCCTTTAACCCACACTTCTCCCTTTTGCCTTTCCCTTTTTCTATATATATAGAGAAAAAATGTATGGTCTAAAAAACAATTAACATTATTTTTCATTGAGCAATTCACATTAACAAGTACACAACATTTGAAAGATACAGATGTGTGCTTAGCCACTGTCAGACCTGAAGAACCAAGAATGACAAGTGGAGTTACTTAATCATAGTTTATTAGATTGTTCTTTAGCTATATTACAGAATCTTGCCTAATGCAACTACTTGTGCACTGATGAAGTTACCGAGTTTGGGTAATGAAACATCTGCAAGAAAACAACAAAGCTCAGAGAGCACCAAGGACCCTGAAACTACTTGTATCATGAGAATACATCTATAGTTATATAGATAGTTGCTTCAGTCTGGCAAGATTCTGTCTATACATGAAGAAAACTATTGGAATATGCTTCAATGTATTGTTTTTGGATCTGGCATAACTTTTTCCAGACTCAAGAAACTATTTGCATAACCACAGATATACTCTGGGATAAGCTAGGGTGGAGCCATTTTAATCCTCTTTCTGCTGACCAAACTTTTGCTTTTACAAACACTTCCACCTCTTCACCCTCTGAAAAACAGCCTCTCCCTCTGGGAATCCAGAGTATATTCTACCACAGTCACCCATTATCTGTTAAAAAAGAGGTTTAGTCAAACTTGTTTAATCATTTGCAGGCAAAACATCTCCTTGGTAGATTTTCTGTTAACTGCATCTACCACATGTTCTCAAAATTCCAGGTCTGGCAATACTTCAAATGGTAGCCCACTCATTGTATATTTTGAAATGGATTTACACAATATTCCTTCACTAATAATTAGAATACTTTATTGGCCAAGTGTGATTGGACACATAAAGAATTTGTCTTGGTGCAAATGCTCTCAGTGTACATAAAAGAAAAGATACATTCATCAAGAATCAAGAATCATAAGGTACAACACTTAATAACAGTCATAGGGTACAATAAGCAATCAAACCATACTAGGAAACAATATAAACGTAAGGATACAAGTGACAAAGTTACAGTTATACAGTCACAAGTGGGAGGGGATGGGTGATAAGGAGTGATGAGAAGATTAATAGTAATAGTAGTGTAGACTTTGTAAATAGTTGGACAGTGTTGAGGGAATTACTTGTTTAGCAGAGTGGTAGCATTCAGGAAAAAACTGTACTTGTGTCTAGTTGTTCTGTTGTGCAGTGCTCTATAGAATCGTTTTGAGGGTAGGAGTTGAAACAATTTATGTCCAGGATGTGAGGGGTCTGTAAATATTTTCACAGCCCTCTTTTTGACTCATGCAGCATACAGGTCCTCGATGGAAGGCAGGTTGGTAGTAAATTGTTTTTTCTGCAGTTCTAATTATCCTCTGAAGTCTGTGTCTGTCTTGTTGGGTTGCGGAGCCAAACCAGACAGTTATAGAGGTGCAGATGGCAGACTCAATATAATAAAGGAGAGAAGCAACCTGGAATTGAGGAGAAACTTCCTAACAGTGAGGACAATTAACCAGTGGAATGACTTGCCTCCAGAAGTTGTGGGTTCTCCATCACTGGATGTTCTTAAGAAGAGATTGGACAGTCATTTGTCTGGAATGGTATAGGATCTCCTGCTTGAGGATCTCCAAGGTCCCATCCAGCTCTATTCTGATTCTGATCCTGAGATTCCTGGCCCTTTGCCTCTCCTCCCTTAATCCAACCATCCTATTAATCAAAATATCTTCTTTACTTTGGAAGGAAGAGGCCTGGCAGGTTGGAATGATATGAATGAGAATTAAAGGCGTGGCTGGAATTGTAGCCTATGAAGAAACATCTAAGAAGTTTTTTAAAATCCAGATTTCAGCATTCTGATAGGGTAAGTCAACCATCCTTTTCTTCTTTTCATTTTCCCTGGCTAAAAAAAGTTTCCTTGACTCACTTGTCCAGACTTCCCCCCCAAAAAAACCCCCAGAGATTTCTAATGTATTCCAGAAGCTAAACTGGCCCATTATACCTCTTTCTTTCTGTTGGGTAGAAATACCATTTTTATTATGTGCAGTACAGTTCAGAAACTCCAGGAGATACTTTGAAGAAATCATAGCAATTTTCCGTCACTCATTTTCCCCTCTGGATATCCCGCTGCCAGGAGATGCATACTCCAAGACCACCAATGGTGATATCTTTGCTGCAGGCGACACAGAAGCGAGATTAAGCATTCTGCTATGGCACTGGGTTCTTAGGAGGTACCAGCCATGCTGTTTTGTGTAAGAAATGTACGGAAACATTGTCGTTGTATTTTCTATCTACCAGCCCAAGAAATATGCATCACTTGCCTTCATCTTCAAGATGGCCTTGTTTTATAAGCCACTTTCAAAGGTTCTAGCTTTAGAAGCCATTACTAGTCCTGAAAAACAACAACCAGCTTTTAATTATATCAAAGTCAGGAAGATATTTTTGTTACACGCTCCATGTACCTCTTTCAAAGATAGGTTGTTTGGAACAGGGCAGGTAGAATAGGAAAGAAAAAGTCAACACAGCCCTT
Source organism: Naja naja (assembly GCA_009733165.1). Classification (NCBI taxonomy): domain Eukaryota; kingdom Metazoa; phylum Chordata; class Lepidosauria; order Squamata; family Elapidae; genus Naja; species Naja naja. Next base: position 303,216,501 of record CM019149.1, read on the forward strand.
GGCTGCGTTAACTGAGGATAGAATCAATATCATGTGAAGTGTTAATACCACTTTATAATGCCTTGGTAAGGCCCCACTTGGGATACTGCACCCAGCTTTGGTTGCCAAGCTGTAAAAAAGATGTTGAGACTCTAGAAAGAGTGCAGAGAAGAGCAATAAAGATGATTAGGGGACAGGAGGCTAAAACATACAAAGAATGGTTGAAGGAATTGGGTGTGTCTAGTCTAATGAAAGAAGGCCTAGGGCTGACATGATAGCAGTGTTCCAATATCTAAAAAGCTGCCCCAAAGAAGAGGAAGTTAACCTATTCTCCAAAGCACCTGAAGGCAGAACAAGAAGCAGTGGGTGGAAATTAATAATCAAGGAGAGAACCAACCTAGGAATAAGGAATTAGAACAATTAATCATTGGATGGCTTTCTTTCAGAAGTGTTCCATCACTGGAGGTTTTTAAGAAGAGAATGGACAGCCATTTATCTGAAATGGTTTAGGATCTCCTACTTAAGTAGGGGGTTGGACTAGAAGACCTCCAAGGTCCCTTTCAACTGTGCTATTCTGTATACAGAATATGTGATAGCAGAATTGCACAGCATCTCTCTCTCTCTCTCTCTCTCTCTCTCTGAGAAACCACTTGGACCATCTTTTCTGAAAACAGTATGATTGTCTGCAGTTATTTGAAAATTGTAGGCTTTCATAGCTTTAGAAATCACCAAGACTTCAAAGCTCTTCCTCGGCCCTGGTTTAAGCTTATCTTAGATCTTAAACCTGACCATTTTTAATTAGGTAGAGTATCAAGAAAAATTTGGTAAACAAAGTTGTCAGAGTTTTCAGCAATCCAACCAGCACACAAGTAAATAATTCAGCAGGATTCATTCATTGGTTTGTTTGTTTGTTTGTTTGTCAAACATGTACAAGATAACAAGCATAGGTATGGACATAAACATGAGCAAAGGAAGTAAATACAAATAAATGGGACAGTAAGACAGAGATGATAGGCACACTGGCATGCTTATGCAGGCCCCCTTTATGGACCTCTTAGGAATGGGGTGAGGCCCACAGTAGACAGTTTGAGGTTGAAGCTGTGAGGGTTGAGACTGTAACTACAGAATCAGGTAGAGCATTCCAGGCATTGACCACTCTGTTGTTGAAGTTGTATTTTCTGCAATTGAATTTGGAGCGGTTTACTCTGAGTTTGCATTGGTTGTTTGCCCATGTATTATTGTGGTTGAAGCTGAAGAAGTCGTTGACAGGCAAGATGTTATAGCAGACACTTTTGTGTACTATGCTTAGATCGGAGCTCAGGTGGTGCAGTTCCAGATTGTCCAGGCCCAAAATTTTGGGCCTGGAGGCATAAAGGATTCTATTGTGAGTAAAGGAGGGAGAACTTTTCTTGAAAAATACCTCTCAACCTGCTCAATTGTGTTAATGTCCGATATATAGTGCGGGTTGCAGGCGGACGAGCTGTATTTGAGAATTGGCCTGGCAAAGGTTTCGTAGAAGAAACTTCTTTATATACAATAATATACAATATGATGCATGTATATAATACCATGCCAGAAGAAGTCAGAACCAGAAGTCATAATCACAGAAGGTATATAAACAGAGAAGCAAAGATCCAAGGACAAACTCTTATATACAGACCAGTAAGCTTAAGCCATGCCCAGTCTCCAAGCCTTCTGACATGACTCACAACAGATCCTGTTTCTTAGTCACCAAACAGTTCCCATTGGCTGACTTGTTGTTATGTCTATCCCAGCTCATAATTTCTCATATACTGACAAGAATGTATATTTAATATTGCATGTAGTAACAGCTGTGGGGATTATATTTGCTCAGCATTGGAAAAAATGAAGAAATACCTCTAGACGAAGAGATAATTAAGAAGATATTGGACTGTGCAGAAATGGACAGACTTCCATTGAAGATTAAACAGAAAGAAGAGACAGAATACTATCAAATATAGAATTTATTTTATCAATGGCTGGAAAAAATGGTAAAGATTAGGAATATAATTTGTATTGTCAAGCAAACAAAATAATCCAGGCAACATGATGTTCATTGGGCACTAAATAAATGTAATAGTGGAAAATCAATAAAACTTATTTTTAAAATAGCTCTTCCTGAGCCCAAGAAGAAGCAAAGCCATAACTTAGAACTTAGTTCCAGCTGCCTGTAATTATTGCAGGCTCGAATCCCACCAGGCTCAAGGTTGACTCAGCCTTCCATCTTCTCAGGGTAGGTAAACTGAGGACCCAAGATTGTTGGGGGCAATAAGCTGACTTTGTAAAAATGCCGCTTAGTAATAAGCAGGCATATACAATGGAAGGAAGGCTATTGCTGAGCGCATTGTGTTGTATCCCAAAACTTGTAAGCTGTCCTGAGTCTCCGGAGAAGGGTGGGATATAAATATGAATAATAAAAAAAAATCCTTGTCCATTGACCCAGCCAAGTGCAGATCTTCCCAAACGTTAAGTGGTTAACAAAATATTGTAACCCATTAGAAGAATGACATGAAACCCAACCCATTGCCAGCTCTTTCAGGATGCCTGCATATCCATTGATTGTTCTTGAAAGCGGTAGAGCAGAATAAGTTCAGAAGAGAATATATGTGGCTCAGGATTGAATGTTGGAGTCCTTAGTGCTTAGTTTGCCACCAACTTAGTCCTTAGTTTGCCACCAACCCTTGTTCAGCCAAGCTCTTAGAGCACCAAGGACTCCACAGAATAACCTTCCTAACTATCTCGGTAGCTATTGAGACAAAGATGTAGCAGCAATAGGATAAGAAAAGACTACCATTGATCTAGCAATTGTATGTGTTTGTCCACTCTCAAGTGATTTATTGGTTTCAGCACAGTGTAGTAGACTCTGAGAGAAAGTATTGATGGCTACAATTGGTATGGTCTATATTTAAATTAACTGATAAGGACCACTTTGTCCTCTTACCCCATATCTCCCCAGTCCTCAAGAGTTTAGGAGACTAGTTAGCCGCCCCGAGTCCCTTTGGAGAGGGGGCGGCATACAAGTCAAAATAAATAAATAAATAAATAAAATAGTTCAGTCTTGGCTGAGAATGGGAAGAGTTCAAAAGACAGAAGATAACTTCTACTAAGCCAGCAATACATGGACTTCGGTTACTACAAGATGTAGTAAAGCTACATTTAAAAACTTTTTAAATGACAAAAATATTGGAAAAGGACAAAATGGCTCTATAACAAGTAGTTGTAAGTTGAGAACTATCTTTGCAGTGTTATGATTGATATAATTACGTACAGAGGACTGACAATTTAATGAGGTTTCGCAACTGTCCTATAGCAGAATATCTATCTGTCTAATCTATCTCGATCTAGTCAAGCTATTCTGCAAAGCACCAGAAGGCAAGGCAAGAAACAATGGATGGATACTAATCAAGGAGAGAAGCAACCTAGAACTAAGGAGGAATTTCCTGACAGTAAGAACAATTAACCAATGGAACAGTTTGCCTCCAGAAGTTGTGGGAGTTCCAACACAGAAGGCTTTTAAGAAGAAACTGGACAGCCACTTGCTAGCAATGGCATAGGATCTCCAGCTGAAGCAGGGGGTTGGAGTAGAAGACCTCCAAGTCCCTTTCCAATTCTGTTATTCTGACACATGTCCATCATTTGTCAAAAGTAAAAAAAATGAAATATAAAAATAATAAATGAATAAATTGAACAGAAGACAAATAAACTCAAAGGGAAGACTTTATGGACTGCTAGGTGTTTTCCTGCCATCAGTTTTCTGTGTTTCTAATACCGATCGCCCTGTGCGTGCACAGACGGGGACTCCTCAGGGTGCCGTCGGCTAGACAATGTCGGCTGGCAGTGCCCTGTGGAAGGGCCTACTCTGTTGCGGCCCCGCCCTGTGGAACCAACTCCCTCTGGAGCTCCGTTTGGCTCCTGATCTTCGCTCTTTCTGCCATGATCTGAAGACCTGGTTGTTTGAACAGGCTGGGCTGGACTGACCTCCCGGGGGGTGGGGGTTAATTTATTTTAACTGTTTTAGTGATTGGGCTTGTTAGGTTTAATTCTTTTTTAAATATTTATTGCTGTGTTTTAACTGTGAGCCGCCCCGAGTCCTTGTGGAGAAGGGGTGGCATACAAGTCCAATTAAATAAATAAATAAATAAATAAATAAATAAACAAACAAACAAACAAATAAATAATATGGGAAATGCAACAAAACCCTGATGGGATACTGTTGCTTACTTGATTTCCTCTAATTTATAGAAGCTTCTCCTACTATCCAAGAACTTTCATAACAGAGAATAATCCAACTGCAGACGTTCCTGCTGAAAGACATTTTTTGGGGAGATGGCTGCTTCTTCAAGTACTTTGGACCTTAACCATTGAAAGCTTTCCTGGTAAAAGATGAGAGCTTGGAACTGTTCTCAGAAACAACCTGGCAGCTGATACAATTGTGATAGTGATGGATTTGTTGCAACTTTGCACCAGACAGAAAGCTGGCTGCCACAGTTTGCACCAACTACCTTTTCCAAATATTTTCCAAAGACAGACATATGTCAACTGGCTTTCAATAGCCCCATGAGAAAGTGAAGAGAAGTACACAGTTTACAAGTGCAAACAAAGTGGATTTTTCCCCTGATGTTTCTTTTTCGTCTTAGGGCAAATCTAATTCACTGGAATTTGATTGGAAATGGTTATACATTTAGAGTCACCAATATGGGGGCTTTGGTGATCACCAAATTTTCGGCATTACCCTGTTTTCATATTGGTTTCAGAAAATGCTAATATATAAGCAACGGAAGAAGTAAAAATTGGAAGTGGCTTAAAGCAAAGAAGAACGTGGCTTTTAATATTACCTTTATTTTCCAGAATTCCTTAAGTCTCTTCATCACCATTTCTAGAAATTAAAAATGGGACTTCACATACAGCCCAAATAGAAAGGAAGAAAGAAAGAAAGAAAGAAAGAAAGAAAGAAAGAAAGAAAAAGAAAGAAAGAAAGAAAGAAAGAAAGAAAGAAAGGAGGAAGGAAGGAAAGAAGGAGGGAAGGAAGGAAGGAAGGAGGGAGGGAGGAAAGAAGGAAGAAAGGAAGGATGGATGGATGCTTGGGTGTTCTAGAGCATGTTCATTTTATCACTAATGCTTTTTGAGCATACCTCCAATATGCTCTCAAAATTCCAAGTGGATCTCAAAAGAATGGCGATCCAAAAAACATTGGCGTAGGAAAATAGGCAAAATAATAACCCACCAATCCTAGTAAAACGTACTTAGATGATGTCTAAATAAGAATGGATTAACACCAGGAGTGGGCTTAAAAAGTGTTAGCAAAGGGTTCTCTGCCCAGTTGCTGGGTGGGTGTGACCATGGTGGATGTGGCCTAGTTGGCCTCCTGCACCACAGCAGGGGGGGACATTTTTGCCCTCCCCGGGCGCCGGAGGCTTTACTCTAGCTTTTAGAAGGGCAAAAATGGCCTCCCTGGATTTCAGAGGCTCTTTGGAAGCCAGAAATGGGCCTATTTCCGGCCTTTCCAAATCTCTGGGAGGCCCATTTTTCACACACACACACACCAAGCCTCCATGCACACCCTACACTTACCTGCATCCCAAATGGGCTGTGTGGGGACTCCTGAGAGGGGCGAGGCAGGGTGGGTGGGGCCAGCCAGGAGTGGGATTTGAGGGTTCTCCAAACTGCACAGAATCTTAGCTAGGGTCTCTCCTGACCCCTGCAACACCCCAGCAGCCCACAGTTGATCAAAACCATTGTCAACAAGCCACAACACCTTGGTTTGCACAGCACAGTCTGTTGTTATCATCTGGCCTGACATTCCAGACTTCCACCCTCCCACACTGTGTGGCAATGAAATGGAAAGATGACTGCATCAGGCCTGAACTGTTTCGAAGTTGACAGTGTTGTGCAATTAAGGAATTTTCATCATGACTTCTGACTGCTAGTTGGTGTTCCATTGTACAGTTCTAGCTTGGACTGATCCTATTCTTAGAAAACAGAGGAAGTTGGAGGAGAAAATGATGTGGCCACATCCATATGGCAGAAGCAGAAAGGATGACCTCCAGAATGTCAATTTTGAAACGGATCAGGCCTGTGGCCGCCATTTTCTCCGTTTCTCAGCTTGACACACTTTGGGGGAAGGAGGGAGCTCTGGAATGTCAGACCAGACATCAACAACTTGCTATCTTGTGGGAACCAAGGTCATCCCAACAGGGTGCTGGCCAGAGACTGGAAGAGGTTACCAAGGAGACACCAGAACACCTGATTGGACAATGTGACCTGTGATATGGGAGGGAGCTGTCCTTTAATTATATTGAAAGCACAGGAAATAGCCAGAGCTGGTTTTGCATTTCAAATGTGCCAAAACAATGTACTCAATAAAGCAGTTCTTTGAAAAAGCTGAAAGTCTCAAAGTTGCTGGATGGGTTGGGTTCATTACTCAGATCCTTGATACAGAGCTGCTGCAGAACCAGATTTCAGTTCTCTGTTAGTTTCTATGTATAATACGCTACTCCCCCCATTTCAAAAATGCTGTATTCACTGGAAAAGCCTATTCTGATTTACGTAATCCAGCCACAACTTTGCCTTCTGCTGCTCTAAGGACCCCATTCTTATCTTGCCTTGCTTGTTTCCATTTGGAGTTAGCAGCGATGTTCCTCTCTTGGTCAACTGTCAGGAACATCGAGCATCCATTTTAGGCTGCAAAACATTGGTGGAGAGGGGGAGAGGAGGGAGAGAGGGAGACAGAGAGAGAGACAGAGAGAGAGAGAGAGAGAGACAGAGACAGAGACACAGAGAGAGACAGAGAGAGAGAGAGAGACAGAGAGAGAGAGAGAGAGAGAGAGAGAAAGACAGAGAGACAGAGAGAGACACAGAGAGACAGATAGACAGACAGATAGAGAGACAAACAGAGAGAGAGAGAGAGAGAGAGAGAGAGAGAGAGAGAGAGAGAGAGAGAAGGGGGAGGTATCCTCTGTTTCCCTGACAAGCATTTAGTCCTAATATTTTATCCTGAGTAATTATTCCAGATCCCTTGTGTCTTGCAGCTTCTCTGAGAGGAGACATTAAAATTGTCCACTATTAAATGCTTTTCACATCGAAAGCAGGATTTTATGACCCCATAACTGCAGAATCAGTGGTTTTATGCTCTTTAGTCTCAGCGGCATTGAGTGTTTGGTTCGCCCACACGTTCGCTGCGGAGGGCAGTGTTGAACCAGAAAGTAATACACAGCCTCTGCTCTGTGGGATAGGAAGTCTGTCACAGCCGGCCCTTTCCCCGATTCAGCACCACAAACAAGAAGCACACAGGGCTGAATCCCAGCTTCCGAAGGCTGCCAATCTCCCTGCTATGAATGCCTGCTCTGTCATGCTTACTCTGGTTCATCCTTTTTAATATACCAATTTTGGACTCTCAAGTTGCTGGTCAATTAGTTTTAACATCTGTACCGAACTGAGCAAAATTTCACTGGATCTGCAAGTTTCTGAATCCAGCTGACTAGTCTCATTAGCTGTAAGGGGAAGGAAATGAGTTAACCCTCATTAGAACTCACCAGTTCCTCCACTGGAGCCTAAAGTTGGACACTTGAGCTTGTGTGAGTAGAAACAAGGCCATTAAGAGTGCTGGGGAGACAGCTGCTGAAACGGCCAAAAGGATGAGTAAAGTTTATTAATGAAGTTACACGCTCTGATAGAGAGCTGGTATGTCTGTCGTCTCTTCTATTCTCATTGGGGCAGGAGGAGGAGGAGGAGGAGGGGAAGGAGAAGGGGAAGAAGAGGGAGGAAAGGAAGGAGAAGAGGAAGGAGAAAGAGAAGGACAGGAGAAGGAGAAGAGAGAGGAGAAGGAGAAGAGGAAGAGGAAGGAGAAGGGGAATGAAAAGGGGAAGGAGAAGGGAAGGGACAAGGGGAAGGACAAGAGGAAGGAGGGGAAACGAGAAGAACATGAAGAAGAAGAGGAAGGAAGAAGAGAAGGGGAAGGAGTGTCAGCTTTCCAAGTAATGCACCATTGAAAGCAGAACTCCAAGGCAGGTAGATCCCTCAATGAACAATTTATTGGATACATCACATTGGCACAACTGGTGAAAACTGACTCTGAAAGTTCACACGTTTTTCACATGATTAAAAAGTAAAAGTCCCCCCCCCCCACAAGTCACCAGTCACATTGTCCAATAGAGGTGCTGGCTGTTTGCTTGGTTACTCTACTCCTCCTCTTCCCAGCCACCTGCTGAAATGTCCTTGGTTCCCACAGGAATTTTTTGTTGTTGTTGTTTTGACTACAAACCACAAGCTAGCTATTTTTCCCCCTTCCTGTCTTGTGGAAACCCTGGAGCAGCAAAGATGGCCTCAGCCAGGTTCGTTTCAGGGTTGACAAGAAGAAGAAGAAGAAGAAGAAGAAGAAGAAGAAGAAGAAGAAGAAGAAGAAGAAGAAGAAGAAGAAGAAGAAGAAGAAGAAGAAGAAGAAGAAGAAGAAGAGGAGGAGGAGGAGGAGGAGGAGGAGGAGGAGGAGGAGGAGGAGGAAGAGGAAGAGGGGAAAGGAGAAGGAACAGAGAAGGAAAAGGGAAAGGAGAAGAAGATGAAGATGAAGAAGAAGAAGAAGAAGAAGAAGAAGAAGAAGAAGAAGAAGAAGAAGAAGAAGAAGAAGAAGAAGAAGAAGAAGAAGAAAAAAGAGGAGGAAGGGAGAGGAGGAGGAGGAGAAGAAGGAGAAGAAGGAGGAGGAGGAGGAGGAGGAGGAGGAGAAGAAAAAGAAGAAGAAGAAGAAGAAGAAGAAGAAGAAGAAGAAGAAGAAGAAGGGAAAGGAGAAGGAACAGAAGGAAAAGGGAAAGGAGAAGAAGGTGAAGGAGAAGGAAAGGGAGAGGAGAAGATGAAGGAGAAGAAGAGGAAGGAGAAGGAGAAGGGAAAGAAGAAGGAAAAGAGAAGGAGAAGGGAAAGGAGAAAGGAGAAAGGAAAGGAGAAGAAGAGGAAGGAGAAGGAGAGTTGAAAGAGAGGTCCTAAGAATAATCTCAATGCTTTTACGTGATTGGAAGAATATTGGAAAAAAAGAGGTGGTGGAAAGATGTCCATTATTTGGTCCCTTTCTCTCCATAAAAGATACAAAAGCTGCATCTCCAACATATGAGTTTCTACCATATCAGTACAGGCATTCCTCTACTTACAACCATTCTTTTAGTGACCATTCAAAGTTACAAAGTTACTGCAAAAAAGGGACTTATGACCTTTTTCTCACTTGCAATGGTATCTTCTACATATATTTTCTTAACAGGGTGAACGTGAATTATTTATACATGAAGGTAGATACAGTGTGCTATAGTTGGAATCACAGAAACCTGGTGGGATGAAACCCATGGCTGGAACATACTGATAGAAGGATACAGACTGTTCAAAAAACCCAGACCTCATAAAAGAGGAGGTGGAGTTGCACTATATGTAAAAGGCCACTATATTGCTACAGAAAGGCATGAAACCAAAGATGAAAACCTCCTCGAATGCATATGGGTCAATATAAAAGAAAAAAAAAGAATGACATGGCCATAAACCACCCAACCAACCAGAAAAAATAGATGCAATTTTTGCTAATCAATTAACACATATATGTAGGAAACATACCACAGTAATAATGGGAGACTAACTATCCTGATATCAACTGGGAGACAAACTCTGTAGCAAGTGGGAGATCGAACAAATTCCTAACCAACCTAGCTGGCAACTTCATCATCCAAAACAAAATAGAGGAGGGAACTAGAGGGACAGTCATATTGGTCTTTAACAGATTAACAGAGTTGGAAGGGATCTTGTAGGTCATCTAGTCCAACCCCCCATCCAAGCAGGAGACCCTACACCATTTCTGACAAATGGCAGTCCAGTCTCTTCTTGAAGATCTCAAGTGATGGCGCTCTCACAACTTCTGAGGGCAAGCTGTTCCATTGGTTGATTGTTCTCACTGTCAGAAAATTTCTCCTTATTTCCAGGTTAAATCTCTCCATGTTCAGTTTCCATCCATTATTCCTTGTCTGGCCTACAGGCGCTTTAGAAAATAGCTTGACCCCTTCCTCTCTGTGGCAGCTCCTCAAATATTGGAAGACTTGTATCATGTCTCCCCTGGTCCTTCTCTTCACTAGACTAGCCATGCCCAGTTCCTGTAACTGTTCTTTGTATGTTTTAGTCTTTAGACTTAATTCTCACAAACAGAGAAGAAGTGATAGAGGAAGTTGAAAATTCACGCAACTTGTTGAAATGCATGCTTTTGGCTAAGCCCATATTTTCCCCAGGGTGGCCATTTATAGATGCAGCTGCTGTTGAATTTACACTCTGAACTATTTCGAAATGGGAAGCTGGGAGTCTCTTTGAATTATATACTTGACTGCCCAAAACAGATTTCATCATGGCGGTTCATCCTATGTTTCCTCCCTAGAAACCCAAGGCCCTTTCTCCAATATCCCTGTTCATCTACCCATTAAATAGAAAATGGTTGCTTTTCTAATGTCGGTCCCTGTCTCTGCACCAGTACATCCCACTGAACTCAAATGAACTCGATTCCAGGTAAGTAGGTATCTTTCTCAGCACAGGTATATATGATTTGTGCTCTAGTGCCTTTGCTTAACATCTCTTGGTGAAGAAAAAAAAGGAAATACTTCTAGAAGGAAACAGAAATGTGGGCTATGGTTTGTTATGCTATTTCAGCCTCTTATGGTCTGAAGCTGACGTAATTGGACATAGAATCATAGTGGCAACTTGGAAACCTGCAGTAACTGGGAGAGGGATCTTGAGTCTTAGTGGACAACCAGCAAAATATGAGCCAGCAGTGTGTAGCAGCACCAAGAAAGCTAATGCAATCCTAAATTGTATTAACAGAGGGACACAATCAAGATCAAGTGAGGTACTAATACCACACTATAAAGCCTTAGCAAGACCACACCTAGAGTACTGCATCCAGTTTTGGTCACCATGCTATAAAAAAGATGTTGAGACTCTAGAAAAAGAGCAGAGAAGAGCAACCAGGATGATTAGGGGACTGGAGACTAAAACATATGAAGAACTGTTACAGGAACTGGGCATGGCTAATCTAGTGAAGAAAAGGACCAGGGGAGACATGAGAGCAGCCTTCCAATATTTGAGGGGCTGCCACAGAGAGGAAGGGGTCATGCTATTTTCTAAAGCACCTGAAGGCCAGACAAGGAATAATGGATGGAAACTGAACAAGGAGAGATTTAACCTGGAAATAAGGAGAAACTTTCTGACAGTGAGAACAATCAACCAATGTGTTATGTATGTAGGTTTGAATGTCATTGGTTTAGTTTGAATTGTTCTTGTAAAATGTCAAATATGATTGGTTTGAAAAGTGCAGGAAAACCCTGCACTCTGATTGGCTGGCAACTGTGGCTGCTGGCTATAAGTAGCAGCCGTAGCCCAGCCAAGATGGGTCCATTCGAGCTGTAGTCACTAATAAACTCTTCACTGAAGCTCTTCGCATCTGACTCTTCATGCAAACTTAACACACACGAAGGTGGGATTCCCCTGAAGAGAAGACGACGGAAGACAAGCAGAAGAGCGAGATGGCTGCTGAACACCCCAGTTCGATCCGCAGCAGAAGACTGGGAATCGTATGATCGCCAAATGTATTTGAAGGAAACAACCTCGCCGACATCTCCGAAGCGGAAGAGGGTGGTCTTTCGCACTGTGGTCCGGCAGTCTTCAAGATGGCAAAGGCATTGGGGAGCTGCAGACGTGAAGGTAATGGAATGGCCTGATTTAGAAAAGCTTTTAAGAGCCCATTACGCCCCACAAGTATCGTGCCTCATTAAGAGACATGAGTTTTACCGTCGGGATCAAGGGGAATGCGAAAACGTTAACGACTTCATGGCAAGTTTAAGAGACATTGGGGATGCATGCGAGTTTAACAACTTGGAGGAGGCCATGTGCGATCGATTTGTTCTAGGCCTCAAAGACAAAGTGCTTCAGAGCAAATTGTTATTAAAACCTAAGATCACATTGAAGGAAGCCATAGAAGAGGCCCTCAGCAGAAGCCACTAAGTCCTCAGCGGCAGCCATGAAGAAAATTAACAAGGCCTCAAGCCATTCTGATGTGGAAAAGTCCACAACAACTCATTGCGAGCAAATAGATTCTGAATCAGACTGCAGTGAGGTGGAGGAAGGAATTTATAGACTCAGAATGGAAAAGAAAAAGAAAGACCTGGGAAGAAAAAGGCAAGACTTTTATTGCAGAGGGGGGGGGCACCCCCGCACTGAATGCAAGTTTCTAGATGCCATCTGCCTTCGTTGTAGCAAGAGTCTGCAAATCATCCAGAACTCCCCCACACAGAAGAAAGTTTCCTGACAAAGATTTCAAGCCCAACAACTTCAGTGAGAAAATGGGGCACAACTCAGAAGCAAATGGGAAGAATGAAACTCATCAAACAGTCACCATTGGTCATTCTTCAACCTTAAGAAGCAGAAAAGTACATGTGAAGATACTCATTGAAGGAAGGCCTTGCCAAACGGAAGTGGACTCAGGCTCCTATTTATCTATGGTGTCATGGGACACTATTCACAGGCTACTTCCCAACATTCAGAAGAAACATTTCCAGAAGCAAGCACTGACTCTTAAAGACTACCAAGGGAACAAGATTCCAGTAGTTGGAACAAGAGAATTCAACGTGAAGTTCAAAGGCCACACCAAACGTTTGCCTCTGACCATCGTGGACAAGGATCGCCCAAGCTTGCTGGGACTTGAGTGGTTCAATCCACTAGGCATCGAGGTGACTGGCATCAATCACATGAGCAACTCTGAATGGGAGGAGGCCTTGAAGTCTGAGTTTCCAGAGGTCTTCAGTGAAGGATTGGGCAAGTATATGGGGACCCCTATCACTTTCAACCTAGATCCCAAGGTGCCCCAATTGTTCAAAGCCCAGAAGGGTCCCATTTGTCTTAAAGGAAAAAATTGATGCACAATTAGATAAACTAATAGCTCAAGGAGTTTTAGAGCCCACTGACCACTCCAGATGGGAGACACCCATAGTCACACCAGTCAAGACTGACGGGTCAGTAAGAATCTGTGGGGACTATAAGGGGACACTGAACCATGTGCTGCAGCAGAGCGCATACCCAGTTCCAGTGGTGCATCATCTGTTACATTCACTTGGCAGGGGTACAGTCTTTGCCAAATTGGATCTGGCCCAGGCATATCAACAACTAACAGTTGATGATGCCACTGCAGAGGCCCAAACCATAGTGACTCATAAGGTGCCTTCAAATGTAAAAGGTTACAATTTGGAGTAAGCGTGGCACCAGGCATCTTTCAAAGCCTTATGGAAAGAATACTCCAAGGACTGCCAGGGGTAGTGCCAGGTGGGTGTGGCCATGGTGGGCGTGGCCTAGTCAGCCACCTGCACATGTTGGGGGGTGCGTTTTTGCCTTTCCAGGCTCCAGATGCTTTCCTTGAGCCTCCAGGAGGGCAAAACCAGCTTCCCTGGGCTCTGGAGGCTCTCTGGAAGCTGGAAACAGGACCATTTCTTGTCTTCCCAAACTTCCAGGAGGCCCATTTTTCACCCTTCCTGAGCCTTTGTGCACCCCCTGCACTTACTTGCATCCAAAACAGGCCACATGGGGACTCCTGGAAAGGGCATGGTGGGTGGGGCGGGGCCAGCCAGGAGTGGGATTTGGGGATCCTCTGAACTGCACAGAATCTTAGCTGGGGGCTCTCCTGAACCCCTGTGAACCCCCAGCAGCCCACCAAGGATATAGAAACATGACCTAACCAAGAATCTTCCCTCAATTAGTATCCACTCAAGAAGCAATGGATGGAAACTAATCAAGGAAGGAGATTACCAAGTACTAAGCAGGAATTAGCTGACGGAACAATTGATTGGTGGAATCATTTGCCTCCAAAAGTTGTGGGTGTTCCATTACTGAAGGTTTTTAAGAGATTGGATTACCCAAAGGTGCTTTTTTCAAACGGCAACTGCTCTAACTGGCCCCACCCCTATCTCTTTTCTGCCTCCTGAGTCCCAGCTGATCGGCTGGGTCTTCTTTGGTTGCCCTGCACAGGAGAACGGAGTTGGAAAGCAGGGTAGGGAGGGAATGGGGATTTTGCAGTATCCTTCCCCTGCCACGCCCACTAAGCCACACCCACCAAGCGACACCATGCCTACCAAGCCACACCCACAGAACCAATAGTTTAAAAAATTGAATCCTACCACTGCTTTCAATGTTAACTATAGTAACAAGTTAAATAAATAGGGAGTTATTCCTTGTGAAAAAATGCCCTTCTCTTGGACACATCACAACATTTGTTCATTTGTTTTTCATTTTGCACCACCATTCTCAGCACCACCTCTTCATCTTTCCAGTGGTGAATGTCTTCTTGCAGTTTCTCAACCTTGGCACCTTTAAGATGGGTGGACTTCAACTCCCAGAATTCTTCAGTCAACCGTGCTGGCTGGGCAATTCTGGGAGTGGAAGTCTACCCCATTGGACTTCAATATTGGCTTCTTGCACTGCTATCCTAAAAGCCTGAAATCAATGTTTCAGAGCGTCTTCCATCCTTTTCCCCCCTGAAATATAAGAATCTGGTTGCGGTTCTTGAACCTAAACGAGATGAATGTTTGGAAGTAGAAGTGAAGGGTCTCAGTTTTAATCATTGTTCTCCAACTTCTCTCTCAAAATGTTATTCCTCTTCATTTCCTCCCCAATTTCATTTACCTCTCAAACAACCTACATCAATTTACCTTCAATTAATTTGCTGCCTATTCTTTACCCCTAGCGCAGGTCATTGCTTTTCCATTTGCTTCCTTTGGTCCAATGTATTAGCCCCTAAATTGCTACCCATTTCAATTTATCCTGGCCATTACTCTCAACCCAGATCCTAGCAAATCAAATCTTCTACTATTAACTCCATCAACATTCATTTACCTTCTGATCAAGACAGACATCATTTTATCTTCTATCTGTCTGTCTGTCTATCTCTATCTATCTATCATCTCTTCAATCTGTCTGTCGTGTATGTCTATCTGTCTATCTATGTATCTATGTATCCATCTATATCTATCTATCATCTATATCATTTATCTATCACCTGTATATCTCTTTACATCTCTTTCACTCTATCATTTCTGTCTCTCTCTCTCCCTATCTCTATCTATCTACCTACCTATCTAATCTATATCATCTGTGTATCTATTTTTCTATGTCTATCTATCATGTATCTGTCTATCTATCCTCTGTCTTTCTATCATCTCTCTCTCGCTCTCTCGCTATCTATCTATTCTATCAATTATCACTCTCTCTCTGTCTATCCATCCATCATCTGCCTGCCTGCCTGCCTGCCTGCCTGCCAGCCCTATCTATCTATCTATCTATCTATCTATCTGTCTGTCTATCTATCTGTCTGTCTATCTGTCTATCATCTATATAGATATATCTGTTCATATATCTTTGAAACTAGGTGGAACTTAATTTTCCTTCTTTAAAAGATTCATTGTTTTTTCCCCACTGAAAAAGTCCTATATTTCTTCTATCCCATAGTTCCACCTCCTTTCCCTGAAGCTGAACAAAATCCCTTAATCAGCTGAGCACCTCAAACTGAAGTTAAACCCAGAGAATAAAAGTTGGAGGTTCTCATTTAGTTTGTTCATCAGCAACAAAACCCTGCTCACCGAGTGTTCAGTCCATTTCCCATTAAGAATGCTCAACAGAGAAACTATTGTAAACTTAGTCCCCATGAAGAATGGGGTCCAGCAGCTTTAATAATCACTCCAAAGCCCCCGTGGAATTTGCAATGAGTCTTTCATCCAGAAGTTTCTTTTGTCTTTCAGAATCATTTAACCACAGGGACTGCAGAACAGTGAAACAAAGTGGTTGGAATTAATGACCTTTTACTTATCCATCATTCTGGCCAACCTGACTTCTGAATTTTGCCAGAAAGCGCCTGAGAGGCTGGCAGGAGGAGATAGTTGTCCATCCTTTGAGAAATGGGTATTTTCTCATTCTAGGGACTGGTGGCCCACAGCCCACTGGCTTCAAGATCAAAGATATTGATTCAACAGTCACTTTGAAGTGAACTTGGCATGCGGGATGTTGAATAAATAATGAAAAATCATTAACATAAAAGAGAAATTTAAATATGCATTCACCTTCACACAATCTGTATTTTCTTGATACTTTTGAACTTAAAAAAAAGGAGCAGGTTTGTGAATGTGTAGCCAAATGAGCTTAAACTCTTGATCTTCTTTTGTCTGCTTTTCTACAAAAGTTTTTCTACATGAGCGATCAGCACACAACAAATGGGCTTTGTTCAGTAAAGCTTACGTGATTCCTTCAAGCAAGTTCAGACTTCTGTTCATGTGCCATATCTTTGTGGTTGATTTTTTTTTCCCTGTCACACCGTCTACAGCTGGTCGGCCCAAAGTCACGCAGCTGGCTTTTATGCGGGCGGGTGTGATTATAAGTCACTATCTCCAGGTGACTGGCACAAAGTTACCCTGATGAGTTTCATACTTAAGGTGGGTCTAGAACTTACCATCGCCTGGTGATTGGCCCAAAGCCACATTTCATGCCTAAATTGGGACTAGAAATCACTGTCTCCTAGGATATCTATCTATCTATCTATCTATCTATCTATCTATCTATCTATCTACAACCTATCTATCAATTGTGAAATTGTTTATATCTATCTTTCAGTCTATCATTGGTCTCTCATCTATCAGATACCTATCAATGTATTAATCAATCTACCTATTTATCTATCTGTCTGTCTCTGTCTAACTATCTATCATTCACCAATCTATCTATTTATCATCTATTATCTATCTATCTATCTATCTATCTATCTATCTATCTATCTATCTACAATCTATCTATTATCTATCACCTGTGTAACTGTTTATATCTATCTTTCAGTCTATCATCAGTCTATCATCTATCTATCATCTATCAATCAATCTATCTATCTGTCTGTCTATCATCCATCTATCATTCACTGATCTATCTATTTATCATGTATTATCTATCTATCTATCTATCTATCTATCTATCTATCTATCTATCCATCCATCCATCCATCCATCCATCCATCCATCCATCCTATCACTTCCATAGCTAAGGCAGAACTCACCATCTCCTGATGATTAACTCCAAGTCAAATCCTCCTCCTCCTCCTCTTCTTCCTCTTCCTCTTCATCTCTCTCTCCTCCTCTTCCTCTCCCCTCCTCTTTTCCTTTTTACACATTTCCTTTTTTACATTTTAGTACAGCATAATATCTGAAAAACGCAATAACGATTATAGGCAATGCCTCAGAAACTGGGCTGGTGTGATTTGTCCTGAATATCAAATCTTGTTGAAACCAACTTGCTGTGTTGCCATTGTAAAATTGTCAAAACATCCCCACTGACCATGACTGTAATTATTTCTACTTGGGAATGAAAGATTTGATCAGCTGAGTCCATTCTCTCTCCTTTTCTCCATTTTTTTTGTAACTTGCTTCTGTCTATCTTATTATTTCCCTCTCCTGCTCAATCAAATGTTGCATATCCCCTTGATGGAGATGAAAATCTGTATTTATTTGCTCCTGTTATCTTGAGAAGTAAAGGAAAAGAAATGGGAAAAGAGAGAGAGAGAAAAAAAGAGAACATGACTGATTGAGCAGCTGGACACCCAAATAAATTGTTAATTTTCCTACCTGATAATGTGGTTTGTAACATGTTTCCCCCTTTCTAAGCATCAGAAAGAAATGGTGTAAAACATGTAATTTGCTAGGAGAAATGTTTTCTCATTTCTCAGATAAATAAAGAACAGAATCTGAAAGTCTCCATTCTCACAAAAATAAAGAACACTTGGATAAACCCCAAAATACAGGTTGCCCTTAACTTTGCATCCACAACAGAGGCCAACATTCCTGTTGCAAATGGAAGGCAAAAGGAGAAGGGGATGTTAGAGGATGAGATGGTTAAATAGTGTCATTGGTGCAATGATCATGAATTTGGGCAAACTCTGGAAGACAGGAGAGGACAGGGGAACCTAGTGGGCTATGGTCCATGGGGAGTTGGATGTGACTTAGTGACTGAACAACAAAGAATACTCTGGAACAACAAAGAGTGCTGAGAAGACCAAGAAAGATAATTAGGGGGCAGGAGGCTAAAACATACAAAGAATGGTTGGGGAGGAAGTGGGTGTATCTATAGTGAAAAGAAGGACTAGGGGTGACATGATCGCAGTCTTCCAATATCTAAGGGGCTGCCACAAAGAAGAGAGAGTCAAGCTATTCTCCAAAGCACCTGAAGGCAGGACAAGAAGCAACAGATGGAAACGAATCAAGGAAAGAACCAAGCTAGAACTAAAGGAGAAGGTTGGTTCTTTCCTTGATTCATTTCCATCTGTTGCTTCTCATCCTGCCTTCGGGTGCTTTGGACAAGAGGTTGACCCCCTCTTCTGACAGAGCAAATAATCAATCAGTGGAACAGTTTATCTCCAGAAGTTGTGGATGCTCCAACACTGGAGGTTTTTAAAAAGAGAATGGACAACCATTTGTCTGAAATGGTATAGGGTTTTCTGCTTGAGTAGGGGGCTGGACTGGAAGACTTCAAAGGTCCCTTCCAACTCTGTTATTCTGTTGTCCCTTCCAAAGCTTTTTACAGCAAATCCTGGTATCCCTCAGATCTTAGATGAAACCAAAATAGGACTGTTCCAGTATTTAATGGGCTGCCACAAGGAAGAGGGGTCAATCTGTTTATCAAAGCACTGGAAAGCAGGACAAGAAACAATGGCTGGAAACTAATCAAGGAGAGAAGCAACCTAGAACTAAGGAGAAATCTCCTGAGAGTTGGAACAATTAACCAGTGGAATGACTTGCCTCCAGAAGCTGTGGGTGCTCCACCACTGGAGGTTTTTAAGAAAACATTGGGCAGCCATTTGTCCAGAATTGTATAGGGTTTCCTTCTCATGGACTAGAAAGCCTCCAAGGTTCTTTCCCATCATGTTAAATATCTCAGAGCTCAGTTTCCTCATTTCCTCAAAATCGCAACTGCTTCTCTCAAAGTGAATGAAAAGTTTCCCTCAGAGGAGTAACCATCAGGTTCACTTTGAAAGTTGATTTTCAATAGAAGTTTTAAGGTGAAGGAATGCTTCCTTCCCTTATCACGATGCCCATGTCTGATCGTTATCATCTAACAGCGATCGAGGTATGCAAAGATTAGAACATTAGCAAGAAGGGAAGGTGAAGGAAGGAGAACTAGAAAAAAAGCAATCCAGCTAGAAGTGCAGAAACAATCAGCGTCCACTACAGGTAGTCCTCGCCTTATGGCCACAATTGAGGCCAAATGTATGTTGCTAAATGAGAAATTTGTTAAGCGAGTCTCACCCCATTTTACGACTTTCCTTGCCCTATTTGTTAAGGGAATCACTGCAGGTGTTAAACTAGTAACACCGTCGTTAAGTGAATCCGGCTTCCCCGCGGACTTTGCTTGTCAGAAGGTTGCAGAAGGGGAACACATGACACCCTCACATCATAAATGTGAGTCAGTGGTCAAGGATCCGAATGTAAATCACGTGACCATGGGGATGCTGCAATTGTCATAAGTGTGAAAAAAATGGTCATACGTCATTCTTTTTTCAGTGCCATTGTAACTTTGGTCACTAAGTTAACTTTTGTATGTTGAGGTTGCCTAAACGTTCAAGATTGAGTCAGCCTTCCAACCTTCCGAGGTGGGTTAAATGAGGACCCTGATTGTTGGGGCCAAGAGGCTGACTCTGTAAACCACTTAGAGGGGGCTGTAATATAGAATGGAATGGAATGGAATAGAATGGAGTGGAGTGGAGTGGAGTGGAGTGGAGTGGAGTGGAATGGAATAGGATAGGACAGGACAGGACAGGACAGGACAGGACAGGACAGGATAGGATAGGATAGGATAGGATAGGATAGGATAGAATAATGGAATGAAGAATAGAATGGAATAGAATGAAGAATAGAATGGAATGGAATGGAATGGAATAGAATAGTTATTTCAATGTAGTGTTGTCCTTTCACACATTCACAGACCATTCTTTGTTGCCAAACTAATTCATTTTCAATGGCTATACAGGCAATCCTTGACTTATGGCCATAATTGAGCCTGGCAAATATGGTTGTAAATCATGATAGTCATGAAGCAGAATATCACATGACCACACCTGAATTTAGCACCCTTTTTGCATCAATTATGAAACAAAGTGTCATCAATTGCGGTCATGTGACCACAGGGCACTGCAATTGGCTATTAATGCAGGGTGCTTGCCAAGCAACCAAAATGCAGTTGTCAGCATTTCAAGAAATGCACCCATGGAAAGCAGAACTTCGAGGCAGGTAGATTCCTCAAGGAACAACTTATTGGATACATCATATTGGCCAGTTGTGGGATGCTGCTGGTGTAACAACCAGTTCGGTGATCATGCATGCCAAATGCATGCTGTGCATGTGTGAATATTGTCAAGAAAAAAAACTTACCTGCTATGTTCTTCTGGCGAGTAACACAGCTGAGGACCGGTAATCTGCTCTGCCACGCGAATCAGCTGAGACTATATAGGTAAGTATACTGCAGGGACAGGTGGGCAAACCAACATGATTGTCTCAGTGAACTGGTTCTCTGCCAGCTGATTGTCAGAGCTAGGGTTTGTCCGAACTGGTCCGAACCAGTAGAATCCCACCCCTGATATTGGCACAATTGGTGAAAACCGACTCTGAAAGTTCCGCTGGTTTTCATTTAATGAAAAACTAAAAGTTTCCATTTCCCCCAAGTCATCAGTCACATTGTCCAGTAGAGGCATCCTTGGTTACTCCACTCTTCCTCTCCCCAGCCACCTGTTGGAATGTCCTTGGTTCCCACAGGAAAGCTTTTTGTTTTAACTACAACCCAGCTATCTATTTTTGCCCCTCCCTGTTCCTTCTTTGGTCTTGTGGCAACCATGAAGCCTCCAAGATGGCCTCAGTCAGGATCACTTCAGGGTTGACAGTCAGGACCTGGCTGAAGCCATCTTTGAGGCTTCAGGGTGGCTGAAGCCTCATGTGACTGTGGGGGAGGGACAACCATTCAAACTTTGGAATAGGGTCATAAGTTGATGCAAAATACTTCAACTAATCTTTAACTAAAGGACATGCTGGCTCAGTGGCTAAGACACTGAGCTTGTCAATCAGAAAGGTTGACAATTTGGCAGTTCGAATCCCTAGCACTGCATAATGGAGTGAGCTTCCATGACTTGTCCCAGCTTCTGCCAACCTAGCAGTTCAAAAGCATGTAAAAATGCAAGTAGAAAAATAGGGACCACCTTTGGTGGGAAGGTAACAGCATTCCATGCGCCTTCGGCATTTAGTCATGCTGGCCACATGATCATGGAGATGTCTTTGGACAGTCCTGGCTATTCTTTGGCTTTATAATGGAGATGAGCACCATCCCCTAGAGCCGGAAATGATTAGCACATATTGTCAACTCCTGACACATATGTGCGAGGGGAACCTTTACCTTTGATGTTTAAGTGACTCATCATAAGTCAAGGACTACCTATATGAAGATACATTGTGCCATCCATAAACTAATCAAACAGGCTGGATTTTCCAACTCATCAAGACATAAAGAACTAACCAAAGATGTAATTAACCAACATGTATGCATTACTAGCTTTCTTTTCCTCCAACATGGCCAGTGAGATGTTCAAAAAGAAGTTAATAAGAAGCAAGTCATTATATCCACTTTTCTTCCATTTCATAGAACATAGAACATCATCAGAGTTGGAAGGGACCTTGGAGGTCTTCTAATCCAAACCATCTGCTCAAGCAGGAGACCCTATACCATTTCAGACAAATGATTTTCCAATGTCTTCTTAAAATCCTCCAGTGTTGGAGCACCCACAACTTTTGAAGGCAGCTCATTCCACTGGTTAATTGTTCTAACTGGGAGCATCCCGATACTCCCATGTTACACCCCTCCTGTGTGAGCTGCACTGGTTGCCGGTTGCCTTCTGGGTGCAATTTAAGGTGCTGGTACTTACCTATAAAGCCCTACATGGCTTAGGACTGGGGTATTTGCGGGAAACCCTGCTGCCAGAATGACTTCCCATCCCATGCGCTCCCATAGACAGGGCCTCCTTGAGGTGCCGTCGGCCAGACAATGTCATCTGGTGACCCCTAGGGGGAGGGCCTTTTCTGTGGGAGCACCCACCCTGTGGAATCAGCTTCCCCTGGAGCTTCAGGTGGCCCCTGACCTCCGATCCTTCCATCATGGCCTGAAAACATGACTTTTCCAGCTTGCCGACCTGGACTGATGGAGGGGATGGGTTTTTAGCAGTAGTTTTATTAGTTTTAATTGGTTTATTGGGATTTTCATTTAATTGTTTTTTAATATTTGTACTGTATCTTTTTACCGTTGTGAGCCGCCCTGAGTCCTTCAGGAGATAGGGCGGCATGGAAATCCCAAAATAAAATAAATAACATAAATAAATAAATAACTCTGAGGACATTTCTCCTTAGTTCTAGGTTGCTTCTCACCTTGGTAACTTTCCATCCATTGCTTCTGGTCTTGCCTTCAGGGGTTTTGGAACATACATTTCTTTCTTCTACATATGCTCTATGGATTTCAGAGATCTGAATTTGTACCTTAGCAAAGTGATGGAAAAAGACAGGAAAAAAAATACAGGAAAAGGAGGTTGCTACAGAAAGTCATAACTACTTTTCATTCTCCTTGATTTTTTTTTTGCTTTTTAGTTAATTTTCAGTTTATCTCTGTGTTGCTTTTTTTTTTTCTAAAGAAATGCAGACCATTTTTTCCTCAAATTAATTTGCTTAAACATTCATGAAGGGAAACATTTTTAATAGGTATGTGCGCGTGTTTTTCAATTACTAGCAAACTGGGGCAGTCAGTGAACCATATATAATGAGAGTTTTCTGTTGTTGGTTTGTTTGTACCAGCTATGATAGTACATGTTGCACTGATAGTGGCTCCCCCCACCACCTCTTGGGGAATGTTATATTTTTGGGAAAGAGGGTGGGCGACAAGAATCTCTTGTATTATTTATATTTTACTGCCTTTCCAGCTCTCTGTTTTGTTGAACAAGAGGAAATTTACAAACTAGGATTGTAGCAAAAGAAGGATTTCTGGTTGCATAGAAAAATTGCCCAGAGTGCAAAAATTCCAGGGTCAATGGAATTTTCAGTCAAGAATTTTAACTTTTTTTTAAAGGTTTTAACTTTAACATACAAAGTCCTACATGACATGGGTCCTTATTACTTAAGGAGCGCTGCTCCGACATCGAATACTAACCGCCCTGTATGAAGTCACAGACAGGGGACTCCTTGGGCCCATCAGCTGGCAATGCCGCTGGCGGTCCCCCGACGACCGGCCTACTCTGTCGCGGTCCCTGAACTCTGGAACCAACTTCCCCTGGGCTCTGCTTGGCCCCCGACCTCCACACCTTCTCGCCATGACCTGAAGACCTGGTTATTTGACCATCCGGCTGTGACCCATGGGTGGGGTGGTTTTTAGATTTTGGTGGTTTTTAAGTTTTGTATTAATTGGGACCATTAGTTTAATTCTTTTTTAAATATTTATTGTGTTTGTTTTATTGTTAAGCTTCCCGAGTCTTCAGAGATGGGGCGGCATATAAGTCCCATTAATAAATAAATAATAAATCCAGGTCATGATTGTCCCAAAGGTGCTTTTTCAAGAGACAACTGGACTTCCATTGTTTTTTCTTGAAGACATTTCGCTTCTATCCAAGTATGCAATCCTAAATTGCATTAACAAAGGGATTCAATCAAGATTACACGAGGTTATAATACCACTCTGTAAAACCTTAGTGTGACCACACCTAGAAAACTGCCTCCAGTTTTGGTCACCACACTATGAAAAAGGTGTTGAGACTCTAGAAAGAGTGCAGAGAAGAGGAACAAAGCTTATTAGGGGTCTGGAGGCTAAAACATATTTATTATTATTTATTTATTTATTTATTTATTTATTTATTCATATTTATATGCCGCCCTTCTCCGGAGACTCAGGGCGGCTTACAATTTTTGGAGCACAACCCAATGCGCTCAGCAATAGCCTTCATTCCATTGTATATGCCTGCTTATTACTAGGGCTGTTTGGCCCCTCCAAGTGGCATTTTTTACAAAGTCAGCTTATTGCCCCCAACAATCTTGGGTCCTCACTTTACCTACCCCGAGAGGATGGAAGGCTGAGTCAACCTTGAGCCTGGTGGGATTCGAGCCTGCACTAATTGCAGGCAGCTGGAACTAAGTGCTAGGCATTTAACAGCCTGCACCACCAAGGCATATGAGGAACGGTTACAGGAACTGGGCATGGCTAGTCTAGTGAAGAGAAGGACCAGGGGAGACAGAATAGCAGTCTTCCAATTTTGAGGACTGCCACAAGAGGAGGGGGTCAAGCTATTTTCCAAAGCACCCAAAGGCCAGACAAGGAATAATGAATGGAAATTGAACAGGGAGAGATTCAACCTGGAAATAAGGAGAAACCTTCTGACAGTTAGAATTATCCACCAATGGAACAGAATTTTCCTTCAGAAAAGTTGTGGGCGCTTAATCACTGAAGGCTTTCAAGAAAGGACTGGACTGCCATTTGTCAGAAATGGTGTAGGGTCTCCTCTTTGACCAGATGGTTGGGCTAGATGACCTACAAGGTCCTTTCCAACTTATTCTATTCATCATCTAGCTTCTTCAGTTCAGGATGAGAAATGAAATGTCTTCACTTCTTTCATTCCTCAAAGGACAAACAAAGGAAGTTCAGTTGCCTCTTGAAAAAGCACTTTTGGGACAGAAATTCCAAGGCGTTTTCCCTTCCTCAACTATTTTATGATACAACAACAACAACAACAACAACAACAACAACAACAATATATTTGTGGAAAAGGGTTTTCCATGGGGTGGCTGTGCACTTTCTACTGGCCTCCACCTCAGCCTAACTGAAAAAATGTTTAAATAGGCCAATCACTGTACTGTTGTGTTTGAATCTTCCCAGTTCTTTGTCAAGCTCCACCCCTCCAGGCTCAGGACTATAAAAGGAGCTAACCCAGTTCTCAGACCAGTTCCAAGTTCCAGTTCCAAGTTAAGTTCCAACCTAGTTCCAGTCTGTCCCAGTTCCAGTCTGTTGCAACTGCCTGGGACCATTCAACTGGAAGGGCCCTGCCTTAAGACACAAGGAGGGCTTCTTGGAACTCCAGCCATATAGATGACTGCCTCATAGGAGGAAAAGAAAAGACTTCAGAAAGAAGCAAGTGGACACTGATGTAACTTTTGACTGACTTTTATTACTTCTGTACTTTTACAATAATAAACAGCCTTGGATTTGGATCACTGGGCCTGGACTCTTCTTTGGTAGTTTCACACAGAAAAAGGTAACGAGCCATCCACCTTTAATATTACAAAAACCCCAACAACTGGTAGCAGAGGATGGTTTGTACCTTTTCTACGTGGTGAGCTACCTGGATGCCCAGCTTGAAACCAACGCGAGAGGACCAAGTGCTGACCAGAGCCAGAACCAGGCAGATGGCTCTCCAACGTCGGTCCCAAGAAGCCAGAGCCGAAGCAACGTCGGCTGAAGAGTCTCAGGCTTGGGGGGAGCAAGAAGCAGGTAGCACGATGGATCCTGCATTCTCTACCCCCACAGACTCCATCGCGGCTGCGGATGGACACCCAACAGCCTTGAGCACCGAGGAGCCAGAGGACAGAAGCAAGATGCTTCGTACCCCAACGCTCAGCCCAGAGGAAAAGGAAGAGATGAGATCGGCAATTCTCCAGGTTTTCGGCTTGGAAACGCGAGGAGAACCAGTCGCCGATCTCATCCACCTCCTGCAAAGAATAGCTCCGATAGCGGCGGCCAGGGACAGGACGAGGACTCAGGAAGACACCAGAGTGGTAAGAGCCACCCAGTCCTGCCCGGGACCCCTTCTGCCATAAGCAGCATGCAGGCTGAAAACCGTCAGCCTCCCCAACTGAATTTCCCGCGCGAAAAAATGGCGCCCGGTCGGCGGGAAATTCAAATTGAACAAGACAAAATGGCGCCGCCCGTCCCCACGCTATTCCCCTATGGCCTGTCAGAGCAGACAAGCTCTGAAACTAAAGTCACCCACTTGGCAGCGGCTGGCGCTGCGGTGACTGGGGAATTGGGACCACCTATCTTCCCTATGGCTGACTACTGCCCGAGAAGCCCATCGGGAAGAAGCAGGGATCACCAACCTGGCAGTGCCTACCACTGCGGTGATCCAGCGCCTGCCAACCTGGAGGTTGGCCCCTCTGGCAGCAGCGGCGCCGCTGAGCCCAGCCGCGCCGAGCATGCCCCCAGTCCAGGCCGCAGGCCCTCGCCCAGGCGACCGACCCGGTCACGGCGGCCCGACAACAAACAAACATGATCTCGCCCACCGATGCCGAGATCAAAAGTGCCATCAGGACGCTAACAGCAGTCCTGGAAGCAAGACACCAGCCTCTCCCTAGCCTCCCGACGAAAGCGGCCTCCCCAGACGACTCCCCGACGATCGCGGCCCCATACTCACCTTTTCCGGTGATTCCAGCGACGTTCGCATCTTCTTCGGCCTTCCCAGGCCCTTACAGCAGCTCAACGGCCGGAGCCGGAGCTGCTGGGGCAGGCCCGAGGCCTACCTCCGGAGACAGGCCGGAGAGATCCTTCCCGGCGACGTTCAGCGAAATGAGCTTCGCGCATGCTCAGATCGGATCTTCAACTCCGCCCACCGAGGAGGGACGGCTTCCAAATAAGGAGATCTTCTGTTTCACGCCCACCATACCACTCCCGTACTGTCAGTTTCCTGACATTCAGCACCCTGGACAGCGGCCGCAAGCCTTTTCAATGCAGGCAAATACCAGCCTTTTACCGCTTGATTTTAAAAAGCTGTCAGCTACAGGAAGGAACCTTTTAGAGTGGTCCAAGGCGATTCAAGTACTGTTTATGAAGGAGAACGCTTTGCATCTGTTGGTGAATCCCCCTCCTAAGCCTTGGCAACTGGAAACTGACCTGCTACATCATAAGGTTTATTGTTTATTGTTATTAAGTATAGATCCTGTGCTATATCCAAATATTCCTCATAACCTGACTGTATTTGAAATTTTGAAGAAATTATTTAATTTATTCTACTCCAAGAACTCTAATACTACAGCCAGGATCTCCAGGGAGTTCCACTCTGCCAAATTAAGGGCAGGAGTGGACATGAGTGAGCATCTCAGTGAGCTCAGTAAAATGAGGGAAGAATTAATGTTAAGGGGGAACAAGTGCCAGAGCACAGTTTGATAAGTGTAATCATAAACTCATTAGATCCCAGCTGGAATAATTTTGTGTCCCAACTAGATAATTACAGTTATGAAGAGATGTCTCTGGAAGTCTTGTCAGGTAAACTGATTGCTGAGGACAATCTAAGAAAAGATAGAGCAAGCTTCCACAGGGAGAGAAGAGTCACTAGGAGGCCCAATAACTCAGATGGTGTAAATGCTATTGGGGAATGTTTTAGTTGTGGCTCAAGGGGACATTACAAAAGAGACTGCCCACGCAGCAATGGTATGGGAGGAAGGCAAAGAATGCCCTCTGGAAATAGGAGCAATAGGAGGTCACCCACACCTCATAGGGGACCTCAACACAGCTCCTCAAACCAGAAAAAGGGAAGGGGACCAGGAATGAGAACAGGTTTAAAAGGGACAAATTTAACCTGGAAGATAACTTCACCAACATGGTAGAAACCAGTTACCCCAGGCTCACCAAAAGGCAACGTGAGCAGCTATGGTTATTAGATAGTGGGGCAAGTAAGCACATGGTGAAGGACAAGAGCTTATTCACAGAGCTCCAGAGACATGATTGTCATGTCAAGGTGGCCAATGGTATAAAACCAAAGTTGTGGGTATAGGTAATGTGTGTATCCCCGGGCTTGGGGAGATCAGTGGTATTTTCTATGTACCTGCCCTAGAGCATAACCTCCTTAGTACCCTGAAACTCAGTGAGAACTCTGATATAGAGGTGTTATTTACCAAAGGGAAGCCATAGTGACCAATAATGGTCACACTGTTGGGAAAGTGTTGAAAATAAATAACCTGCCATATTATTCTCCTGTCACAAGGACTGAAGGTTCAGGGGCCAGCAACACAATTGACACAGATGACTCAGATGATGAGTCTCAACCAGAACCAGGAGTCAAGACCAGGGGTTACAAAGGAAAGAAGGGGGACAATGGCAGCTACACAGGTAATCAAGAAAACACAAAGAGCATCAGATTTAATCTGAGTCACATTAATGAACAAACCAGAGACGCCAACACTGTTTCCATTGGGAAACCACTTCATGATGAGTGCGCTCATCTCATGCACCGTAGACTTGGCCACATTAGTTTCCCCATTATACAGAAAATGCCAGAACATTCCAGGGGTTTAAACATAAAGGACTGTAACGTCTTTATGGACTGCTCCATCTGTAAGAGCTAAGTCAAAAATCAAACCAGCACCCAGAAAATCAGAAAGACAATCTGAATATAAATTCCAGCTGGTACACATGGATTTAGTGGGCCCTATGAAACATTCACTTGGCAAAAATCAGTATTTCCTGACAATAGTGGATGATTACAGTAGATATGGTTTTGTTTATCTACTTAAAACCAAGGACCAGGCCTTCTCCAAATTTAAAGAGTTCCACAGTCTGATAGAGAATCAGCATAGGGTCAGAATACAAAGGATATTAACTGACAGGGGAACTGAATTTAACTCAACTCAGTTTTCTAACTGGTTGAAAGAAAAAGGCATAGTACACATGAAAACAGCCCCTTTTCTGCGTTCCAGAACGGAATTGCAGAACGAGAAATGGAGTGTTACAGGCCATGGTGAGATGTGTCCTGGAGGATGCTAATCTCAAATTTGTTTATTGGGGAGAGGCTGTTCTCTATGCCAACTATACATTAAATAGGATATGGTCCAGCGTAGTACACAAAACTCCATATGAAATGGTGTACGGACATAAGCCAAGCTTAAAGCACCTCCACGTTTTGGGGTGATGGCAGACGTACATGTGCCTAAGGAAATCAGGAGAAAAGGGGAAAAGGTGTCAATCAGACTGAGGTTTATTGGATACGAACCAGGCTCTAAAGCACACAGGTTCATTGACACCAACAACAGAGTCGTGATTTCCAGGTCAGCAACCTTCCACGAAAGCACAAATTGGAGCAGAATTCACGCAAACGAAATTCTGACTCACACACCTTCTCAGGATCTGACCAATCAAGAAACAGATGACTCAGAGGACAGGGGAGGGCAAGTGCCCCCAAAACCCTAAAGGGGATCCTCAAAGGGAGTAAGGAGGTACCCAGGAAGGAGGGACACTCCAAGCTTGAAGGCTACAATGATAGCAATGAGGAAGATAACATATCAGACAGCTCTGATACCCAACAGGAATCAATCAATAGGCCAGTCAGATCCACCAGGAACACAAAACCAAAAAGGTATGAGGATTTCATTACCTATGTAAATCAAGTGCCAGATACACCTCAAAGGTATGAGGACATATTAGCACTACCACAAAGGGAGCAAGACCATTGGTATAAGGCAATGGATTCAGAGATGGATAGTCTTAGGAAGTTAGAAGTTTTACACCCTCCAGACTACCCAAAGACAAAAAGGTGATAGGTACAAGATGGGTGTACAAAAGGAAAACACTTGATGATGGTAAATTCATCTATAAAGCAAGATTAGTGGCGCAGGGATTCTCACAACGATTCCCTGATGACTATGCTGAAACTTTTTCACCAACTGTACGCCCGGAGAGCGTTAAAGCAGCACTTACCATAGCTGCCATACACGGAGAAATGTACATCAATTTGACATACAGACAGCATACCTACATGCCAAATTAGATAAAGAATTATATGTTAAAGCTCCCCAGGGTTTAGACCAAAAGGAAGGTGGAATCTGGTTATTGAACAAAAGCCTATATGGCTTAAAACAATCAGGAAGGAGATGGTACGAGTGTCTCACAAAATATTTAAAACAAATGGACTTTTTGGCCTCATCAGCTGATGAGTGTGTGTTTATCAGAGAACAGAAGGGGATCAAGGAAACTGTTCTAATTTATGTAGATGATATACTACACATTTGCAAGTCAGAGAATAGATACAAAATCTTCTCTGAGCAATTGGGCAAGGAGTTTACACTAAAGCACTTAGGCCAAATTGACAAGTTTTTAGGGGTGCAATTCACAAGAACTGAGAAGGGGTTTGCACTTTCTCAGAAGGATAAGATATTAGATCTGCTCGAAAGGTGTAGCATGGCTGAGGCTAAACCTTGTGAGACCCCCATGCAGACTGATTTCCTCAAAATATGTACAATGAAAGTCCAGAATTTGAGCAGAAGACACTCTACAAATCTGTGTTAGGTTCGCTATTGTATATTGCCAGCTGGACAAGGCCAGACATTAGTTTGACTGTGAATGTCTTGTCCAGACACTCAGAGAACCCCACTCAGTTTCACTGGAGTGGAATCAAAAGGGTTCTAAGGTATTTAAAGGGCACTATTAACCATTTACTATTACTGGAACCTTACACATCTGAGAAGCCAGATCTTTATTGCTACTCAGACGCAGATTGGGCAGGGGACAGTAAGTCCAGAAAGAGTACCTCAGGGTATATTATATTCTTGAATAGTAGCCCTATTCATTGGTACTCGGGTAAACAAAAACTGATAGCCACCTCCACAGCGGAGGCAGAATATGTGTGCCTATCTAAGACTTCAAACAATTTAATTTGGTTTGCTGAATTGTTAAAGAACATGTGGGAAGAACCTATATATCCTATTACCATACACGAGGACAACAGAGCGGCCATTGATATATCCAAGGCCGAAGCTGTGGGACAAAGGTCACGCCACATTGACATTAAGTGTAAACATGTCAGGCAATTATCAAAAATGGGGTTTATTGAAACTGTTTATACTGAGACTAGAGAACAAGTCGCAGATGTTCTAACAAAACCTTTGCCCGGGACCAGCACCAGTACTTGTTGAAGAAAATACCTATGGTTATGTAGAATGTACTTGTTGCTGTGTAAATATGTATGTGTAAAGGATGTAATGTTGTTGAATTGAATTTTCAATATGTGCCATTAGAAAGGCACAGAGAAGGGGATTGTGGAAAAGGGTTTTCCATGGGGTGGCTGTGCACTTTCTACTGGCCTCCACCTCAGCCTAACTGAAAAAATGTTTAAATAGGCCAATCACTGTACTGTTGTGTTTGAATCTTCCCAGTTCTTTGTCAAGCTCCACCCCTCCAGACTCAGGACTATAAAAGGAGCTAACCCAGTTCTCAGACCTTAGTTCCAAGTTCCAGGTTCCAAGTCAAGTTCCAACCTAGTTACAGTCTGTCCCAGTTCCAGTTTTGTTGCAACTGCCTGGGACCATTCAACTGGAAGGGCCCTGCCTTAAGACACAAGGAGGGCTTCTTGGAACTCCAGCCATATAGATGACTGCCTCATAGGAGGAAAAGAAAAAGACTTCAGAAAGAAGCAAATGGACACTGATGTAACTTTTGACTGACTTTTATTACTTCTGTACTTTTACAATAATAAACAGCCTTGGATTTGGATCACTGGGCCTGGATTCTTCTTTGGTAGTTTCACACAGAAAAAGGTAACGAGCCATCCACCTTTAATATTACAAAAAACCCCAACAATATTATTATTATTATTATTATTATTATTATTATTATTATTATTATTATTATTTATTAGACTTGTATGCTGCCCTCTCTCCCTAAGGACTCAGGGCGGCTAACAATATAAAACCCATTACAAATTTACAATAAAAAGAAATTAAACCAAATACAAGCCTAACAATTAAAATTCAATTAAAATTTAGAAACCCTCTAAAACAACCCCCCCTCCCCTTGGTTAGTCCAGACCAGCCTGCTGAAAGAGCCAGGTCTTAAGGTCACGGTGGAAGGAGCAGAGATCGGGGGCCAAACGAAGGTCCAAGGGGAGCTGATTCCACAGGGTGGGTGCTCCCACAGAGAAGGCCCTACCCCTGGGCATCACCAACCAACAATGTCTGGCCGATGGTATCCCAAGGAGGCCCTGTCTGTTTGAGCGTACTGGACGATCGGAGCGTGATGCCGGCAGGAGACGCTCCCGCAAGTACCCCGGACCCAAGCCATGTAGGACTTTGTAAGTTGTTACCAACACCTTGAATCTCACCAGGAAGGAAACTGGCAACCAATGCAGGTCGCGCAGGAGGGGTGTAATATGGGAGTATCAGGACACCCCCCATCACAGCCTGCACGGCCGCATTCTGCACCAGCTGCAACCTCCGGGTGGTCTGCAAGGGAAGTCCCATGTAGAGGGAGTTGCAGTAGTCGAGTTGGGAGGTGACGAGTGCATGAGTGACTGTCCATAGGTCATTTTGCTTCTAAGACAAATCAAAACAATATGGATTTGCATTAGCCTGCAATCTATCTCAAATTTCTCCTGTAGAAAGGAGAATTCTTGTATGAGCACTATGTGAGATGTTTGAGAATATCTTCTTCTGCCCTGCTTCTTGAGGGATCTTCCAGGCTGGGGAGAAACCCATAGAATGTATTGGGAGAGCTGAACCCAAATACTTCTCTACATTCCCAAAGTTAGGGCAGGAAATCTGAAAAGGCTTTTATTTTCATCACTCTGGGTATAAACAAATGTGATATATTGCAAAAATCATGACCACCTGCCAAACCTCCATTGCCCCGTCATAGGTTGTCAAGCCCTTAATGACCCCTCACAACCAAGGAAGGAAGATTGGGTCTCATTAGTCAGCTACGTTGGAAGGCACAAGAGCTTAGGTTACACAATCTTGTAAACAACTAGACACAACTAGACACAAGAAAAGTTTTTTTCCTGAATGCCATCACTCTGCTAAACAAATAATTCCTTCAACACTGTCCAACTATTTACTAAGTCTGCATTACTATTACTATTAATCTTCTCATCACTCCTATCACCCACCCCCTCTCACTTGTGACTGCATGATTGTAATTTTGTTGCTTGTATCCTTATGATGTACCGTGTTTCCCCGAAAATAAGACCTACCCCGAAAGTAAGACCTAGCACTATTTTCTAAACCTGCCCTAATATAAGACCTACCCTGAAAATAAGACCTAGTGTAAATCTCCAGTTCCAGGAAGACTTTTCAGGAGCAACTGCACCCCAAACACCCCCTACACACTCACACCCACTATTTGGCACCATAAATATATAAGACCTACCCTAAAATAAGACCTAGTGTGTTTTGGGAGCCAAAAAATATAAGACAGTGTCTTATTTTCGGGAAACATGTATATTGACTGTTTCCTAGTATGATTTGATTGCTTATTTGTACCCTAGGATTATTATTAAGTGTTGTACCTTATGATTCTTGATGAATGTATTTTTCCTTTTTATGTACACTGAGAGCATATCCACCAAGACAAATTCCTTGTGTGTCCAATCACACTTGGCCAATAAAGAATTCATTCATTCATTCATTCATTCATTCATTCATTCATTCATAAACTAGACAGGTCAGTTTTAAAACCCATTGATTGGAGCATAGGTCAAAGCGACCCATTGCTGATACCTTTGCTCTGCTTCTTAATTCTCTTTTGATGCAGGGAGATGTTGCTACCTAGTTGCCTCATAGGGAGGAAATAATGTACATCTGTTCTGGTCATTTATTAATCAGTAAGCATCCTTTAAGGAGTGTGTTGGCTCAGTGGTTAAAGATGCTGAGATTTTCATCTGGAAAGCTGACAACCTGGGTTTGAGTCCCAAGCACCGTGCAAGGGCCGACTGGCACCTGTTTCTGCCTCAGGTCCTGCCCACCTAGCAATAGCAATAGCCCTTAGACTTTTATACTGCTTCACAGTGCATTAAAGCCCTCTCTAAGTGGTTTTACAGAGTCAGCCTATTTTCCCCAATAATCTGGGTCCTCCTTTTATTGACCTTGGAAGGAGGGAAGGCTGAGTCAACCTTGAGCCTGTAAGAATCAAACTGTTGACAGTCAGCAGAATTAGCCTGCAATACTGCATCCTAATGACTGTGCCACCAAATTGTTGAAGCTAACAATGCAAAAGCATGGAGATGCAAGTAGATTAATACTTCAGTGGGAAGGTAACAGTGTTCCAGGCACCTTTGGTGTGTAGCCATGCTGGCCACATGATCATGGAAAATGTCTTCAGACAACACTGGCTCCTTCAGCCAAGAAACAGAGATGAGAAATGTGAACTAGAGTCAAACACAACTGGACAAGGAAATCAACCAAGCATCCTTTTCCTATTCCGAGTATTCAAATTATTCCTTTATATTGAGCTTTGGGTTATGTTCTTGCACAGAAAAAGATATGGAGATGTGTTTGTTTGGCTTGAAAGTCTTCCAGATGTCTCTAGTTCTAATTACAGGTTGACTATAACACTTAATTAGCAGTCAAATGGTTACTCCCTGGCATGGTCTCATAACTTTGAAGCCACATTAATAACTTCCACTGTTTCAGCACAGAGGAAAGGATTTGGGTGTGGAGTTGGAGGTCCATAGATTGTTTAATGACTCCTGCTTGGTAGAATCAAGTTCCATTGCAAGACAAAATAGAATACAGCAAAAAGAAAGTAAAACCGATGCTCTCCTTGTGTCTGTGGGATATTGTTGATCAAGGTACTAATAAAATTCCAATGGAAGGTCCATAACTATCTGAACTAGAAGCCATCCATCCATAGTGTGGACAGCATGAAAAAATCCTGTGAGTTTCCACCCTCGAAAAATGCGTATCTATCACTATACAGGCATGGTAACTTCTGCTTTCATGTAAACAGCTGCATGCAGTGTGGTTACAGATCTTGCTTACTTAAGTATCCAAAGTATATAATAAAAGTTTGCTGTGAAACTGATCAGAGTCTTTCCCAAGACTTATGGAAATATCCACCTTTGTGCAGATCTGAATAAACCTATGGGAAAATCAAGGTTTTATACTTAGGCAGGAAAAACCAAAGGTACAAGTACAGATTAGTCAAAACCTGGCTCAGAAACAGTAATTGTGAGAGGGATGTTGGCGTTCTAGTGGACAATCACTTAAACATGAGTTAGCAATGTGTGGTGGCAGCCAGAAAAGCTAACACAATCCTTGGTTGTATAAACAGAGGCATAGAATCAAAATCAAGTGAAGTATTAGTACCTCTTTATAAGACCTTAGTAAGGCCAGACCTGGAATACTACATCCAATTTTGGTCACCACATTACAAAGAAAAAAAAGATGTTGAGACTTTGGAAAAAGTGCAAAGAAGAGCAACTAAGATGATTAAAGGCCTAGAGATTGAACCATATGAAGAGCAGTTGCAGCATTTGGGTTTGGCTAGTCTAGAGAAAATAAGGACTAGGGCAGGACATGATAACAGTATTGCAGTATTTGAGAGGTTGCCATAAAGAAGAGGAGGACAACTTATTTACCAAATCACCTATAGGCAGGACAAGAATCAATGGATGAAAACTAATCAAGGAGAGAAGTAACTTGGAACTAAGGAGAAACATAGTTCTAAAAGCAGAGAGAAACAGTAAGGACAATTAACCAGCAGAATAGCTTTCCATCAGAAGTTGTGGGTGCTTCATCAACTGGAGGCTTTTAAGAAGAGACTGGACAGCCTCTTGGGTGAAATGATATAGGATCCCCTGCTTGAGCAGGGGGATGGATTAAAGACTTCTAAGTTCCCTTCCAATCATGCTATCCTGTTACTTTGGGTGTAAAGTAGATAGAGAAGAATATTTTTTTCTATCTTGTTGCCCTAAAAACTGTATGGATGTATCCATGAAGACATGTAGAATTAAGGTGAATTTAAAGCAGCTTTTTTTACTTTTTCTCCACATAGACTTTGCCAATAAGCAGAGAAAGATGAGAGTTGCTGATTCAATTCCTCCAGCTCAATTCTACAAGTCTTCAGCTTTACCACAGCTATTATTAATGTTATTGTCTGTTTTTTTTTTCAAATAAGGAATCATTGAAGTCCATGGCAATTCGCTTAATTCTCTAAACTTCTTTGTCAGAACTCTTGTGAAGAATAGCAATGGTCTCCACTCATGTTAATTAACACCAGTCCAATTTTTGCAGATGCCAAATAGAAATAGTCCACCCCCTCCTCACCAACTGGGGCAGAAGTTTAATTAACTTAAGAAAAGACGTCAAGTGAAGAAAATTTTAATGCTCCTGCTTCTGAAAGCATTGATTTAAATGCCAAAACAATAATGGGCACATATATATTTGCAAACTTAGATATGATATCAGTTAAATTCCCAAGCATCCAGTCAACAGATTATTAGCTGAGAGTTGAACCATCCCTTACAGATGTTAAGGATGTATAGATATTAATAATATATTCTACAAGGTCCCTCCATTGATCTGTGACTGGTATTGCACAATTGTCCTATTTTCAGAATGTTTTCAATAAAAAAGTCTAAAATTTAGACTTCTATTTTTAAAACTTCCTATTTTTACTAGATTAATATCAAGTGGAAAGGATCAAGACCGTACGTTAAATTGCAGTTCAAAGATTTAATTTTCAAGCCTATGCACAAGAATCTAAATCAGCTAAAAGAATCAGCTAAAATTCAGTAGTAAATTGGCACCAGATCAGTGGTGGTATTTTACCGGCTCGGCCCGGTTCTGCTGATCGGTAGCGGTGATGAGCAGCGGAGACTGAACCAATTCTCTCCATCACTCTGCTGTTGGGCCCGCCTGCCCACCCAGACTCCCAGACTCATCTTTATTCCCTGCTTTTGAAACACAGCTGCTTTGCGCGACGCAGCAGAGTGCTGCACGGCAGCTGCTGAAGCGACCAGGAGAGTGCAGGCTTGCAGAAGGTGAATTGGAATGCCTCTGCGCCTGCGCAAACTTGTCTGTGCCTGCGCAAAGTGCGCATGTGGTGCACGCGTGCACACACTTTGTGTGCACGCATGCAAAGTGCGCCCACCAAGCCATGCCCACCAAACTGGTGGTAAAACTTTTTGAATCCCACCACTGCACCAGATAAGGGTTAATGGAATTCAACAGGGGTTAGACTGGGTCCGTTTGTGGCAATGTAACAACTCTAAGCTTATGACGTGCTTAACTCCACCTCCCCAGCTCTGCTTGCTCTTTTCTTACACTAATACAGAAAATACCGCAGCCGTACCATTCATGCTTTTTAATGCTTATTTAACTCTTGTCAAATTTAATAGTTTTTGTATCAATAGTTTTGATTGTATTATAAGCCAACCAGAGTCTCTTTGCATCAGAAGATGGGAGGGCATATAAGTTTAACAAATAACTAAATGGACAATTGGATTCACTGGAAGTAGTTTGCACATAAATATGAACCACTCAAACACCACATACCAGTTTTATTTAATTTTATTTTAATAATGTCTTTATTATTTTTTATAAATAACTTAAAGTTATTTATTTACTTCCTCCTATGTTTCCCACAACTACAACCCTGTGAGCTAGGCTGGGCTGAGAGGAAGTGATTGACCCAAAGTCACCCATCTGGCTTTCATGCCTAAGGCAGAACTAGAACTCACCATCTCCTGGTGATTGGTCCGAAGTCACCCAGCCAGCTTTCATGCCTAAGGCAGCACAGCCAGCTTTCATGCCTAAGACAGCACAGCCAGCTTTCATGCCTAAGGCAGCACCAGAACTCACCATCGCCTGGTCATTGGCCCAAAGTCATCCAGCTGGCTTTCATTCCTAAGGCAGCACTAGAACTCACCATCTCCTGGTGATTGTCCCAAAGTCAGTTGGCTTTCATGCCTAAGGCATGACTAGAACTCACCATCTCCTGGTGATTGTCCCAAAGTCAATTGGCTTTCATGCCTAAGGCATGACTAGAACTCACCATCTCCTGGTGATTGCCCCAAAGTCAGTTGGCTTTCATTCCTAAGGCACTACTGGAACTCACAGTCTCCTGGTGATTGGCCCAAACTCACCTAGCTGACTTTCATGCCTAAGGTGGGACTAGAACTCACAGTCTCTTGCTTTATAGCCTGGTGCCTTAGGTTCGACTGATCCTTCAACTTCACCTCTTAATACAGCTACAGGACTGATTACAGCCACATGATGAAAAACACATGGTTTTGCTTTCTTCGAGAGACTGTACAAGAATAACATTAGTCCAGGTACCAAATGCACCCACGTTGCTACTAGGGTTAAGACTTGAATGGTGGGGAAGTCTTTGAAAAGTAGGACAATTTGACCTTCACCACCTAGATGTGTGAAGCCTGGCATGTCTCCTTGTTGATTTATAAGAAGATGGGGCGGAGGTCTTACTGTACCTTCAGTCCGGCTCCCATGTGGCTTTGAAAGCAGAATGTTTACAGTTCAAGGCCCTTACAAAAGGAATTGCTAAGTTTCCCGAGTTGCAGCCTCCACACTATCCTGAAAAGCAAGCCCTGTGATGTTTCATCTTCTCCCTTCTGAGAGAGATCCTTTCTTCTTCAATCGTGTGTTGTTGCTGTTTTTATTTCCAGGAATTTGAAAATTCTCCAAAGATCCTTAAAAAAAAAAAAATTCCTCGCCTGCCCCTACTTTTTCCTCTGAGCTCAGCTTCACTGGTTCCTCGGCTCTTTCTTCTACATTAAGATTTGTATATGAAAGTTTTTATTTTTATTTTTTAATCAAATCCCTCCCTCTCCCCTCCCCACTATCAGGAATGCTTATAAGAACTATAGCACTCCGTGCGAGGTTTTATCAGTGAAACCTGCCACTGAGATGTTGCCACGAGCAAATTTCTACTAAGAGGATTTCTCCACTCCTGCTCAGGGCAATCTGAAAGCATTTGGCCAAGATAATTTTAAGATTTGCGGAAGAGGAGAAAAAGTCCTGCAAGTTATCATCCTCATTCTCCTTTTCCTCTGATTTTGTTTATTTATTAAATTTTCATCCCACCTGCCTTATTTTGATAAATACCTTGGGGCATCCAACATATCTAATATGGCTTGTCCTTCCTATTTTTCCCACTATAACAACAACCCTGTGAGGTGTGTTGGGCTGAGAGTGAGTGACTGGCCCCAAAGTCACCCAGATGGATTTCATTCCTAAGGTGAGACTAGAACTCACTGTTTCCTGGTGATTGGCTCAAAGTCACCCAACTGGATTTCATGACTAAGGTAGGACTAGAACTCACCATCTCCTGGTGACTGGACCAAAGTCACCCAACTGGATTTCATGACTAAGGTGGGACTAGAACTCACCATCTCCTGGTGACTGGACCAAAGTCACCCAACTGGATGTCATGACTAAGGTGGGACTACAACTCACCATCTCCTGGTGATTGGCTGAAAGTCACCCAGCTGGATTTCATGACTAAGGTGGGACTAGAACTCACCATCTCCTGGTGATTGGACCAAAGTCACCCAGATGGATTTCATGACTAAGGTGGGACTAGAACTCACCAACTCCTGGTGACTGGACCAAAGTCACCCAACTGGATTTCATGACTAAGGTGGGACTAGAACTCACCATCTCCTAGTGATTGGACCAAAGTCACCCAACTGGATTTCATGACTAAGATAGGACTACAACTCACCATCTCCTGGTGATTGGACCAAAGTCACCCAGATGGATTTCATGACTAAGATCGGACTAGAACTCAATGTCTCCTAGTGATTGGACCAAAGTCACCCAGATGGATTTCATGACTAAGGTGGAACACATAGCCTCTTGGAGATTGGCCCAAAGTCACCCTGTTGGCTTTTGTGCTTAAGGCTGGGTTAGAACTCACCATCTCTTGATGATAGGCTCCAAGTCAAACCCTCCTCTTTCCTTTCTATAACAATGTATCTGTTTTATCCTCGATAAAATATACGAACTTTATATCTCTTCCTTTGAAACATCTAACAGACTTGATGTCTAATCCCTTCCAATAATGTCATAGAACTTGATTCTTTTTTTTCTTTGTCTCTTCTCACCAAATTATTCAAATCTTTCTGCTCTAGTAGTTGCTTCATGAGAAACAGTTGTCTGAAGCACTTGTGGGTGACCTCAACTCTCCCTTGGTTATGAGTGAAATTATTGAAGAGCCACTCTTCTTGACAGCTCTTCAATCCACCATGATGTTCAATTCCATTTTTCATGGAGACATCTTCAGTTTTCTATTTATTCCCCAGAAGTCCTTGACCAAAATATGGATTTTTGAGCCAGGAAGTTGGGACACTGTCTAAGGAAAAACTTAAGGCACCTGAGAGAAAAGTATAGGGGTCAAAAAAGTGAAAGTGGCAGGGATAGCTGCCTAAAAATGGGATGCCGTCAACTCTGAGCCTTTTTATAACAAGAAGGAACAATGACCCACTGCTAATATATTTTGCAACTTATTTAAAGTAGAAATAGGAAATGCAGACTTGCTTCCAATTGTTGTTGGATGGTGAACAGTGAGCAGGCTAACTGAAATGAACAAAGCCATGTTTTCAATTTTGCAGCTATTACAATTGTTGGCCGAGCAGGGATAAAAATAGCCAGAGAAATGATTAAATGGGACCCTTATCATTCAATAGGAGTGCTGTTTTACCACCAACCTATCAGGTACTTAGGAGCCAAGGATGCAATAGCACAAGAAAGGAACAGTCAATGACTTAATAACTGCCATCAACACCTTAATTAACAAACTAAATGCTACACACCACCAGGAATCATATAAATTCAAGGTGTAGAACAGCTCAGTTAGCATATTTTGGAGACAAGAGAGAAGTTGCATTAACAGAGGGATACAATCAAGATCAAGTGAGGTACTAATACCACTCTATAAAGCCTTAGTAAGACCACACCTAGAGTACTGCATCCAGTTTTGGTCACCACACTATAAAAAAGATGTTGAGACTCTAGAAAAAGTGCAGAGAAGAGCAACCAGGATGATTAGGGGACTGGAGACTAAAACATTTGATGAACAGTTGCAGGAACTGGGCATGGCAAATTTAGTGAAGAGAAGGACCAGGGGAGACAGGATCGCAGTCTTCCAATATTTGAGCGGCTGCCACAGAGAGGAAGGGGTCAAGCTATTCTCCAAGGCACCCAAAGGCCAGACAAGGAATAATGGATGGAAACTGAACAAGGAGAGATTTAACCTGGAAATAAGGAGAAACTTTCTGACAGTAAGAACAATCAACCCATGGAACAGCTTGCCCTCAGAAGCTGTGGGAGCTTCATCACTGTACACTTTCAAGAAGAGAGTGGACTACCATCTGTCAGAAATGGTGTAGAGTCTCCTGCTTAGGTGGGGGGTTGGACTAGATCAGTGGTTCTTAACCTTTTTGAATGAATCGCCCCCTTGAGCCATTGAGGAAGTTGTCATCGCCCCCCTCCCCCAACATAACTGCCCCCCTGCCACCTCTTAGCATCCCCAAGGGGGCCAGCAGAGGGGCACTAAGAGGCAGCAGGGGAGCATTCGAGGCACCGGCCCTGCAGGTTCACCCACTGACTGTAGTAATGCTCTGGAGCCGGCGCCTCCATTGTGTAAGCGGTGGCGCGTTATGTGTCACCGCGGCCACTTTGACGCGCCGCCCCTGCCACCTCTTAGCATCCCCAAGGCCAAGGGGGCCAGCAGAGGGGTGCTAAGAGGCAGCAGGGGGCATTCGAGGTGCCGGTCGGCCCTGCAGTTTCACCCATTTTGGTGCTGGCTCCAGAGTGGTGCTACAGTCAATGGGTGAGCCTGCAGGGCTGGCGCCATGAACGCCCCCCTGCTGCCTCTTAGCATCCCCAAGGGGGCCAACAGAGGGGCACTAAGAGGCGGCAGGGGCAGCGATCGACGCGGCGCACGGCACGTAACATGCCACTGCTTCTGCATTGGAGGCTCTGGCTCTGGAGCAGTGCTAGTCAATGGGTGAACCTGCAGGGCTGGCCAGCATCTTGAACACCCCCATCACCTCTTAGCGCCCCTCTGCCAGCCCCCTTGGGGATGCTAAGAGGTGGCAGGGGGTTGTTCGAGGTGCCGGCCCTGCAGGCTCACCCCATTGACTGTTGTACTGCACCTGAACTGGTGCCTCGAATGCGGCAGCAGGTTGGGAAAAGCCACCACCACTGCTTTCCCAAAGTGCTGCCACTCTCACATTCTTTCTGTCTGTCCATCCATCCGTCCGTCCGTCCATCCATCCAAAAGGTCTGTCTGTTTGCCTGCCTGCCTTCCTGCCTATCTACCTACCTGTCTGTCTTTTTGTCTAACTACCTACCTACCTATCTACCAATATAGATCTCTCTCTCTCTCTCTCTCTATCTCTCCATCGCCCATATTGCCCCCCCTTCCATTCCTTCGCTCCTACATCGCCCCTTTTCGTTCCATCGCCCCTGAAAAACAAAATCGCCCCTTGGGGGGCAATATCACCCAGGTTAAAAACCACTGGACTAGATGACCTAAAAGGTCTCTTCCAACTCTGATTATCTGTTACAGATCCCTGATGATGGGCTCCAGCATGAGTCTGGAAGCTTAGAAGAAGCTTTCTGATTGACTCAAACTGGATCTTGTCATCTAAGGATGGATTCATCTCTTTAGCCATTCTCTCTCTCTCTCTCTCTCTCTCTCTCTCTCTCTCTCTCTCCCTCCCTCCCTCTCTCTCCCTCCCTCCCCCCCTCTCTCTCCCCAATTCCATCCCGTATAACAATACCAGCTGGATTAGGAACCGTCCTTATGCCAATTTACGAATCTACAGAAGCAATTTGCTTTGATGGGAACTTGGAGCTCTCTGACTCCATTACCAGGCCAAATGTGAGCAGGAGGGCAAATTTAATAACATTTCTGACGCAATTCCTGGCACGGTGCACGCCAGGTTCATGAGAGTGGCAGGTGCAGGCAAGTCAAGTGGCGAAATCAAGCCTGCCAAATGGCGTGAGAGAGAAAGAGATGAAAGGGTTGATTGTTCTTCTCTGGAGCTGGCATTTGCTGGCCACGTTCAATGGAATTGCCCCCTGTAGTTTGGGAAACTTCTAATTTTTCTCCCTTTCCTCTTCCTCCCCACTCCAAGACTTCACGTGACCGAAATCCTTAAAACATGGAAGCGATTTAGCCCAGAAGCTGTATAAATGTGTACAAGAAGGAGTGGGTTTGTGGAAGAACAGGGTGGGAAGAGATGGGGGGTGGAAATCAGCCTTTTACTAGCTTTGTAGCATGGGAGGATTAGGGTGGGATTAAGCCAGGGGGAAAGTAGATTTCTAAAGCTGTTGTGTTTCCTAACAGGCATAACAAACACGTCTCGAAAGGGAGGATTGAAGAGAAGAAGACAAGAGATCAGAAAATAAAACCAACCCAGTGATTAAATTGTACATTATAGTCCTCAAAGACATACACAATTTTTTTTGCCAGAATGTTCCTCAAGAACTGTGTGATGAAGGTGCCATTTTAGCAGCTTGTTTCCCAAAAGATGTTGGAAGCACAACTGTTTTATTTATTTATTTTTATTTGCATTTATATGCTGCCCTTCTCCGGAGAATCAGGGAGGCTTACAATCTTTGGAGCACAACCCAATGTGTTCAGCAATAGCCTTCATTCCATTGTATATGCCTGCTTTATTACTAGGGCTTTTTGGGCCCCCCAAGTGGCATTTTTACAAAGTCAACTTATTGCCCCCAACAAT
Organism: Naja naja; assembly: GCA_009733165.1. Classification (NCBI taxonomy): domain Eukaryota; kingdom Metazoa; phylum Chordata; class Lepidosauria; order Squamata; family Elapidae; genus Naja; species Naja naja. The sequence continues at coordinate 303,260,059 of CM019149.1, forward strand.
CTTGGGTCCTCAATTTACCTACCCCAAGAGGATGGAAGGCCGAGTCAACCTTGAGCCTGGTGGGATTCGAGCCTGCACTAATTGCAGGCAGCTGGAGCTAAGTGCTAAGTGTTTAACAGCCTGAACCACCAAGGCTCTTATAAGTGTTAAACACAACTTTGTGGATGGAATTCAGAAAAGTGCCAAGGGTACGTTTTACAGGCAGTCCTTGACAAAAGGCCACAACTGAGCCCCAAATTTCTGTTGCAAAGTGAGACACGGGTGAAATGTATTTTTTGCCCCTTTTTTAATGACCTTTGATGCCACAGCTGTGAAGTGGATTGCTGCAATTGTTAAGTTGGTCACCCGATTGTTAAGTGAATCTGGCTTTCCCCGTTGACTTCGCTTGTCAGGAGGTCGCAAAAGGAGGATCACATGACTCTGAGACACTGCAATGGTCATAAATGTGAGTCAGTTGCCTAAGCATCTGAATGTTGATCACCTGACCACGGAGATGCTGCAATGGTCATAAGTGTGAAAAATGGTCATTGTTCACTTTTTTCAGTGCCGTTGTAACTTTGAATGGTCACTAAATGAAACTGTTGTAAGTTGAGCACCACCTGTATAGATGGTGACAGGCAGAGGTGGTATTCAGCAGGTTCTGACCAGTTCTGGAGAACCGGTAGTGGAAATTTTGAGTAGTTCGGAGAACCGGCAAATACCACCTTTGACTGGCCCCACCCCCATCTTTTCTCCACCTCCTGATTCCCAGCTGATTGGCTGGGTCTTCTTTGGTTACCCTGCACAGGAGAATGGAGCTGGAAAGCAGGTTAGTGGGGTGGGGAGGGAATGGGGATTTTGCAGTATCCTTCCCCTGCCATGCCCACCAAGCCATGCCCACCAAGTCACGTCCACGGAAAGGGTAGTAAAAATGTTTGAATCCCACCACTGGTAACAGGACCTATATGTGACTTTTCCATTCCCTACTAACCTGTGAGAACTGGGGAAACTTCTTGAATGAGAAGTGAAATGTCTTCAGAAGAAAAAACAAGAAAGTCCAGTTGTCTCCTGACCTTTGGGACAACCATGTCCAGGATGACTGAGAACCTCTACAGACTTTTAGCTACACAGTTTGGGATGAACACTTTTTGAATGGTGTGGGAGTAGGAATGGATTTCCAGAAAAAAATATTGCCAACTACATGAAACATTTGCACCACTCAGGTGACCCTGAGGACACAGATAAACCTCCAAGTTGCCTCAATGACTCTCTAAAAGGATGCAAATGACCAGCTGTCTACAAGGAATATAAATCCTTCCATTCCCCGCCATTCAATCAGAGCTGAAGAAGCTTGTAGGGTCTCCTGCTTGGGCGGGGTGGGAGGGTGTTGGACTAGAAGACCTCCAAGGCCCCTTCCAACTCTATTATTCTATCTTCTTTTGGATGATGTTTACCAAGACTGCAGCTTTATACAGATTAGCAGAGTTGGAAGGGACCTTGTAGGTCATCTAGTCTAACCACCCCTCCCCCACCCGAGCAGGAGACCCTACACCATTTCTGACTAATGGCAGTCCAAAACAAGCTTTGCCTGTTTTCACCCAAGGTCATTCTCACATACTATTTTCCAGGGCAGGAAAGTCAAGAAGTTTAAGATTATGGAAGAAACAGTGTGATACAAGTAAAGATACTGAAAAACACACTTTTTGAGATGTCCTAGACCAGTGGTCACCAACCAATGGGCCTGGGACCATTGGTGGTCTGAGAGAAAATTTTGGTGGTTCGCAGAGAAAAGTCCCCCCCCCCAAAGCAATTAATCTAGGTTGCGTGGGAACACAAGGCTGCGCCGCCCACATGGCTCGCAAGAACACAAGGCTTGCGTCGCTTGCATTGTGAACAATACAAGGTAGTGAGGGGAGGGAAAAGGGTGGGGGAACTTGATCTACGTGCCCCATCCACCTGGCCTGGCCACCTGGCTGCTTCTTTCCTCTTCTTTCTTCTTCTGCTTTTGGCTGCATGCAAGGAAAGCAGCAAAAGTCTTTCTTTCTCTCCCCCTTTCTCTTTGGGACCCTGCAAGGCATCCTGCTCCAAGAGGCTGTGCCATTTTGGCAGAGTTTGGGGGAGAGAAAGAAAGGTTTCTGCTGCTTCTGCTGCTTTCCTTGCATGAAGCCAAAAGTCTTTCTCTCTCTCTCTCCCTGAGAATGGAGCTGGAGATGGTATCCTGCGATCCCAAATAAAAAAAATGATTGATCGGTACAAAAACGGAGTGGGGAATTTTCTTGCAGACTTTTTTGGGGATTTTCCCAGGGTCTCTGGTCCACGGGATTTAAAATTATGAGTTTGGTGGTCCCTGAGGTCCCAAAGGTTGGCGATCCTTGTCCTAGACTATCTTGTAACTAAATAACACCATCCTCCTCATCCACTCATAAAAAAATACCTTCAGCTTTTTCCTCTCCTGGAAAGTTCAAACACAAACTCTCTTTCATCAAATTTCATGAAAATGTAAAAAAAAAAAGCGTCAAACCCTCCTGCAGTGTTTCTTTGCCTACCACCTAAAAAAAAAGCAAGTTGGAAGGAGATTCCGGCAAATCAATTTTGTAACACCTCCAGGGAAATGCGTGGACGGGGTCTCCAGGGATCAAACTTCCTTAACCATTTCTTCCCCTGCATAATTGGTGACTGAGAATATCTCAACCACTGAGATTCAGTGATGGAGAAAGAAAGAAAGAAAGAAAGAAAGAAAGAAAGAAAGAAAGAAAGAAAGAAAGAAAGAAAGAAAGAAAAGAAGGAAGAAAAGGAAGGAAGGAAGGAAGGAAGGAAGAAGGAAGGAAAGGAAGGAAGGAAGGAAGGAAAGAAAGAGAAAGAAGAAAGAAAAAAGAAAAAGAAAAGAAAGAAAGGAAAAGAAGAAAAGAAGGAGGAAAGAAAAAAGAAGAAAAAAAAAAAAGGAAAAGAAAAAAAAATAAAAGAGAGGAAGAAGAAGGAAAGAAAAGAAAAAAAAGAAAAAGGAAGAAAAGAAAGAAGGGAGAAGGAAGAAAGAAAGAAAGAAAGAAAGAAAGAAAGAAAGAAAGAAAGAAAGAAAGAAGGGAAGGCCCATTGAATCATACCAGATTGGTGGAAAGGAAATGAAAAACTTTTATTTACAAATCAAAGTGTTTCCAGCAAGCAGTCTCCAAGCTGCCTTTGTCTGGAATGGACCCCCGTTTTGTACAATTTTGAAAAGCCTGCATCCCCGTGAACCAATCCTGGAAACATACATCACCGTAAACCAATCGCGAAGAGCGACTTCCTGCATACATCTTCAGTAGTCATAGTAACAGAGTTGGGCTAAAGATGGCAAGGCAGGCTAAGAACTTCCTCTTATCAATAACATCCCACCCCCTGCTTACTAAAAACCTGCCTACTGAGTCCCAGGGTCTTGCCTGCCTCCCTTTTTGGACAGGCTGACCAGTAGACAGATGGTCTGTCTCAGCTCGGTGCCATTTCTGCTTAACAAAACAGTTCAAAACCCCTCCCAATAAATACGAGGCAATATCCTCCCAAAACTATGGCGATCTGCTAAAAGAACAATGGGCTAATTCGAAAGCAATACCTTAATAAAACAAATAGGAAATAATTGATCGTTACATAAATACACTGGGGTGCAGGCAAAAGGACTTGGACTATCTTATCACTCCTAGCAATCCAATCCTAGCAATCTTTTTGTGAGCTCCAGAGATGCTGCTTCTGGATGGGCTCCATTAACTGTTGCCAACATATTTTTAAAAAAATGATGAATCTTCAAGTGATGGAGTCAGGCTGGGCTGGCAAAGGGCTCATCTGCACCAACCCCTTGATGGATCAAGTAAGACTTGGAAATTAAAACCCACCCCTCTCCTAGAGAAATGAAATATTTTATGATATACTAAAAAAAAAAAGGCAGAATATTTCCCCTAAAAGAGATGTAGAAACTTAGAGAGGCAGAAACTGAGTCTCGCTCCCACCTTTGCTAATGGACCATTACTCTGGCCTGGGCCAGTCTATTTTACATAACAAAGATCTACTCCAGGTAGAGCTATAATAGGAATTGCCCAAAGCCCTTTCATTACATCATCCTCCAGCAAGGCTCAACCAAGCCTGGGACTCAGGACAGCCTACAGAGTTGCCCCTGCATGGCCCCATGGGAGTCTGACAACCAATCAGAATACAAGCTCAAATTCAAATCCCAACAGAGGGCATAAAACCAAGGGGCTCTCAGCATCTCTGCCCTTGCCTTCTTTTCCTTCACCCAACATCTTGAAGCATGTGATTGTCCTTTTCACTTTGGAGCTCCAAGGCATGTGATCCTGTCCAACCATTAAACCATCTTTCCAAACAGCCTCCATGTTTCCAGTGTATTCCTTCCCCCAGTTGGAACTGAACCCGGAAGGATAATTCTTCCAACAGCAGGAAAGGAGGGGAGGGAAGCAGGAGAGAAGAAGGAGGAGGGGGAATAATCCTTGGAAATATCCCGATTTCCATTTTTTTAATTCATATTTATATGCCGCCCTTCTCCGGAGACTCAGGGCGGCTTACAATTTTTGGAGCACAATCCAATGTGCTCAGCAATAGCCTTCATTCCATTGTATATGCCTGCTTATTACTAAGTGGCATTTTTACAAAGTCAGCTTATTGCCCCCAACAATCTTGAGTCCTCAATTTACCTACCCTGAGAGGATGGAAGGCTGAGTCAACCTTGAGCCTGGTGGGATTCGAGCCTGCAGTAATTACAGGCAGCTGGAACTAAGTGCTAGGCGTTTAATCGCCTGCACCACCAAGGCTTTTTATTTATTTATTTATTTATTTATTATTTAGACTCGTATGCCGCCCTTCTCCCTAAGGACTCAGGCCGGCGAACATATAAAAAGAATACATTTACAGTAAAAAAATACTAAACAAATACAAGTCTATAAATTACTAAAACTGAATTAAAAGCCATTAAAATTACATTAATTAATAATACAATTAAGACTCTCTTTCCTTTTCTGAATAAAGGGAGCATGTCTACGGAGATTCTCAGTCATCCACGTCATGGTTATCTCCAAGGTGCTTTTTCAAATGGAAACTGGACAATATGTTTTTTTTTTCTTCCTCTTTCTCCTTTGAGGAAGGAGTTTTGTTTTTCAAACAAGAAGTTTCCTCAAATCTGGCCAGTTTTTTTTTTTCTCTCTTGAGGAAGGAGAAGAACTGATGAAGCTTCCTGGATGAGAAGCAAAACATCTTCTTCTCCCTCAAGGGAAAAGGAAGAGAAAGAGTTGCCTTTGAAAAAGTACCTTTGAAACAATAAAGACAGCAGGTTTCTGCTGTGTCTTAACAGAGGAAAGGCTCCGTCAGAAAGTGCTGCAGAGATGATGCTCCAGGCTCCAAATACTTCTCAACCTACAACCCCAAATGCACCCAATACAGCCATTGCTAAGCAACACCATTGTTAAGTGAATGGAGCCCCATGTAACAACCTTTATTCCCACGGATGTTAAGTGAATCACTGCAGTTAAGTGAATTATTTATTATGTATTTATTATTTATTATTTTATTAGACTTGTATGCTGCCCTCTCTCCCTAAGGACTCAGGGCGGCTAACAATATAAAATCCATACAAATTTACAATAAAAAAGAATTAAACTAATTACAAGCCTAAACAATTAAAAGTCAATTCAAATTTAAAACCCCCTAAAAAAAACAAACCCACCCCCCTTAGTTAGTCCATACCAGCCTGTTCAGAGAGCCAGGTCTTAAGGTCACGGCGGAAGGAGCCAAGATCGGGGGCCAAAAGAAGGCCCAAGGGAAGTTGGTTCCAAAGGGCGGGCGCTCCCACAGAGAAGGCCCTACCCCTGGGCACCGCCAACCGACAGTGTCTGGTCAACGGTATCCCAAGGAGGCCCTGTCTGTGGGAGCATACCTGGCGATCGGAACGCGATGCCGGCAGGAGACGCTCCCGCAAGTACCCTGGACCCAAGCCATGTAGGACTTTATACGTTGTTACCAACACCTTGAATCTCACCCGGAAGGCAACCGGAAACCAATGCAGGTCACGCGAATCATGTTGGTTGTTAAGTTAATCCGGCATCCTCCAGATTTTGCTTGTTACAAACCAGCTGGGAAAGTCACAAATGGTGCTCACGTGACTCCAGGATGATGCAACTGTCATCCATACATGCTAGTTGCCTGACGCCTGAATTTTGATCACCTGACTAAGGGGATGCTGCAACCACTGTGTGCGAAAACTACTTTTCCCACATTTTTCTTTTCATGGCCATTGTAACTTTGTAAATGTTCTGAGCCAGCTTCCCAAACACGACAAACCCTCTGACATGAACTCAAAAGATTCCTTTATTAGGAATGTCGGCAGCCCCCTTTGCAAGCAGTGGTAGCTCTTCCATCACAAGGACCAGCCCATAGATTTCCACTGCTCTCCTCTCCATGAGAGCAGCCTCTTGTCAGGCACTGAACCCAGCTGTTCCTCCTCTTCCTCATCAGCCACCTCCAGACCTGGGGGCTGTTGACTCTCCATCTGAAGGCTGATGGATGGCCCAGGCTCTGCCTCTGTCTCTCTCTCTCTGCCAGCTCCATTCCCTCTTCCCCCTCAAGTTACCCTGCTGCTGACCTCCTATCCTTCTATCCTTCTACCCTCCTATCCTTCCTCCTTCTCTGATTCAGCTGCTGGAGAGGCCGGCAGCTGACAGGTCACAACAGGAAACCATCACAAAATGAATGGTTGTAAATTGTGGACTATCTCTTTTTCTTAAGGAAATCAGCACCTATGAGGAAATGCATCGATTAAATCAACTATTCGTGGAATTGGGCAATACAATCTTGGTTGCATAAATACAAGTGAATGCAATCCTTGGTTGTGTAAACAGAGGCACGGAATCGATGAGAAGCATTAGTAGCACTTTGTAAAACCATAGTAAGATCGCACCTGGAATGCTGCATCCAGTTTTGGTCACCAAACTAGAAAAAAGATGTTGAGACTTTGGAAAAAAAGTGCAAAGAAGAGCAACTAAGATGGTTAAAGGTCTGGAGACAAACCCATATGAAGAACGGTTGCAGGAACTTCCTAACAGTGACAACAATTAACCAGTGGAAAAGCTTACTATTGGAAGTTGTGGGTGCTTCAGCACTGAAAGTTTTTAAGAAGAGACTAGACAGCCACTTGTCTGAAATGGTATAAGTTCTCCTGTTTGAGCAGGGGGCTGGGCTAGAAGACCTCCAAGCCCTATTCTGATGTATTGGGTTGGAGTGAATGGATGGTTGGATGGTTGGATGAACATACAGAGGGTGGATGGATGATAGATAGATATAAAAGATAGATAGACAGATAGTATAGATAGATAATGATGATGATGATGATGATGATGATAGATAGATAGATAGATAGATAGATAGATAGATAGATAGATAGATAGATAATAGACAGACAGACAGACAAACAGACAGACAGATAGATACAGGGGTGGGATTCAAATTTTTTAACAACCGATTCTGTGGGGGTGGCTTAGTTGGTGGGCGTGGCTTGGTGGTCATGTGACTGGGTGGACATGGCTTGGTGGTCATGTTACTGGCTGGGCGTGGCCAACTCAATGTCACTCACATCGAGGCACGCATCTCCTCACCTGGCCTCTCGTGACTGTGGGGATGCTGCAACAGTCATAATGTGAAAAATGGTCATGTCACTTTTTCAGTGCCATTGTAACTTTGAATGGTCACTCCACACAAGCAAAGTACCAGCAAAGAAGGGGGAAACAAACTCCAGAAACGTTCCTGAGACAGGAAATCTAGTCCTGCCAAGAATGTAATAAGGGTTAACGGAGAGGCAGTTTCTGTAAGCAACACCAGAATGTTTCCTTCCTGCCTTCCTTACAGGATTAGGCCAGTAATTTCTTCTAACAACCGGTTCTCCGAACTGCTTAGACTGTTAACAACCGGTTCTAGAGAATAGGTGCGAACTGGTAGAATCCCACCCCTAGATAGATAGATAGATAGATAGATAGATAGATAGATAGATAGATAGATAGATAGATAGGTAGGTAGGTAGGTAGATAGATAGATGATAGATAGATAGATAGATAGATAGATAGATAGATAGAGACTAGAATATCTCAATGGTCCCTTCCAGCTCTATTCTGATTAATTGATTTATTGAGAACGGTAGCATTACAATGAACAAAAGGGACATGATAGTTTGGTGGATAAAGATGCTGAACTTGACAGCTGACAGCCCAGGTTTGAGTCATGAGTACCACTGATGGGGTTAGCTCCCATTATTTGCCCCAGCTCCTGCTCACCTAGCAGTTCAAAAGCTTGCAAATGTGAGTAGATAAATAAGTACCACTTTAGAAGGAAGGTAACAATGTTCCATGCACCCTTGGTGTATATCCATGCTGGTCACATGGCCATGGAAGTGACTTTGGACAATGCTGGCTCCCTTGGCTAGGAAACAGAGATGAGCAGCACCACCTAATGTCAGAAATGACTGGAAAGGGAAACCAATATCTTTTTAGAAGAAAAGGAGAACAGAGTTGGGAGGGACCTTGGGAGTCTTCTAGTCCAACCCCCTATTAAGACAAGAAACCCTACCCCATTTCAGACAAATGGTTGTCCAATCTCTTCTTAAAAACCTCCAGTATTGGAGCATTCACAACTTCTGGAGGCAAGTTGTTCCACTAATTAATTGTTCTCACTGTCAGGAAATTTCTCTTTAGTTCTAGGTTGCTTCTGTCCTTGATTAGTTTCCACCCATTGCTTCTTGTCCTGCTTTCAGTTCCTTTGGAAAATAGGTACCCTTACTTTACAATGAACAAGCAAGCATGCTGTTTTGAACTGTTACTTCCCAAATGCATACTGAACTGGGGATGTTCCAGCTGCAGGATCTAGTTATACATCTGTCTAATTGGAGGCATATTTCCAGAATCTGACAATAGCACCTATCTGGGCATAATGACGGCATCCCACAGCTCAGGTTTGATTGCAGGAATTACAGAAGAGTTGTGTTTGATTCCCACCAAGCTGGTTCTGCATTTTATTTTCCTTTCCAAAATGAACCTGCAGAATGCCAAAGCTTAGTTGAATGCAGTGACTGGAATGGAATGAATCTTTCCCCACCTACCCAATATGATTGCTCCAATATTGAATCCCAGAGTGAAGGCATTGCTGAGAGCACAAAATGAATGTCACAACTGTTGGCCATCCACCCTTAGACATCCAGAGGGACACACAGCAATGTTTGTTATGTTGATTTTTTTCCTTTTGCCTGGAGAGACAGTCAAAGGAATAAAAAAAAATATCCCTGGGAGAAACTGGTTGGAGATTATATCTTCACCGGAGGAGCTGAGTCTATTTCATACACATCAACTTCATCGGCATTTGGAATGCTGTCTTTATAAAGCTGCACTGACTTGGGAAGAGGGTGTGTGTGTGAGTGAATGAAGTGAAGAGAGAGAGAGAAACAATAGCACTTAGACATATATACCACTTCATAGTGCTTCACAGAAGCTCTAA
>CM019149.1:303270547-303377782 GCA_009733165.1 Naja naja
AGAAACAGGGAAGGAAGAATGGAAAGAAGGAATGAAAGAGAGAGAAAGAGAAAGAAGGAAAGGAAAAAGAAAGAGGAAAGTAAAGAAAGAACAAAAGAATGGAGAGGAAGAGAAAGAAAGAAAGAAAGAAAGAAAGAAAGAAAGAAAGAAAGAAAGAAAGAAAGGGAAGGCCCATTGAATCATACCAGATTGGTGGAAAGGAAATGAAAAACTTTTATTTACAAATCAAAGTGTTTCCAGCAAGCAGTTCCGCTGCCTTTGTCTGGAAGACCCCTGGTTTTGTACAATTTTGAAAAGCCTGCATCCCCTGGAACCAATCCTGGAAACATACATCACCAGAACCAATCGCAGAGCGACTTCCTGCATACATCTTCAGTAGTCATAGTAACAGAGTTGGGCTAAAGATGGCAAGGCAGGCTAAGAACTTCCTCTTATCAATAACATCCCACCCCTGCTTACTAAAACCTGCCTACTGAGTCCCAGGGTCTTGCCTGCCTCCCTTTTGGACAGGCTGACCAGTAGACAGATGGTCTGTCTCAGCTCGGTGCCATTTCTGCTTAACAAAACAGTTCAAAACCCCTCCCAATAAATACGAGGCAATATCCTCCCAAAACTATGGCTATCTGCTAAAAGAACAATGGGCTAATTCGAAAGCAATACCTTAATAAAACAAATAGGAAATAATTGATCGTTACATAAATACACTGGGGTGCAGGCAAGACGACTTGGACTATCTTATCACTCCTAGCAATCCAATCCTAGCAATCTTTTGTGAGCTCCAGAGATGCTGCTTCTGGATGGGCTCCATTAACTGTTGCCAACATATTTAAAAAAAAAATGATGAATCTTCAAGTGATGGAGTCAGGCTGGGCTGGCAAAGGGTTCATCTGCACCAACCCCTTGATGGATCAAGTGACTTGAAGCCATCAAGTACATGAAATTCAACTTGGAAATTAAAACCCACCCCTCTCCTAGAGAAATGAAATATTTTATGATATACTAAAAAAAAAAAAAAGGCAGAATATTTCCCCTAAAAGAGATGTAGAAACTTAGAGAGGCAGAAACTGAGTCCCGCTCCCACCTTTGCTAATGGGCCATTAAGGCCTGGGCCAGTCTATTCTACATAACAAAGATCTACCTTCTTCAGGCAGATCCATAATAGGAATTGCCCAAGGCCCTTTCATTACATCATCCTCCAGCAAGTCTCAACCAAGCCTGGGACTCAGGACAGCCTACAGAGTTGCCCCTGCATGGCCCCATGGGAGTCTGACAACCAATCAGAATACAAGCTCAAATTCAAATCCCAACGGAGGGCATAAAACCAAGGGGCTCTCGGCATCTCTGCCCTTGCCTTCTTTTCCTTCACCCAACATCTTGAAGCATGTGATTGTCCTTTTCACTTTGGAGCTCCAAGGCATGTGATCCTGCCCAACCATTAAACCATCTTTTCCAAACAGCCTCCATGTTTCCAGTGTATTCCTTCCCCCAGTTGGAACTGAACCCGGAAGGATAATTCTTCCAACAGCAGGAAAGGAGGGAGGGAAGCAGGAGAGAAGAAGGAGGAGGGGAATAATCCTTGGAAATATCCCGATTTCCATTTTTTTAATTCATATTTATTTATTGGACTTATATGCCGCCCATCTCCGAGACTCAGGGCGGCTTACAATTTTGGAGCACAACCCAATGGCTCAGCAATAGCCTTCATTCCATTGTATATGCCTGCTTATTACTAAGTGGCATTTTTACAAAGTCAGCTTATTGCCCCCAACAATCTTGAGTCCTCAATTTACCTACCCCGAGAGGATGGAAGGCTGAGTCAACCTTGAGCCTGGTGGGATTCTGAGCCTGCAGTAATTACAGGCAGCTGGAACTAAGTGCTGATGCTTAATCGCCTGCACCACCAAGGCTTTTTATTTATTTATTTATTTATTTATTATTTAGATTCATGCAGCCCTTCTCCCTAAGGACTCAGGCTGGCGAACATATAAAAAGAATACATTTACAGTAAAAAAATATTAAACAAATACAAGTCTATAAATTACTAAAACTGAATTAAAAGCAATTAAAATTACACTAATTAATAATTCAATTAAGACTCTTTTTCCTTTTCTGAATAAAGGGAGCATGTCTATGGAGATTCTCAGTCATCCAGGTCATGGTTATCTCCAAGGTGCTTTTTCAAATGGAAACTGGACAATATGTTTTTTTTTTCTTCCTCTTTCTCCTTTGAGGAAGAAGTTTTGCTTTTCAAACAAGAAGTTTCCTCAAATCTGGCCAGTTTTTTTTCTCTCTTGAGGAAGGAGAAGAACTGATGAAGCTTCCTGGATGAGAAGCAAAACATCTTCTTCTCCCTCAAGGGAAAAGGAAGAGAAAGAGTTGCCTTGAAAAAGTACCTTTGAAACAATAAAGACAGCAGGTTTCTGCTATGTCTTAACAGAGGAAAGGCTCCTGTCAGAAAGTGCTGCAGAGATGATGCTCCAGGCTCCAAATACTTCTCAACCTACAACCCCAAATGCACCCAATACAGCCATTGCTAAGCAACACCATTGTTAAGTGAATGGAGCCCCATGTAACAACCTTTATTCCCACGGATGTTAAGTGAATCACTGCAGTTAGTGAATTATTTATTATTTATTTATTATTTATTATTTTATTAGACTTGTATGCTGCCCTCTCCCCATAAGGACTCAGGGCGGCTAACAATATAAAATCCATACAAATTTACAATAAAAAGAATTAAACTAATTACAACCCTAAACAATTAAAAGTCAATTCAAATTTAAAACCCCTAAAAAAAACAAACCCACCCCTTAGTTAGTCCATACCAGCCTGTTCAGAGAGCCAGTCTTAAGGTCACGGTGGAAGGAGCCAAGATCGGGGCCAAAAGAAGGCCCAAGGAAGTTGGTTCCAAAGGGTGGCGCCCCACAGAGAAGGCCCTACCCCGGCACCGCCAACCGACAGTGTCTGGTCAACGGTATCCCAAGGAGGCCCTGTCTGTGGGAGCATACCTGGCGATCGAACGCGATGCCGGCAGGAGACACTCCTGCAAGTACCCTGGACCCAAGCCATGTAGGACTTTATAAGTTGTTACCAACACCTTGAATCTCACCCGAAGGCAACCGGAAACCAATGCAGGTCACGAATCATGTTGGTTGTTAAGTTAATCTGGCATCCTCCAGATTTTGCTTGTTACAAACCAGCTGGGAAAGTCACAAATGGTGCTCACGTGACTCCAGGATGATGTAACTGTCATCCATACATGCTAGTTGCCTGATGCCTGAATTTTGATCACCTGACTAAGGGGATGCTGCAACCACTGTGTGCAAAAACCACTTTTCCCACATTTTTCTTTTCATGGCCATTGTAACTTTGTAAATGTTCTGAACCAGCTTCCCAAACACGACAAACCCTCTGACATGAACTCAAAAGATTCCTTTATTAGGAATGTCGGCAGCCCCCTTTGCAAGCAGTGGTAGCTCTTCCATCACAAGGACCAGCCCATAGATTTCCACTGCTCTCCTCTCCATGAGAGCAGCCTCTTGTCAGGCACTGAACCCAGCTGTTCCTCCTCTTCCTCATCAGCCACCTCCAGACCTGGGGCTGTTGACTCTCCATCTGAAGGCTGATGGATGGCCCAGGCTCTGCCTCTGTCTCTCTCTGCCAGCTCCATTCCCTCTTCCCCCTCAAGTTACCCTGATGCTGACCCTGCCTCCTATCCTTCCTCCTCCTCTGATTCAGCTGCTGGAGAGGCCGGCAGCTGACAGGTCACAACAGGAAACCATCACAAAATGAATGGTTGTAAATTGGGGACTATCTCTTTTTCTTAAGGAAATCAGCACCTATGAGGAAATGCATCGATTAAATCAACTATTCGTGGAATTGGGCAATATAATCTTGGTTGCATAAATACAAGCGAATGCAATCCTTGGTTGTGTAAACAGAGGCACGGAATCGATGAGAAGCATTAGTAGCACTTTGTAAAACCATAGTAAGATCGCACCTGGAATGCTGCATCCAGTTTTGGTCACCAAACTAGAAAAGATGTTGAGACTTTGGGAAAAAAAAGTGCAAAGAAGAGCAACTAAGATGGTTAAAGGTCTGGAGACAAACCCATATGAAGAACGGTTGCAGGAACTTCCTAACAGTGACAACAATTAACCAGTGGAAAAGCTTACTTTTGGAAGTTGTGGGTGCTTCAGCACTGGAAGATTTTAAGAAGAGACTAGACAGCCACTTGTCTGAAATGGTATAAGTTCTCCTGTTTGAGCAGGGGGCTGGGCTAAAAGACCTCCAAGATCTATTCTGATGTATTGGGTTGGAGTGAATGGATGGTTGGATGGTTGGATGAACATACGGAGGGTGGATGGGTGATAGATAGATATAAAAGATAGATAGACAGATAGTATAGATAGATAATGATGATGATGATAGATAGATAGATAGATAGATAGATAGATAGATAGATAGATAGATAATAGACAGACAGACAAACAGACAGACAGATAGATACAGGGGTGGGATTCAAATTTTTAACAACCATTCTGTGGGGTGGCTTAGTTGGTGGGCGTGGCTTGGTGGTCATGTGACTGGGTGGACATGGCTTGGTGGTCATGTTACTGGCTGGGCTGGCCAACTCAATATCACTCACATCGAGGCACACATCTCCTCACTCCTCTCATGACTGTGGGGATGCTGCAACAGTCATAATGTGAAAATGGTCATGTCACTTTTTCAGTGCCATTGTAACTTTGAATGGTCACTCACACAAGCAAAGTACCAGCAAAGGAGGGGAAAACTCCAGAGACGTTCCTGAGACAGGAAGTCTAGTCCTGCCAAGAATGTAATAAGGGTTAACGGAGAGGCAGTTTCTGTAAGCAACACCAGAATGTTTCCTTCCTGCTTTCCTTACAGGATTAGGCCAGTAATTTCTTCTAACAACCAGTTCTCTCGAACTGCTTAGAATGTTAACAACCGTTCTAGAGAATAGGTGCTTAACTGGTAGAATCCCACCCCTAGATAGATAGATAGATAGATAGATAGATAGATAGATAGATAGATAGATAGAGACTAGAATATCTCAATGGTCCCTTCCAGCTCTATTCTGATTAATTGATTGATTGAGAACGGTAGCATTACAATGAACAAAAGGGACATGATAGTTTGGTGGATAAAGATGAACTTGACAGCTGACAGCCCAGGTTTGAGTCATGAGTACCACTGATGGGGTTAGCTCCCATTATTTGCCCCAGCTCCTGCTCACCTAGCAGTTCAGTAGGGGCCTTGGTGGCTCAGGCTGTTACTGTTTGCACTTTTTTAAATTATTTATGTGCCAGTTTCAGCTGACCTCAGGGTGACTTACCATTTTGGGAGTTGTCGGGTCCACAGCCAGTGTTTTCATTCCATTAGAGCTCTTATTACTAAGCGGCATTTTACAAAGTCAGCATGGCTCTCAACATCTTTTTGGGTCCTCAATTTGCCTGTCGACAGCTGTTGAACACCTGAGCTCAGGATTCAGCCTGCCAGTGATTGCAGACAGCTGGATCTTAAGAGCAGGCATTTAACAGCCTGAGCCACCAAAGCTCAACTTAAGTTCCAGCTGCCTACAACTGCTGTAGGCTCGAATCCCACCAGGCTCAAGGTTGACTCAGCCATCCATCCTCTTGGGGTAAGTAAATTGAGGACCCAAGATTGTTGGGGGCAATTAGCTGACCTTGTAAAAATGCCGCTTAGTAATAAGCAGGCATATACAATGGAATGAAGGCTATTGCTGAGCACACTGGGTTGTATCCCAAAATTGTAAGCAGCCTGAGTCTCGGAGAAGGCAGCATATAAATGTAATTAAAAAAAAAAGTTCAAAAGCTTGCAAATGTGAGTAGATAAATAGGTACCACTTTAGAAGGAAGGTAACGATGTTCCATGCACCCTTGGTGTATATCCATGCTGGTCACATGGCCATGGAAGTGACTTTGGACAATGCTGGCTCCCTTGGCTAGGAAACAGAGATGAGCAGCACCACCTAATGTCAGAAATGACTGGAAAGGGAAACCAATATCTTTTTAGAAGAGAAGGAGAACAGAGTTGGGAGGGACCTTGGAAGTCTTCTAGTCCAACCCCCTATTAAGACAAGAAACCCTACCCCATTTCAGACAAATGGTTGTCTAATCTCTTCTCAAAAACCTCCAGTATTGGAGCATTCACAACTTCTGGAGGCAAGTTGTTCCACTAATTAATTGTTCTCACTGTCAGGAAATTTCTCCTTTTCTGTAGGTTGCTTCTGTCCTTGATTAGTTTCCACCCATTGCTTCTTGTCCTGCTTTCAGTTCCTTTGGAAAATAGGTACCCTTACTTTACAATGAACAAGCAAGCATGCTGTTCTGAACTGTTACTTCCCAAATGCATACTGAATTGGGGATGTTCCAGCTGCAGGATCTAGTTATACATCTGTCTAATTGGAGGCATATTTCCAGAATCTGACAATAGCACCTATCTGGGCATAATGACGGCATCCCACAGCTCAGGTTTGATTGCAGGAATTACAGAAGAGTTGTGTTTGATTCCCACCAAGCTGGTTCTGCATTTTATTTTCCTTTCCAAAATGAACCTGCAGAATGCCAAAGCTTAGTTGAATGCAGTGACTGGAATGGAACGAATCTTTCCCCACCTACCCAATATGATTGCTCCAATATTGAATCCCAGAGTGAAGGCATTGCTGAGAGCACAAAATGAATGTCACAACTGTTGGCCATCCACCCTTAGACATCCAGAGGGACACACAGCAATGTTTGTTATGTTGATTTCTTTTTCCTTTTGCCTGGAGAGACAGTCAAAAGGAATAAAAAAATATCCCTGGGAGAAACTGGTTGGAGATTATATCTTCACCGGAGGAGCTGAGTCTATTTCATACACATCGCTTCATCGGCATTTGGAATGCTGTCTTTATAAAGCTGCACTGACTTGGGAAGAGGGGTGTGTGTGTGAGTGAGAGTGAGAGAGAGAGAGAGAGAGGGAAAGATAGCAATAGCACTTAGACATATATACCACTTCATAGTGCTTCACAGAAGCTCTAAGCGGTTTGTGAGTCAAGTTTCAGCCAGTCAAAATCGAACTCCTGGCAGTCGTCAGAGTTAGCCTGCAATACTGCATTCTAAACACTGTGCTACAGGACTCTAGATAAATTTATACAATAAGATAGATAGATAGATAGATAGATAGATAGATAGATAGATAGATAGATAGATAGATAGATGATAGATAGGTAGATGGGTAGATAGATAGAGATGGATGGATGATAGATAGAAGATAGACAGTAGATAGATAGATGATAGGTAGGTAGGTAGGTAGGTAGGTAGGTAGGTAGACAGGTAGACAGATAGATAGATAGATAGATAGATAGAAGATAGAGACATAGTAAATTGATAGATACTAGGTAGGTAGGTAGGTAGGTAGATGATATAGTCACAGCAGACAGCACACAGCATCAAGACAAACAGACAGATGATATAGTAGACAGATGACAGACAAGACAGATGATAGACAGACAGACAGATAGAACAGATAGATGGATGGATGGAATGGATGATAGATAGACAGACAGACAGACAGACAGACAGATAGATCACAGAAGATGATGATAGGCAGATAGATGACGGATAATAGTAGCAGCATAACAAGATATAAAATAGACGATGTGGAGATGATAAATGATTTAGCAGAATGCGATGGTCTGATAGATAGATGACAGACAGACAGACGATGATAGACAGATGTAGACAGATGATGTAGATAGATAGATAGATGATTAGACGTCATAAACAAGAGAAAAGGAGTTAGAGAGATATAAAGAGAAAGAGGCAGATAGACAGACAGATAGATAGATGGATGGATGGATAGGTATTATAAACACAGAGAGAAAGGGAGGTTAGAGAGATATAAAGAGAAAGAGATAGATAGATAGACAGGCAGGCAGGCAGATGGATGGATGGATGGATGGATGGATGGATGGATGGATGGATGGATGGGTGGGTGGGTGGGTGGATGGAGAGGCAGGCAGGCAGACAGAAATATGATAGGCACTAATGCCTAATGGGAAAGCCATGGAAATTAAGACAGTCCTACAGTTTTTCATTCATTCTCTCCATGGGATCTAACATTCAACTAAGCCATTAGGGTGTCACTTGCATCATCATCATCATCATCATCATCATCATCATCATCATCATCATCATCATCAAAATGATGCACCTGATGACACAATTCTTATCATTGCGCTCCATGATGTCGCTTGTTCTTCACCTCTCATTCTATTGACCACAGTGTTTAAATAGCAGTTATTTACTGAGTGAATCATGTTGACTTCCTTTAAATATCTTCAGTCATACCTAATATGCTTTTTCCTGGTTTTTAAAAAAGGAAATCTAACTAGAAACGGATTTTAAATATGCAGAACTTATGGATTTGCAAACCTAGATTGCATGTAGGGTAGTTTTATTCCTGAGCCTGGACAGATTGTTTACTCTAGTTTTGCTAAAGGTGGGAGATTGAAGCCAGATGTTTCTGCAGAAATCCAGGGAGGTTATTGTCTAGCCACTGGTTAACTGTCTCCTCCAGCAAAGGAAAGCAATTGCTTCCTAAGGCTGTCTGTTCTGCTCTCTATCAGTCTTCTCCATTACAAGATTTCTTCCAAAAACTGCTTCCTTGAGACCTCTTCCTTGCAATTCTACAGTAGCTTTATCTAGCTTTTTCAGCTGCAGAGAACACTGTGTTCCATCATCTGCCTGGCAGCATTTCAGTTGTTGGCCAACTGCTTTCATATTGTTTTTTTAAAAAAAAAATATTTTCTCCTGGTTAAACTTATCCAGCTCTTTGAAGCTCCATTTTCCTAGGGGACCACATTTTTTTTTAATTACATTTATATGCCGCCCTTCTCCAAGACTCAGGGCGCTTACAATTTTTGGAGCACAACCCGATGCGCTCAGCAATAGCCTTCATTCCATTGTATATGCCTGCTTATTACTAAGCGGCATTTTTACAAGGTCAGCTAATTGCCCCCAACAATCTTGGGTCCTCAATTTACCTACCCCGAGAGGATGGAAGGCTGAGTCAACCTTGAGCCTGGTGGGATTCGAGCCTACAGTAGTTGTAGACAGCTGGATCTTAAGAGCAGGCAATTAACAGCCTGAGCCACCAAAGCTACCTCAATTTCTGGCCCCAAAGCATCTTGATTCCTCTTTTGTTGATATACCTCAATTTGTCAATGTCTCTGTGTCAAAACTGGACATCAGACCTCAAATTTCCATTGGATTTGCAATTCAGCTTGTTTATTCATGTTAGAAGCATCATGATTAAAATAAGGCATGCTATATAATTTAAAATGTAAAACATAATTTGGATAGCTAGCTAGCTAGCTAGCTAGAGATAGATAGATAGATAGATAGATAGATAGATAGATAGATAGATAGATAGATAATAGAGAGATTGATTGATTGATAGATGACAGAGATAGATGATAAATAGAGATAGATGATAAATAGATAAGATGATAAATAGATAAGATAACTCACAAAAATAAAATACAGACAAAAAATAACATGCAGACAATTCTCTCAAAAGGAAGCATATATCTACAGATATACACATAATATACATACATACATACATACATACATACATACCATATACATGTGTGTGTGTGTGTGTGAGCGCACTGAGCTGGTAAACCAATGCAAATGTGTTGGTTTACTAGCTCAGCATCGATCTCTTCAGATGTTCTCCTTGGAAAAACATTCAGAATACTTGTCCAAATTTATTCCAGTTAGTTGGAATGGATAAATTGGAAAAACAGCACTGTTGATCAAATAGACTATTCTTTTCTGTTGTATTATTTCTTATCAGTCTAGGGAGACGATAAAACCAAATTGTGCTTGTGTTATATATTTTGCTCTTTGTTGCTCATCTGAAAAAAAAAACATAACAATGAGAGTGAAAATCACAGTTGTCCATTTTTTAAAAATATTACAGGATTGGGCTAGGAACCGGGTATGTCTACTTTAATGAAAAGAAGGACTAGAGGTGACATAATTCCAATATTTAAAAGGCTTCACAAAGAACAGCGGGTCAACCTGCACATGAAGGCAGGACAAGAAACAATGGATGGACACTAATCAAGGGGAGAAGCAACCTGAAACTGAGGAGAAATTTCCTGACAATGAGAACAATTAATCAGTAGAATGGCTTGCCTCTCGAAGGTGCGGATTCTCCTTCATTGGACAGAAGAGATTGGACAACCTTTTGTCTGAAATGGTGCAGAGTCGCCTGCTTGAGAAGTGGGTTAAACAGGTTCAAAAGAAGTTCAAAAAAAGCTGCTTTGCCTTTCCCCCAAAAAAATAAGTTCTGAAAGCAACTTTGAAGTATCTTATGCTTTGGTTTTCATATAGATATAACAAAATAAAGAATGTTACAATAGTGTAATAGGAGGAGGAGGAGGGGGGGAGGAGGAGGGATGAGGAGGAGGAGGAAGAAGAAGAAGAAGTTAAGAGGAGGAGGGGAAGGAGCAGGAGCAGAAAGAAAAGTGGAAGAGGAAAGAGAAGGAAAGAAACAAAGTTTACAAAACTCATCATATTTGTAATGGGATACATTAAAAACACGCACAGCTCTGTGCAATTGCAAATAGGAATAAACAAGACATTCTCTTTCGTGGAACTTGGGCATCATGCAACTGAGAAATGAGCAGAAGCTGCAGGTTATAAACTAAAGCATTTGGCCAGAACAGAAGTGCCAAAACCGAGCATGTCTGTGATATTGAAATACACGGATTAATCTTCTCATCTCATCGTTCATTCCTGTTCCGTTCTCTTTCTCCTCGTGTAAGCCCTTCCTTCCATCCATCCTCAGTCTCCTTCCAGCCCAAATCATTCCTGTGCTTGAGATCTGTGCAATATTATTTCCCGCATAATGAAATCTAGAGTGACATTAATACATATATAATTTTATGGAGGGGAATGGGTCTGGCTGATTATTTCTACCTGCTGTGTCTTGATGATCGACGTTGCAGTCATCTCCATTTGGATAATGAAATTTCACCTTCTTAATGTTTGGATGATCACATATTCCTCCCAGCTGTCTTGGGGAGGAAGAAAGTCATTCTCAGACTAGATGGCGATCCCAGCCGATAGCTACAGAAGTAGAAAGACATTGTTCTGGGCCACGAAGAAGAAAAGAAAATCTAACAAAATGAAATTCAACATAGAGAAAAGTAAACTCTTACACTTAGGCAAGAAAAAACTACCTGCCTGCCTGCCTGCCTGCCTGCCTACCTACCTGCCTACCTACCTACCTATCTACCCACCTACCTACCTACCTACCTACCTACCTACCTAACTTTCTACCTACCTACCTACCTACCTACCTAACTTTCTACCTACCTACCTACCTATCTATCTATCAATCTATCTATCTATCTACCTACCTACCTACCTACCTACTTACACACACACACACACACAATTATAAAAGCAAAATACCACTCACACATCGTCACAAAATCTCCAGAATTGTAAAGCCTTCAAAGTTGAAATTTGGCACGTATGTTCCTCTTGGCTTCCAGGTGCTCACCAGAGGTGGGTATTCAGCAGGTTCTGACCAGTTCTGGAGAACCGGTAGCAGAAATTTTGAGTAGTTCAGAGAACAGGCAAATGCCTCCTCTGACTGGCCCCACCCCCATCTATTCTCCGCCTCCTGAGTCCCAGCTGATTGCCTGGGTCTTCTTTGGTTGCCCTGCATGGGAGAACAGAGCTGGAAAGCAGGTTAGTGGGTGAGGAGAGAATGGAGATTTTTTATTTAAATTACATTTATATGCCACCCTTCTCTGGAGACTCAGGGCGGCTTACAATTTTTGGGATACAATCCAATGCGCTCAGCAATAGCCTTCAATCCATTGTATATGCCTGTTTATTACTAAGCGGCATTTTTACAAAGTCAGCTTATTGCCCCCAACAATCTTGGGTCCTCACTTTACCTACCCCGAGAGGATGGAAAACTGAGTCAACCTTGAGCCTGGTGGGATTCGAGCCTGCAGTAATTGCAGACAGCTGGAACTTAAGTGCTAGGCATTTAGCAGCCTGCACCACCAAGGCCCTAAATTTCCCAATGCTGTTCAAGGACAGCCCCTTGTAGAGTGTATTGGAGTAGTCCAGTGCATTCACTGCATGTGGCTCACCAAGCAAACTGAAGAAAACAAGATATATTGTATATTATGCATCTTAATTCTTTTCCAATTCTTCCCAATATCTGGGAAGAGAAAAAAGCAGATGATCCACACAGATTTGAGGATCTAATATCCTCTCTTGGTTCAGTTCAGCCCTATCTAACAAAATGAAATTCAACGTAGAGAAAACTAAAGTCTTATACTTAGGCAAAAAAAACCCAAAATATACATGTAGTCTGGGTGAAACCAGGCTTAATAGCAGGAACTGTGAGAGGGATCTCAGAGTCTTAGTGGACAACCAGCTAAATATGAGCCAACAGTGAGCAGCAGCAACCAAAAAAGCTAATGCAATCCCAAGTTGCATTAACGGAGGGATACAATCAAGATCAAGTGAGGTACTAATACCACTCTCTAAAGCCTTAGTAAGACCACACCTAGAATACCACATCCAGTTTTGGTCACCATACTATAAAAAAGAGGTTGAGACTCTGGAAAGAGTGCAGAAAAGAGCAACCAAGATGATTGGAGGCTAAAACATATGAAAAGCGGTTGCAGGAATTGGGTTTGTCTAGTCTAGAGAAAGGAAGGACTGTTCCAATATTTGAGGGGCTTCCA
Source organism: Naja naja (assembly GCA_009733165.1). NCBI lineage: Eukaryota > Metazoa > Chordata > Lepidosauria > Squamata > Elapidae > Naja > Naja naja. The sequence goes on from CM019149.1 coordinate 303,283,365, forward strand.
CAAAGAGGAGGGGGGTCAACCTATTTTCCAAAGCACCAGAAGGCAAGAGAAGAAACATTGGATGGAAATTAATCAAGGCGAGAAGCAACCTGGAATCAAGGGGAAACATCCTAACAGTGAAAATAATCAACCCGTAGAATGGCTCGCCTTCAAAAATTGTGGAAGCTCCATCACTGGAGGATTTTAAGAAGAGACTGGACAGCCACTTGTCTTGAATGCTACAGGGTCTCCTGTTTAAGCAGGGGGGTTGGACTAGAAGACCTTCAAGGTCCCTTCCAAACTCAGAATCCTTTTATTTGCCCATTGTCTTGGTAGTAGGTCTTCTTCCTCCCCTTTAAAGCCATACCCTTTGCCCTCTATAAATAGAGAGGACTTATCCGTCACACCGGGTTAATCTCTCTGAAAAAATTGTGCTCAACTATTGCGGTCTACAAAATTGTTTAAATTTCTATCACCCCACGAAGCATTGGCGGTAATCAAGGTACGAACATGCACAGGTATGCCAAAATGTAATATTCTGTGTTGATTGGGCATAGAGATGCCTTTGCAGGCAGAAACGTTCTCTTCATTGCTGGAAAAAAAAAACCTGATCAAAATGCAACCTTGCTTCACTTGATGTGGTCTTGTGTAGGAACGACTCCATTTTGGACAAAAACTATTTCGCATAGTCATTTTGTTCTGGAAGACGTATTGATTTTTGTTGATTCTCATGTTACTTTCAATTATACCACAATAATTTGGAAAGAAAGAGGAGCACAAGAGAAATGGATTTTGTGTCTTTTCTATTGCCGAACACAAAAGCAAACAACAGCTGATACTACAAGAGGGATAGGACATCTATTCTTTCAATTACCCAACTGTTTGGAGAACTTATAATTTTGGCCACAATTAAACAAGTGTTTTATTGCCAAGAGGCCCCATTAAAAAGGTATTTACTTTTCTTTTTCACCTCTCTGGAAGTAAGCCGGCTTCAATATTTATCAAGTCAGTAACATATGGAACAAAATAAAAACTGAGGAAGTCTCTCCCCTTGAAAAGCACATGCATTGACATTAGCAATAGCATTTAGACGTCTATATTGCTTCACAGTGCTTTACAGCCCACTCTAAGTGGTTTACAGAGTCAGCACATTGCCCCCAACAATCTGGGTCCTCATTTTATCCGACCTTGGAAGGATGGAAGGATGAGTCAACCTTGAGCTGTTCAGAATCAAACCTCTGGCTGTGGGCAGAGTCAGCCTGCAATACTACATTCTAATCACTGTACCACCATGGCTTTTGGAAGAAGGAAGGAAGGAAGGAAGGAAGGAAGGAAGGAAGGAAGGAAGGAAGGAAGGAAGGAAGGAAGGAAGGAAGGTGTCAGGATTCCGGCAGTTATCCCAGTTAAATCATGAAGCTCGAGCCAAACTTCCAAAACTTCAAGAGGATTTATTGGGAGTTAACATGTCTGGCCCTGCCTGGGTGTAGCCAACTCTGAGACACATAATTCACTGTCACCCTTGACCCTGGTTTTCCCTCCACCCCCTGGGTGTATTGTTATTCATATTCTCCAATGGGACACATCCATAGCCAAGAGTCATCAATCGTGTTCTCCAGCTAGATATTTGCGCGGCAGAAACTTCAGTCACCTAGTTACTATCTATGAAAAACTATTTATGGAATGCACTTTCAATTTCCAAGGTGCCACACTGCTCTTTCAAACCCCTTTCCCCCCTCCCTTTCTGTTGGCAACTCTAAAAAGACCATAGAAATTTTTTATGAGTTGACAGAAGGAAGGAAGGAAGGAAGGAAGGAAGGAAGGAAGGAAGGAAGGAAGGAAGGAAGGAAGGAAGGAAGGAGTACTTAGACATATACCACTTCATAGTACTTTACAGCCCTCTCTAAGTGATTTACAGAGTCAGCATGTTGCCCCCAACAATCTGGGTCCTCATTTTATCAACCTCGGAAGGATGGAAGGATGAGTCAACCTTGAGCTGGCGAGAATTGGCAGAATTAACCTGCAGTACTAGCATTCTAACCACTGTACCACCATGGCTCAATTTAGATGATTGGCAACTGTATTTATGATGGTTCCAGTGTCGCTGAGTCACTCATAAGTGTAATCTCTTTTTGTGACATTCTGACAAGCAAAGTCAATGGGGAGGCCAGAGTCACTGAACAACTCTGGCCCTCTAGCATGTGTTGGTAAAGAAGGGATCTGACGTCCTTGATCATCTTTCCTCCACTGCATTATTTCCCTTTTCCAGAACTGGCGACAGAGAGACCTCCAGATGTAGATGGACCATAGATTAAATGAAGGACATTACAGGGTTGACAGTTTTATTCTTAGTCCATTTCCTAATGAGCCATCGAACAGAATTTGGCATTTTTACAGCAGCTGGACCCTGACTTGAAACCTCTGCTGTGTGATTCATCACTGTTCCAAGGTATTTCCACTAGTTTGCTATCCACAACTCTCTCCGAATGTGAAATAAGATGTGGGTTTTCAACACTGATGTGCATCGCTTGGATGATGATGATGATGTTATCCAGTCGTGTTTGACTCTTGGTGATTCTATGGACCAGGTCTCTCCACATCTTCCAATCTTGCACTGCTTCTTTGAGTTGTTATGTGCTCTGGCTGGTCTCAGCTGTGATGGTATACCAGCCATACGTGTTCTTTCGCGGCCTGGTTTCCTTTGACCACTAATTCGTCCAAGCATAATCTCTTTCTCCAGCGAATTCCCTTCTGCTGGACATGGCCAAATTAAGTGAGACACAGTTTTGACTGGAAAGGGAGTGATGTTATCTGGTTGGGTAATGAAACTTCTGCAAGAAAACAACCAAGCTCAGAGAGCACCAAGGACCCCACAGTTCCACCCTGAGATTCAAATATTCACTCTACTGATGTCTGTCTGTCTGTCTCTCTCTCTCTCTCTCTCTCTCTATTTTCTATCTATCTATCTATCTATCTATCTATCTATCTATCTATCTATCATCTATCTATCTATCTATCTATCTATCTATCTATCTATCTATCATCTATCTATCTATCTATATCAGAGGTGGTATATTTGGAGAATCGGCAAATCCCACCTCTGACTGGCCCGTCCTCATCTATTCTCTGTCTCCCAAGTCCCAGCTGATCGGCTGGGTCTTTATGGTTGGCCTGCACAGGAGAACGGAACTGCAAAGCAGGTTAGTGGGGTGGGGAGGGAATGGAGATTTTGCAGTATCCTTCCCCTCCCATGCCCACCAAGCCATGCCCACCAAGGCACACCCACCAAGCCACACCCACAGAACCAGTAATAAAAAAAAAATATGAGTCCCACCAAGGTCCCTTCCTTGAAGACCTCCAAAGTCCCTTCCAACTCTTGTTATTCTGCTATACTTTTCAAAGCTTTTCACAGCAAATTCTGGTTTCCAGCCAGATCTTAGATGAAACCAAAATATGTTTGTTGTGGCTGCAAAAGTTGTATAAAAATGATCTCTTCCTCCACCTGGGTTTTATCTTCACAATAAGTGACATTCTTCCTCGCAACAGTTCTTTATGTTGTAAAGTTCTCATGTGGGAAAGTTACCGCTTGTGTCATTTCTCTCCTCTGCATTTTTACTATGAAGATGCAAACCCAAATTGACAGCTGAAGTTTGTCTCTCCCTTTCCTCGCTTCAGATTGGCTCAATCCGCAGCAATAAATCTAAAATTATGCATGTCCCCTTCAAGAATGGGAGATGGTTATCTCCTGTGGACTATAAATCAGGGATGTTCCAAGCTCACACTGATGAATTAATGGATTTCAGATACAAAGTCCTCTGTAGCTTTTATGGGTTTGCTTGCTAGAAGACATAAATAAAATGGCTGGGCCTGCATTAACTTAGTTAATATTTATGTAATTGTAGATATTGTATAGGAGAAAGGGACCCATTATGTTTTTATCATCATCATCATCATCATCATCATCATCATCATCATCATCATCATCAATATCAGGGGTGTCAAACATGATTTCATTGAGGGCCGCTTCAAGGTTGTGTTTTACCTCAGATGGGGTGTGGGGGGGCATGGTCAGGGTGGGCATGGCCTGTTCGATGTAACTCATGTTAGGGGCACCTGGGGTGGCCAATTGCTAAGGCAGGACTTCCCTCAGATCCTCCCTCACTCTCATTATAATCTTCCTTCCTTCCTTCCTTCCTTCCTTCCTTCCTTCCTTCCTTCCTTCCTTCCTTCTTTCCTTTTCTTCTTTTTCCTCCCCTCTTCATTCTCCCTTCTTCTTCCTTCCCTCTTTCCTTATTTTTCCTTCCTTGCTCTCTTCCATTCTTTTTCTTTGTCTTTCCTCTTTCCCTTTCTCCTTTCCTGTCCTTTCTTTTTTATTATTATTCATATTTATATCCCGCCCTTCGAGACTCAGAGCACAATTTTGGGATACAACCCAATCAGCAATAGCCTTCCTTCCATTGTATATGCCTGCTTATTACAAGCGGCATTTTACAAGTCAGTTTATTGCCCCAACAATCTTGGGTTCTCAGTTTACCTACCCCGAGGATGGAAGGCTGAGTCAACCTTGAGCCTGGTGGGATTCGAGCCTACAATAATTACAGGCAGCTGGAACTAGGTGCTAGGCTACTAACAGCCTGCACCACCAAGGCCCTTTCTTGCATGTTGAAATGCAGAAAATGGAAACAAACTCCTTTTGTTTTGTTTTTAGTTTTAGTTTTGCTAGCCCTCTGCCAGAGAAAAAGTGTTTGCTGTCAGAGGGCTTCAGGAGGCACTTTGTTTTTGTTGGCAGAAGGCTTCAGGAGGCTGAAAATGGGGGCTGGGGGTGCACACACAGCCCTCCCAAGTTCTGTTTTTGCTTGCAGAAGCACTGTGGGCTGGAGCTTTGCTGTTTCCAGGATGGCTCCATGGGCCAGATCTAAGAACCCCGTGGGCCAGATCCAGCCCATGGGCTCCTGATCTCCATTCATTCATATCTCTTCTCTTCTTCTTTCCTGACATCATGGCTTTTTGAAACAAATGTCTAAACCTTTTTTATTAAACCTTATCAGTTCCCCAAATCCAGCAATTTTACACCAGATACTTTCTGGCTGATGATCTCTTTTGTGCAGCGTGTGAGGGTCTAGAGCTAGACGTGGATAATTATTATTAGCTAATTTGTGATGAATGCCAGTCATTTGGTTTCACCGAGAACAATTCAGAGAGGGGACTTAGTTTTAATAGAAGTTCAGACTGCTTGAAGCCAAGATGAATGAGACACATGCCTTTGCCAGCAACAAAGGGTATTGGTTAATTTCCCTATTATTAAGCATAATAACAACAACAACAACAACAATAATAATAATCGTAATAGGGACTGCAGAATAGAAGAAAAAGAACTGGAGAAGATAACAAAATGCAAAGACCTACAAATAGAAATAGAATGACTATGGCAAAGGCAAGCAAGGGTAGTACCAATAGTCATAGGCGCCTAGGATGCAGTCCCAAAACAACTGGAGCACCACTTGAACATCATCATTAGCATTGACAAATTTTGCCATCAGTCAATTGTGGAAGGCATCTTTACTTGGAACAGCTTCCATCCTATGGCGATATCGTAACACTATCAAACACCCAGATTTGCCTATCCCAGGTCCTTGGTAAGGACTCTATAGGTAGACAAAAATGCCAAACCCAGTCTGAACACCTGGCTGACTGTGCAAATAATAATAGTAATAATAATAGTAATAATAATAATAATAAGTTATTATTACTATTTTTATTTTTATTATTACCCCTGGTTATGGCTGACCAACGGAATTCTGAAGAAAGAGACAGAAGGCCTGATTCTTGCAGCCCAAGAACAAGCCATCAGAACAAATGCAATTAAAGCCAGAATAGAAAAATCTACTGATGACCCCAAATGCAGACTCTGAAAAGAAGCGGACGAAACCATCGATCGCATACTGAGCTGTTGCAAGACAATCGCTCAGACTGACTACAAACAACGTCACAACACAGTCACTCAGATGGTCCACTGGAACTTATGTCACAACTACCATCTGCCTGTAGCAAAGAACTGGTGGGATCATAAGCCTGAGAAAGTGGTTAAAAATGAGCATGCAAAACTACTGTGGGACTTCCGAATACAGACTGACAAAGTTTTGGAACACAATACCCTAAATATCATGATTGTGGAGAAGAAAAAAGAGTGGATCATCGACAGTGCCATAACTGGTGACAGCAGAATTGACAAGAAACAACTTGAAAAAATCACCAGATATCAGGACTTGAAAATCGAACTTCAGAGACTCTGGCATAAACCAGTGCAGGTGGTTCCAGGGGTACTCGGCACACTGGGTGCTGTGCCGAACAACCTAGCACTTAAAAACAATTGGCACTGACAAAATCCTCATTGGTCAGCTGCAGAAGGCCACCTTACTGGGATCTGCTCGCATAATCCACCGACACATCATGCAGTCCTAAATGCTTGGGAAGTGTTCGACTAGTGATTTGTGATACAAAATCCAACGTAGTTATCTTGTTTGCTGTGTACACTGTCATTTTTTGTGAATAATAATAATAATAATAATAATAATAATAATAATAATAATTCCTAGGTATCAATGCTGGCAGCAACCATTATCAACCATTAGTACCAGTGAATGACATTTGTGATGCATTTTTGAATATTCAGTTGACTGAGTTTCATGTTTAATGAATAAAGTAAATAATAACAATAACAACACCAAAGATTTGGGATGCATAAGGAATTACACGTTTTGAACTATTTCCAAAACTACAAAGCCAGTTGTGAAATTGAAATTTCAGAATCAGCACTGACTAAGAACCTGGTGGTGCGTTATTCCAGGCATGTAATGTCACAAGTAAACAGGGATGAGGGTAACAATAATTTACTTGTGACTTTAGTCCATAGTGAGCACCACACACACGTCACAGGAAGGTTTGCAAAGAGGCCTTTCTTGCCTGCATCTGGATGTTATATTGTCCACCGTGTGCAGCAGCCAAAAAAGCCAATGAAATCCTAGCCTGCATTAACAGAGGGATAGAATCAAGGTCCCATATTGCTTTACAAAACCTTAGCAAAACCACACTTGGAAAACTGCATCCAGTTCTGGTCACGACAATATGAAAAAGATGTTGAAACTCTGGAAAGAGTGTAAGAGAAGAGCAGCAAGAAGGATTAGGGGGCTGGAGGCTTTAACTTACGCAGAACAGTTGCAGGAATTGGGTATGTCTAGTCCTGTGAAAAGAAGGACGAGGGGTGACATGATAGCAGTCTTCCAATATTTGAGGGGATCCTACAAAGAGGAGGGGGTTAAACTGTTTTCCAAAGCACCAGAAGACAGGAGAAGAAGGAGTGGATGGAAACTAAGAAAGGAGAGAAGCAACCTAGAACTAAGGAGACATTTCCTAATGGTGAGAACAATTAACCAGTGGAATGGCTTGCCTCCAGAGGTTTTTAAGAAGAGAATGGATAGCTATTTGTCTATAATTGAATAGTGTCTCCTGCTTGAGCAGGAAGTTGGGCTAGAATACCTCCAAGGTCCCTTCCAACTCTGTGATTCTATGTTCTATGTTCTACAAATGGTGACATCTCAGGCTGCTTGGGGAAACAGGACAACTTTGTGCTACAGAGGTCAAAACTGTCCCCAAGTCTACTATAGTGACACCATGTTGAACTCCTCAACATGATGTCTGTTTTGTTCTGTTTGTGAATTCAGTTCAACTAGGTTGATGAATTCACTAAGCATCAGTGCGACAACATTAGTGTCAGGATAATGGCAGTTACCCCCAATTAAATCATGAATCTTGAGCCAAACTTCCAAAACTTCAAAAAGGATTTATTGGGAGTTAACATGTTCGGCACTGCCTGGATGTAGTCGACTCTGGGACACATAATTCAATGTCACACTTGACCCTGGTTTTCCCCCATGCCCTGGGTGTATCATAATTCATATTCTCCAATGGGACACATCCATAGCCAAGAGTCATCAATCATGTTCTCCAGTTAGATATTTGCATGGCAGATCGTGGTCCATCTGATCGGCAGTTCCATCTGAAGAACTGAACTGAACTGAATAAGTTTCTCTGACGAGAAGTGAAACATCTTCAAGAAAAAAAAAAGAAACAAAGAAAGTCCAGTTGTATGGTGACAATTGGTTTGGCTTGTGGAAAGATATCTGTGTTGTCCTTGGCGGTCTCGGAGCTTAGTGGTTTCCTTGCAGATGGTTCATTCCTAATCTAGGTAATATCATCCATGTTAGCAGTGCTAAAAAGATCACCAAGTATCAATGCCTCTGGAGATTCTCAATCATCCAGGTCATAGTTGTCTCAAAGGTGTTTTTTTTTTCAAGAGGCAACTGGATTTTTTTTTTTTTTTATTTAATTACATTTATATGCCACCCTTCTCCGAAGACTCAGGGCGGCTTACAATTTTTGGAGCACAACCCAATTCGCTCAGCAATAGCCTTCATTCCATTGTATATGCCTGCTTATTACTAAGCGGCATTTTTACAAAGTCAGCTTATTGCCCCCAACAATCTTGGGTCCTCAGTTTACCTACCCCAAGAGGATGGAAGGCTGAGTCAACCTTGATTTTGTTTTTTTTTCCCCTTGAAGATGTTTTGCTTCTCATCCATTCAAGGTTGATTCAGCCTTCCAACCTTCCAAGGCTGGTAAAATGAGGACCCAGGTTGTTGGGAGCAATATGCTGATTCTGTAAGCCACTTAGAAAGGGCTGTAAAGCACTGTGAAGGGGTGTAGAAATCTAAATTCTATTGCTATCTGTTAAGTTTGCATGAAGAGACAGACGTAGAGTGCTTCAAGATCTTTGTTTATTAGTGACTACAGCTCAGAATGAACCCCGCTTTGGCTGGGCTGTGGCTGCTACTTATAGCCAGCAGCCGCAGTTGCCAGCCAATCAGAGTGCAGGGTTTTCCCGCACTTTTTAAACCAATCATTTCTTACATTTTACAAGAAAAGTTCAAACTAAACCAATGACTTTAAACCTGCATACATAACACCCCTCCCCACTAAGTTCAGTCCATACTCAAACCCCAGCCTATCTAATGTATTCTTTTAAATAGGTGGGGCTCTTACGTACATTGAGACCTCGTGGTTCAGATGTTTTAAGGTTCTCACCTTGTGAGGGAGGAAATGTGTCTGCTGACATTTCCTTACTAGGACTTGTAGTAATGGTAGAACCTGTTTGGTTACTACAACCTGGTCTCTCCTCCCAATCCATCTCCAACCCAATGTCAGCACCTAAATCAGGTAATGATGTGCAATCTTCCATTTGTGAAAATGGTTGTTGGTATTGTGACAGGTTTTGGGATGGTTCCTGGCATGTTAGCTCGATACACATGGGGTTGATTCTTGCTTGTTCATTACACTCATGATCCTCCCCTTCCCCCCTAGAAGAGGTATTAGGTATGGGAACTAGAGAGGAACAATTGCGATGTTCCTGAGGTAATCTGGATCTAAGCTGATCAATGTGCCTGCTCCAGAGGACACCATCCTCTGCTTGTACCCTGTAAGATCGAGGGCCTGTGATTTGGGTTATCTCAGCAGGAATCCATAAAGGTTCACCCATAAGATTCTTAGCATAAACAGAATCACCCACAGTGAATGTGAGAACTTTGCTAGTGGAATCTAGTGGTGCGTTGGGTGCGTAAGTGGGATGAAGGCAGTCAAGGGAAGACCTGAGTTTCCTACCCATCAACAACTCTGCTGGGGATAAGTTAGTTGATGGGTTAGGAGTGATATACTGGACACTGAGAAGTTTTTCAACTTTCTCAGTGATGTCCCCAGGACCCAATTGCTGAAGTTTTTCCTTGGTAAAACATACCATGCTTTCAGCCCAGCCATTGGCCGAAGGGTGCCCAGGGGCTGTCAGTGCATGTCTGATAGCCTGCTGTGCTAGATATGATTCAAAAAGGTTGGATGTAAATTGAGGACCATTGTCAGAAATGAGTACATCAGGTAACCCGTGAGTTACAAAAAGCTTTTTAAGCTGTTTGATGACAGCATCAGTTGTGGTGGATGCCATAGGGATGACCTCTAGCCATTTGGAATATGCATCTACTATAATAACGAAAGTGTGCCCTCTGGTTGGGCCAGCAAAATCAATGTGAATCCTGGACCATGGGCCCCTAGGACATTCCCATTCCTGTGTGGGGCGAGAGGTGGGCAGGCCTGACTACCTGACAGTTGGGACAAGATGCAACCCAGTTTTCAAGCATTTTGTCAATACCTGGCCACCATACATAATTCCTGGCCAATCCCTTCATCCTTACAATACCAGGATGACCCTCATGTAACATTTCCAAAACCTCTTTTGTAGTTTTGCAGGAATAACCACCCTGTTACCCCACAAAATACATCCTCTTAATATAGATAATTCAGTTTGCCTGGATTTAAAAGGTTGGGCAAGTTGAGGTAGATCTTGAAGAGGCCAACCTTTCTTAATCCAGCCTATAACAGGAGCCAATACAGTGTCTTTGGCAGTCTCTGGCAATTTCAGCAGTGTGTACTGGAAGCTTGACAACAGTTTCTAGGAAAAAGGTGTAAGTCTCAGGAGCAAAGTCCTCAGTGTGAGAAGGAAGTGGGCAGCGACTCAAAGCATCTGCGTGCCCAATGTCTTTGCCAGGCCTGTGGATGAGTTTGTATGAATAAGCAGCAAGAAATTCAGTCCACCTCAGCATTCTTGGTGACAGGATAGTGGGCGTACATTTGTCTCCTGCCACAATGCCTAACAGAGGTTTGTGATCTGTGACAATGGTAAATGTTCTCCCATATAAATACTCATGGAATTTCTTGACAGCTGCAACAATTGCCAAGGCTTCCTTGTCCAGTTGGCTGTAGTTCCTCTCTGCTTTGGTCAAGGTGCGAGAGTAAAATGCAATAGGAGCTTCCCTCCCACTGGGAAGCCTGTGGCTCAAACCCCCCCACCCTCCAAAAGGGGATGCATCACAAGTCAGTACAACAGGCAAATTCTCAGAGAACTGTATGAGTACAGCATCAGACATGATTAGTCTTTTAATATTGTTAAATGCAGATTGTTTTTTTCTGCCCCAGACCCACGCAGACTTTTTGTCTAATAATCTGTGCAGTGGTTCTGCAATGGTTGCCTTCTGAGGTAGGAACATGTGATAAAAGTTAATGAGTCCAAGGAAGGCTTGTAAATCTGTTTTACATTTTGGTCTAGGGGCTTCTTTGATTGCCTGAACCTTGGCATCTGTGGGGTGGATGCCATGCTTGTCAATCATATAGCCCAAGAACTCAACCTTGTCAGTTCTAAGAGTGCATTTTTCTTCCTTGACTTTTAACCCCACTTTTTTGAATCTGGTAAGGACTTCTCTGAGTCTGTCTTGTAACTGAGTGTCATTTTCAGCAGAGATTAACACATCATCAAAGTAAGGTACTACCCCTGGCAGTCCTTGGAAAATCCTTTCCATAAGGCTTTGGAAGATGCCTGGTGCCACGCTTACTCCAAACTGTAACCTTTACATTTGAAAGCACCTCTATGAGTCACAATGGTTTGGGCCTCTGCAGTGGCATCATCAACTGTTACCTTCACGTCTGCAGCTCCCGCCAATGCCTTTGCCATCTTGAAAACTTCCAGACTGCAGGTAGAGAAAGACCCCTCTTCCGCTTCTCGGAAATGTCGGCAAGATTTTTTCCTTCCAGATACATTTGGAAACGATCTGCATATGACTCCCAGTCTTCTGCCGTCGGATCGAATGGGGCTGGGGTGGTGTTCAGCGCAGCCACCTCTCTCTTCTTCTGTTCCATGTTGCCTTCTTCTTCAGGGAGATCCCATCCTCGTCGCCAGTGTTAAGTTTGCATGAAGAGACAGACGTGGAGTGCTTCAAGCTCTTAGTTTATTAGTGACTACAGCTCAGAACGAACCCCGCTTTGGCTGGGCTGCGGCTGCTACTTATAGCCAGGAGCTGCAGTTGCCAGCCAATCAGAGTGCAGGGTTTTCCCACACTTTTTAAACTAATCATTTCTTACATTTTACAAGAACAGTTCAAACTAAACCAATGACTTTAAACCTGCATACATAACACTATCCAAGAAGCTTTTTCAGTTCCATCTGAAGACCTGAACTGAAGAAGTTTCTCTGATGAGAAGTGAAACTTCTTCAAGGGGAAACAAAGAAAGAAAGTCCAGTTGCCTTTTGAAAAAGCATCTTTGGGACACCAAGCACCAAGGATCCCACAAATTCAAATCTGAGCTACAAATAGCAAGAGCCTTGGTGGTGCAGGCTGTTAAATGCCTAGCACTTAGTTCCAGCTGCCTGCAATTAGTGCAGGCTCGAATCGCACCAGGCTCAAGGTTGACTCAGTCTTCCATCCTCTTGGGGTAGGTAAATTGAGGACCCAAGATTGTTGGGGGCAATAAGCTGACTTTGTAAAATGCGCTTAGTAATAAGCAGGCATACAATGGAATGAAGGCTATTGCTGATTGCATTGGGTTGTATCCCAAAAATTGTAAGCCGCCCTGAGTCTTCGGAGAAGGGCAGCATATAAATGTAATTAAAAAAAAAATATCCTCTTCTGTCAGAAATGTGTTTTGGGTTTGAGACATTGAAGTTGCCTTCTTCAGCATTGACCCAAATGAGCAGCTAAATTCAGTCTGAGGCATCTCACTCTCTGGTTTGATTGGCCTGAGGAACTAAGCTAAAGCTCTCTTACTTCAAAAAGAAAATCAGAGGAGGTGTGAAAGAGATGGGAGGAAGCATGGTCTTAGGGGAAAAATGGTCAGAAACTTCTCAAGTTCTCCAAACTTATGAAAGTTCTCAAAAGGCCCTAAGGTGGTGTGATAGACTCAAGCCCCTGCTTTGTAGAGGGCATCTCTGCTCTCCATCAAGGTGTTTGGAAGAGGAGAATCGACCCAAGCTTGTCAAAGTCACCATCCAAAACTCAACATGGCCTTTGGGCCCAAATATATCTGTGAAGTATGGATCTGTCTATCCTGGTCTGAAATGCAGAGGGAAGACTGTCAGAATCTATCTGCCCAAAAAAAAAAAAAACAATATGGATTTTTCTCCTCCTTTAAAGCAAAGGTTACTGATGGTTAATGTGAATTTTTATACCCCCTCTAGAACTAGGGGAGCTCCGAATGCACAGGGCTCCCTAGGGACCTTCTCGTAAGATCTTCTCTGCCTTTGGATTTGTGCTGAGGCTACCAAAGCAAAACCAACAACAGAGAAGCACAAAAAGGAAGGGAAAGGAAGATGGGAGCTTGTGAATAAGTGTTTTAAAGTAGGAAATGAGCGTGCTTGCTGATAGATTTCACCCCAGGGCATTCACTCCATGCACAAACAGAGACCATATTTAAAGAAAAACATTCCCCATATTTTATTCGGCTCCCAACCCATCTAGCGAGGTCTGGTGGGAAGGGAACAAAATAATGTTTCCATCTAATTGAGGTTGTTTGACTCCAGAGTTTATTTGTTTCCCTTGGTAAATGCCTCAATTTCCCCTCACTCTCTGTCTCTCTGTCACTCTCTTTCTCTTTCTGTCTCTCTCTCTCTCTGTATATGTGTGTGTGTGTCTCTGTCTCTCATTCTCTTTTTCTCTCTCTTTCTTTCTCATCTGTTTTTCTCTTACCATTTTTCATTCTTTCTCTTTCTTTCACTTTCTCTCTTTCTCATACTTTGTCTTTCTCTCTTTCACACGTCTTCCTCCCTCATTCTCTCTCTCTTTCTCATTCTCTTCTTTCTTTTTCTCTCTCTCTCTTTCTTGTTTTTTTCTCCCATTTTATTTCTCATTCCCTGACTTTCATTTTCTCTTTCTGTTTGTTTTTCATTCTCTCTCACTTTCTCTTTCTTTCTTACTCTCTGTGTTTCTTTCTTTCTCATTCTGACTTGCTCATTTTTTTTCTTTCTCATCTCTCTCTCTCCTGTCAAATGCCCCATGAACAAGCTCTGTAAATATTATTAAGGGGGAAAAAGTCGAGCAAAAGGTGGGATACAAACAATTTTGTTGCAAACTTCATTTAGCTAGGTAGAAAGAAAGAAGACTTTTGGTGTGCTTAAGAATAACCTTGGAGATGAGGAGGAGCAGGGGAAGGTAGACACCTCTTTTTCTCATTTGTTTTCCCAAAAAGTAAAATATTCTGTAAATGTCCATGTCTACCATGTCAGCCATTTTAAAAAGAGGCAAGACTTCCCTTGAGGTAGCCATTTTCTCAAGATTTTTGACATCTCAAAAAAAAAATCCCAATACACTGAATAATCTAAAATGATTGAAAACTCCTGGTTGAATCTGATGGCCAATCAAACAAGTGTTTTAATTCATTTTGAATATAAGCTCGCTCTCCTTCCTCCCCCCTCTGTCTCTCTCTCCCCCTCTTTCTCTCCCTCCCTTCCTCTCTCTCTGTCTCTCTTTATCTCTCCCTCTCCCTCCCCTCTTTCTCTCTCTCTCTGTCTCTCTCTGTCTCTCTCACTCTTTCTTTCTTTCTCTCTCTTTCTCTGTCTGTCTGTCTGTCTCTGTCTGTCTGTCTGTCTCTCTGTCTCTCTCTGTCTCTCTCACTCTTTCTTTCTTTCTCTCTCTTTGTCTGTCTGTCTGTCTCTGTCTGTCTGTCTCTCTCTCTGTCTCTCTTAAACAGAAGACAACATTAATGTTGCATTTATATCCCACATTGTAGGCAATCCGAGTGCAATTAGCTATGCTCACATACCTCTTGTCCCAATTATTTATTCCCATTCTGCTAAACACCATTGTGCAAATAGGGCCTGTCAGTATAATATCACAGTAATCCTTGTAACAGATTTATCAGCCGTTATTAATTTGGATCTGAAAAATAAGCTCAGCTCCCAGAGCTCTGCCATACTATCCTTCTGAAGATCTGAGATATCTTCTCAGCTTGCATGCCCAGTTGGTGATTATGCCATGATGAGTTCACAGCAAGAAGGGAATGTTCAAAAAACTTGGCAAGGAAAACCTACAATAGCATGGACACCAGCACTGATGTCAGTTGCTGAATTCCAAATGTCTAACTTTAGAAACAGAAGGAAAAAAATTAATCTAAAAGTGTAATAACAGCAGCAAGAATCACATATGCACAAAATTGGAAAAAAAGAAAGTATACCTATAGATGAAAAGGCAATACAGAAAATATTAGAATGCACTGAAATGGACAGGTTAATGATGAAAATTAATAAAGAGGAAACAGAGTATTATTCAGAGTATTATTATAACATGGGACTTATTGTACAAATGGTTAGAAAACAGATTCAGGAGTTAGTAATTTTATAATGAAAGAAGATTAACAGGATAGAATGGAATGGAATGGAATGGAATGGAATGGAATAGAATAGAATAGAATAGAATAGAATAGAATAGAATAGAATAGAATAGAATAGAATAGAATAGAATTCTTTATTGGCCAAGTATGATTGGACACACGAGGAATTTGTCTTAGTGCAAATGCTCTCAGTGTCCATAAAAGAAAAGATACATTCATCAAGAGTCAAGAATCATAAGGTGCAATACTTAATAATAGTCATAGGGTACAATAAGCAATCAAATCATACTAGGAAACAGTCAATATAAATAATAAGGATACAAGTGACAAAGTTACAGTCCTACAATCACAAGTGGGAGGGGATGGATGATAGGGAATGATGAGAAGATTAACAGTAATAGTAGTGCAGATTTTGTAAATAGTTGGATAGTGTTGAGGGAATTATTTGTTTAGCAGAGTGATGGCGTTCAGGAAAAAACTGTCCTTGTGTCTAGTTGTTCTGGTGTGCAGTGCTCTATAGCATCATTTTGAGGGTAGGAGTTGAAACAGTTTATGTCCAGGATGTGACGGGTCTGTAAATATTTTCACAGCCCTCTTTTTGACTCGTGCAGTATACAGGTCCTCGATTGAAGGCAGGTTGGCAGTAATTGTTTTTTCTGCAGTCCTAATTATCCTCTGAAGTCTGTGTCTATCCTATTGTGTTGCAGAGCCAAACCAGACAGTTATAGAGGTACAGATGACAGACTCATCTTTGCATTATTATACCCAATTAATTAGGGCAATCGCTGGAATCCTGACAGCTGGTCATCCTGCTGAAATAAGTCCATATAATCAAAGTGATGGTTTTCCCAGTGGTAGTGCATAGAATTGGACCACAAGGAAGGCTGAGCACTGAAGAATGATGTTTTCGTGGTACTGGAGAAAGACTCTTGAGAGTCCCTTGGACTGCAAGGAGATCCAATCAGTTGATCCTCAAGAAAATCAACCCTGTGTGTTCTTTGGAAGGACGGATCCTGAAGCTGAAGCTCAAATATGTTGGCCACCTAATGAGAAGAGGGGACTCTTTTAGAGAAGACCCTGATGTTGGAGAAGATGGAAGGCAAAGGAAAAAGGAGACAGCAAAAGATGAGAGGAGACAGCAAAGGATGAGATGGTTAGATTATGTCATCAATGCAATAAATGTGAATTTTGGCAAACTCCAGGAGACTGTGAAGGTCTGGCATGCTATGGTCCATGGGGTCATGAAGACTCAGACACAAGTTAGCAACTGAACCACAGGCCAAACTGGAAGAGAAAGGAGTATAAAGATTTGCACCCTTATTGAACATTATCTTTTCTATCCAAATTAATTTACTTACTAGCAATCCTCTAGTAATATAGGGCTGTGACAGTTGGACCATAAGGAAAGCTGAGTGCTGAACAATTGATGCTTTTGAATTGTGGTGTTGGAGAAGACTCTCAAGAGGCCCTTGGATCGCAACAAGATTGGATCAGTCAATACTGAAGGAAATCAACCCTGACTGTACTTTGGAAGGACAGATACTGGTGCTAAAGCTCAAATAAATGATGCTTCAAAGCAGCAACTGGTTGCAACTGGTGCAGAATGCGGCCGTGCAGGCTGTGATGGGAGTGTCCCGATACTCCCATGTTACACCCCTCCTGTGCAACCTGCACTGGCTGCCAGTTGCCTTCTGGGTTAGCTTCAAGGTGCTAATAACAACTTATAAAGCCCTAAATGGCTTGGGTCCAGGGTACTTGCAGGAACGCCTCCTGCCAGCATCACATTCCAATTGCCCTGTCTGCTCCCATAGGAGGGGCCTCCTTGGGATACCATCGGTCAGGCATTGTCGGCTGGCGGTCCCCAGGGTTAGGGCCTTCTCCATGGGAGCCCCCGCCCTTTGGAATCATCTCCCTGTGGATCTCCATCTGGCACCTGATCTCCGCTCCTTCCGCCGGGACCTGAAGACCTGGCTGTTTCAACAGGCCGGCCTGGAATGATCTGGGAGGGCGGGCTTTTTAAGTGTTATTTTAATCAGTATTTGACTTGTTGTATTTAATCTATTTTTATTGTAAATTTGTCCTGTTTTAATGTTTGCTGCCCTGAGTCCTTAGGGAGAAGGGCGGCATACAAGTCGAATAAATTATTATTATTATACTTTGGCCACCAAATGAGAAGAGAGGACTCCTTGGAGAAGATGTGGATGTTGGGGAAGATGGAAGGAAAAAGGAGAAAGAGATGGCAGAGGATGAGATGGTTAGAGAGTGTCATCGACACAATAAACGCGAATTTTGGAAAACTGAAGGAGACTGTGGAGGACAGGGTGGGCCTGGCATTGTATGGTGGTTGCAAGAAGACAGGTGCAACCAGTGGTGGAATTCAGTCGGTTCGGGCTGGTTCAAATGAACTGGTTGTTAAAATTCTGGCTCACTCCACTACTACTTATTAGCCTTGCACCAACTTAGTGACTGAAAAGCAACAATCCCATGCTGGGTTTCCAACTTTAAGTGCAACACTGACATCTTCGCCTTTGAAAAGAAAAAAAATATGATTTAAATTTATATACTTCCCTCCTTTATAGAAGACTGTTGCAAAACGTCATTTGTTTTCTTTGGCTGACAAAAGCTTTCCTCTCCAAATAAGGACAATAATATAATAAAATACCAACACTTGTTGAGTTTTTGCTTTCCGAGCAGGCACAGACAAATCCTTACCACATTACCATTCTTGATTGCTCTGATGGAACTCATTTCCATCTTCTGTTTCTCTAATTACATGAAAATTGCATACTTCTTATTCAGGACACATTTCCCAGAGCTTTTGGGGAAACCATTGCAAAGAAGAGAGAGAAATTCTTTCTTTCTCTATTTATAGCTGTTGTAGATCTCCAGCGCAGCCATCAATCTGTATTTATGGGCTGTGATATTTTTTATTTTTATTTTATTTTTTGGATAGGATTGAAGCAAATGAGCAGGAAAAACTCAACTCTGAAAAAAAGGGATGCTTTCTAAAAAAAAAAGAAGACTCCTTTCTCTTCCGAGTGGGGAGTTTTCTCTTTTCAGCCTCTTATTTTCTCCTTTTACCTGCCATCATTTCAATTCCAGATGCACAATAAAAAAAGAAAGAAAGAAGATTAAGTGAAAAAGACTAACTTCTGCGATCCCTTTACACCATGTTTGGCTTTGAAATTACTTTAATAGTCAGATGCAAGGTGGAAATTGCAGGCTTCCCATGACAGCTTACATACAAAATTGCATGCACGCACGCTCACACACACTCACACACAAACACAGGTAAATAAATTGCAAGCAGAAGCTTGCAATTGCAAGCAGAAGCTTGATGGTATGGGCTTTGCATTTTGCTGGAAGCTGTTTTGGTTTGCCAAGCTCAAGGCAAGAGCCAGGAGAATTAGAGAAGGGTGGTAAGAGAGAGAGAGAAGGAAGAAGAGAGAAAAAGAAGAAGCATATTTGGTTACTATTGGCAGATTGATATGAAATGAAATTCATTTAAACTTTTGGTATGTTTAGTCTAACGAAGAGAAGGACTTGGAGTGACATGATAACTGTCTTCCAGTACTTGAGGGGCTGCCACAAAGAAGAGAAAGTCAACTTATTCTCCAAAGCAGCTGAAGGCAAGAAACAATGGATGGAAACTAATCAAGGAGAGAAGCAACCTGGAATTAAGGAGAAACTTCCTAACAGGGAGGACAATTAACCAGTGGAATGGAAGTTGCCTTCAGAAGTGCTCCAACACTGATCATTTTTGGATTGGAGAGCCATTTGTCTGAAATGGTATAGATAGATAAATAGAATTCTTTATTAGCCAAGTGTGATTGGACACACAAGTAATTTGTCTTGGTGCAAATGCTCTCAGTGTACATAAAAGAAAAGATACATTCATCAAGAGTCAAGAATCATCAGGTATAACACTTAATAATAGTCATAGAGTACAATAAGCAATCAAATCATACTAGGAAACAGTCAATATAAATTGTAAGGATACAAGTGACAAAGTTACAGTCATACAGTCACAATTGGGAGGGGATGGGTGATAAGGAGTGATGAGAAGATTAATAGTAACAGTAGTGCAGACTTTGTAAATAGTTGGACAGTGTTGAGGGAATTATTTGTTTAGCAGAGTGATGGCGTTCAGGAAAAAATTGTCCTTGCATCTAGTTGTTCTGGTGTGCAGTGCTCTATAGCATCATTTTGAGGGTAGGAGTTGAAACAGTTTATGTCCAGGATGTGAGGGGTCTGTAAATATTTTCACAGCCTTCTTTTTGACTTGTGCAGTATACAGGTCCTTGATGGAAGGCAGGTTGGTAGTAATTGTTTTTTCTGCAGTTCTAATTATCCTCTGAAGTCTGTGTCTGTCTTGTTGGGTTGCGGAGCCAAACCAGACAGTTATAGAGGTGCAGATGACAGACTCAGTAATTCCCCTGTAGAACTGTATCAGCAGCTCCTTGGACAGTTTGAGCTTTCTGAGTTGGTGCAGAAAGAACAGAAATAGTTTCCTGCTTGAGCAGGGGTTGGACTAGAAGGCCCCCGAGGCCCTTTACAGGGGTGAGATTCTACCAGTTCGCACCTATTGGCTAGAACCAGTTGTTAACATTCTAAGCAGTGCAGAGAACCGGTTGTTAGAAGAAATTACTGGGCTAATCCTGTAAGGAAGGCAGGAAGGAAACATTCTGGTGTTGCTTGCAGAAACTGCCTCTCCGTTAACCCTTATTACATTTTTGGCAGGACTAGACTTCCTATCTCAGCAACTTCTCTGGAATTTTTTTCTCTTCCTTTGCTGGTACTTTGCTTGTGTGCAGTGACCATTCAAAGTTACAATGGCACTGGAAAAAGTGACTTATGACCATTTTTCACACTTATGACTGTTGCAGCATCCCCACAGTCTTGAGAGGCCAGGCGAGGAGATGCGTGCCTCAATGTGAGTGATATCGAGTTGGCCACATCCAGCCAATAACATGACCACCAAGCCATGTCCACCCACACACCAAGCCATGCCCACCACCTAAGCCAGGCCCACAGAACCGGTTGTTAAAAAATTTGAATCCCACCCCTGGCCCTTTCCCATTCTGCTATTTTGCTATTCTGAAACTAATCAAGGAGAAATCCACCCTAGGGTTAAGGAAATCATTCCTGACAGTGAGAGCAATCAATCAATGGAACGGCTTGCCTTCAGAAATGGTGAACGATCCATCATGGCAGGTTTACATGAAGAGACTGGACAGCCATTTTTCAGAAACGGTATAGAGTCTCCTGTTCATGCAAGAGGTTGGATGAGAAGACTTCCAAAATCCTTCCAAGCCTGTTATTCTATGATCTGTATTCTAAATTAGCTGGTTAAAAAAAAACAGCATTTCATTTAACAACCTGCAGCTTTCCTTCTCTTCTTGCAATACAGGAGCAAAGGTTCATGTGAGGACATAAAATAAATGGTAATAAATAAAAGACTCCTTAGCTGACTTTATGCAAAACATTTAAGCAGCTTAATGAACACTAATAGGAAGAAAGAACATTTTTACTGTATCAGTTTTATACAACTTGGCTCTCTTAAGATATGTTAGGCTACAACTTCCAGAATAATTTATCCTTCCTAGATGGGAATTCCAAGAATCATAACTTGGCACATTCAGAAGGCAATGGATTGAAGTGGAAAGCTCTCTTATTATCTCCAGCTTTGGTTACTGTATTACAGAAGAAAGATGTTGAGGCTTTGGAAAAAAAAGTGTAGAGAAGAGCAACTAAGATGATTAAAGTCCTGGTGGCTAAAACATATGAAGAACGGTTGCAGGACCTGGATGTGGCTAATCTAGAGAAAAGAAAGACTAGAGGTGACATGTTAGCAGTGTTTAGATATTTGAGGGGCTGCCACAAAAAAGAGAGGGTCAACCTATTCTCCAAACGACCTGAAGGCAGGACAAGAAGCAATGAATGGAAGCTCATCCAAGAGGGATCCAACTTAGAACTAAGGAGAAACTTTCCAACAGTGATGACAATCAATCAGTGGAACCCATTGTTAGAGTTTGCAGCAGAAATTCAAGTCCAGAAAACACACAGGTGACTGATTCAGCAGGATCATTAACTTCTTTATAAACATATTAATATGAGTAAAGTTTACAATACCATTTGTAGATTCTTTCAATGTTAACATAAGCAAAAACAGCAAGCAGCAGCTCAGAGCAGATATCATTCAGCAAGCAAGCAAGACAGTTTCACTTTCAGCAAAGCACACAGTCAAACCACACCCAAGCTGTCAGCTCCCATTGGCTGGTCTGTTGCCATGCTTACTTTGTTAACCATGTCTCTGCCAGTTAATGAATATACTCTGACACTCATTCAGCAATTGTGTTGGAAGGTTTGTTCCAACTCTGTTGTCCCATAGGTGCTTTTTCAAGAGGCAACTGGACTTTCTGTTTTTTTCTTTCAAGATGTTTCACTTCTCATCCAAGAAGCTTCTTCAGCTCTGACAGGATAGCTATATAATTTGAGATGAACACCTTTTGAATGGTGTCGGGGTAGGAATGGATTCCCAGAGGAAAATTGCAGACCACATGAACCAGGAGCACTACTCAGGTGGCCCACAGAACACAGATAAATCAAGTGTGGATGCAAATGACCAGATGAATATAAATCCTTCCATTCCCCGCTATCCTGTCAGAGCTGAAGAAACTTCTTGGATGAGAAGTGAAATGTCTGCAAAGAAAAAACAAGAAAGTATAGTTGCCTCCTGAAAAAGTACCTTTGGGACAACCATGACATGAATGACAGAGAATCACTACAGACTTCCAACTCTGTTATTCTGATTCTGTTATTCTTCTTAGGTCTGAAAGAGAGACAGAGGGGCGGTGGGGAGACTGGCTCAAAATCACCCAGCTGGCTTTCTGCCCGTGACTAGACCTCATGATCCTCTGATTTCTACTCCAGTGGCTTTAACCACCAGACCAAATTCCACTTTCAAATTCACATGAATGGAAGGTAAAAAGCAAAATACATTTCATTTGATGCTCTTGGGGCTTTCCTTATTTCTATCAGCTTCTTGGAATTTGTGTTTTAGAAATAAATGCGCCTGTCTAAATTCTGCCACGTGCGGTAAGACGCCATACGTCATCTGTGGTTTTCAGACCTTTAGAAGCTCAGCTGAAGAATTCTGTGGGTATAGGATGGGATCTGCCTCATGCCATGTTTAAATTGTTCTGTTTCTGCTTCAAAACCGAATTTGCTCTTTCTGGCGAGTTTTTTTTCTATTTTCATTGTGATTGCATTTATTGACCTCTTCCTGCTATTCAAAAAGAGAGAAACATATTTGGACTCCAGGAGTGCAATGGGAAAATTAGGTAGCTTAAACTTTAGAATGACAGAATGCAATTGGTGTTGTTTCTGAAGCTGCTAAAAACATTGACAGTCCCTTGGATGTAGGCTACCACATAAATAATACATCCTGGTAATAAATAAAAGCAATTAATGTCTACCGAATGTTAGTTGCTGTTGCAAATGTAATGATTAAATTCTTTTTCCTGGATGTCCACAGGAATCCATATATCTGAGAAAAATTCTATAGGGGTAGCAGTTTGGATAATGGCTTGGATTCTGAATATTAGAATAGAATAACAGAGTTGGAAGGGACATTGCAGATCTTCTAGTCCAACTCTATACCTATATTCATTTCAGACAAACGGTTCTCCAATCTCTTCTTAAAAACTTCCAGTGTTGGAGCATTCACAACTTCTGGAGGCAAGTTGTTCCACTGATTAATTGTTGCAATTGTCAAGAAATTTCTCCTTAGTTCTAGGTTGCTTCTCTCTTGATTAGTTTCCATCCATTGCTTCTTGTCCTGCCTAATCTTTGGAGAATAGCTTGACCCTCTCTTCTTTGTGGCAACCCCTGAGATATTGGATTGCCACACACAAGAGAGAAATCAAGCTAATCAAGAAGCACATGGGTGGTTTTGAGCAGCTGACCACATGGAGTTGAGAGTGAGGGTTTTTTATACCTTCTTTTGGGCTTTGCACTTGCTTCCTGTTCTTGTGCAAGAACATGTACTGTATTCTATTGGCTGTATTCAGACTCCCATGGGGCCATGTAGGGGTTATTTAGGGATCATAGCTGGCTCTATAGGCAAAGTACAAATCCTAGGTGTTTGTCTGAGTTAAGTTTGGTTGAAGTTTGGACTGCTAATGCAATGAAAAAGCTTGTTGGGCAATTCCTTTTGTGGCTGAGGGCTAATTCTACCTTTGTTGGAACTTGGGTGAGAGTATTTGCTTATGAATAGAATTAGTTATCTCTTTATCTCTTAAGTGCTGGCATCTGCTGTGGGCTATTAAGGAAGGTGGGGGCTGCTTTCCAAGAGCATGTTTCTCCATTTCTCATCCAGGGAAATATAATATTTGAATATTTCTCAAAATGTTTCATTCTTCTAGGAGAGGAGTATATGCTAACTTTCAACATTTGCATCTCCATAAACAAACCTGCCCTCAATTGTCTTCTACCCTCTGCCTCATCCAACTTTAAACCCTGATTCAGGATTTGGAGGAATGACCAGGAAGATCCCATTAACCAAAATCTCAAAGATTTATTGTTACTTTCAAGGACCATTGAGACAATACCTTACAAGACAATTTAGCTTTGATATGAAAAATCTTCCTAGGTTCCAGAAATCTGCATGAATATTTATCATGCTTTATGAATTAGGAGCTACACTTGGAGAGGCAGGAAAAGAATCTTGTCATTTTCTCTTCTTCAGTTTTGGCATCTTTTACATATTTATCCACTTGTAAAGGAATGGAAATATGAACCCTGCCAACTCTACTTCCGTCCAACATTTTTGGTTGCTAAGCAGTCCCTCGGTTGCTAAGTATTGTAGGGACAGTTAATTTGCTTCATTCTTTCTGTCTTCTTCTTTCTTTTCTCCTCACACCACATTTTTAGAAATTGCAGATCTTGTTTAATCAATGTGTAAATTCATGCTTTTGATGTATTTTTCCTAAGAGCAATATTTTGATCATTCTTAATGATACTTAATGAAGTCACCGCATGATTTCTGATTGTACCTAATTAAAGCTTGTGACTTGCATTTCAATGTTATCATCATACGGTTTGAGGTCTATCTGATGAAACTTTGCTAGGGCCTAACCAAATTAAGGAAGTGCATAAAACAGATTAGTTTCTTGCCACATCAGCTGGAAATGCAAATTTAAAAATTAAATTCAGGTCAAAAGGTGGGTCCTGATTTTCTTTTTTCTTTTTAAATTTAAAGAACTTTATTAAACAAATTCTACAATTAAAAAACAATTAAAAACATATTTCCATTCATTGCAGCATATTTGTAGTAGTGTTCACTCGTTTTGACATATTCTTAAGTATATAGAATATTACTAAATATTATTACAATTATCTTACATTTGATTTATGTCATATTTTCATATATTTACATAGTTATTTACATATTTATACATAAGTATACATAATTATGCCTATTCATACAAAATTATTTCATCACACCGTAACTTTCCTTTCATCTCTCTATTTTGTGTCTACCTTCCAGCCAATTATATCATAAATTCCAAATTTCATGGTACTCTGTCTCTTCTCTCTCCTTCATTTCCATTGAAAGCCTATCCATTTCTGCACACTCTTAAAATCTTTTTTATTATCATAATATCGGAGGGAATGCTGTCACTTTTCCAATTCTGGGCAAAGGTTATTCTTGCTGCAGTTATTATATGTAATATAATATATTAGAGTTTCTTACTTATTTTATCTCTTAATATACCCAATAGGAATGTCTCTGGTCTCAATTCAGTTTTCTGAATTTTGTAATTTCCTCCAGCCATTTCCTAATTTTAAACCAATAATTTTTAGCTTGAGGGCATGTCCACCACATATGGAAATAGGCTCCCTGTTTATTGTGATTTTCAAACATGTGTCTCAGAATCTTCGACTGAAACAATGTTTGGAGAATTTCATCTGAAATGGAAATTAGAGAAGAAATTTAGAAAAAAAATGATGTGGCCAATCTAGGCTATTCACTGTAAATTTTAAATATTGTATAAGTATTGATTTGAATGCGTAAGCAATTAGAAGCAATATGCTTCATTCATGCTGCCATGATTTCTGAACTTTGATTAAAAGAAGGTCTCAAGGAGCTTTAAGTCACCTGTACATTATCACACTTGAAACTTTCAGGAATTTTCTCTGAAAGTTTGATGGTAACAATCTGAAACTCCATGGAAAAACACCATCTGAAATAGAACCACTGCTCAACACTCTCCATATACAGGTAGTCCTCGACTTACGACAGCAGTTGACATCAAAATTTCAGTTGCTAATTGAAACATTTGCTAAGTGAATTTCTTCTAATTTTATGACTTTTTGGGCACCGTTGTCAAGTGAATCACTGCAGTTGTTCAGTTAATAACATGGTTGTGAAGTGAACCTGGCTTCCTCATTGATTTTGCTTATCAGAAAGTGTGATGACCCAGGGCATGGCACAAAGGCAACACAGTCAGATAATCAGTAGGAGTCCCTTTATTATCTCCAACTTTGCCCCCAATGTCCTGGTTACCTTCTGGCTGGAGAAAGACTCTCCCAAGAACAGCCTTTGACTGCAGAGAATCAAGTCCAAAACGTGGTCAACACAAACTGTAACTTAAAGTCCAAACAAGCCAAACTGAAGTAATTAGTTTGGCAGGGCAGGAGCAAGAATTTCAAACTTGAAGGCACAGCAAAACTCACATGGTTGGGAAGATGCCAGGAACACAGATAAGCCATGACAACACAGGATAAAGTCACATTTGCTTGCAGCAGCCTGCCGCATGCAGCCTGCCTTTCTTATCAACTGTCTTCCCAGCTGTGGCTAATGAAGGAATCAGAGCCCTTTCCTCCCCCACAAGCCATGCAACCCACATTGCTGTCTTCTCCGTTCTTCCCTGCGTGCCCTAGGATGAAGAGGGGTTGGGCCTGGGTCTTCCTCTGAACTCCCTCTCCCTTGTTCTACCTCTCCCGCTGCTCTGCCCAGCTGAATTTTGCCCTTCCCCAGCCTCCTTCACAGCCAACGGAGCCACACTCCCGCTCCCTGTCAGCTGTCTGGCTTCCTTCTCAGACTCCGACTCTGACAGGGGCATGACAGAAGGTCTCAAAAGGCTACCACTTTGACCCTAAGAAATTGCAACCATCATAAATACAAGTCAATTGCGAAGCATCTGAATTCTGATCACATGACCATGGGGCAATGGTTGTAAGGATGAAAAATAGTCTTAGGTCACTTTTCTCAGTGCCATTATAACTTTAGCCACTAAAGGAACTATTGCAAGTTAAGGACTACCTCTATAAAGCCAAGATTTTCCAATGGATTTTGGACTGGACAATTAGGACAATTAGGTCAGTCAACAAGAGAAAAATAATATCTGAAAGAATCAAAATCCCTAAAGAAGAGTATGGATGAAGAATATCACTATTCACTCCAGAAGATAGGCTTAATAGAAT
Organism: Naja naja; assembly: GCA_009733165.1. NCBI lineage: Eukaryota > Metazoa > Chordata > Lepidosauria > Squamata > Elapidae > Naja > Naja naja. The sequence goes on from CM019149.1 coordinate 303,310,086, forward strand.
ACTTTATTGGCCAAGTGTGATTGGACACACAAGGAATTTGTCTTTGGTGCATATGCTCTCAATGTACATAAGAAAAAAAATAAAATAAAAATACATTAATCAAGAATCATAAGATACAACACTTAGTGATGGTCATAGGTTACTAATAAGCAATAAAATCATACTAGGAAACAAATAAAACAATATAAATTGTAAAAATACAAGCAATACGGTTATAATCATACGTGGGAAGAGATAGGTCATAGGAAGGATGAGAAGAATAATAGAAATACAGACTTACTAAGTAGTTTGACAGTGTTGTGGGAATTAGATGTTTAGCAGAGTGATGGTATTTTCTTGTGTCTAGTTGTTCTGGTGTGCAGTGCTCTATAGCATCATTTTGAGGGTAGAAGTTGAAACAATTTATGTCCATGATGTGAGGGGTCTGTAGATACTTTCACAGCCCTCTTTTTGACTTGTGCAGTATACAGGTCCTCAATGGAAGGCAGGTTGGTAGCAACTTTTTTCTGCAGTCCTAATTATCCTCTGAAGTCTGTGTCTGTCCTGTTGGGTTGCAGAGCCAAATGAAACCATTATAGAGGTGCAGATGACAGACTCACTAATTCCTCTGTAGAACTGAATCAGCAGCTTTTGAGCAGTTAAGATTCAAAAGGATCTTGTCTGACTTAAACATTGGGCACTATCTAACAAAATGAAGTTCAATGGTGAAAAAAGTAAAGTTCTACATTTAGGCAAGAAAAACCAAATGCACAGGTACAGTATATGTGGTATCTTGCTCAATACTAGTAACTGTGAGAGGGATCATCTTGGAGTCCTAGTGGACAATCATTTAAATATGACCCAGCCATGTACTGCAGTTGCAAAAAAAGCCAACACAGTTCTAGACTGCATAAACAGAGGTATAGAATAAAGATCACATGAAGTGTTGATAGCATTTTATAATGCCCTGGTAAGGCCACACTTGGAATACGGCATCCAGTTTTGGTCGCCACAATGTAAAAAAGATGTTGAGACTCCAGAAAGAGTGCAGAGAAGAGCAGCAAAGATGATTAGGGGACTGGAGGCTAAAACATATAAAGAACAGTTGCTGGAATTAGGTATATCTAGTCTAATGAAAAGAAGGACTAGGGGTGACATGATAGCAGTCTTCCAATATCTCAGGAGTTGCCACAAAGAAGAGGGAGTCAAGCTATTCTCCAAATCACCTGAGGGCAGGACCAGAAGCAATGGGTGGAAACTAATCAAGGAGAGAAGCAACCTAGAACTAAGGAGAAATTTCCTGACAGAACAGTTAATCAGTGGAAAAACTTGCTTCCAGTAGTTATGAATTTTGCAACACTGGAAGTTTTTAAGAAGAGATTGGCCAACCATTTGTCTGAAATGGTATAGTGTTTCCCACCTGAGCAGGGGGTTGGACTAGAAGACCTCCAAGGTCCCTTCTAACTCTGTTATTCTAGTGTATTCTGTACTATAAATATCTGAGCATCCTTCAAGCTGACAGCATCAAGCACACTGAACTCAGGTAGAAGGTTAGTTGTGAATACATCATTAGAGTGACGAAGTTCTAACATTTCAAAGTCAGTGGAGGAAGTACCGTGAAGGCAATGAATACATGAGTAATTCTAGTCATTATATACACAGCTGGAATAGTGGTCTGGATTCAGGGAAAAACTAAAAAGCCCTGGATAGGAAGACCAGAAAAATAAGGACAATTCAACATGCCCTTCATCCTCAAAACAATGTTGACAAACTCTACTTACAAAGGAAAATAGGTAGGTGTGGAACGATGCAAGCACACCAGGCAATTGAAGAAAGAAAGAAAAAGGCAATGGAAGAATATATTTTTTTAATAAAAAGTTTTATTATTTTTTTCCAAGACAAACATAACATAAAAAACATAAACCAACATCAATTTCAAGTGTGTTGGTCAGTCACAAATCTCGGTGCCATCCCCTTATCATCAATACTCTCCACTGAGGAAGAAAAGAAAAATAAATATACAGAGCAAACAAGAAATAATAAAAAAAATACAACCGCCTATTATCTATTTGAAGAAGTCTCAGAAACGTATCCATTTTAGTTCATACATTACCTAAACTGTCTCCTGTATTATCCAACATAGTTATTATCAACTCTCTACAATATTATAGTCTCTATGTTATATTGTCATTCAACAATTATATTTATCTCCATCATATCCATATATTACCAAGTTTTTTTATCTAGCCATTGATAAAAGGGCCTTGGTGGTGCAGGCTGCTAAATGCTTAGCACTTAAGTTCCAGCTGCCTACAATTATTTCAGGCTCGAATCCCACCAGGCTCAAGGTTGGCTCAGCCTTCCATCCTCTCGGGGTAGGTAAATTGAGGACCCAAGATTGTTGGGGGCAATAAGCTGACTTTGTAAAAATGCTGCTTAGTAATAAGCAGGCATATACAATGGAATGAAGGCTATTGCTGAGCACATTGGGTTGTATCCCAGGAATTGTAAGCCACCCTGAGTCTTTGGAGAAGGGCGGCATATAAATGTAATTAAAAAAAATACTCCATATCTTAAAAAACTGTTTTTCTTCTTGATCTCTAATTTCAAATGTTAATCTACTCATTTCGGCACAGTCCAAAATTTTCTTAATCACTTCCTCCTGTGCAGGTATCTTGTCATTTCTCCAATTTTTAGCAAATGCAATTCTAGCAGCTGTTAATACATTAACAATCAAATATTTCAACTCTTTGCTGAATGTCTCTGGCATAATTCCCAATAAAAATATCTCAGGTTTCAAGTCTATATGTTGTTGTGTCATTTTTTCCAACTGTTAAGTTTGCATGAAGAGTCAGACGCGAAGAGCTTCAGTGAAGAGTTTATTAAGTGACTACAGCTCGAATGGACCCAACTTGGCTGGGCTACGGCTGCTTCTTATAGCCAGCAGCCGTAGTTGCCAGCCAATCAGAGTGCAGGGTTTTCCCCGCACTATTTAAACCAATCCCATTTGACATTTTACAAGAACAATTAAAAATAAACCAATAACATTCAAACCTACATACATAACACCAACCATGTGTGGATTTTAGTCCAATATCTTTTTGCATCAGCACAAGTCCACCACATATGGTAATAGGAGTCGGGTGTTTGGTGACATTTCTAACACTTATCCGATTTATCCATAAACATTCTTGCAATCCTTCTCGGGGATAGGTGCCACCTGTAAAACATCTTATACAAATTTTCTTTATATGTAGTTGACATTGTCATTTTATAGTTCTGATCCCATAGCGTTTGCCATCTCGCTAAATCTATCCCATAACCAAAATTTTCCCCACAAGCAATTGAAGAATATCTGAAGGACAGTGAAGAAGAATTTTTGAATTTAGTACCAATAGTCATAGGCTTCTTGGATGCAACCCCAAAACATCTGGAGAACCACTTAAACACCATCACTGTAGACCAAATTGCTGGTTGAAAAAGGAGGCTTTATTCAGAGAAGCTTAAATCCTGATAATACTGTCAATAAAACCTTTAACACCATCAGACAACATCTGGCTATTCCAGGCCCTTGGGAAGGACTTTCCTGTTTTGTTTTGTTTTTCCTTTGAAAACATTTAGCTTCTTGTCCAAAAGACTTCATCAATTTTTCAGCTCTTGGAGGAGAAGCAAAGAGTTTTTTAACCCCCTCTTCTTTGGGGCAGCCCCATAGATATTGGAACACTACTATCATGTCACCCCCACACATGGGAATAGACACATTCAATTCCTGAAATCTTTCTTCATGCTTTGATTTATACTATATCTCAGTGTGTAATTCAGAAACTGAATCAAAGAGAGGATGCAGACTTGAATTATCCCACTCTCCATGGTACCCTGGAACAATATCGAGAGGAGGAGAAGAAATGAAAAGAACTTTCTGGTGTTTAGTTTAATTTTGACATAATTGTCAAATCCATCCTCTGTACTCCCCATCCCTCCTTTGCTCTCTAGAGCAAAGCCCTGACAACTAATGGCAATCATTGTAGCAGGCAGAAGACACAGCAGGAGTTTGTAAAAATAAATCTATTACTCAATTTTTTTTTAAAGAAAAAACCCATACAGCTAAGCTGTCGGACTTAATGTCTCATTCGGTGGTATCCCCTAAAGAATTCTGAATTTCAATTAGGAAAACAAAAGACAGAAGAATAGGAGAAGGAAAAGGAGAGGAGAGGAGGGGATAGAGGAGAGAGGAGAGAAGAACGGTATGCATCGGGATGAATTCAAACAGTTGTGGATTTCCATTTATGAAGCTTGGGGTCTACATTTTGATTGGACCTAGGCAAGCAACACAGAAATGGTATCTGAGTTTAAGCAAAGATTATTTAGAAAAGATCATCTTTTTGCATTAGCCTGGGAAAAGCACAGCAAAAGTGTCAACTACAGTGCCCCACTTGATGAGTTTTATAACTCTCCTGATTTTTCAGACCATTGCTTTTCTTAGTTTTGCCCTTCATTGCTGGCCCACCTAGCTGACAGACTGACCTCAGCTTGAGCTTCTGAGTAACAATGATCCTTAACCCCATGGGGTGGAGAAAGGTGTAGTTTACTAGAAGTCAAGTGAAATACAGTAGTGCAAAGCCAGAACTGAAATTCCCATGCCAATTCCCCAAGTGAAATCTTTTCCTTGCTTAAGCACTTCCCATTCTTGGTCCTCCCATTGTCCTTATCAATTTTGAAGATGTTCTGGAAACGGCCACTCTGATGGTAGGCTGGCTTGCAGCTGCATTCTTCTCATTGCGAAGCACCCTTGAAACACCATCTTGGGCAGACACCTTCACTTTTCAAACTTTCATTTTCATCTCAAGTGCTCCCCCTGCCTCTTGCCCTCTCGTCAGTATTCATGGCAGACTGGCTCCAAAGTGATTGTAGGCATGCGGTGGCAATTCTGACTCTTAGCAGTTCATAAGCATTCAAATCGAGTAGATAAGTAGGTACCACTTCGGTGGGAAGGTAACAGCATTTCACATGCCTGTGGCATATAGCCATGCCAGCCAAATGACTACAGAAATGTTTTCACACAATGCTGATGTCATGCCTCCATCAGAGCCTGAATCTGTGGAGGAAGATGAGCCAGAACCAGAGCTGACAGAGATCGAGGGGGCGGTTCGTTGGCTTTGGAGGAATGTGGGGGAAAGCAGGCTGAGTCAGCCAGGGCTTTCAGGATTGGAATCACTTGAAGGAAGAGAGGAACAGGGGCAGGATGACCAAGAGAGTCTAAGCAATGGACATGAGAGACAGAGCTCAAGTGATGAGCAAGAACCACCCCCTCTGGATCCCTGAACACGGAGAGTGGAGAGAAGGTGGGAACAGCACAGGCTGACCCGACAACTCGGGAGGAGAGCACCCCGCTCCTCTTCACACAAGGCACACCTGGGAATTGAGACTTAAAGAGTCATTGTGGGGAGAGGCATTTGTTGGGAACAAACACTGAATTCATGGAGTTTGTGTGCCATTGATGATGTTTGGAGTTTCCTGGACTTCTTGCTTTATTTCTTGCTTCCTGGATTAATTGCCTTGTTGCTTTGCTTCCTAAAAACCATTGCCTTGTTCTTTTGCTTCCTGGATTCATTGACCTATTCCTTTGCCCTGCTGGATTTCTTGCTTTGCAGCCATTGTGCTCATGGCATTGTGTTGGACTACTTGCAGCCAGAAGCTGCTGGAAGTTTGCGTGTGTGATCACTTTGCTCTGGGACTTGCCAGAAACATGGGAGCATTTTGGGGGGATAGTTGGAGCAATAAAGGGGCAGTTTGAACTATCACCTGACTGTGTTGCCTCTGTGCTGTGCCCTGAGTCATCACAGCTGACTCCTTTGGCCAAGAAACGGTGATGAGCACTGTGCCTTACAGCTGGACACAACCCAATGGGGGAAATGTTTGCCTTTTGAGTGGCTAATTACATACGTTTTGTTTGTTTGTTTATTTAAAGTATATGCCACCCATTTCACCTAGATTGGACAACCATTTGTCTGAAATGGTATAGTAGTGATCCCCAACCCTTGCAGCTTTTGGGGGGAAGAGGAGAACCTGGCCATGAGTGGTGGATTGGCACATGCAACTCCACTCACGCAAGAGAGAAGCCATTGGGGTGCAGCTTGCACAAGTAGAGCTGCAAGTGTCAGTGTCCCTCACACACACACTGTGTGTACCAAGTGGGGTTGCACACACGCAGTCACTGGCCTGCTACTCACGTGGCCCAGTTGCAAATAGGCCACAACCCGGTAGTAGGCCGTGGCCCACACAGGTTGGGGACCCCTGGGTTATAGGGTCTCCTCCTTGAGCTGGAGGTTGGACTAGAAGACCTCTAAGGTCCCTTCCAGCTCTATTCTGCTTGATTGAACTCTAGGTGGCTTACAATCAATAAAAACAAAACAATGAAACATGAAAACACTCAACTGATAAATATTAACACTAAAGTTGAATTAAAAATTAACACAATTAAGAACTTTCATCAAAATAACAGTGTTGGAAGGGACCTTGGAGGTCTCCTAGTCCAACCCCTGCTCAGACAGAAAAATCCTATACCAAGGATTGGCAACCCACAGCTCTGGAGCTGCATGTGGCTCTTTCATCCCACTGCTGCAGTTCCCTGCCACGGGTCAGCTCCACAATTGATAGGGCTTTCAGTTAGGACAGGTAGAAGAAAAAGGATGCTGTGCTAGGAGGAGACTCTGTGGTGGGGGAACCAGACTTCCAGTCAGCAGATGAAAAAGGACCTCATGCTAGGAGGAGACTCTATGGTGGGGCACCAGACTTCCGGTCAGCAGATGAAAAAGGACCTCATGCTAGGAGGAGACTCTATGGTGGGGGAACCAGACTTCCAGTCGGCTCCAGAATTGAAGTGGGGGGTGGGCTCTGGTTAGGACTTTTGTGGGTCTTCAGTGTTTAAGGTTGCTGATCCTTGCCCTATACCATTTCAGACAAATGTTGTCCAATTGCTCTTTCTAAAAACCTCCATTGTTGGAGGTTGGTCATCAAACACTTTCTTGTCTCTCAAGAAGAGACTGGACAGCCATTTGTCCAGAATGGCACAAGGTTTCCTGCTTGATCAGGGGTTGGACTAGAAGTCCTCCAGAGTCCCTTCCAACTCTATTACTTTATGTTTTAATTACATCAAAGAGCCTACATGAATTAAAATTACAGCCAGGAGCTGAGAAAAAAATAACAACACTACTTTGATAATCCTTCAGAGAGGAAAGATTTAGGAACCCAAGAGACAAAAAGGCTGGTGTGGAGTGCAGATATAATATCTGAAGAAAGTGAAATTGCCAATAAGTGCTCTATGACTAGGTACTGGAAGCAGCTGTCATTAACAATATCTACTTTCATTCCACATCTCTCTATTCTTTAAGCATGCTGTCAGAATGTCAGAGAACAAGGAAGGTTCACAATCCATTAAATATATATATATATATATATATATATATATATATATATATATATATATGTTTTATGGGATTTTCACGGGTAAAGGTAGTGTAGGTCTTGTCCGTGTAAGATTGTTGGTTCTTGAATTGATGACGGATGAGATTTTTCGCGTTGCCAAGGTATACTCAATCTTACGGGACAGATATAATACTGATATAAATAATATATATATATATATATATATATAGGTCTTGGTGTATTGGTCTTGTCCGTGTAAGGTTGAGAATACCTTGGCAACGTTTCGGACGAAATCTCATCCGTCATCTTCAGCTGGTGTCTTCAGCCGTTCTCCTGGGAGAAGTGTGTGATCGTGGCTGTTTTTCCCTTTTAAACTCTAGAGTTGGATGTGTTGTTACTTTTTGATTGGTTTGTGGAGTTGATGTATGCAGATTGATGGCTTTTTCCTGAGACCCTGTGTGGCTGAGGTGCTGGAGGTGTGTCTCTCAGCCTTTGTGTTGTAATGACCTGGGTAATGGGCTGTGTGATGACCTTCTGAGTTCTATTGTTGTGATGTCCTGGGTGTGGTGCTGTAATCTCCTGGGTCGTTGTCTGTGCTGCAACCTCCTGATGTTTTGTGTTGTGATCTCCTGAGTTCTGTGATGTAGTATCCTGGGTGGAAGGCTGTGATGTGGCATTCTGGGCCTTGGTTTGGCTCCGAGTTTGAGGTCTGGCTATGTGTTTATAGCGTGTGTCAGTTTGCTTAGTTTGGGGATTGGAGGGGGTGTAGCAGCTGGTGTTGCAGCCATGGTCTGGTTTCTGGATGGTGGTTGCCTTTCATCTGTGGCGGGCTTGGGTTTGAGTCTGGTGAAGGAGATTGGTGGTGGCATCATGTGTTATTTTGGGTCCGTGTTGGTTTTCGTGGCTGGGACTCGTTTGTTGATTAGGGCTAGTTTCCAGATGTCTGGTAGGCGGGAAGTATCATCCCGTTTATTCATGTTATGGGGGTGTTTCTCTATTTCGATGGCTTCCCTAATTATTCTCTTGTTGAAGTGTTCAGTATTGGAGATAAGTTTGGATCCTCAAAATCAATTTCATTTCTCAAATGCGTTAAGGTATTCTCAACCTTACACGGACAAGACCAATACACCAAGACCTACATACCTTTACCCGTGAAAATCTACGAAAACATATATATATATATATATATATATATATATATATATATATATATATATGAATCTGTCATTTCCCTTGTCTTAACAGAATAATAGAGTTGGAAAGGACCTTGGATCCATCCCTCTACTTGGACAAGAAATCCTATATTATTCCAGCCAAACATTTCAGTTGTCCAATCTCCTAAAAAAATCTCCAGTCTTGCAGCACCCACAACTTCTTGGAAGCAAGCCATTCCACTGGTTAATTGTTCTCATGAAATGTCTCCTTAATTAATTAATTAATTAATTGAGGTTTTGGGCTTGGACAACCTTGAACTACGCCGCCTATGGTTAGACTTAAGCGCAGCACACAAAATTATCCGCTACAATGTCCTACCAGTCAATGACTACTTCAGCTTCAATTGCAACAGTACAAGAGCACACAACAGATACAAACTCAATGTAAACCGCTCCAAACTCGATTGCAGAAAGTACGACTTCAGCCACAGAGTAGTCAATGCCTGGAATGCACTACCTGACTCTGTTGTTACATCCTCAAACCCCCACTCCTTTAACCTTAGACTGTCTACTATTAACCTCACCCCTTTCCTAAGAGGTCTGTAAGGGGTGTGCATAAGTGCACCATCGTGCCTCCCATCCCTGTCCTATTGTCCCCATTTATTTGTACCTATTTCCTGTATTCTTACTCATGTTTATACTTATACCTATTATCTTGTAAGCGATTGACAAATAAACTAACTAAATAAATAAATAAAATAAAATAAATTCTAGATTGGTTCTTTCCTTGGGTAGTTTCCATCCATTGCTGCTTGTCCTACTTTCAGGTGCTTTGGAGAATATGTTGACTTCCTCTTCTTTGGGGCAAAACTGACACCACACCCTTCTTTCATTAGAGTAGACATACCCACTTCCTGCAACTGTTCTTCATAATCTCCTTTAGTTGTCAAGCACTTTTAAATGGAAACCCTCTTTGGAATCGAAGCAGTGGGGGAAATGAATGAATGGAGTAAGATTCTGAGTTCATTTTCATACCAAGATTACAGATTAACAGAGTTGGAAGGGACCTTGTAGATGATCTAGTCTAACCCCCTGCCCAAGCAGGAGACCCTATACCATTTCTGACAAATGGCAGTCCAATCTCCCATTGAAAGCCTCCAGTGATGAAGCTCCCACAACTTCTGAAGGCGACTTCTGTTCCATTGGTTGATTATTCACACTGTCAGAAAATTTCTCCTTACTTCTAGGTTAACTCTACCCTTGATCAGTTTCCATCCATTATTCCTTGCCTGGCCTTTGGGTGCCTTGGAAAATAAGAATGCTAATAGAGTAATAGAGTTGGAAAGGACCTTGAAGGACTTCTAGCCCAATCTGCTGCTTAAGCAGGAGACCTTATATCATGTTAGAGAAATGGTTGTCCAATCTCTTCCTAAAAAACTTCAGTGATGGAGCACCCACAACATCTGGAGGCAAACTGTTCCACTGGTTAATAGCTCTGTCAGGAAATTTCTCCTTAGTTCTAGGTTGCTTCTCTCCTTGATTAGTTTCCATCCATTGTTTCTTCTCCTGCCCTCAGATGCTTTGGAGAATAGGCTGAATGGAGATGTCAGCTTTCCAAAGAAACTCTCTATCTCGATTCAGCACTCCGAGACAAAATCCATCCAAGTAAGAATTCATTAGAGAAGTCATATCGGCACATTTGAGGAAAACCCAAATCTGAAAGCCCACATTTTTCCCTACTAAATTAAACTCACATCCAGCCCCCTGTCAGCTGTGCCTCCATTCAGAATCCAAGAAAGAAAACCTGAGACTCCAGAAAAATAGTGAAAAGTACTTTTACTGGATTTGAAGTGATAGCAACAAAAGGAAAGGAAGATCTGAGGCAAATAGGCATGGAAATTACATATTGAAAGTTATCCCCTCCCCCAACAGTTCAAACTGGACATCCAATCTGAGGTGTGTATAATGGCATGTGGTTTACATCTTCAGGTGGCATCTCACACATCTGGTATGCCAAGATGGTTGGCCTTGGCCTAGAAAAGATAAGAAGCTGCAGTTGTGCAGAAAGCAGGAAAGCATCCCATCTTTTACAGTTCACACAACTTCAACCTCCAGCACCCTTCCCCCCATGAAGCCCAATTATCCCTCCCCCATTTTCATGGCAGCCAGCAAGAGTCAAGCAGTAAAAGATGTCAGGAAGAATTCTTGGAGATTGACACCCCCTTATTGATGACCCCCAGAGCACACTCTCTAATCCACCTCTATTCTGCACTCCCGCCAAATCCGGTCACTCCCTTTCAAACCCCAGTGACTCAGCCTTGAGATCTGGTGAAAGAATGTGTCAGGGTTCCAGAAAAACCCAACTCCAATTAAAAACTCTGAAGCAGGCATTTCCTCAAAGTTTCCTTTTATTAGAGTAGGTACACTGGCACATCTGGGAAAACCCGAATCTGAGAGTTCCTGGTTTTCCCTTAGTAATTCAAAAGTCAAAACCCAACCCCTGCGCCCATCAGTCCATCACATGGTCCAATCACCAACCATCCCAACTTGAGTCATCCCTTCAACCACGCCTCCTCCAGGTGCAGGAATAACATGACCTTGACTGAAAAGAAGAATGCTATTATGTCTATACTGACAACACTCTAAAAATCCCCCCCTCCAGTTTCCCAGGCACAGGAATGTGGCAGTGTGGAAGCTTCTGGTTCTAATATGGCTTCCAAAGCTGACAGGCACCCCCCCCCTTGGTTGTGGCTATCCTTCCTTCTCACTTTACTTCCCAAAGTCCCTTGTGGCAGCCCCAAATCTGATTCAAAATGGATGGGGCTGACAGAAGAATTGAATCTCCTATCACCAACACTCACCCATTTTTCCCCTTAGGAAGTTTTGGGTATTTTTCTATCTATCACAGAAGCATTTGATGGTGCTATTTTTTTTAGGGACATTTGATGATGCTTCTTTTCTATTCTTGCTTTGCTCTCAAATTTTCTAGATATCTAAAGCCTGAACTACAGAGTTCCAGGGACCACATTGTAGGCTTCCTCCTCATTAACTTATGAGCCTCTTTTAAAGACAGACATCCAGCCTGTGCCAAACGTATGCCTAGATCGTAATGAAGACAAATGTCCATTTGGAGCTGAGTTCAGACCACGGAATTCATTTTGCAATGGATCTTTTATTGCCCTATAATTAGAGTGACATTTGGTCATTCTCGTTAGAGCAGGACTCAAACCAGGCCCCCGGAGGTGAGCAACCAATAAACCTGGTAGTTATTTTTGAACTCTTGCGTTTTATTTTTTCATGTTCCTTGCTCGATAGGTCTCATTTAAAAAAATATATATTCTGATGTTTTTCTCTCTCTCTTTCTCATCCCTGTCCTCATTGGGGCTCTCCAAAAATAGCATCTATAATTCTTTGGGATATCTTATGTTTTTAATTGTTTAAGCTCTATGGAAGAATCCCATTAATCTTGATTTCATAGAGGGGAGAGAGGAGAACTACAGATGATGAGACTTCATACAGTTTGGGATTTGGTTTTTTTGGCTATCAAACAGATTTTGAGATTCTTGGATTTGAATGCCTGGTAGGAAGAAAAGAAGAGGAAGGGGAAGGGGAAGGGGAAGAAGAAGAAGAAGAAGAAGAAGAAGAAGAAGAAGAAGAAGAAGAAGAAGAAGAAGAAGAAGAAGAAGAAGAGGAGAAGGAGGAGAGGAGGAGGAGGAGGAGGAGGAGAGGGAGGGGGAGGGGGAGGGGGGGGGAGGAGAAGGAAGAAGAGGAAGAGGAAGAAGGAGAAGGAGAAGGAGAAGAAGAAGAAGAAGAAGAAGAAGAAGAAGAAGAAGAAGAAGAAGAAGAAGAAGAAGAAGAAGAAGAAGAAGAAGTGAGATGACAGAGCCTTATGGGCAGACAGATCCTTATGCCATCTATTGATTTATATAATAATTTAATGCAATGCTGTTTATTTAAACTTTAATAATGGAGTAACACTCTGAAACAGAGAGGTTGGTCATGGGGTTAGAGGAGGAGGAGGAGGAGGAGGAGGAGGAGGAGGAGGAGGAGGAGGAGGAGGAGGAGGAGGAGGAGGAGGAGGGAGAAGTTTCTTTTCATAACTGTTAAAATGTCCTTGGTGGCTCAGGCTGTTAAATGCCTGCTCTTAAGATCCAGTTGTCTACAATTACTGTAGGCTGGAATCCCACCAGGTTCAAGGTTGACTCAGCCTTCCATCCTCTCGGGGTAGGTAAATTGAGGACCCAAGATTGTTGGGGGCAATAAGCTGACTTTGTAAAAATGCTGCTTAGTAATAAGCAGGCATATACAATGGAATGAAGGCTATTGCTGAGCACATTGGGTTGTATCCCAAAAATTGTAAGCTGCCCTGAGTCTTCGGAGAAGGGCGGCATATAAATGTAATTAAAAAATAATAATAATGAGGATGGGCATGAAACCCAATATGAAATAGTTTTCAAAACATCTCTAAGAAAATTGCAATGCTCAGTGTGCACAAAGGACCCTACAGTTTCCCACTTTCCTTGTGGTAATTTTTAAAATTATAATATGTGGAGTCCTTGGTGCACTCTGAGGTGGGTTTGCTGAGGTTTCATTACCCAACTAGATAATGGAATCAGTGCAAAGGAGTGTTGGATTTACTCTCTGTTTTTATACAATAGCTTTGCCAGATTGGACCTAATAAAGGAACTATAGAAACAAGAAACTTGATTAATCAAAACACCCAATCAAGGAACTTAATTAGACCCTAATCAAGAAACTACCAAAAAGAAAACCACCCCGTCATCAGAACAGGTAGGGCAAGCTACCGTATATAAAACCTCACACTGCCTCACACTGATGATGTTACCTAGTTGGATAATGAAATGTCTTCAAGAAAACAAGCAAGTTCAGAGAGCACCAGGGACCCCACAGTCTTTCCCAGTACTCAAGATTCTCTCTTCAAAATGCACTGCAAGCCAATTTTGATATAAACAAAGAGGAAAACCTGGTTTCCTTCTAGCTAGCACTGATGATCTAAGCTAGTTGAGTTATGAAATGTCCACAAGCAAACCATCAAGCTGGGAGAGTGCAGGGACCTCATGGTCTTTCCATGTTACTCAAGATCCTCACCAAAGTTCTCCATGGGATAGAAGTGAAGTTCTCAGTAGTGTATGCCATAGTGTCTGCAGTAGTTGCAGAAATAGTCATAAAGCTTCCCAGTCTGCAAAACTCTTTGAAACTCATGGAAGTGCTCCCTCCCCGCCAGTTTTCATTCATGGTTTAAAAGCAGGCTCCTCCCTTTGATCTGCCAGCCCTGTTTGATGAGACTTAGAATAACTTTATTGTCACTTTGAAATGTACACTAATCGGCACACATTAAAATGAAATTTTGTGGCATGCAGCTCTCAAAGGCTCACCAACTCCAATATACACTACAGTGACATGACAGAATAAATAAATAAGTACAAAGTCATTTTTTATTTATTTATTTATTTATTTATTTATTTATGGGATTTTTATGCCACCCTAACTCTGGAAGGACTCAGAGCGGCTCACAACCGTAAAAACATTCAATACAAAAATTTTTAAAAAATAAATTAAATGGACATCCCAATAACCTAATTAAAACTAACAAACAAACCAATTAAAAAAAAAACAGATAAAACCCCTCCCATCAGTCCAGGTTGGCCAGCTGGAAAAGCCATGTTTTCAGGTCGTGACGGAAGGATCGACGGTCAGGAACCGTCCGAAGCTCCAAGGGCAGCTGATTCCAAAGGGCGGGCGCACCCACAGAGAAGGCTCTCCCCCTGGGGGCCGCCAGTTGACACTGTCTGGCTGACAGCACCCTGAGGAAGCCCTGTCTGTGGGATGGCATGGGGTGATGGGCAGTTGTTGCTGGCAGTAGGTGCTCTCGCAAATATCCCGGTCCTAAGCCATGTAGGGCTTTATAGGTGAGTACCAGCACCTTGAATCTCACCTGGAGGGCAACTGGTAACCAATGCAGCTCACACAGGAGGGGTGTAATATGGGAGTATCGGGATACTCCCATCACATATACCCACATATATTCTATGACACAGAGAAACAACACAGTCCAGTTCGGATGTATACATGGTGAAAAAAATGAATCTTGGGAGTTTACCAGATGTATGGCCCAGGGAACAAAGCTGTTTCAGAATCAGGTAGTCCTGTTAGAAATACTTTGAAACCTCCTCCCAGATGGGAGCAACAGAAACAGACCATATAATGGGTGTGTGGTGTGTCTAACGATGCTTCAAGCTCTAAGCACATAGTGCCTATAAGCAGCATCCTGAATAACAGGAAGCGAGCTTCCTATAATCTTCTCCATTGTCCTCACCACTCTCTGTAGGGACTTTCTATCTGAGGCACTGCTGCCACCAAACCAAACAGGGATTCAATTTGTTAAAATGCTCTCAATTGTGCATCTGTAAAAAGTGGCCATGACAGAAGGAGAAACAGGTGCTCTCCTCATTAGATGCAGGAAATGCAGATCCTGGTTTGCATGCTTCACCAAGGATGACTTGTGTAGAGACCAGATTGTTAGTTATTTGCACCCCCAAATACTTAATACTGTTGACCACCTCTACAGCTGCATCCTTGACACTGAGTGGAATATGACTATGCCAGCTCTTTCTAAAATCTACGATGATATGATGAGGTGGTTTGGTCAAACACGCATGCAAGCATTCCATCCAAAGTGTGCATAGGACAAGATTGTGCATGTGTTCAAAGGCATCCTTACATGATGGATCGCTGGATCAAAAGATCAATAGATCAATCAAACAATAATAGGCTGGGGAATAAACTTCTACAATTTTTTTTTGATTGAAAATGAGACCATTCTGTTTCTTTGACTCCTGTTGGAACTCTGCCAATGTAAACATTTGGCCAATTTCATTAATATTTCAGAATGATATTTGAGGTTGGAGACAAACAAGCTTCCTAAGGAATTGTACACAATGTTTGACATTTTCCTGCCTCTGACAAAGGATGTTTTTCCTTGATGATTTTGCTCGAATGGCTATAGATCATCTTGGAGACAAACAAATGGCATAATTTTTCACCCAGACTTTTACAAAGGAGACATATCAAAATCCAGCTGGTTTGCTGAACTTCTGCTGAAAGATCTCCTGCTAATGTCCTTTATACAGTTTTCTAGATCAAAAGGAAAGGCTAACAGAATAACCCAATTATATTATTATCTGTTTGCTGTGAATAATTATTTTCACCCCCTATTTCTGGACTGTCACTTGTAGCCATGGGGAGTATCATGAAATTCTGATGTATAGAATAACAGAATTGGAAGGGACCTTGGAGGTTCCTGCTAAATATATTGAACGTTGAGGGGTGACTTTTACACCTAGCAGAATTTTTTCGACACAGTTTATGACTTAAGATCCCAAGCCATGAAGAAAACACAGGTCAGGAGGAAAAAAATCTTGAACTGAGAAAGTTGACAAAGTAAAATCAACTGTTTCAGCTATCCTTAGCAGAAGAACTCAAGATAGCTAGTGGTACCAGGCAGGAAGATTATCAGATTATCAGGGAATCTTTCTTTCTTTCTTTCTTTCTTTCTTTCTTTCTTTCTTTCTTTCTTCTTTCTTTTCTTTTTTCCTTTTCCTTCCTTCCTTCCTTCCTTCCTTCCTTCCTTCCTTCCTTCCTTCCTTTTCCCATTCCCACTCTCACTCTCACTTTCTATCAGTCATCTACCTCTCTGTCATCTTTTCTATTACTTACCAAAGATCTATTCTATCTGTTGATAGCTATAGTTGTCTAGCTTTCTATTTAACTATCTGCTTATAAAACATCTGTCTGTCTAGATAGCTATCTATCTACATCAAATTATCTATCTATCTATCTATCTATCTATCTATCTATCTACCTACCTACCTATCTCTATCTATCTATCTATCTATCTATCTATCTATCTATCTATCTATCATCTATCTATGTATCTATCTATCTATCTATCTATCTATCTATCTATCTATCATCTATCTATCTATCTATCCATCCATCCATCCATCTATCTCTATCCCTTAGCAAAAAGGAACAACTATGGTGTACCTTAGAGAGGTTAGTGTCAAATTGTTTGCAGATGGTAAAGTTATCTAATCTCTTAAATGTCTGTGATTGACATCGGAGCCAAATGCAGAAGTGGTTTGCCATTACTGATAAAGCATGACCAAGACATTTCACAAATTGTTCAAACACATTGCAGGCTTTGAAACTGTGTGCGTGCTGAATGCAGGAAGAGATCAGCACCCACATCTTCAGATGTGGCCCTAGGCAGAGTCAGCTGGAATTGGGCAGCTTCAAAAATCTCTCATCTATCTATCTGTCTATCTATCTATCTATCTATCTATCTATCTATCTATCTATCTATCATCTATCTATATCTATCTATCTCTGTCTGTCTGTCTGTCTGTCTATCTATCTATCTATCTATCTATCTATCTATCTATCTATCTATCTACCTACCTACCTACCTAATCTATCAAACAAAAGACACATAAATAAGAATGCATGCTGAGCTTCCCCAGCCAACTTTACCAAAATGGTTAAAACTGGATCCTTCAGATGGAAGCTCTCCCACCTTCCCAGCTGCATTTAGTCATTTAGTCCATTATTCCCTTTATCAGTTATTTCTTCTGCTGATTTACAGGAGGAAACAGAAATTGGTGCAACAAATTTGCCCTTTGAACAGGTTCATTATTGCATTATTCCTTTATGGGGTCAGCAACGAAATTGCACCAAGTGATGTTGTAAATTCTGTCTGGAAGTGATCGGCCTTTGCTGTCTCCAGTCACCACCTGATGTCTGGAGGATGCACACCGTGATTGTTTTTCCTTGTCTCCTTTAAAATAGAATTTCCTGCATGTTCTTCCCTGTGCATTAGAGGACAAAGAAAACAGTGAACTACTACTTCTACTTCTCTTCCTCCTCTTCCTCCTCCTCCTCCTCTAACCCCATGACCCACCATTCTGGTTTAGAGTGTTACTTCATTATTACATTAAAGATTAAATAAACAGTATTGTGTTCATTTATTATATAAATCAATAGATGGTATTACATTCTTCTTCTGCCCATAAGGATCTGTCTTCTTCTTCTTCTTCTTCTTCTTCTTCTTCTTCTTCTTCTTCTTCTTCTTCTTCTTCTTCTTCTTCTTCTTCTTCTTCTTCTTCTTCTTCTTCTTCTTCCTCCTCCTCCTCCTCTTCTCCTTCTCCTTCTTCTCCTTCTCCTTCTTTTATTCCTCTCTCTCTTCTTCCTCCTCCTCCTCCTTCCTCCTTCCTCCTCCTCCTCCTCCTCCTCCTCCTCCTCCTCCTCCTCTTCCTCCTCCTCCTTGTTCTCCTCCTCCTGTTCCAAACTAGGGTTTTGTTCAAGACTAGGGGTGACATGATAGCAGTACTACAGTATTTGAGGGGCTGCCACAAAGAAAAGGGGGGGTCAACTTATTTTCCAAAGCTCCAGAAGGTAAGAGAAGAAACAATGGATGGAAACTAATCCAGGAGAGAAGCAACCTAGAACAAAGACAAATTTCCTGACACTGTGAACAATCAGTCAGTGGAATGACTTGCCTTCAGAAGTTGTGGATGCTCCAACACTGGAGGTTTTTAAGAAGAGACTGGACAGCCACTTGTTTGAAATGGTATAAGGCAAGAGTCTTCAAACATGACAAGTTTAAGACTTGTGGACTTCAACTCCCAGAATTTCTAACATGACTGGAGGAGGAATTCTGGGAGTTGAAGTCCACAAGTCTTAAAGCTGTCAATTTTGAAGACCCTTGGTATAGGGTCTCTTACTTGAGCAGGGGCTTGATCTAGAAGACCTCCAAGGTCCCTTCTAACTCTATTCTGATTGATTGATTGATTGACTGAAAAGGCAAAAGATGGGAACCAAACAGCCTGTGAGCAAAATGTTTCACTTGCCAGCAAGGTTGAAATCCAAATTCATCCAGCGTTTTAATAGGAATTAGAGGAACAATCTTGTGATTATGATTAAAAAGCAAAAGAGGAGCATTACATTTTATGTTCGGCTATAATTGGTATTTATGACAATTTATGTAAACAGTAATGAAGCCTATGTGATTTTTTGATTTTTTTTTTTTTTGCTGGGGAAATTGCATTATGACGCCAACGATCGTTACTGTTAATTTTCCTAAGATGATGGCAATCAGCAGGCCTGGTTTCATTGTAAATAGGTTAATTTAAAATTCAAACGCTGTTGATATTTCCAAATGAGTTCATGTTTGATTTCTGAAAGTCAACAATGTCAGAGGTGCTGGGAGGAAGGAAGGGGGAGGTTGAATATGTTCCCCTTAATTTGCATAGGAAACTAAGAGAGAGAACTTGTGGAGGAAAAGTTTGTTGCAAATGGTAGGAAAATGTTGCGGGCTCTGGAGTTTGCTATTAGCTCTTGTTAGTTTAGAGCAGTGGTTCCCAAACTTTTTCAGTCCACCGCCCGCTTGGTGCTACAAACTCATCCTCAGTGCCCCTACCCAAAATTCAAATTTCTGTGGGCTTGGCCTAATTTGAGGGCGTGGCTTGCTGGTCACATGACTGGGTGGACATGGCTTTCTGGTCATGTGACTGGGTGGGTGTGACTTGCTGGTCATGTGACTGGGTGGGCATGGCTTGCTGGTCACATGACTGGGTGGGCGTGGCTTGGTGACTGGCAAACCAAATACAAGCGGTCCTAACTTAATGGCCAGTTGCTTAGCAAGTGTTCTAATTTATGACTGGCCTCCCCAGAGCTACTTGACCTGTTTTTGGAGTTTTGACAGCCATGCACACACATACACACACACACTCCCTTCTAACCCTGCTGGAGCAGGTCATTGGACTAGGAGTAGTGAATAGAATCTAATCAGAGATGCTTTGCTGATTCTTATTCATTTGTTTCATTTGTATTTCTTTATTTTATGTTGCTGAATTGCATTGACATGTGTGTCCCTTCTTGTGCACAGTCCAGAAGCTCTTGTGATTCTTTGCAGCAAAAATTACCGACCTCTGGCTTTGCTTTACTTTTCAAACCACTGCCGCATTCTAGGTGCCGGTCCTGCAGGTCCAGCCCATTGAGCCTGCTGCGCTGGAGGGACCTGTCCAAGCAAGTCTGAGCGGAGCAGTGCACCAAATCAATGGGGTGAGCCTGAGAGAGGGAAAGAGAGAAAGAGAGAGAGAGAAAAGAAAGAAGGAAGAAAAGGAAGAGAAAAGGGAAAGAAAGAAAAAGGGACAAAGAAAGAGTGGGAGATGGAGGGAGGGGGGAGAGCGAGACAGAGACAGAGAGAGACGGCGATGCATCAGATTGAAATGAGGCCTAGTTTAGAGGCCCTTTTCCACATTGAAACATCTTTGGCTTCTGTTAATTAAAGGTTTTGTGGACGAAACATGGCCAAGACTATCAGGAAGCTCTGACATTTTGTTAAGGCTTTAAACAGGATCCATTGGACTCTAAAAAATTACTTTTCCCCAATGTATTACAGTGCCAATTCTGAAGAAGGCAAAACCAAAATTTACTGGTGAATTACAAAGAGAACACAAACACACACACACTCCCTTCTAACCCTGCTGGAGCAGGTGATTGGACTAGAATAGATATCTCATTATCTTTCTCCTCCCTCCCTTCTTTATTTCTTTTTCTTTCTGTCCCTTCCTTCCACCACCACCCTCTTTCTTCGTCCCATTTTCTTTCTGTTCCTTTTCTCTCTCTCTCTCCCTCTCTCTCCTTCCCTCTCTCAGGCTCACCCCATTGACTGCTGCACGCTCTGGTGCAAGGGGCTCAATGGAGTGAGCCTGTGGGGCCTTGCTTCGAAGGCAGTGGTGGCAGGACATTTGAAAAGGAGAGCAAAGCCATGCTGGCTTTCCTCCACTTTTTAAATGTCCCACCACCGCTGCATTTGAGGCAGGCATGTCAGGAAAGCAGAGGAGAGCCAGTGTGGCTTCGCTCTCCTTTTCAAATGTCCCGCCATCACTGCGTTCGAGGTGAGGCCCTGCAGGCTCACCCAATTGACTGCTGCACAATCCGGTGAAAGGGGTCAATGGGGTGAGTCTGCAGGACCTCACCTCGAACGCAGTAGCGGCGGGACGTTTGAAAAGGAGAGCAAAGCCACTCTGGCTTTCCTCCACTCCTGCCGCTGCTGCTACGTTCAAGGCAGGCAGGTTGGGAAAGCGGAGGAAAGCCGGAGTGGGCTTGCAGAGTGTAACTCACCTAGATCAGATGATGGTAGGCAGGCAGAGTGGGCTGGCTGGCTGGTGCTGGTAGCGATGGCAGGCGGGAAAATGGGAAACAAGAGCACATGCACTACATAAGGAGTGACTGGGCGGGGCGGGTGGGAAATGCTGATGTCGCGCATGAGCAATAAGTACTGATGGCAGAAAATGGAAAAGCGGGTGGAGAGGGCAGGGCCAGCCAGGGGCCCTTTTTACCAGTTCTTCAACCTATTGGAACAGTAACAACCAGTGCTTGTGAGCTGGTAAAATCTCACCCCTGAATTGTGGCCTATGAGGGGCCCGCCTCCAGCGCCCCTGCCACCTCTTAGTGCCCCCCTGCCAGCCCCCTTCCCTCTTAGCTCCCCCCTAAGGCATCTCACTGCTCCTCAGGGGGTGGTACCACTCACTTTGGGAACCACTGCTCTGGAAAGTGTGCAGAAAAGAGCAACAAAGATGATAAGGGGGCTGGAGGCTAAAGCATATGAAGAATAATTGCAGGAATTGGGTATGTCTAGTTTTATGGGAAAATGAGCAGGATGGCATGACACCAGTCTTACAATATCTGTCATGCCCCTGTTAGAATCTGACACTGAGGGAGAGGAGGAACAGCTGGCAGGGAGTGGGAATGTGGCTCCAGAGATTGTGGAGGAAACTGGGGAAGGGCACAGGCTGGCTGGGCATTCAGAGGAAGACCCAGGCCCATCCTGTCTTCATCCTAGGGCATGCAGGGAGGAGCGGATAAGGGAGAAATGTGAATGGTGTGGTCTATGGGGGAGGAAAGGGCCCTGATCCCCTTCATGGGCTGCAGCTGGGAGGACTGTTTAAGGACAAACTGCTCATGGCCCAGTGCTGGAAGCAAAGCATGAAATAATTCTAGTCTGTCAGTTCTTATCTGAGTTCTGGCACCCTTCCCAGTGTGTGTATTTTGATATCTGTGGACATCTTCAAGCCCTTATCGTGCCCTGTCTCATTAATTGCTTCAGTGTGCTTTGTGTTGTTTTTCTAGTTATAATTTATATGTATTTTGAGTGAACGGAATTTCTTCCTTTTCGCAACTGTTTGTGGGGGAGTTTTTTTCTCCAGTCAATGATAACTGGACCATGGAGGCCAAGTTGAAGGAACTAAAGGGACTTCACCTATTTTTGTTACTGTTACTTTTGTATCCCACCCTGGGTCATCACAATATCTCAGGGGCTGCCACATAGAAGAGGGAGTTAAGCTATTATCCAAAGCACCTGAAGGCAGGAAAAGAAGCAATGGATGGAAACTCACCAAGGAGAGAAGCAACCTGGAATTAAGGAGAAGTTTCCTAACACTGAGAAAAATCAATCAGTGGAACAACTTGCGTCCAGTAGTTGTGGATGCTCCAACACCAGGCTGGGCTGCTGAGGATTCGCAGGGGTTCGGGAGAGCCCCTAGCTAAGATTCTGTGCAGTTTGAAAATCCTCCAAATCCCACTCCTGGCTGGCCCTGCCCACCCTACTCCGCCTTTCCCAGGAGTCCCCACATGGCTCATTTTGGATGCAGGTAAGTGCAGGATGCATGCAGAGGCTCGGGCAGGGCAAAACAGGCCTCCTTGAAGTTCAGTAAGGCCAGAAATGGGCCCTTTTCTGGCTTCCAGAGAACTTCCGGAGCCTGGGGAGGCTGTTTCCACCCTCTGTTGTGGTTAGCCAGCACCAGGTGTGGACAGCTGAGGAGAGCGAGGACTAAGATGAGGGGCCAGGATCATTAGGGAGTGGAGTGCTGCCTTCAAAGATTGTGGGGGCTGGCAGCAGTGATGAGGAGGTTCCCGAGGAGCCTGTGCCAAGTGCGCGTGCACACAGGATTGCTCACAGGAAAGAGCAGCTACAACAGCATGGGCGACTCAGGAGTAAGGCTGCAAGGTAATGGCCCCTCCTTCAAGAAGATTCAAGGTGCTGGTACTGACCTATATAGCCCTTCATGGCTTAGGACCGGGGTATTTGCGGGAGACCCTGCTGCCAGTAACGGCTTCCCAACACCCTGTGTGCTCCCATAGGCAGGGCCTCCTTGGGGTGCCGTCAACCAGACAGTGTTGGCTGGCAACCCCTAGGGGTAGGGCCTTCTCTGTGGGAGCTCCCACCCTATGGAATCAGCTGCCCCTGGAGCTTTGGGTGGCCCTGACCTTCAATCCTTCCATCGTGGCCTGAAAACATGGCTTTTCCAACTTGCCGACCTGGGCTGATGGAGGGGATGGTTTTAGTAAATTGCTTTTATTAATTTTAATTGATTATTGGGTTTCATATTTAATACTTTTTAATATTTGTATTGTATTTTTATGATTGTACGATGCCCGGAGTCCTTCAGGAGATGGGGTGGCATAGAAATCCAATAAATAAAAAAAAACATAAATAAAGATAAAAGCCAGCTGTGAAACTAATATACTTTGCAGAAGGCAAAGACGTTTTGAAACTCCAGCCTCGTGGACATTCCAGTATCCTGAGTTTTTATTTGAAGATTCTTGTATTGCAAATTATTTCTTGTCTTTTATCTTTTGGCAAGTCTCACACAGTTTGGCAAGGCTTGTGCTTATCACAGCTAATTATTTCGTAAAAGCATTACAAGGTTTCTTTCCCTTTTGGATTGTGTTTGAATTGTTGGAAAAGGGTGTGGGTCAGAACACCGTCCCAGAGGCTTGAGGAAAACCTCCAAAGCCTGAGGAGGGCAAAAACACCCACCCCAAGCCTGTGGTGCAGGAGGCCAACTATGCCACACCCACCATGGCCATGCCCACCCAGCAACTGGGCAGGGAACCCTTTGCTAACATTTTTGAAGCCCACCCCGTCCAACATTGGAAACTTTTAAGAAGATATTGAAGAGCCATTTGTCTGAAATGGTATAGTATTTCCTGCCTGAGCAGGAGGTTGGTCTAGAAGACCTCCAAGGTCCCTTCCATTCATGTTGTCAGACATTCTGTTATTTGTTTAAGATGAGGACAACTGAACTTTAGAGCTCTTATGGGTTTCCAAGTGCTCAGTAAGGAGATCACAAAGAGTGATGATGTTTGGCTATCAAAAAGAAATTCATTGTGACTCCAAAGGTAAGCTTGTGGTGAGGTGAAAGGCAGGATAAATTTTATTTTGTTTTTTTTAAAACTTAAAATAAAATAAAAGCAACAACATATGATATCTTGAGTAACAATAAGAATGAAAGAGAAGCACTCATGTGAAATCTCTCTCTCTCTCTCTCTGTGTTATACACTACACACTTTATAGTGCACAGCTATAACAATTAACAAAAACAAATATTTTACACACTCTCTCTCCCTCTCCCTCAACCCCTGTCACACACAAATACATGCCACACACACCCTGGACAATATAATATAATTTCAGACTATTTTTACTAATTCATTCCCCCCACTCTCTCTCTCTCACACACACACAAATTACACATGCAGAAACTCAGGCATGCATACAGAGATACACTATAATAATGAAGAAAAAGAAATATTTTGGACTATTTTACTAATTCTCTAATCTCTCTCTCTCTCTCTCTCTCTCTCTCTCCCCTCCCCATCTCTCCCCTTCCACACTTTTATATGTTCTGTTCTTAATCCATTGCTCAAATAATCCTGTATTTTTAAAAGTATATCCATTTGATAAACTACCTATTTACTAAGAGAGCAAAAACAAATCAGTCCCAGCAAAAGCAGTTTATCACAATGAAGGTCAGGGGGGAGACAGTGGAGATGGGCAATTCCTTCCTCCAAAATTAAATCAAATCTAATAAACTTTCAGAGGCAGGCAGGATATACCTTTACGAAAATACCGGGAACTTTTTTTGGCCTCCATCTCAAAAAAGCCCAGAATTTCAGGTTGAAATTTTAGGGGGATTTGATTTATTTTGGTGGCCAATAAGCAATAAGTCTTTTTTTCCTCCTTCACCAACATGGTGGCCTTGTCCAAATAATGCAGCTTTTGTGCTGTTGATGAAAACATCAAATCCCACTGATGCTTCTGCTCAGAAGAGAGGATTTGCAGCAAAAAATGGGATTCGGCGCTGTTTCATAACTCAATAACTGCAAAAAATACCAGCATTATCTGCTCATGCAAATCTACTTGACATTCTCATCTCCTTTCTTGTAAACACTGAAAGCATAATCTCTTTTACCATTTGAAAGAGAACTGTGAGGAAGAAAAGAAAAACCTGTGTTGGGAGAAATATCTATCTGGTTCAGTTCCAAGTGGGGAGAAAGACACTGGAAACATGGAGGCTGATTGGAAAGATGGTTTATTGATGAAGCAGAACCACCGAGCACATGGGTGATTCTGGATAGGTGACCACATAGAGTGAGGGTTATTGTGGCTTGGTGGTCATGTGACTGGCTGGGCATGGCTTGTATGTAAATATTATAAATATTTATGTAAATATTGATTTTTAAAAAAAAAAACAACTTGATTTGAAAACTTGGCTCTTCCTACAATCTGGGTTGTGCTGACTCTCCTGGGTTGGGGTTATCTAATTGGGGTTTTAACGTTAATTAGCTTAAATGTTTAATATCTTTTAATTAATTTAATTTATTCACTGTTGTATTTTAATTGTAAGCCAGTCTTGGGAGAGGAGTGGCATATAAGTCGAATAAATAAATAAATAAACTTTTACCCAAAACCAGGCAAAGCAGGCAGGCAGATTGAGCTGCTCACAGAATCACAGATTCACTCAGAGATCTACCATTCTGCAATCTGGTAGCTGAGTCCGTCACATAAAATTTGCTTGCAAGCAAACTCATAAAATTTGCTAGCAAGCAAACTCACAAAATTAACTCACAACACACCATGTATGTAAATATTGAATCTTTTTATATAACAAAGCAACTTTTACCCAAAATCAGGCAGGCAGATTGAGTTGCTCACAGAAGGACAGATTCACTCATAGATCTACCATTCTGTAATCTGCTACCTGAGTCTGCACTGCAAAATAGAAGCTTCAGTCCTAAGGAAGGTTCAGCTTTGCTTTTAGATTACCTAGAAAACAAGAAATCCAACCATTTCTTGCTATCTAGGTAATCTAAATCTCCCGGCACAGAAGAACTGCTGATGGTCAGGAAAAAAAGGAAAAATAGCAACTTACCAAACGCAGGCAAGATGGATGGCGCGCATGCCAGGTAAGGAGTAAGTGGGTGGGGTGGGGAGGGGAGGGGCCAGCCAGGGGTATGATTGCCGGTTCTCCAAACAGGGCAGAATCATATAGAACCAGACCAACCAGGTAGAATCCCACATCTGGTTTTAGCTTTCAGCTCGCCAATCATTTTTGTCACTCTTCTCTGCATGCATGGCTATTTGATAATAAGAAGTGAAAAAACATCGCACCTCATCCATAAGAATTTCACCAACTTCTCTTTTTTGTTGAAAAATCCCAATTTATTTCATTACATTGAATAAAAACTAGTCGAAAGAAATGCAGGATAATTTTCAGCACAGCAAATGGAAAATGCCTCCTCAAAAACCAGAACCTAATGATCTGCCTCAGATCATTATTTTGAAATTCTAGACTTAGAAAACCTATTACTACACGGCCTTCGGTCCGATCTAAGTATAGTATATAAAATCATACATTGCAATGTCCTTCCGGTCAATGACTACTTCAGCTTCAAGCACAACAATACAAGAGCACACAATAGATACAAACTCAAGGTTAACCGCACCAATCTTGATTGCAGGAAATACGACTTCAGCAACAGAGTGGTCAATGTCTGGAATACTCTACCTGACTCTGTGGTTTCTTCCCCAAACTCCAAAAACTTTAACCTTAGACTCTCTACTATTGACCTCACCCCTTTCCTAAGAGGTGTGTAAGGGGCGTGCATAACTGCACTAACGTGCCTACCGTCCCTCTCCTATTGCTTCTTTTATTTTTGTTATATGTATTCATTTCATGTATTCACAACTATGTTTACACTTATACTTATTATTTTGTAAGCGATTGACAAATCAAATAAATAAATAAATAAATAAATAAATAAATAAATAAATAAATGTTTTAAAGGGGGGAAAATGGGTATTTAAAAAAAAAAGTCTAAAAGGGCCTTGGTGGTGCAGGCTGTTAAATGCCTAGCACTAAGTTCCAGCTGCCTGCAATTAGTGCAGGCTCGAATCCCACCAGGCTCAAGGTCGACTCAGCCTTCCATCCTCTCGGGGGAGGTAAATTGAGGACCCAAGATTGTTGGGGGCAATAAGCTGACTTTGTAAAAAATGCCGCTTAGTAATAAGTAGGCATATACAATGGAATGAAGGCTATTGCTGAGCACACTGGGTTCTATCCCAAAAACTGTAAGCCGCCCTGAGTCTTTGGAGAAGGGCGGCATATAAATGTAATTTTTTAAAAAAATGTCCACTCATCCTTCTACAGATGTATGGATCTTGGATGATTCAACAGTTCTTCATGTCTTAGTTTCCTTTAAATAGAATCAAAACCAGAATAGAACTGGAAGAGACCTTGGAGGTCTTCTAGTCCAGCCCCCTTATTCAAGCAGGTGAACCTATCCCATTTCAGATAGGTGGCTGGCCAGTCTCTTCTTGAAAACCCTACAACTTCTGAAGGCAAGCTGTTACACTGGTTAATTGTCCTCACTGTTAGGAAGTTTCTCCTTAATTCCAGGTTGCTTCTCTCCTGGATTAGTTTCCATCCATTGTTTCTTCTTCTGCCTCCTGGTGCTTTGGATAATAGAAGTTATAGTTATCTGGTTTTCCATTAAATGATGGAGAACATGAGAACTTGAACCCTCAAGAACATCAGTGCCTTGTCTACTTAAGATCAGCAGAAGGTTTCTTTAAAGGACATGTGATGACCCAGAATGTAACACAAATGTAACAAAATCCAAAATGTAAATAAATGCCCTTTAATGCGTCCAACTTGGCCCCACTGTTCAATAATTCTCAGTTGGAGATAAAACGTACTCAAAAATAGTCCTCAATGGAAAGTGATACAGTCCGAATTTAATGAGCAGATAGAGGTGAAATAAAAAACTAAAACAAACTACAATGAAGGAATTTCCACAATGGACCAGGATAAGTAATTACCAAATTCAAGGAGATAACAAGGCACAGTGTTGGAAGTACGCCAACCAAGATAACTTCAGCCCAAAATAACACACGCTTTGCTTCTGGCAATGCTGTGTTGTAATCATCTCTCTTATATACTAGTCTCCTCAGCTGCAACCAATGAGGGGGATCATAGCCGCTTCCTCTCTCATAAGCCAAGTTGTTGCCTTATCCTCTCCTCCCTGCATGCCCTAGGATGAAGAGCAGATGGGCCTGGTTCTTCCTCTGACTGCCCAGCCAGCCTCTCCCCTTCCCCAGCCTCCTCCACAACCTCTGGAGCCACACCTCCACTCCCTTTCGGCTGTTCCTCTTCTCCCTCAGAGTCCAACTCTACCAAGGGCATGACAGGACAATACAAGTAATCGTCAACATACAACTGTTCAGCTGAGATGGTAGCTCCAAGGATCATCTGTGAGCGAACTGGTTCACCCCAACGATCAGCTGCTGGGCCCTCTCGCCCACCCTGGCTCTATACTGGCCTTTATTTCCTGATTTTGAAGCTCAGCTGCTTTGCACAGCACAGCGGATTACCACGCATCAGCTGTTGAAGACACAGGGAGAATGCAGGATTGCAGGAGAAGGTCAGTAGCAAACTCTCTGAAGCACGTGTTTGGCATGCCCACCAAGCCACACCCACAGAACCGGTGGTAAAAAAATTTGAAACCCACCACTGGTACAATCACAATTGAGCCCAACGTTTATGTTGCTGTCAGAGTGCACACAGCTTTACTACATGAGACAATCAAGGAGCAATAACAGCAAACAGAGGTCTGTCATATAATAGTGGTCTTATCTACAAAAGAATATATACTATACATACATATACTATAGGCAGAGGTCAAACAATCAGCAATTACAGCAGGGAAAAACACATGACACAAGAGAGAAACACCCTAACAGGGCTTGTTGTTGTTGTTGTTGTTGTTGTTGTTGTTAGTTGCAAAATGGTGTCCGACCCATCGCGACCCCATGGACAATGTTCCTCCAGGCCTTCCTGTCCTCTCCCATCCCCCAGAGTCCATTTAAGCTCATGCCGACTGCTTCAGTGACTCCATCCAGCCACCTCCTTCTCTGTTGTCCCCTTCTTCTTTCACTCTCAATCATTCCCAGCATTAGGTTCTTCTCCAGTGAGACCTTCCTTCTCATGAGGTGGCCAAAGTCTTTGAGTTTCATCTTCAGGATCTGGCCTTCTAAAGAGCAGTCAGGGTTGATCTCCTCTAGGACTGACTGGTTGGATGGCCTTGCAGTCCGAGGGACTCACAGGAGTCTCCTCCAGCACCAGAGTTCAAAGGCCTCCATTCTTTGGCACTCAGCCTTACTGAGTCAATCACTGCAGGTCTTAAATTAGTAACACGGTTGTTAAGTCAATCTGGTTTCTCTATTGACTTTGCTTGCCAGGGGATCACATGACTCCAGGACACTACAACTGTCATAAATGTGAGCCATTGTCATTATCATGCATCCAAATGTAAATCGGATGACCATCACTGCAATAGTTGTAAGTGTGAAAAATGGCCGTAAGTCACTTTTTTCAGTGTTGTTGCAACTTTGGACCATCACTAAATGAACGCTTGTCAGTCTACCTGTGTTAAAATTCCTGTTTGAAGTATAATGACACATCTAAGGTAGACTTTACAATGTGCCTAGTCATTCTGTCCACTACTTCCTGTTCATGTCAAATGAGAACGCAGCAGTAATATTCAATAATTCATTTCTTTTCAGAGAGAAGAAACTAAGAAAATGCCAATTGGATTAAGAACTACAAAGTTGAAATTTGGCACGTATGTTCCTCTTGGCTTCTAGGTGCTTGCTAAGAAAGGATTTTTCAAAATGACCATCAGAGCATTAGTATTTCCCATATTATTATTAACATGCTCTGATGCTAAGGAGTTCTCACTTGTGGGGTGCCACAGGGGTCGGTCCTCTCGCCTCTCCTGTTTAATATCTACATGAAACCGCTGGGTGAGATCATCCGAGGTTTTGGGGTGAGGTATCATCAATATGCAGATGATACCCAGCTTTATATCTCCACCCCAGGCCAGATCAGTGATGCTCTCTCTGTGATGTCCCGGTGCCTGGAGGCGGTACGGGTCTGGATGGGGAGAAATAGGCTCCAACTCAACCCGACCAAGATGGAGTGGCTGTTCTTACTGGCATCTCGGCTTTCTTTGGATGTTCCATCTTTGGCCATGGGGGGAGAGGTGTTGCCCCCCATGGATAGGGTGAGGAATCTGGGCG
Source organism: Naja naja (assembly GCA_009733165.1). Lineage (NCBI taxonomy): Eukaryota > Metazoa > Chordata > Lepidosauria > Squamata > Elapidae > Naja > Naja naja. Next base: position 303,340,152 of record CM019149.1, read on the forward strand.
TCCTCCTGGACCCACAGTCAGTTTGGAGGAGCAGGTGGGGGCTGTGGCCAGGGGGGCTTTCGCCCAGGTTCGGCTGGTTCGCCAGCTCCGCCCTTACCTGAGCCAAGATGCCCTTCGAACGGTCACTCATGCGCTCGTCACTTCCAGAATCGACTACTGTAATGCTCTCTACATGGGGCTGCCCTTGCGAACTACCCGGAGGTTACAACTGGTGCAGAATGCGGCCTCGTGGGCTGTGATGGGAGTATTTTATTTTTATTTTATTTTAATTACATTTATATGCCGCCCTTCTCCGGAGACTCAGGGCGGCTTACAATTTTTGGGATACAACCCAATGTGCTCAGCAATAGCCTTCATTCCATTGTATATGCCTGCTTATTACTAAGCGGCATTTTTACAAGGTCAGCTAATTGCCCCCAACAATCTTGGGTCCTCAATTTACCTTCCCCGAGAGGATGGAAGGCTGAGTCAACCTTGAGCCTGGTGGGATTTGAGCCTACAGCAGTTGTAGGCAGCTGGAACTTAAGTGCAGGCAATTAACAGCCAGTATCCCGATACTCCCATGTTACACCCCTCCTGCATGACCTGCATTGGTTGCCGGTTGCCTCCCGGGTTAGTTTCAAGGTGCTAGTAACAACTTATAAAGTCCTAAATGGCTTGGGTCCAGGGTACTTGCGGGAACGCCTCCTGCCAGCATCACACTCCGATCGCCCTGTTCGCTCCCACAGGAGGGGCCTCCTTGGGATTCCGTCGGTTAGGCATTGTCAGCTGGCAGTTCCCAGGGCTAGGGCCTTCTCCGTGGGAGTGCCCACCCTTTGAAACCAGCTCCCTGTGGATCTCCGTTTGGCCCCTGATCTCCACTCCTTCCACCAGGACCTGAAGACCTGGTTGTTTCAACAGGCTGGCCTGGAATGACCCGGGTGGGGGGGGGGTTAACTGTTTTAATTTTTAAGGTTTTAATGTTTTATTGCTTATCTCAACTTGTTTAGGTTTAATTTGTTTTTAGGTAAACTATATGTAAATATGTGCTGTTTTATTGTTAGCCGCCCTGAGTCCTTAGGGAGAAGGGTGGCATACAAGTCAAACTAATTATTATTATTATTATTATTATTACTCCCCCTCCCCACCTGAAAAGAAATCTGTTCCAAATGCAAAACACAAGGAGAGGAGAGGAGTTTCAGTTTTAGTTTCACAGCACCAAGCAGCTTTAGTACAGAACAGTTGAGCTAAGCCACGCCCAGGCTTCTTGCTCACACAGCAAATACTCTTTCAGTTTCCAAACAGCCCTCAAATCTCTCACACACTGACAGGACGCTAGCCAGATGAATACCGATGGATGCTGGTAGGCAGAGGCACAATTTTTCCCACTTATTTTCCTCCCCAAAAACTAAACTTGATCACATATGTTCGTAGCGAGCTAGAGCTTAATAAATGAAGCTTGCAAGCATACATATTTGCAGTACAGAACACAGAATAACAGACTTGGAAAGGACTTTGGAGGTCTTCTAGTCCTACCCTCCAGCTCAATCAGGAAACCCCATCTCTTTTCAGACAAATGATTGTCCAGTCCTTTCTTAAAAGCCTCCGGTGTTGGAGTACACACAGCTTTGGTTCTCCTGATGAATTATTCTCACTGTTAAGAAATTTCTCCTTAGTTCTGTTGGAAGAAATGTCCATCTGGGTCCAGTTCCAAGTGAGAAGAAAGACACTGGAAACATGGAGGCTATTTGGAAAGATGGTTTAATGGTGGACAACTGGACCACATGATTTGAGGTCCTGGGCAAAAAAAAAGCACATGGGTGAGTGAGGGAGAGAGATTTATAACCTCTGTTGAGCTTCAAATTTGCTTCCTGTTCCTGTGGCAAGAAATGTATTCTGATTGGTTGTCAGACTCCCATGGGGCCAAGCAAGGGCAACTTTGCAGGTTGTCTTGAGTCCCAAGCTTGGTTGAATCTTGCTGGGTGATGTAATGAAGGGGCTTTGAGCAATTCCCATTATGGCTTAATGGCTTTGTCCTTGTTTGGATCTGAGTGAGGGCTAATCCCATCACCCTGGAGCTGAAGGTCTTTTGTGTTGTAGGTAAGATGTCTTTTGTCTTTCTGGGGCTATTAACAAAGCTTGGGGCTACTTTCCAAGAGCATGTTTCTCCTTTTTTCATCCAGGGAAGTTTAATATTCTGCCTTTTAAATATTACCTAGAATATTTCATTTTTCTAGAAGGAGGGTGGATGCTAACTTTCTACATTTCTAGGTTGGATCTTCCTTTAATGTTCTTCTACTGGTTATTCAATTTAATGTTGTGGGAAGAAACATCCATCTGGTTCAGTTCCAAGCTGGGAGAAAGACACTGGAAACATGGAGGTCAATTGGAAAGATGGTTTCTTGATGAAGCAGAACCTCATGGGTTTGTGGTTCTGAGCAGCTGACAAAATGGAGTTGAGAGTGGGGGGTGTTGATACCTTTCCTGGGCTTTGCACTTGAACTTCCTGTTCCTGTGCAAGAATATGTCCTTTAATATTCTATAGCTGTTATCAGATTCCTATGGGGTTCATGTAGGGGGTCATAGTTGGCTCTATAGGCAAAGAGGAAACACAAATCCTAGGTGTTGCCTGAGCTAATTTTGTCAACCTTTTATTTATTGCTCATCTGAAGTTTCTGTCTGACCCAGTGTTTCTGAATGGATTACCAAATCTGCATTTCTAAAAGCTGGCCTCCTCAGTTTCTGTTTGGGACCGGGAAACTGGGGCTGGTTTCTGAATAGGGTGGCCCAATCTTTCTTAATATGCACAAACTTTCTCCTGGGCTATTAGGAAAGACTTGTGGGGGAGTGGCTTTCTGTCTCCAAGACCATGTTCCTCCATTTCTCAACTAGGAAATTATAACATTCTGCCTTTAAAAAAAATATATTCCTCAAAATATTTCATTCTTTTAGGATTGTTTTCCCCCCATAATGCCACACAATTTAATGTCATAAAAATATACAAAAGGATTGGATTTCCAAAGGAAACCCTTGAGAGGGAAATACACCCCCCATGGAAAAATCTGTAAAGAGTTAGGCCAAGACTCATTAAATATCTAGGATGCCATTTGACAAAAATGTGTTGAATAAGGGCAGCTAATTGGAGGTGACAGAAAATACTCTGAATGAATTGACCAAGAAGAAACACATTCCTGTGGTCTCCAACATCTCAATGCTGGAGAGATGTCTATTAAAACAGCTCAGGGCAACACCAGGGTACTTGGAGGGAAATAAAACTATTGACCTATTTTCAAATGTTCTTTGGCACTGTAGATGTTATGGTTGCTTTCAGGTCTACAAGAATCAGTTGACCTGAAAGGCCACCTAACCTTAGATAATTGCAGTCTCCGATCTAACTACTCAGTTTTGAGCTATCATTAGCTGTTGGGTGAATAGTCCTGCCTGGGCCAGCTGGTTAATTGAGACTTCCAATGAGACAGAAAAACCTCGGGAAGACTGCTGAGCAATTGAAGGTCTCAAGACACAGAGAATGAGTTGCAACTGACATTGCTGGCCTTGCTACAATGGAATGGATGCTCCTGCTGAGAATCTAATGGAGAGAAGTAAATTTAAATTTAAAAAAAAGTGGGGGGAAGGTTAAAGAAATGGGCTAGAGAAGAACTTTGTTGAGGCAAAACACAATCCTTGTTTCTGTGGCCGCCCTCCAAAGCTTTGAGTGTATCTTCCAGATATTTTCTAAGAGTTGATTCCAAGCTCTCCTTCAATCCTGTCAAAGGGAAAAGTGATTAAGCAGAATTAGTTGTTTTGGGACCTTTGCTCTTCAAAGATAATCTGTATTGATATATATACACTCTGTGTGTGTGTGTGTGTGTGTGTGTATAATGTATGTATATATATGTGTGTGTAGGTGTACATGTACATGTATGTGTATGTATATATATATATATATATATATATATATATATATTCGTAGATTTTCACGGGTAAAGGTATGTAGGTCTTGGTGTATTCGGGTCTTGTCCCGTGTAAGATTGAGAATACCTTGGTGACGTTTCGACGAGATCCCACTCGCCATCTTCAGGCTGGTGTCTTCGGCTTCGTGTTTGTGCCAGCCAAAGACACCACGAAGTGTGCCACGAAGCCGAAGACACCAGCCTGAAGATGGCGAGTGGGATCTCATCGAAATGTCGCCAAGGTATTCTCAATCTTACACGGGACAAGACCCGAATACACCAAGACCGACATATATGTATGTATGTATGTATGTGTGTATGTATGTATGTATATATACATACATATATTAGGGCACAAATTACAAATTAGGTCACAAACTCTTATGTGGCATGCCAAAAAATACAAAATGGCAAATAGAGATGTAATCTCAGATCTAGATGATAGACTTCCGGGACATTCTTAGGAATAGGCTGTGTAAAACTCCGCATTGGACACGTTTGATGTTGCTACCCATCACTCCATATTTTTTTGAACATTGACTTTTTTTCAATTAATTGTACTCGTTTGGAAACAGAGGAAGCTGTTTTCATCCCAGCTAGTATCAGTGATCAAGTTACTGATCCTGGTCAGGATCAAGTAACGCATTAATCAATGATCGACTTTGATTGCAGCTTAATGGGTTTGATAAACTCATCCATTCACATCATGCTTTCTACATAATAGAGGATTAGCTGTTCTTTGTCCAGTAGAGGATCTACAGAGATCAGTGTGCCTTCTGACTTTTTTTTTTAAATTATTTGACTCTGCTTCTTAAATTGAAGTCTATGAGTGGCTAGCAATAGATAAAAGTACCATGAAACACACACACACACACAAAAACAACCCTAACCCAGCCATCCTTGCCACAGCAAGTTCCAAGACTAGTCCTGACCAAGGATCCCAGCATAGCTGACTAGCCAAGTTGCCTGCCTAATGTTTGGTAAGTTTCTTTCCTTCCTTCCTTCCTTCCTTCCTTCCTTCCTTCCTTCCTTCCTTCCTTCCTTCCTTCCTTCCTTCCTTCCTTTTTTTTCTTTCTTTCTTTCTTTCTTTCTTTCTTTCTTTCTTTCTTTCTTTCGTGTCTGTTTTGTTTTGATTAATCACAAAAACAAAACAGATACTAAATAAATAAATACATAAAAATTATTTTACTATTATAGTTCCATGTTGATACTTCTGTTTGTTTCTCCTTTACACTCTCCTATTAGGAAAAACATAAGTGTCAATATGTAACAATAACAGTAGTGTAACAAAAAAAAATATGTATTTATTCATGTTTTCAGTATCTGTTCTGTTTTTATGATTAACAAAAACAAAACCTATACTAAAAAAAATATTAAAAATTATTATTTTTTCCCCCTCCTATTTTGCTCCTGTCTTGTCTCAGAAGAGAAGAGACTCTTAGATGACCATCATCTAAGGTTCTGGAATTTAGAAGATCACCAGGCTGAGTTCTGGGGGGGGGGTCAAACACATCATAAGTCATGAGCCCCTGCATGCCCACAAGAGATCTAAGTCCAGCTCACCTTCAATGCTTTTCTTATCTCCCACTCATTTCCCTTGACTGTTAGTTGGCCATGGAGGTGGTATTCAGCAGGTTCAGCGGAAATTTTGAGCAGTTCGGAAAACCGACAAATACCATCTCTGACTGGCCCCACCCCATCTATTCTCTTCCTCCCGTGTCCCAGCTGATCAGCTTGGTCTTCTTTGGTTGCCCTGCACAGGAGAACAGAGCTGGAAAGCAGGTTAGTGGGGTGGGGAGGGAATGGGGATTTTTCAGTAACCTTCCCCTGGAGTGGGGTGGGAATGGAGATTTTACAGTACCCTCCCCTGCCACACCTACCAAGCCACACCCACTAATCCACACCATGCCCACTAAGCCACAACCACAGAAAGCCCACAGAACCGGTAGCAATTCAAGAAGTTTGGTGGCAAATGGGAGCAAGTTTAGAAGATAACTACAATAATAGTAAAGGGTTGGAATTACATCTGTGCACCCCTGCACACAGACACACAAACACACCACAAGTTAGTGGTTTCATGAAAGCCCTAAAATAGAAAAATAGGACAGAAGGATAAAGGAGGTAGGGGCTATAGAATTTATGTCCACCAGATATATGTAGATTGCTCCACATATCCAATCCATTTTATAATCCATCTTTCAAATTCAATTTGCTCTCCAGCAGATTTATGGTAAAGTTCTTCTTCCTCCTCATCATCATCATCACCACCACCATCCAAAGAAATGCATATTGCTGTATGAGAGAGACAGTAAAGGAGGTTGAGCTTGCTTGCATTTCTTTTTCCTTGGTGTCTCTCTTGTGTATCTTTCTCTGTGTGTGTCCTAACACATCATTATAGAAGTCAGAGGCATTGGTGCATATGCACATGGTTGCCAGAGAAAGGCCACAGAGGGGAAGCAAGTTGGAATAATTCAGGGGGTATGAAAAAGGCAAGCAAAAATGGGATGGTCCTTCAGTGGCATGGTTCAAGCTGGCATCTTGTTTTTTTAAAAAAAGACAACAACAACAACAACAACAAAAGCAATTGTATTTGTATCTCTGACTGGAAGGAAGGAATTTCACTGGAAAAAAAGATGAAGGGGAAGGATGGGAAGGAGAAAGAGAAGCATGGGAAGGAAAGAGGAGAAGGAGAAAGGAAGGAAAGGAGAAAGGGAAGAAGAAAGATAGGAAGGAAAGAGGAGAAGGAGAAAGGAAGGAAAGGAGAAAGGGAAGGAGAAGGATAGGAAGGAAAGAGGAGAAGGGAATGGGAAAGAGAAACGGAAGGAGAAAGATGGGAAGGAAAGGATGAAAAGAAGAATGGGAAGGAAGGAGAAGGAACAGAAGGAGAAGAAGGGGGAGGAGAAGAGGAAGGATGGGAAGGAAAGATGAGAAGAGAAAGGAAGGAGAAAGATGGGAAGGAAAAAGGAGAAGAAGGAGAATGGGAAGGAAGAAGAAGAAGGAACAGGAGGAGAAGGAATGGAAGGTGGAGAAAAATGGGAAGGAAAAAGGAGAAGGAAAAGAAGGATGGGAAGGAAGGAAAAGAAGGAGAAAGAGAAGGAACAGGAGGAGAAAGATGGGAAGGAATGAACAGAAGGAGAAGGAAAAGGAGAAGAAGAAAAGGAGACTTGATAACTAGTGACTTTTTACTTACTTTGAAAATGAGAAAAATCCCAACGAAATCTGTCACCAAATTCTTTTATTCTAAGTTTTCAGTGAAAGGAAATAAGATTGAGGTTTCAAATACATGCCTAGTACTGCAGAATGCTGATATCTTAGTGAATTTTAAAATACTTAATAGGGACACGATTTTGCCCATTATGCTTCCTATGTTCATGTGTCTATTATTTCCCATCTCTTACTCTTCTTTTTACTTCTGCTATTGTACGCTATGTAAAAAGAAGCATATTTCTCAACTCTGCATTGACTGCGGATATAAGAAAGAGTGGGGTGGGTGGGAAAGAACGTTGTTTGTGAATGATTAGGTGAATAATAATTTTATTACTGTCTGTGAGATCATTTTCTCTCTTCTCCCTGAAGGTGATATGTAAATGAAAGGGAACCAGCAAATCAATTAAGAAAAAGTCACAGCTGCACAACTTGAGAAATGAGAGATTGAAGTTAATGACAAGAGCTTTTCATATTTTACTTATTTATTTTTATTTTTAAATAATTCCCCCAGCATGAAACTTCCTTCTTTTCTTTTCATTTCTCTCCCTTGCTCGTGTTCTCCCCCCAGCCCTTTCAACCAAATCGTTCTTTTTCTTGAGGCTTGAAACATATTTAGAGGCAGATATGTCTCCACTTTGCATTCCAGTGCTTTTACCAGCCTGAAGCTAGCTTGTTATACCCAACTTAGGCAATGTCCAAGGGACAATCAACACTTCAGAATCAATCCTAGGCAGATATGAGTTTGGATCTGATGGGCTTTCCTTTCCTTTCACCCCCATTCTGAGGAGGGGGAGAATTTTGCGGTGGTTCTCCTCCTACCTCTCGGGTCGTTCACAGTGTGTGTTGGCAGTGGGGCAGAGATTGATGCTGAGGCCACTCACTTGTGGGGTGCCTCAGGGGTCGGTTCTCTCACCTCTCCTGTTCAACATTTATATGAAGCTACTGGGTGAGATCATCCATGGTTTCGGGGTATGGTATCATCAGTATGCTGATGATACCCAATTATACATCTCCACCCTGAACCACCCCAACGATGCCCTTGATGTGATGTCCTGGTACCTGGAGGCTGTTCGGAACTGGATGGGGATGAACAGGCTCAGACTCAACCCTTCCAAGACTGAGTGCCTGTGGTTTCTGGCATCCCAGTTTGGTCAAGTTATTCCATCATTGACGATTGGGGGTGAGATCTTGACCCCATCGGAGAAGGCCCGCAACTTGGGTGTCCTCCTGGACATACGGCTGTCTTTAGAGGACCATCTTTCGGCCGTCGCCAGGGGGGCTTTTTATCAGGTCCACCTGATTTACCAGTTGCACCCCTTTCTAGACCGGGACGCCTTATGCACAGTTACTCATGCCCTTGTCACCTCCCGGTTGGACTACTGTAATGTTCTCTACATGGGGCTCCCCTTGAAGAGCACCTGGAGGCTCCAACTGGTGCAGAATGCGGCTGCGCTGGTTATTTATGGGAGGCCTCGGCATGACCATGTAACACCTCTCCTGCACGGCTTGCACTGGCTACCGGTGGTCTTCCGGGTGCGATTCAAGGTGATGGTTATGATCTTTAAAGTGCTCCATGGCTTAGGCCCAGGGTATTTGCGAGACCACCTGCTGCCGATGACATCCTCCCACCGACCAGTGCGGGCCCACAGAGTTGGCCTCCTCAGGGTGCCGTCAGCCAAACAATGCCGGCTGGCGGCCCCCAGGGGGAGGGCCTTCTCTGTGGCTGCCCCTGCCCTCTGGAATGAGCTACTGGTAGAGATCCGGATTGTCCCCGACCTGAGAGCCTTTCACCGCGCCCTTAAAACATGGCTGTTTAAGCAAGCCGATCTATCCCCATGAGATATTTTTTAAATTTTGGATTGGAATTATCGTTTTTAATCATTGTTCTTAAATTTTTAAAATGTGATATGGGTGGGGCTTAATTGAGTTTAATTTTATTTTAATATTTGTATTGTATGTTTTTTTAATGCCCTGTAAACTGCCCCGAGTCCCTTTGGGGAGAAGGGCGGTATATAAAACTAACTAATTAACTAAATAAATAAATGTAGGAGTAGAAGACATGGAGGAGGAGGAGAAACAAGAAGAGGAGGAGAACAAAGTTGAAGAGAAGAAGAAAAGGAGGAGGGGAAGGAGAAAGAAGAGGGGGAGGAGAAGGACCATGGAAAGTAGAAAGATGGGATGAGAAGGAGGTGAACCAGGAGGAGGAGGAGAACAGAGAGGAAGGAGGAGGAAGAGGAGGAGAAGAAGATAGAGGAGAAGGAGCAGGAGAAGAAGGAAGAGGAGAAAGAGAAAGAAGAGGAAGAGAAGGAAGAGGAAGAAGAGGACGAAGAGGAAGAGGAGGAGATAGAGGAGAAGACAGAAAAGGAGAAGGAAGAAGAAGAAAAGGAGGACCAGGAGAAGAAGAAAGATGGGATGAGAAGAAGGAGGTGCAGACCAGGAGGAGGAAGAAGAGAGGGAAGAAGAGGGAAAGGAGAAATAAAGAGGAGGAAAGGAAGAGCATGAAGAGGAAGGGAAGGAGGTAGATAAGGAGGGGGGGAAGGAGGAAGTTTAGTCTACAGCTCTTGCTGCCTGCTAAAATATCAGCACATACAAAATGAGAAAGAGTGCCGAGAGCAGGTTCACATTTGGAATTAATCATGCTTTCCACTAATACATTCCTCCTGGAGAGGATGAGTTTGTATGCACCCCCAATGTCTGATTATCAGGGTCTTTGCCCAAGGAAAGAAATATTCATCGGTTTTGTCACAAAGGGAAGAAGAAGAAAAAAGCAGTATTCTTTGGATTTACTCAAAGAAGTCTCGGCACCTTTGAAAAGTCAGATCTCTTTTTCCACCCCTACTTCGGCATTTTTACAAGAACATCTCGCGGGTTCTTTAACAATGCAAGATGGGGAAAACATCCTCCAGTTTTGCCTGAAGGAGAAGGTTTGTGGTGGACTGAAAGATTTGTGGTTGACTGAAGGGTGCATTTGACAAATGCTGGCTATCTTTAGCACCTTTTCATTATGGAATGCACTGCCTCTGGACCTCCGTCTGGCCCCTGACCTCCGCACCTTCCGCCGCGACTTAAAGACCTGGTTGTTTGACCAAATCGGGCTGTGATTACCTCACCTGGGCCATGGGATAATTTTAAGTATTTTAATTTGGTTTTATTGGCCTTAAATTGTTTAATTCTTTTTTAAATAATTATTGTATTGTGTGTTTTAATTGTGAGCCTTGAGTCTTCGGAGATGGGGCGGCATATAAGTCAAATAAATAAATAAATAAATAAATAAATAAATAAATAAATAAATAAATAAATAAGGGACTTCTCAAGAAACTCCGTTTCTCCCCAAGCTATAAAACTTAATATAAATTCCAGGAATGAGAATGAGTTGTCCAACCATTTCCCTTTTGCGGGATCCAGTCTGGGTCAGTCACCAGGACCAGAAGTGTAGTCTTCTGAACTTTCAGACTCATGCTGGATCCCATCCTCAGGAACTTCTCTCTACCAGAGTATGTGCTTTGGGCTATTCTGTGTGTGGTGTTTATACAGTGCCTCTTGTGTGTGGCTTTTTAGCTGTTGATTGGGCAGTTGTCAGCTGGCTATTAAAAAAATTGGCTGTTGTTTCCTTGTGCTGCCAAGGCCTCTGCTCCTAAGAACTTGATAAACTAGTGGTAAGTCAGCACTTCTATTGACTGACAAGGGACCTGTTTCCTAGGCTTCAAATTTTGTATTGCATGTTTTTTTACGATGTGAACCGCCCTGAGCCCTTCAGGAGATAGGGCAGCATACAAGTCCAAATAAATAAATAAATAAATAAATAAATAAATCCCTTCCCAGCTGTTTTTGTACCTGCTTGGCCAACAATCTTAGTAGCTGTAAAATTGAATGCAATTGCAATGTACTGTAGGAAAATTTCAATCAATCAGAATGGAGGTGGAAGAGGCCTTAGAGGTCTTCTAGTCCAACCCCCTTGAGGGTAGATCTTAGTGCCTTATTTTACTGCACCAAAGGAGTCAGAACTCAATGTCTTTTTTCCTCCTTGCTTGCTTCCATTACCCAATTACCCAATTTTGCTTCCTTAATTTCCCTAATATTTATTTTTGCATTCTCTTTGTATGTCATATTACAAATTAATAAAAAACTATATTAAAAAAAGAACCTTCAGAACAGCAAGTTTTCATCTCATTCAGTGGGTGAGTTTCCTTCTCCTTAGCCATGAATGAGTGAATGAATGAATGAATGAATGAATGAATGAATGAAACCTTAAGGATTCAAAAAATATATTTTGGAATAATTAGGAAACGATATTTGGAGTATCGATTTTGGAAAGTTAAAAATAGACTAAGTATCCAGGTGGATTAGGAATTAAAAAAAATGAAATTAATTACAAAAACACTTTCCATAGGAAATTCTCAATGTTTGGCTTTTTGGGGGGGAAATTGTAGAATAGGACTTGGACACTAATTATACAAACCAAAGAAACTAAAGATTACAATTAAATGGTAAGAATACTTAAATGTGATGTGTTAACAAAAAATGGAGCAAAATGCTGTAACAGCAGATATATTGAAGGATGCTTTTGAAGAATGGACTGAGAAATTAATTTTAAGAATGTCTGATACCATAGATAGATGGTATGGTAATGATGTCTCAGAACAGAAACAAGCTCTACAGGAAAAAAAACTAAAATTGATTTGAGTGTGGATTTAAATATGATAAGTTACAAGAATGACATGCAAAAAAGGTGTATATGTCATATGGGGAAAGAAGGATGTTTTGAAATTAAATGGGCTGATATCTTAATACATAAAATGGACCAGAGGAGTATTTGGATAATCGTTTAAAAAAACACACCTGGATTTACAACAGAGATCTGTTAACATTTGGAATGATTTTCTGAGAAGAGACAAAAAGTCAATGAAACAAAATCAAGTTTGAGGGTGTTATTTAAGGGATTTAAAGCCAAGATTATCAAAAGAACAGGGAAGAAACATAAAGTTGTCTTATCTGATCAAGGTTAAAATAGATATGCAGTTATCTCTAGCAGACCTTCATGGACTTTTACTGACTAGCAATGGATGTTGAGACTTGAAGTTTCTGTTTATAGTTAAAAGTTGAGATATGGGAAGACAAGTTCCTTTGTTGTATTTAAAGAGATTGGTGATGTTACCAAAATAGTTTATACTTATCGTGATGAGGGGAGGGGGAAGCCTTAAAGAGAATTATTAGAGGCAGTTTTTTAACCAAGGAAAGAGAATATTGTAGGAAAGGTATTTATTTATTTATTTATTTATTTATTTATTTATTTATTTATTTATTTTATTTATTTTGTCAAGCGATTATAAGATAACAGGTATAAGTATAAACATAGTTATGAATACATGAAATACATATAAGAAATATATGCGGACCTAGCCTGCATCACCGAGACCTGGCTGGGCCCGGAGGGTGGTGTCCCTCTGGTTGAATTGTGCCCTCCAGGTTTTCGGGTTCTGCATCAGCCACAGGCCCAGGGAAGGGGTGGTGGGGTGGCTGTGGTTATTCGGGAGACCTTGTTTCCAAGGGAGGTCTCCATCCCAGAGACAGGTGGGAGTGAGACCCTCCTCCTGAGGTGGGGGCGTAATGGTCAGGTGGGCTTGCTGCTTGCATACCTCTCCCCCAGCTGTGTGGCAGCGGCCCTGCCTGGGCTTCTCGATGTCCTCTCAGGGTTGGCGGTGGAGTGTCCAGACTTGATAGTCCTGGGGGACTTCAATCTTCCTTCCCTGGGTGGGGTGTCGGGTTTGGCCCAGGAATTCATGGCTTCTATGGAAGCCATGGGCCTGACCCAATTGATCCAAGGCCCAACTCATGAGGGGGGAAACACTCTCGACCTAATTTTTGTCTCTGAACGGTGGCGTAGTGACAGAGGGCCGGCCACTGTTGTGGCACTGCCCGTTCCATGCTCTGATCACTATCTCCTACGGCTGGTCTTCCAACAGGCTGCCCCCCGCTGCTGGGATGAGGAGCCACTTAGATGGTTCCGCCCCAGGCGCCTGATGGACCCTGAGAGGTTCCAGACAGAACTGGTTTTTTTTCCCTCTTCCCTTGCCCATGACTCTGTCGAGGATCTGGCATCTGCTTGGCAACAGGCTGCATCGGGTGCCCTCGACAGGGTTGTCCCCATGTGTCCCCTCACACGCCGTGGATCCCGGATGGCTCCTTGGTATACGGAGGAGCTCCGGGAGATGAAACGCCATCGGAGGGGTTTAGAGAGCAGGTGGAGGTCCACCTGCTCCCAATCCGATCCAGCCCAGCTAAGAGCCCATATTAGGACTTACCTGGTAGCTATGAGAGTGGCGAGGAGGTCTTATCTCTCTGCCCTCATAGCGTCCGCAGATAACTGCCCAGCCGCCCTGTTTCGGGCTACCCGCTCTCTCCTTCGTATGGAGGGGAGGGCGGACCCATTGCAGGGAAGGGCTGAGGAGTTTGGTCAATATCTGTCAGATAAGATCGCTCGGATTCAGAGCGGGCTGTCCTCTGATTTGCAGTGGTCTGAGGAACGGGATACAGGCAGTCTGGCCAGTGTGATCTGGGATGAGTTTGATCCTGTTTCCGAGGATGAAGTGGACAGGACTATGCGGCACCTGAGCTCCACCACATGTTTATTGGACCCGTGCCCTTCCTGGCTAGCTTATGCCACCAGGGAGGCCGCCTGCGGTAGAATAACACGACTGTGTTGGAGGTGTTTAAATAGCAATTTGATAGATTCTGTTAAGAATGCTCTGGTTGTCTATTTGTGTTCTGGACAGAGGGTCGGAGTAGATGTTCACAAGGTTCCTTCCAAACTTAACATCCCATGATTTCATCAAAAGGGTTAAGCGAATAAGTTAAATATCATCATACATCTTGAAAATGGTAGCAGTCAGAGATGTCCCTATGGGGATTCCTGCTCCATAGCAGCTTTCTGGCTTTTCTTTTTCTCCCCCTTTATTCTGAGTTTATTTGCAAGGGATGGTAACCCATCGAATGGGAGACAAATATCTGAGTGCCAATGACACTGAGAACCCCCGGCAAATATCAGAGCTGGAGCAGATGTCAAAACCGCACTGAACCAAACCAGAGGGCATCCAAGCTTGACACAAAGCAAATTTCCTTGGCAAAAGTGACAGAAAATAAACACCCTCTTCACAGAAATTGCAATAATTTGATGTGACCAGACCCCTTCTTGGCTCACGTGAAAGCTGGCACACTTTGCAAAAACCTTCATTACTGCCACATGACTGGCACAATCCTGGCTGTTCCCAATGCAAACAGTTCTGCATGCTTTCTCTGCAGAAGGAAATCTCACTAGCAATTTCTGCAAAGGCTCTTGGGGTGCTCTTCCCCACCCTTAGACCTTCTTCAATGGATGGAAACTAATCAAGGAGAGAAGCAACCTAAAATGAAAGAGAAATTTCCTAACAGTGAGAAGAATTCATCAGTGGAATGACTTGCCTCCAGAAGTTATGGGTGCTCCAACACCGAAAAATTTCAAGATGAGATTGGACAGCCATTTGTCCATGGTCCCTTCCAACTCTGTTATACTGTATTCTGTGTTTGAATGAATGAATGAATGAATGAATGAATTAATTAATTAATTAATTAATTCTTTATTGGCCAAGTGTGATTAGACACACAAGGAATTTGTCTTGGTGCATATGCTCTCAGTGTACATAAAAAGGAAAAATACATTTGTCAAGAATCATAAGGTACAACACTTAATGATGGTCATAGGGTACAAATCATGTTTGTTTTCTAATCATGCCTTGGTAAGACCACACTTGGAATATTGCATCCAGTTCTGGTCACCAAGATGTATAAAAAAAGATGTTAAGACTCTAGAAAGAGTGCAGAGGAGAGCAATAAAGATGATTAGGTGACTGGAGGCTAAAACATATAAAGAACGGCTTCAGGAATGAGTCCCAAAGGTGCTTTCTTTTTCAAGAGGCAACTGGAGTTTTTGGTTTTTCTTTGAAGATGTTTCACTTCTCATCCAAGAGAGCTGAAGAAGCTTCTTGGATGAGAAGTGAAACTTTTTCAAAGAAAAACCAGAAAGTCCAGTTGCCTCTTGAAAAAGGACCTTTGGGACGACCATGATCTGGATGACTGAGAATCTCCATAGACATTTGCAGGAATTAGGTATTTTTAGTTCAATGAAAAGAAGGACCAGGGGTGACATGATAGTAGTCTTCCAATATTTGAGGACTGTCACAAAGAACAAGGGGTCAACCTATTCTCCAAAGCACCTGAAGGCAAGAAACAATGGATGGAAACTATTTAAGGAAAGAAACAACCTACTGTAGAACTAAGAAATTTCCTGACACTGAGAACAATTCATCAGTGCCTTCAGAAGTTGTGGATGGTCCATCACTGGAGGCTTTTAAGTAGAGACTGGGCCAGGGTCTCCTGCTTGACCAGGGAATTGGACTAGAAGACCTCCAAAGTCCCTTCCAACTTTGTTATTCTGTATTCTGTGTTTGTTTTCTTAGAGTTTCTTAGAAATCTAGACAGAGACTAAGCAAAGAATCTGTAAAAGCAGGAAACAAACTTTTTCTCCAGTAATATTGTACTACTAACTAGAGCATACAAAACATTTGCTAGTCCAATTCTTGAATACAGCTTATCTGTCTGGAATCCACACTGCATATCAGACATTAATACAATTGAGAGAGTCCAGAAGTATTTCACGAGAAGAGTCCTCCACTCCTCTACTTGCAACAGAATATCCTATGCCTCCAGACTTGAAATTTTAGCCTTAGATAACTTAGAACTATGCCGCCTTCGGTCTGACCTAAGCGTAGTACATAAAATTATCCATTACAATGTCCTACCTGTCAACGACTACCTCAGCTTCAACCATAACAATACAAGAGCACACAATAGATACAAACTCAAGGTAAACCACACAAAACTCAATTGCAGGAAATACGACTCCAGCAACAGAGTGGTCAATGTCTGGAATACTCTACCTGATTCTGTGGTTTCTTCCACTAACCCCAAACACTTTAACCTTAGATGGTCTACTGTTGACCTCACCCCATTCCTAAGAGGTCTGTAAGGGGCATGCATAAGTGCACAAATGTGCCTATTGTCCCTGTCTTAATGTTCCCTTTTATTCGTATTTATTTCATGTGTTAATAATCATGTTTACACTTATATGTATTATCAAATGCATGCTTGACAAAATAAATAAAGAAGAATAAAACAAAAACAACAGTTATGATGATGCTTTGGAGCGTGCCAAATTTTTTACTCTTTCAAGACTGCATTTTCTTCTGTTTTATTTTTCAGAAATGGTATTTATTTTCATTTACATTTAGATTAGCTTTGCGGCAGCAGATGGAAAGACTTGGAGTGAAATTACAATCAAAAAACATTAGAAACCGTTGAGAAATTAAAACTAAGTGGCAACCTTCTCCACAGCTTTTGTTTGGTTGGTTGGTTTGGCTTATTTTGGATAAGGCTGAGGGAAAAAATATGGACCTCACTCATTAAAACTGACAGAGTTGGGCAGAGGAGATGAAGGGTAAAAGGAGTGGATCTGCTTGAAAACATTTGAGAAGTCACAACAAAATGGAGACAGAGGTTGGGATCTGTTTACTGTAGCTACATTACCCTCTCACTGTGTGGGATATATATTTCAGCTATGCTGCTCATTGCAGGATGGATAAAAAACAGAAATATTTTCAGGGAAAAAAAAGAATAAAATCCATGAACCCGAACTATTGTTTCTCATTTCTTGGATGACATGTCAGGGGATTGTTGAAAAAGCAGACACGTGCAACTACCTTTAAATTGTCTCTACAATTTATATACAGTAGTAATATATTTTGAATAAAGATGCTTACGTTGTTGAAAACGGTTGTCAATCATTTCTAACTCATTATCATGCAATGGATGAATGTCTATGGGGATGCTCAGACATCTACAGTAGGTCATGGTGGTCCCAAAAGTGCTTTTTTTCAAGAGACAACTGGACTTTCTGGGTTTTTTTTGAAGACATTTCACTTCTCATCCAAGAAGCTTCTTCATCCAAGAGCTGAAGGAGCTTCTTGATTGAGAAGCAAAACGTCTTAAAAGAAAAACCAGGAAGTCCATTTGCCTTTTGAAAAACAGCCCCTTTGGGACATGCAATGGATGTGATTTTTCTGAGGGTTACCCTTCAAGAGTTGCTTCTTTGACTTCTAATGACTCAGCTATGGTGTCTATCCAGAGGTGGTATTCAGCAGGTTTGGACTAGTTCTGGAGAAACGGTAGCAGAAATTTTGAGTAGTTTGCAGAACTGGCAAATACCGCCTCTGACTGGCCCCGCCAACCCATCTATGCTCTGCCTCCCATTGAGTCCCAGCTGATCGGCTGGGTCTTCTTTGGTTGCCCTGCACAGGAGAATGGAGCTGGAAAGCAGGTTAATGGGGTGGGGAGGGAATGGAGATTATACAGTATCCTTCCCCTACCATGCCCACCAAGCCATGTGTCATGCCCCTGTTGGAATCTGATTCCAAGGGGGAGGTCAAGTAGCTGACAGGGAGTGGTTCTAGTGGCTGTGGAAGAAACTGGGGAAGGGCACAGTCTGTTTGGGCATTTAGAGGAAGACCCATGGCCACCTCCTCTTCATCCTAGGGCACGCAGGGAAGAACGCATAAAGGAGCAACATGAGTTGCATGGTTCACAGGGGAGGAAAGAGCCCTGATTCCCTTCATTAGCTGCAGCTGGGAAAACAGGGTTTAACAAAGGCTTTTGCGCATAGCACCTTGCTGGAAGCAAAACATGAATTATATTTGTTTGTCAAGGTTTATCTGGGTTCTGGAGTCCTTCCAACTGTGTGTGGTTTGTTATCTTTTGGAAGTCTGCAATTCCTTATCCTGCCTTGTCTCGTTAATTTCTGCAGCCTGGTTTGTGTGGATTTTTATTTACAGTTTATATGTACTTTGGGTTTGGACTGAATTTCTTCCCTTTAAAGACTGTTCTTGGGAGAGTTTTCTTTTCTCCAGGCGAAGGTAACTGGACACCGGGGGCCAAGTTGGAGGTATTAAAGGGACTTTACCTATTTTTGTGACTTTGTTGCTTTTGTGCCACACCCCGGGTCATCACACCATGCCCGTAGAACCGGTAGTAAAAAAAAAATTGAATCACATCACTGTGTCTATCTATTTTCTCTTCTGTCAGCTTCTTTTATAGAATATAGAATATCAGATTTGGAAGGGACCTTGGAGGTTTTCTAGTCTGACCCCCTGCTCAAGCAGGAGACCCTATACCATTTCAGACAGGTGGATGTCCAGACCCTTCTTAAAGGCCGCCAGTGATGGAGCAGCCACAACTTCTGAAGGCAAGCCATTCCACTGATCAATTGATCTGTCAGGAAATTTCTCCTTAATTCTAAGTTTCTTCTCTCCTTGATTAGCTTCCATTCATTGTTTCTTGCCTTGCCTTCAGGTGCTTTGGAGAACTGCTTGACTCCCTCTTCTTTGGGGCAGCCCCTTAAATATTGGAACACTGCTATCATGTCCCCCCTGGTCCTTCTTTTCACTAGACTAGACATATCCGATTCCAGTTCTTTTCCTTATTGCCAAGATTCAGAACTTCTCTAGTGATTCTTGACTTCACATAGCCAAACTATTTAGTCTTCAGTTCCATGATGAATGTACTGATGATGTGACCTAATTTGGGTAATGAAGCATCTGCAAGAAAACAACCTGTATCAGAGGGCACCAAGGACCCTCGTTTCAGTCCTCAGCTGCAAATATTCTCTTTGGTGGCCTTCTAGTCCAATCCCCTGCTCAAGTAGGAAACCCTACACCATTTCAAACAAATGGTTCTCCAATATTTTCTTAAAAACCTCCAGTGATGGAGCACCCACAACCTCTGGAAGCAAGTCAGTGCACTGATTAATTGTTCTCACTGTCAGGAAATTTCTCCTTAGTTCTAGGTTGCTTCTCTTCTTGATGTCAACTCATAAAATATTCCTATGCCTGTTTTCAAGTTGACATAAACAAGTGGGGTGGAATATGAAGGAGCAATACAGCAGTTTAAAACCAGAAGTACATTGCACCCCTATCTTAAAAAAATTGTAGCTAGGCTACCAGATCTTCTGCCCCCCCAAAATCCTTCATTGGAGAATATGGTTGATGACACCCAGCCCGTGAATGTGCTTCATTGGAAAATCTGATTTATGATACACCCTGGGGGGAGTGGGGAAACAAAGTCACAGGTGAGTATAAGTTACATATGCCAGAGTTGGCTTCATTTAGGTTAATGCCGGCATGTTGCTCCTAATAAATCTTGTGAATTTTTTTGAAGCTTGGCTCGAGGCTCATGATTTAATTAGGGCAATCGCCGGAACCCTGACACTTGATTAGTTTCCATCCATTGCTTCTTGTTCTGCCTTCAGATGTGGATACGTTGACTCCCTTCTACTTTATGGCAGCTGCTCAAATATTGGAAATCAGCTATCACATTACCCCCTGGTTCCTCTTTTTTTATTAAATTAGACATACCCAATTCCTGAAACCTAGTTGAATGAATGCTTCCTGTTAGCATTTGTGGTTTATTTCATTCTGTGTTTTGTTCTTCATCAAATCCTAAGTATTGTAAACCATTTTCTTTAGCACCACAATGCAAAGCAACAGTGACACTATTGGGATTTCACAGACCATTGAGTTTAATGTGCCACCTCCATCTCCTAGCAAGTCCAAAAAACTGAGTGCCTGTCCCTCTTTTTCGAGTGATGTGATGATCAAGATCAATTGACTTGGGATCCCAACTTAAGGGTTCCCCCTGTGAGGAGATTTGTTGCCCATCCATTGAAAAGTAGGACTTCTTGAAATAACAAATCCAGTTTCTTATCCCATTAAATTTCCTGCCTGCTTAGATAGAGCGGTTCACAAGATGTTTCATTTTGGTGCTGATGTGGGTGTTAAGTATTTGATCAACGTGATACTGATAATGCAGCCTGATCTGGTTTCGTGTTGCAGCTTTTAAGATGTTTCTGGCTTTAAGCGTATTATTTTCTGGTTCATTCCAGGTCTTTTTCTAAAGCAGGTATATAAAGGCCCAGACATACACATACCATATAAGTAAAATTAACTTAACTCTCTTCTGGATGTTTGAATTTAGTCCATGTGGTTCACAGCAAACCAAAACATATTTTTCTCCTTATTTCACCTTTAGCTGAAGAACAAACTTGGAAATAAGATAAGTTGAAGTGCACAGTTAAGCCGTGCATCAGTATTGTGGGCTTACAATAAGAACTTAGAATGCATTTAAAGGATTTACGGAGAGTTTCTGTTGCCCCAAATAATTTCTAGCTATTTTCTATTCAAATGTATAGATCTGATTGGCTGAGTTCACTGGAGGTTTTTGAGAAGAGACTTAAAAACTTAAGAAGACACTGGACAACCACTTGTCTGAGATGGTGTAGGTTCACCTGCTTGAGCAGGGGGTGGGGTGAGATGACCTCCAATGTCCCTTCCGGCTCTATTCTGAGTTTCAAAAAGTTCTCCTTGCTCCTTCTTTTTGGTGTGTTTCTGAACAACAGGAAAGAAAGAGAGAGGGGAGGGAAGGAAGGAAGGAAGGATGGAAAGAAAGAAAGAAAGAAAGAAAGAAAGAAAGAAAGAAAGAAAGAAAGAAAGAAAGAAAGAAAGGACAAAGGAAAGATGGAAGAGAAGATGGAAAGGATGAAAGGATGAAAGGATGGAGGGAAGAAGGAAGAAGGAAAGAAAAAGGAAAGAAGGAAGAGAAGATGGAAGGGATGAAGGGAGGAAAAGATGGATGGATGGAGGGAAGGAAGGAAGGAAGTTTATTTGTAGATAATATTGACAATCGGCAGGCAACATATTTATTTCTCACAATAGCTGTAGGTCACAATTGCAGCCGCAGGTCCTAAAGTCTTTCTTTGTAAGAGAAATCTACATTGTATTTTTTTGCAAGACAGACTTATAGTTCTGAAAAGAGGCTGGGGGAAAAAAGGCAGAAGGCAATAAAAATGGCAGACATACAAATCATGTATTTTTCTAAGCATCCCTTGTGAGACAGAGGGATCAAGAAAGTATTCTCTTGTACAGTATTCCTTCTGTGCAAGCCCCAAGTGAAAAGCACAATAGTAAGGCAGGGCAAGATTGCTGAAGAAATTATTTCATTGTATTTATTTGTTTAATGTATATGGCCACCCACCTCTTCCAAAGTGACTCTGGGAGGTGCATGATAAAATATGTGTAATGCAATACAATAAGATGTATAGACAGAGCAGAAAAAAGAGAGAGAGAGCATCAAAACATTAAAAAACGGATGCAATGAAATTCCAAACGAAGAGGAACAAAACTCTCTCAAGACTTATGATGGAGCTCTGGCAGTTTAAGAGAACAGAAATGAGACGCTGCACCAAGAGAAGAGAAAGGGACAATAAAGGAAAGAACCTGGGGTGAAAAGTGCAAAGAAAGACCCAGAGAATAAATGCATGGTTCTTCTGAAAGGTGTTAAGAGCTTGTGTTAAAGAGCAACAGATGCAAGGGAAGAAATATGTGGTTACTAGATGGATACCCGTGCTTTGTGACAATACTATGTGATTGGGCTATGCAGGAGAACTCTGGCTCACAATCTGTTGGCTCAATGGTGGTCGGTGATTGAAACATATAAACGAATATTGCTCCCACCGCCTTGAGTCCAGAAGCAGTTCCATAGGTGGAAGGCATAGACATTTTGGTGAGATACCGATGTTTAGTACTATAAGGAACCCCAAGCTGCTCCCGAGTGGAAGGAGTGGAACATCTGCCAGTTTGAACTGAGGTAACAGAATGCGAGGCAACTGGCAGTTGGAACAGAATTCTTTTCACATGGGGAGCGGGAGTAGAACTCTTTAGCATCGGAGCGTGTTAATTGATGTATTAAGAAATACTAATGCTCCGATGGTCATTTTGAAAAATCCTTTCTAAGCGAGCACCTAGAAGCCAAGAACATACATGCCAAATTTCAAATTTGTAGGCTTTACGGTTCTGGAGATTTCATGATGAGTGAGTGGTACTTGCTTTTATATATAGAGATTAAGGAGACATTTTTGGAAGAAATATCTATCTGGTTCAGTTCCAAGCTGGGAGAAACATGGAGGCTGATTGGAAAGATAGTTTATTGATGAAGCAGAACCACATGTGATTCTGGGCAGCTGAGAGTGGGTGGGTTTCTGGGCTTTGCATTTGAGCTTCCTGTTCCTGGGCAAGAACATGTCTTTTAATATTCTACTGGCTGTTGTCAGATTCCTATGGGGTCATGTAGGGATAATATAGGGGTCATAGCAGTCTCTATAAGCAAAAGAGGAAATGCAAATCCTAGGTGCTTGTATGAGCTAATTTGATCAACCATTTGTTTGTTGCTTATATGAGTTTCTGTCTGGACCCAGTCTTTCTGAGTGGATTACCAAATCTGCATTTCTAAAAGCTGGCCTCCTCAGTTTCTGCTTGAGGCAGGGAAATGGGGGCTGGTTTCTGAATAGGCTGGCCCAATCTTTCTTAATGGACACAAAATATCTGCTGGGGCTATTAAGAAAGACTGAGTCAGCTTTCTGCTTTTTTTAAAAAAAACATGTTTCTCCATTTCTCCTTTAGGGAAATATAACATTCTGCCTTTTTAATATTTCCCAAAATATTTCATTCTTCTGGGAGGGGGTGCTGACTTTCTACAACATGATCACATTTGCAGCAATCGCTACAGAAGAATGAGAAGAATGGAGTTAAGCATGATCCTTCCTTCTTTCCTTCCTTCTTTCCTTCCTTCCTTCACCTCCATCTTACACCTAACTTCAAAGTGAGTGCCTTGTTGATAGCATTATGAGGGTCTATCAAAAAATTCCTACTTTTTGAACAGTTTCTGGTATTCCCCTGTGACCCCACATTCTACAGTGAAAAAATATTAATCAAATATCAGTGCGTGTATCATGAATTTATCTATACATTTATCATGAAGCAGTCTCACCATGCACTGTTATACCTGGTTAATGGATGCTTCCTTGAAAATATTGGAAAGGTAACCACTTTTTATTTCACAAAACTTTTTAAAATTCAGAATAGAGCTGGATGGGACCTTGGAGCTTTCTAGTCCATCACAAGTAGGACTCTTCTAGTCCTGCTCAAGTAGGAGACCCTGTACCATTCCAGATACATGGATGTCCAGACTTTTCTTAAAAACCTCCAGTGATGGGGCACCCACAATTTCTGGAGGTAAGCTATTCCATTGATTGTCCTCACTGTTAGGAAGTTTCTCCTTAATTCCAGTAGCTTCACTCCTTGATTAGTTTCCACCTATTTTTTTCTTGTCCTGCTCTTCTTCTACCTTCTTCACTTGTAGAAGAAGGAGGGAGGGTAAAAATGGAGGAGGAAGAAGGGGAAGAGGAAGAGGAAGAAGAAGAAGAAGAAGAAGAAGAAGAAGAAGAAGAAGAAGAAGAAGAAGAAGAAGAAGAAGAAGAAGAAGAAGAAGAAGAAGAAGACACACATGGACATAGTTGGTTGACCAAGAGTCCAAGTCATAGGGTTACCTTGGTGGGAGATCTCCTCCTTCTCCTCTAATTTATTAGATTTGCCCTAACTCTGGTGGTCTTTTGAAAAATGGTAAAGACTCAACTGTTCTAAATATGTGAAAATGGAGTGGCATCTTCTATGTATCTCTGAACATGCTGTTTTAGTGTTACTGAAGGATCATTTACCAAACCCTTAATATTGCTAATTAATGACTGTATTCAAGTATTACTGTCGATTTTAATTGTTAGTACTGATGGCTTTCAAGTGTGTAACTTGTAATGAATGTTACAATTATACATACTCTGGGTATTTTATTGTTTTATATTTTAAGTTTTATTGTGGATATTTACCTTTATATTACACAGCGGGTGTTTTAGACATTACTTTGTAAGTCACAATGTGGTGCTTCAATTTGGTAGCACGTAAGACCAACTTAGACAATCCCTCCCAGGACATCATGTTCCTTTAATTTATAGACAAAGCCATGAAGTTTTTCCCCACCATCAAACTGTGCTGCATTCTCCTCTAAGAGGCAATGGCACACCTTGTATGGGATTTTCACAAACCAGCCTGGCAAATTCGAGCAATCAAATACTTCTTAGGATCCTTTTGTCTTCATTCACAATTTTGATAGGAATATCTTGGTTTGCAGGATCTGGGTTGGTCACCAATACTATTGGTTTAGTCTTTCAAGCTCTTGGACTCATGTTGGAGCCTATCCTCAGGGAACTTCTCTCTAACTTCTGAAGGCCAATCATTCCACTGGTTACTTGTTTTCACTGTCAATAAATTTCTCCTTAGTTCTAGGTTGCTTCTTTCCTGGATTAGTAACAGAATTGGAAGGTATCTTAAAGATCTATTTCAACCCTCTGCTCAAGCAGAAAATCCTATACCACTTCAGACCAATAGTAATCCAATCTCTTCTTAAAAGCCTCCAGTGATGGAGCATTCACAACTTCTGTCAGGAAATTTCTCCTTAATTTTAGGTTGCTTCTCTACTTGATTAGTTTCCATCCATTGCTTCTGGTGCTGTGGTGGATAGGTTGTCTGCTTTCCTTCCCTAATTGAGCTCCAACACAGGAAAAAGCCATTAAGTCACAATAGGAATTGTCCAACAGGGCCCTTCATTGCATCCACCTCAGAAACTTCAACCAAACTTAGCTCAGACAAACACTTAGGATTTGTACTTTGCCTATAGTGCCAGCTATGACCCCTACATAACCCCTACATGGCCCATGGGAGTCTCACAACAGCCAAAGAATACATGTTCTTGCACAGGAACAGGAAGCTCAAATACAAAGTTTAAAGAAGGTATAAAAAACCCTCACTCTTAACTCCATTTTGGCAGCTGCACCATGTGCTTGGTGGTTCTGTTCATCATTAAACCATCTTTCCAATCAGCCTCCCTGTTTCCAGTGTCTTTCTCCTGGCTTAGAATGGAACCAGATGAATATTTCTTCCCACACTGGGATGTGACAAAGAACTGAAGAGAAATAAGATTCATAGTGGTGGAGAATCAGACAGACAGAAAGGAAAAGTATCAACCAAATTATAAAATATAGCAGAAATGGAAGACATTCAGAGTATACAGACTTCTTTTCCTTGTCATTGTTTTGTACGTCTTTTACTTTCAATTTCCTAAAATATGAAGTTTTTCTTCTGTCCCAAATAATAACTTTAAAAATTGCACATGTCATTTGGAAGCACATGCTTCATATCTTTAAGGATCTAATGTATCGATTTTTGGTATCTCCAAATGATTGGGGGAGTCATATGATTCCTGTTGGAAACAGAGTCATTGTTAGAATACGAAATGCTGGGTAGGAAGATAAGTATGACATGCCACCCTGAGTCCTTAGGGAGAGAGGGTGGCATACAAGTCTAATAAAATAAATAAATAAATATCCCACATCCAATTAAAAAGACCAAGAGTCTACATTGTTTATTGAAACACTACCTTATTTCTTAAATTTTGTCCCCTAAACTTTCCCGAACTTCACAGACTGTTTTTTTCTCCTGAATAGAAATAGATTTGGATGTATTATGCAAAGAAGTAACTCTCTAGACCACCGTCTTCAATCTTGACAGCTTTAAGACTTGTGGACTTCAACTCCCAGAATTCCTCATCCAGTCATGTTAGCTCAGGAATTCAGAGTTGAAGTCCACAAGTCTTAAACTTGCCAAGTTTGAAGACTCTTGGGCTAGAGGGAGCTCTGATGATAGGAAAAGTGGAAAGAAGGAGAAAAAGAGGATCAAAGTGAACGGACTTGGTAACTGTGGTGATAAGGACAACAATAGAATTTTTGAAGGACCAGGTTGAGGACAGACCATCCTGGATAAAATGTATCCATACAGTTGCTAAGAGAGGACACAGACTTCCTGGTATCTAATCCATCCATCCATCAGCCCATCTATCAGTCCACCTGTCTATCCATCCATCCATCATCCACCCATCCATCCAGGGTTGGGTTGCTGGGGGTTTGCAGGAGTTCAAGAGATCCTCTAGCTAAGATTCTGCCAGGTTCGGAAAACCCCAAATCCCACATCTGGCTGGTCCCACCGACCCTGCCCCTCCCTCCCAGGAGTTCCCACACAGCCCGTTTTGGATACAGGTAAGTGCAGGGCACGCAAGGAGGGGAGGGTGAAAAATGGGCCTCCCAGAAGTTCGGGAAGGCTGGAAATGGGCCCTTTTCTGGGTTCCAGAAAGCCACCGGAGCCTGGGGAGGGCAAAAATGCCCCCCCTCGCCATGGTACAGAAGGCCGACTAGGCCATGACCACCATGGCCACGCCCACACCCACCCAGCAACCAGGCAGAGAACCCATTGCTAAACTTTTGGAAGCCAACCCCTGCATCCATCTATCCATCCACCCTATCTGAATGAATTTCACACTCAAAGGATAAAGTGAGGGGTGAAACAGAGGATTGTCCTGCAGATCTATTCAGGAAATTGAGGTCTCCATCAGAAGTGGCTCCATTAGAAGTGGCTGCGTGGTCCTTGATGCTCCCTCAGTGCACTGATGCTATTACCCAGTTGGCTACTGCAACGCCTGCAAGAAAACCACTAAGCTGGTTGCTTAGCATGAAGGATTCCACAGTTCAAGCCAGGAGCTGCAAATATTCTCTTCTGTCAAAACCCTCAAGTTGACAATGACACTAATTACTAATCCCTTAATTATGATCCAACGTGGATTTTGACAACCCAAACTAATTTTGTTTCCTCAGCATTAGCTCAATCCAGTGCTTTGCTGAAATTTTAAATGTTTGCCTTTTTCTCCCCCTCAGGGGATAAGAAAATGTTAACAAAAATTCAAGACAGTTCCTAGGGGTGCATGTATGTATATTGTGTAAAACAATATTTGTCACTCTTTGATTGAGGCTTTGCATCTCGTTTAGGTCTGCTGATGTTGGTAATAAATGAATGAATATTACGGAGATGGAAGGTATAACTGAAAAGAACAAAAATAATTCAATAAAAGTACCAAAATGAAAGTAAATTGTACCTTCATTGTATTATTGTATGTATGTATTACATTATTTTGCATTGCATTGCATTTCATTATTATTATATTATATTATACTATACTTTTTGGGGGAGGAGGAGGAGGAGGAGGAAGAAGAAGAGGAGGAGGAGGAGGAGGAGGAGGAGGAGGAGGAGGAGGAAAAAGAAGAAGCTCATCCTTTTTATAATTATTAAACCTGAGTCTGCTCTAGATTAGATTAGTCCTGATTTTAAGAACAACAAGGACAAAAATGGCAGCATGGGTAGCTTGGTAAATTTAAAATATGCATTAAAAAAACCTTCTCCTTCTTTATATCTTCCTCCATAAATTAGATAGTTTATATTCTTTCATATTCATAGTAGGAGATGAGATGGATGTGATTGGAGAGGAAAATATGGAAATAAAAGTTAGGGAAGGTTGGGAACTCTTCATCCTTTAGGGAGACACAAGGATTCAATTTTTGCAGATTCCAATGTGATCAGATGTACCTCTTCACCCCCTAAACTAATAGGCTGACTGAAAACTTAGTTATCTGGCAGCTTTTCTGTTTTTCTGCAAGTTCAGAGTTTAATGCTCAGCGGGGAAGAAAGCATCAACATCTATTAAAGATGCAAGATTTTTTTTGGGGGGGGAAGAGTCTTAGAATTATGCCTTTTGAGAGAAAGTACATTTTGAAAAAATAAATGCTTAGTTAAATGCAAATGTTCTAAGTTTAAAAAAAAACATTCTGTTTATATTTAGTCTGCAGATGAATACAGAACTGGAGATCTCATATGTTATAAATTTCATCCACCAAGCATCAAATGTTAGATAGTATTTTATGAAACACAATCGTGTTGCAGCAAACCAGGGTGGTCTCTGTTTTTTGGGGGCTTTTTTTTCTAATTTTAAATATTTTTTGTCATCCCCATGAAATTTTCCTGTAAGTCAAAACTGCGGTATGAGCCCAGAGAGATCATCACGGATTTAGGAGTTGGAACATTTATTTCCCAATGATAATCTGTCTGCTCACCTAATGAGTCTTGGTGGCATAGTGGTTAGAATGCAGTATTGCAGGCTAACACTAGTCTGGAGTTTGATCCTGACTGGCTCAAGGTTGACTTAGCTTTCCATCCTTCCGAGGTCAGTAAAATGAGGACAATGATGGTTGGACGCAAGATGTTGACACTGTAAACCACTTAGGGAGGTCTGTAAAGCACTGTGAAGTAGTATATAAGTCTAAGTAGTATTGATATTGCAGATGTCATTGCTGGAAAGTCGGGAAACCTGATAACTAATAGGAAAAGATAAAATGAATATATGGAATTTGGAAGAGGTGGGTGAAGAAATCAATTAGCAATTGGGCAGAAAAGAGAGGAATGGCAGATATAAAGATGTAAACAACATCAGGAAGGAAGGAAAGAAAGGAAGGAAGGAAGGAAGGAAGGAAGGAAGGAAGGAAGGAAGGAAAGGAGAAAAGAAGGAAGGAGATTCATTTAAACATGAAAAGGCCGTTTGTTCTGTGATCAGGATACTTTTTCAATCAACTATATTTATCTGCAATCGGATTATGAAATAGTCCAGATTATTACAAATATCTTGTATCTGGACAAGGTATTTAACCTGTGTCCTGTAGGACCCACTGCAGAGGTGGTATTCAGCAGGTTCTGACCAGTTCTGGAGAACCGGTAGTGGAAATTTTCAGTAGTTTGGAGAACCGGCAAATACCAACTCTCACTGGAGATTTTACAGTATCCTTTCCCTGCCACTTTTATAAAAAAATGAATCCCACCACTGACCCACTGACTCCTCAGTAAAATAAGTAGAATGACAACACCCTTCCCAACCTGTTCAGTTGCTAAGTTTTTCATGAGCCCATGGACCACAGCACGCCAGGCCTTCCTGTCCTCCATTGCCTCCTGAAATTTATCCAAATTCATGTTCATTGTGTCGATGACATGATCTAACCATCTCATCCTCTGCCATCCTCTTCTCCTTTTGCCTTCAATCTTTCCCAACATCAGGGTATTTCCCATTGAGTCCTCCCTCCTCATTTGGTGGTCAAAATATTTGAGTTCCCAAATTTGAGATAGCACCAAAAAGATGTAAGGGGGTAGGTGGGGGAAATAACAGAATGCTATATGTGGAAATAACATCTGTATTTGCCTGTTACACCTAAGAAAGTATAGAACCAAAGAGACTCCATTTTTGTTCATAATTGACTTTCTAGAAAGATATCTGAACACTTATATAAGCATATCATGTTTTGTAACTTGTTATTCTGCAAAGTTAAAAATATTATATCCTTGACTGAAGTGGTTTTTTTTAATTTTGGCTTGAGGATTAATGTAAGAAATGCTGGGTTGTCCTGACATTAACATAAGTTTGTTAATGACTTATTGTGTTCAGAAGAACATAACAGGAAGATGCCATGAGAACAAGGTGGTTTCCAAAGATAAGGAAACAGGTGGTATGCTATGGGTGTGGCATAGGGAATTACATATTTGGATAGATTGTGAACCCAGGAAAGGGGCAGAGACTGTATATTTGAACCTGTATATATTCCCCAGTCTTTCTGGGGAGGGTGTCTTCTGCTATGAGCAGAATTCCCTTTTGCAAAAGCTTAATAATAAAGCTCTTTCATATTGTTCACTGTCTCTAGATGTGTTTTGTGATTTTCTCACACAGAATAACAATGGAGTTGGAAAG
Source organism: Naja naja (assembly GCA_009733165.1). Lineage (NCBI taxonomy): Eukaryota > Metazoa > Chordata > Lepidosauria > Squamata > Elapidae > Naja > Naja naja. The sequence goes on from CM019149.1 coordinate 303,369,986, forward strand.
GAGATTGGAAGTCTTCCAATCTGACATCTTGCTCAAGCAGGAGACCCTATACCTTTCCAGACAAATGGCTGTCCAATCTCTTCTTCAAAACCTCCAGTGTTAGAGCACCCACCACTTCTGGAAGATAATTCTGCTACCCTTCAAAAAGACCTTGACTATGTATCAGAATGGTCAAACAAATGGCAACTTCAAATCTCAACAAATAAATGCTCTGTCTTACATATTGGCAAAAAAAATCAGAAAATAAAATACAAGCTGAATAGTCAAGACCTTGTTGATGATCCAAACTCTGTCAAGGACCTTGGAATACTCATCTCTAATGATCTAAGTGCTAGAGCCCACTGTAACTACATAGCCAAAAAGGCATTAAGAGTTGTTAACCTAATTCTGCATAGCTTTTTCTCTGGTAATATCACACTACTAACAAGAGCATACAAAACATTTGCTAGACCAATACTTGAATACAGCTCATCAGTCTGGAACCCTCATTACATATCTGAAATTAACACAGTAGAAAAGTCCAGAAATATTTCACAAGAAGAGTTCTCCACTCCTCTACTCATTGCAGAATACCTTATGCCACCAGACTTGAGGTTCTTGACCTAGAAAACCTAGAACTATGGCGTCTTCAGTCTGATCTAAGTATAGTATATAAAATCATACATTGCAATGTCCTTCCGGTCAATGAATACTTCAGCCTCAACCATAACAATACAAGAGCACACAATAGATACAAACTCAAGGTTAACCGCACCAAACTTGATTGCAGGAAATACAACTTCAGCAACAGAGTGGTCAATGTCTGGAATACTCTACCTGACTCTGTGGTTTCTTCCCCAAACCCCAAAAACTTTAACCTTAGACTGTCTACTATTGACCTCACCCCTTTCCTACGAGGTCTGTAGGGGACGTGCATAAGTGCACCAAAGTGCCTACCATCCCTGTCCTATTGTTTCTTTTATTTTCTTATATGTATCCATGTATTTATAACTATGTTTGTGCTTATGCCTATTATCTTGTAAGCAATTGACTAATCAAATAAATAAATAAATAAATAAATAAATAAATAAATAAATAAATAAAATAAAGCAAGTCATTCCATGGATTAATTGTTCTAGTAATTAAAACTAACCAACCTTAGCATACTATTTCAATGCAGCTACAAGGCCTTCAAATGATCTGCATGAAATACAGAATAGGGCAATCCCAAAGAAACATCGAATGGTTTTGCGGTCAGACTTGAGGGCAGTTCCTCTCCCTCCCCTGAAAGCAAGGGGTTGAAATATTCAGAAATAGTTGCAAATACTGAATCTTGCATTTATTTATTCATTTGTTGGATTTCTGCCTGCTACAGTCAAGGGGCATCTCTGCAGTTTACAATACCTTTAAAACAGTGCAATAATACTTAGAAATGTAATGAACCCTCACTGAACCTAGGTACTGCTGGGTTACAAACAGGTAGCACCCCTAATTTTCAATCTATCAATTAACCAGAATAAAGATGAAAGGGATCTTGGGAGTCTTTTAGTCCAATTCCCTGCTCAAGCAGAAGACCCTATACCAGTGAAGGCTAATCTTTTTGTCATGGAGCGCCAAAAGTGCCTGCACCCATAATGAAATGCGCACAACTTCTTCCCGCTCACCCTGCCTCCTGAGCATGCCTGCACAACCCCCCTGCTCCCCATACACATGTGCGTGTGATCCCCCCATGCTTCCCCGTTCCCCCCCGGTGCATGCGCGCATGACCCCCCATACCGTGTTTTGGGCCTAGTAGGCGTCTGCCAATCTAGCCGTTTGGAAGCACGTAAAAATGCAAGTAGAAAAATAGGGACCACTTTGGTGGGATGGTAACAGCGTTCTGTGGGCCTTCGGTGTTTAGTCCTGCCGCCCACATGACCACGGAGACATCTTCAGACAGCACTGGCTCTTCAGCTTTGTAATGGAGATTAGCAGCAACCCCTAGAGCTGGGAACGACTAGCACATATATGCGAGGGGAACCTTTACATTTTAGGCCTCCCTACAACCTTCTGAGACTACAAATGGGGCATGGGGTGGTGCGGCATGGCCCTCCTGCAGCCTGTTTTTGCTCCCAGGAGGCTGCAGGGACGCCTACTAGGGCCAAAATGGGGGGTGCGGGGGGCGCACCATACCCATCCTGCACTCCCCCCTGCGCATGCAGCTCCCCCGCACTCCCCCCACCCGTGCATGCACACAGATGTTCTGCATGCACCCAACCCTCCACGCATGCATGGCAGAGACCCAAAAAGCAGCTGTGCATGCGTGGTGGAGCTGAGCTGGGGTGATGGCTCGCATGCCTGCAGAGAGGTCTCTGCGGTGCCACCTGTGCCACGTGTGCCATGGGTTCTCCATCATGGCCCTATACCATTTCAAGCAAGTGGCTGTCTGGTCTCTTCTTAAAAGCCTCCAGTGAGGAAGCACCCACAGTCTCTGGACTCTGGAGGCAACTTCTGTTCCACTGGTTAATTGTCCTCGCTGTTAGGAAGTTTCTCCTTAATTCCAGCTTGCTTCTCTCTTCGATTGGTTTTTATCCATTGCTTCTTGTCCTGCCTACAGGTGCTTTGGAAAACAAGTTGGCACCTCCTCTTCTTTGTGGCTGCCCTTCAAACACTGGAATACTGCTATCATGTCACCCCTAGTCCTTCATCTTCAGCTCATCTTGAACTGAGAGGATTTACAGGATCTATTTCCAGTTTATATGGATGGTTTTTCAGTGTATATGACAGGTGTGAAGAATCAGGACCAAACCTTCAGTTCAGTTAAGCTGATTTATTGTTCTTGTCTATAGTCAGGAATGTGGTCAACAAACAGTCGGCATTAATTTAGCGCTAGACAAGAGTCAACAGAATTCAAGAGGGATTGGATTTAGAACGTTTGTGGGAATGTAATGACCCCAGGCTGATTCCTCTCTTGACTCTGCCTCCAGGCTATGCCTGTTTTTCTCCTACAGTATATTTAACAACAAAGTAGTCATCCTGGCCTCTAAGAACCTAAGAAAAATTTCTGACAGTCTATTAACAATAGTTCCTTGTCTATGTTTGCTTGTCATTCCTCCCTTCTTTGTTTTATCTGAGAGAGAGAGAGAGAGAGATGAAGGGAGGGAGAGAGATAATAGATAGGGGAGGGAGGAATGGAGGGAGGGAGAGAGAGAAATAATAGATAGATGAGAGAGGGAGGAAGGGAGGGAAAGAGAGATAATAGAGATGAGAGAGGAGGGAGGGAGGGAAGGAAACATGGCTTGTTTACTTATTTATATATTACACAATCCCAATTCCTAATCATATTTTCTTAGGATTCATGATAAGTTTGCTAGCGGTTCATGATAAGTTTGATTCCATTTGCCCAGGTGCAAGTTCATTTACAGCACATCGGCTCTGACTAACAATTCCAAATTTTAATGGCAAATAGTGACATTTTCCTAGAAAGCTTTTTTTTTCCTTTTTTTCCTAAAACCTTTCTTCTAAAATAATTTGAAAAATGAAAAAGAAAAGAAAGAGCAGGAGACAAAAGTCATTGTTGAATCTTCTAATGCATTAGGCACAGTTCCACATGACATTTTCCTATAGAAGCAAAAAAAAATGTAGATTAGATGGTAGTATGGACATTTGAAGAAGAATGCAAAATTGCTTCGGGAAGGAAGGAAGGAAGGAAGGAAGGAAGGAAGGAAGGAAGGAAGGAAGGAAGGAAGGAAGGAAAGAAATGGGGAAGGAAGGAAGGAAATGGGGAAGGAGGGAGGAAGGGAGGAAGAGAAGGAGAAAGAAAGGAGATGGAAGGAGGGAGGAATAAAGGGAGGGAGGGAGGAAAAGAAAGCAGAGGAAAGAAAGAGAGAGAGAGAGAGAAAGAAAGAGAAAAAGAAAGAAAGAAAGAAAGAAAGAAAGAAAGAAAGAAAGAAAGAAAGAAAGAAAGAAAGAGAAACCAGGATGGAAAAGTTTCTGCCTATTTTGCTGTTTTTTATTGAGCCTACATGCCTGTCTTCTGAGTAACATCCCTTGAAGTCGCAACCAATCCACCTTTCCCAAAATAATTATCTATGAATCTGACTGATTTTGTTTGGTCTGCGCAATTACATGCCTCTCATTTGTCTGTGCAGATGCCTGTCTAATTTAGCAGCAAAGCTTTGGTGACAATATAGGCAGATTGGTTAATTGCGCATAGAAAGGCCAATAATGAGACATTTGCACACACAATTATGTACTCTGTGGCCACGACCTCCCATCGTTGCACACGCAATTGCACTACCAAAATAGGTGTGTGGAAAGGGGCTGGCGCAAATCCAATTGGCTGAAGGGAATATGCAGCAGCGAACCTTCAACATTTGCTCATCTTGATCGTCCACGCAGGATGGCAACACAGCCGTTGCTTCAAATTCAGCCCCCCAAAACCCAATTCTTAAGGTGACCAACTTTTTTACAATGAGAAGGAGAACACAAATAAATTGAAGGAAAAAAAAGCCACTTGCACATGGCACACTCTTGTGTGCAGCGCAGTCTTGCGCACGGTGCACTCATGCGCATGGCACATTCTCTCAAAACTCCTGTGTGGAGTGCATGCGTCTCATAATTGTGTCTCACTGCACTGTACCGAGCCTTGATGAATCGTCATGTCAAATACGAATACGTCACATCACACACAATGGATCGGATCGGCATTGATCAAATACGGAGATTTACAGATTAGTCTTCAAATATCAGAAAGGAGGACATGTAGGAGGACACTTTTCAAGGGAGGACAGAACTTACAAAAGGAGGACTGTCCTCCCTAAAGGAGGATGGTTGGTCACCTTACAACTTTCATCCATTAAGCAAAAAAGAACAATTTGCACCAAGCAAATTTCTGGCACGTTTTGAACCTCCTCGGCTTCCCTATTTTTTTATTACAGGGTTTCTTGTCTGAGCAGGACATTGGACTAGAAGATCTAGAAAGTTCTACATTTTGGCAAGAAAAACCAAACACACAGGTATAGTGTAAGTGGTACCTTGCTCAATAGCAGTAACTGTGAGAGGGATCTTGGAGTCCTAGCGGACAATCACTTAAATATGCGCCAGCTGTGTGTTGCAGCTGCCAAAAAAGCCAACACATTTCTAGGCTGCATAAACAGAGGGATAGAATCAAGATCATGTGAAGCATTAATACCACTTTACAAGGCCTTGGTTAGGCCACACTTGGAATACTGCATCCAGTTTTGGTTGCCACAATGTAAAAAAAGATGTTGAGACTCTAGGAAGAGTGCAGAGAAGAGCAACAAAGATGATTAGGGGTCTGGAGGCTAAAACATATGATGAACGGTTACTGGAACTGGGTATGTCTAGTTTGATGAAAAGAAGGACTAAGGGAGATATGATAGCAGTGTTCTAATATCCAAGGGGCTGCCACAAAGAAGAGGGAGTCAAGCTATTCTCCAAAGCATCTGAAGGCAGGACAAGAAATGATGGGTGGAAACTGATCAAGGGAAGAAATGATCTAGAACTAAGGAGAAATTTCCTGATGATGGGAACAATTAACCAGTGGAACAACTTGCCATCAGAATTTGTGGGTTCTCCAACACTGGAGGTTTTTAAGAACAGATTGGAGGAGGTTGGACTAAAAGACCCATAAGGTCACTTCCATTTCTGATATTCTGTTCTACTCTACTCTATTCCACTCCACCCCATATTTTCTATTCTATTCTATTCTATTCTATTCTATTCTATTCTATTCTATTCTATTCTATTCCATTCCATTCCATTCCATTCCATTCCATTCCATTCCATTCCATTCTTCTGTCCTGTCCTGTCCTGTCCTGTCCTGTCCTGTCCTATCCTACCCTATTATCTCTGTTATTCTATTTTTCTAATTCAGCAATTGACATCTGTTAAGCGAAAAGGACAATTTGCACATTTTTAGCAGAGTTTGGATCTCAGCTTCCCTATTCATTGTTCAGATCTTGCAAGGAGTGACCTAATGTCAGGAAATGATCTTCTTCTTCATCATCATCAATCTTCCTCCAATAAATGTTTCAAACCCCCTCCCCCTCCTGAAACTTCCAACAATGGCTCCCAATACTTGAAATATCTTCCTTCCATATGGACTAGAAATTCGAAATGCAAATAAAGGAGAAGTTATGGTTCACAGTAAGTTGATTTCTGTGCCCAGTCGATTAGCTTTTAAAGTGTAATGGAGTTCATGCTTGTTTTTAAAAGGGTAGATTAGCATACATTTCCTCGTTGGTAGATCATAAGGTCTGACTGATTAAAAAGAAAGAAAAAGAAAGAAAAGAAGAAGAAAGAAGAAGAAACACCTTATGAGTATTTGCTCAGTAGAGCAACTGACCCAAACCAGAATAACACATCAAGAAAATTGGAAGGGACCTTGGATGTTTTCTAGTCCAACCAGTGCTTAAGCAGGAAATCCTATCCAATGGATTACAGTACGTACGTGGCTGTACGTACCGGCATCTTGGATTGTCCAGGATGTTCCATCTTTGGTCATGGGGGGAGAGGTGTTACCCCCTGTGGAAAAGGTGTGCAACTTAGGCGTCCTCCTGGATGCACAGCTCAATTTGGAAGACCATGTTGGAGCTGTGGCCAGGGGGGCATTTGCACAAGTTTGTCTTGCCTGCCAGTTGTGCCCCTATCTGGACCGAGATGTCTTGCATACTCATGCACTCATTACCTCCTCTGTAGACTACTGCAATGCTCTCTACATGGGGCTGCCCTTGAGGACCACCTGGAGGCTTCAGCTGGTACAAAATGCAGCCATGCAGGTTGTGATGGGAGTGTCCCAATGCTCCCATGTTGCACCCCTCCTGCACAAGCTGCATTGGCTGCCGGTTGCCCTCTGGGTGAGGTTCAAGGTGCTAGTCATCATTTATAAAGCCCTTCATGGCTTAGGTCTGGGGTACTTGCGGGAGCATCTGCTGCCAGCAACGACATCTGATCGCCCGGTGTGCTCACACAGATGGGGCCTCCTCAGGGTGCCGTCAGCCAGACAATGTCAGCTGGCGGCCCACAGGGGGAGGGCCTTTTCTGTGGGAGCGCCCGTCCTCTGGAACCAACTGCCCGTGGAGCTTCAGGTGGCGCCTGACCTCCGCTCCTTCCATCGTGACCTGAAGACTTGGCTTTTTCGATCAGCCAACCTGGACTGAAGGGGATTTTAATAGTCTTAATTTGTTCTAATTTGTTTGTGGGTTTTAATTGGTTTTAGGTCTAGTGTTGGGGCTTTTAGATTTAATAGTTTTTTAAAGTTTGTATTTTCTGTTTTTACCACTGTAAGCCGCCCTGAGTCCTTTGGGAGATAGGGCGGCATAGAAATCAATAAATTTATATCCACTGTGAAACAAGGAAGAGAGGGAAGGAGAAAGGAAGGAAGGAAGGAAGGAAGGAAGGAAGGAAGGAAGGAAGGAAGGAAGGAAGGAAGGAAGGAAATGGAAGGGGAGGGCAGAATGAAGGAAGAAAAGAAGGAAGCAAAAAGCAAGCAAAGAAACAAACAAAAAAATGTTTTAATCTTTTTATTCTTGTTCAACTTTATGGCCAGGAAAGTTTTGTTTGTTTTCTTCTTGCTTGCTTGTTTGTTTTCAGAAAAGGTTGCCAAGGTTTATTGTTATTTTTTTTATTCATTACAATTTTGAACTGCACTTCTCCCTCATACCTTCCTCTTGGGTGGTGTACAATAAAATATTAAAATGTAGAAACAATATATAACAGTTAAAAATTTAAAGGGGGTAACTTTGGTTCAAGTGTTGTTAAAAAATTAAAAGGCGAAGGGAGGGCTTCGGGGCACTAATGCCTCATGGATGTGTA